>JARQOD010000002.1:91999833-92048766 GCA_033576555.1 Oophaga sylvatica | reverse complement strand
AAATTACAACTAGTCCCCAAAAAAACTCAAAATCTCATATGGCATTGGCAGAAAAAAGAAATAGTTTTTTTTGGAAAAAGGGAAGGAAAGGGAAAAAAAATAAAAATCACCCTTTTTTAAAAGGGCTTTTCCCCCCCTAGGGGGTAAGTTTTACGGCGTAGTTGAAACGCTCCCATTTTCCTGACTCGAGGGGTCCCTTTTTCCAAGTGATTTACTTCCTGTGCCCAAGGCGTCGGCTGTCAATCTCATGATGTCGGGTGATGGCGCAGAGAAACTGCTATTTACTACCGAAAAGGGCTTGCACCAGGGGAAAAATTTTTTTAAGGGGTAAGCGGGGCTTTTTGTCGCAAGGCTTTACAAGAAGGTTCACCTCTATACACAGTGAAAACACAGGACCCCCAACAAAATTTGTTTTTCCCAGATGCCCCTCTTTCTTTTTCCAAAGCCCCTGCCCCTCTTGATCGGCGCATACGCAATTTTCCCTATCTTTACCTGGAGGGGCGGGTCAGCGCTTGCCGCGTTCATCTGCGTTTGGCGTGCGCTGCACATTTTCCAGGTTGGTCCTCCGGCCTGACGCCTGTTGCATTTTTTTCCCCCCCAACCGCTTTAAAAAAACGGTGCGCCGTGTGGCGCATGCGCAGAAAATAACAGCGTCTAGGGTGCGGGGTTGTCGCATGGCTTTGGCTCGTCGCGCTTTGCGCGCACGCGTTTTTTGGAGTAATAAGTTAAACACTTTTTTAAAAACCCCCCTCACGATACTTGTGAGGGTGTGAAAAAAAGGTGATAGAGCAGAGAGAAGGCGGATGATGAGAGTGAGACAGGATAGAGATAGAGAGATAGACAGTGATAGAGCAGAGAGATGGCAAGATGAAAGAGCAGAGATAAAAAACGATGATAGAGCGGATATAAAACAGGAAGAGCAGAGAATAGGACAGATGATAGAGAAGAGATTAGAGCAAAATTGGAAGGATGTAGACGTGTAGAGCGTGATGAGACAGAGAGAAAGGCAGGTGATGGAAATGTAGGACGTGATAGGCGATGTAAGAAGATGATAGAGACAGTAAGGCAGGGATAGAGCAAATGTGGAAGTGTAAGGTCAGTAAAGAGCAGAGTGATAAGCGTGAAGCGATGATGGACAGGTGTAAGACGGATGTGAGACGGTATAGGCAGGTAGAGACAGATTGGGCAGGGTAGAGACAGAGTTGTAGAGCCCGGATGATGGGGCAGTGTGAGCAGATGAAAGAGTCATGATAGGCGAAGTGGGAACAGATGATGACCCCAAATGATAGGACAAATGTGGACAAAAATGAGACAGAGTGATAGAGACAGATGATAGAACAGAGATGATGAGACAGAGATGATAGAGACAGAGATGATAGAGACAGAGATGATAGAGTCAGATGATAGAGACAGAGATGATAGAGACAGATGATAGAGACAGAGATGATAGAGACAGAGATGATAGAGACAAATGATAGAGACAGAGATATAGAGACAGATGATAGAGGCAGATGATAGAGACAGAGATGATAGAGACAGATGATAGAGACAGATGATAGAGACAGAGATGATAGACAGATGATAGAGACAGATGATAGAGACAGAGATGATAGAGACAGAGATGATAGAGTCAGATGATAGAGACAGAGATGATAGAGACAAATGATAGAGACAGAGATGATAGAGACAGAGATAGAGACAGATGATTGAGACAGAGTTGATAGAAATGTGACACGTAGACAACCCATGCGCCGAAAAAAACGCAAACGCATGCAAAAACGCTTGAAATCGCATACAAACGCTGCGTTTTTTGGTCGTAATGCGCACGCTGATGCGACTAAATATCGCAGCGTTTGTAAGCGTTTGCATGCGTTTTTTTAATGCGTTTCATGTGCGCACGATGCGCTGCGCAAAAAAACGCAAGTGTGAAAGTAGCCTTACTGGTTGGCAGCCTTTAGTGATAGTGTATAAACATATATACAGAAGTAGATCCCAATCCCTAATTAGACCCGCCCACTGGACTCCTAAGCCCAGACTCAGACTGAGCAGAGATTCTGATGAAAAATACAAGTTATATGTAACTTCTTTCCACAGAGCCATATATCAATCTGTTCATCTTCTTCTGCTCTGTATCATGCTGTCCACCAGACTGTTTGTACATATGTTGACTGGCGTATTTTATCGTTGTTGAGCTGGGAAACCCCAAATTTAGACCTTTTCATCGGACTGTGCTGATACTTGCGGTACCACTAGGCACAATAATGCCATTAACAGTTTTTTTTGTTTGCAGGAACAGAGCAGCGCCGACCACTGAAATCCTGTGGTGAGACGCCACTTCCAGTTTGATAAGTTCAGAGCCCGACTGTTGATGATTGCTGTCTGACTACAAACAGTGAGTAGATTTTTTTTGTTATTTAAGTGTAAACACGATTTAACTCTTTTTGGGCTGATTTCACAATGTAGGTGGCAAACGAGAAGTTAACCCCTTAACACCCGAGTGATTTTTTTTTCATCTTTGTGCCTTCAGTTTTTTCTTGCTTTCCAAGAGCCATAGCTTATTTATTCTTCTACTCTATTGACATGGCCACATGAGGGCTTGTTTTTTACGGGACGAGTTGTAGTTTTGCATGACGCCATTCATGTTACCATACAGTGTACTTCAAAATGTAAAAAAAAATAATTCCAAGTAGTATGAAACGGTGAAAAAAAAGCAATTCTGCCATAGTTTTTTAGGTTTTGTTTTTGATTTTCATTACATGGGAACAATTTTCCATACAGTTACGATACCACTTTTGCACTGATTTTTTTTATTATTATTTAACCCCTTCACCACCTTGGGTTTTTCCAGTTTTGAGTTTCCGTTTTTTTTT
Organism: Oophaga sylvatica; assembly: GCA_033576555.1. Taxonomy (NCBI): domain Eukaryota; kingdom Metazoa; phylum Chordata; class Amphibia; order Anura; family Dendrobatidae; genus Oophaga; species Oophaga sylvatica. The sequence goes on along the minus strand of JARQOD010000002.1, from coordinate 92,045,896 downwards.
GCTCCCCTTCTTCCCAGAGCCGTACACACGTGGTCGAAATTGTTGGTACCCCTCGTTTAATGACAGAGAACCCCACAATGGTGACAGAAATAACTTGAATCTGACAAAAGTAATAATAAACCATAAATCTATGAAAATGAACAAATGAAAGTCAGACATTGCTTTTCATCCATGCCTCCACATAATTTTTTAAACTAAAACTCATGAAATAGGCCTGGACAGAAATGATGGTACCCCTGAAAATAATGTGACAAAAAGGACATGTTAAATCAAGTGTGTCCACTAATTAGCATCACAGGTGTCTACAATCTTGGAATCAGTGAGTTGGCCTATATAGAGGGCTACAAATACTCACTGGGGCTGGGTGAGGGCTTATTTTTTGTGCGCTGAGCTGACATTTTTATTGATACCATTTTGGTGCAGATACGATCTTTTGATCGCCTGTTATTGCATTTTAATGCAATGTTGCGGTGAACAAAAAAACGTAATTCTGGTGTTTTGACTTGTTCTCATTACACCGTTTACCGATCGGATTAATTCTTGTTATATATTGATAGATCGGGCAATTCTGAAGTCGACAATACCAAATATGTGTAATTTTTTTTCTTTATTGTTTTATTTTATATGGGACGAATGGGGGTGATTTGAACGTTTATTTTTTTTAAAATATTTTTAAAAACATTTTTTTTACTTGCTTCAATGGACTGCATGGGAAACTAGAAGATGCAATCATTCGATCGCTCGTGCTGTGCTACACTGAGTAGGACTGCAGTCCTGCTATATGTAGCTAAAATGCTCACTTGCTATGAGTGCCGACTGCTGGACAGCACTCAGCAATCTGGCAATGACAACCACAGGGGTCTGCTGCAGACCCTGGGTTGTCATGCCAACCCATTGGCGACCCGCGGTAATGTGAAACGAGCGCTGATGTGCTGGAATAGGGACGCGCTTCTGGGGCGAGCTTGTTTAATCTCTGACAGCAGCATTCAACATTTTAACAGCCACGGGTGGATTGTGATTCCACCCGCAGCTGTTAGAGGCACATTTCAGCTGTTCAAATCGGCTATCATGTGCAAGAAAAAAGTTGTGATCACACCACCGTAGCTCGCAGCAAACAGGGAGATCCCACCTTAGACGTAACTATACGTGTAAGGTGGGAAAGGGGTTAAAGGGAACTTGTCTCATTGGATAACGTTATTAACCTGCAGTTAATCTGCCAGTAAATAGAATTAGAAAGTTGCCCAGGAGTGGCTCACACGAAAAAGTTAACTTTATTCATCTTGGGAGCTGAGAACTTTCAGTCATACAGGCGTGGCCGGGACAGCTGCAGTCACCGCTCACTGATCTATGAATGGTGGCTGTAAACACAACCAGGCACTTTGACTAACATCTGATGTGCATAAGTGCAGAGCTGGCTGTCAGTCAAAGTGCTCAAGTGGTCACTGTAGCCGCACCAGCAGGTCTTTACAATCGTAAACCGTCTGCTCCTGGGTTCGGTTCATTTTCTCACGGCATCCTCGCCTTCAGTACAGCAGCCGGGCTCCTTCATAACATTATTAATTAGAAGAATAACCCCATATCTGGAACTTAAGAGTGTTATACAACGTGACAGGTTCCCTTTAAGTGCTGAAAAAAAATTGAAGTTTGTAAATAAAATAAATTTGTTTTCTGTCATCATTTTCCTAGACATTTTGTTTTTCCATTGAAGGAGCTGATGGAAGGCTTAATTTAAGAGTGGCAAGATGGTGGTTTTAATGATAACATTTTGGGGTAAATACAACATTTTCATTGCTTCTTATTGCAGCGCCTGAAAAAATAGCAATTTTTTTCTCTCTATGGTGTTTACCTTAAAAGGTTAAATAATGTTATATTTTGATTGGCTGGACTTTTACTGATGCGGTGATATCAGACTTGAAGTTTTATACTTTTACAATATTTTAACTTTTTTTTATCTTTGATTGTTTCTTACTATTTTAGCTCCCTTAGGCGATTTGAACCTGTAATAGTCTGATCGCTTATACCAGGGTTCCCCAACTCCAGTCCTCAAGGCCCACCAACAGGTCATGTTTTCAGGATTTCCTTAGTATTGCCCAGGTTGCCCAGGTGATAATTGCATCACCTGTGCAATACAAAGGAAATCCTGAAAACATGACCTGTTGGTGGGCCTTGAGGACTAGAGTTGGGGAACCCTGGCTTATACTATGTACGCAGATGACAGCAATGGGGACCTTCATCGTGCCCCCAAATGCCACGCCAACCCTTCAGTTCCCCACAATCGTGACGCGGGGAGCGGATGGAAGCCAGGATATGCGAGTACCGGCAACTGTGCCATTTAAAAGCTGCCGCTGTTAGGTGCATATCTTGGCAATTTCATGTAGCTGGAGCTCAGCTCCTGAGCTCTCCTAGCACACACGGTGACCCCGCTCCGTGATGGACATGTTGGGCGTGAAACAAACTATAGTGTTGATTTCAGCTTGTATTGTGTACAGCCTCTGCCATGTCCTGGCTGATGAGTCCCCAGTGGGAAACATCTGAGAAGGCCTGATGGAAGCCTTGCAGTAGTGAGCTGTAACGTGTGGCCATCCAGCCGTCGTGGAGCTACACTTTCTGCTATTTCTTTACAAGACACCTTACGCTGACCACAAACTGGTATAATCTGGGTAGCTGCTTCCTCTATTTTTTGCTTGTAGCAGTGAGATATTAATATATCTAGGTGGCATTAGTCATCGCATGTTTTTCTGTAATGATGACACTGTTTTGGGTTAAGTCAATGTTTCTGTAAAATAATTGCACAACGTGTAACGACGTCATTTACCTTCCTGTCCCCGTTCTGTAGGCGGCGGTGCGACTTCTCATTCCTCTGCTGCGGATGTGTACAGCTATCTGGTCCCGTCTATCAGCAGCGCCCTATCTCGTCCTCTGCCCTAGTTCTGTCCTTATCACCAGTAGAATTATTAGTAGATTATATAATTTTGTACTCCATTAATCGTTCACTGCCTGCTACAGATCAGCCTTATCTCGCCTTTTACCATCGATGATAGCTTAATGCCTCTGATGTCATCACTTGGAGAAGTGAAGAAAGTATTGACCGCTAGAAACACATACCAGGATTATTAATCCAGACATGCAAATAAGACTCCACTCTCCCCGCTTGGCCGTTCGTTCTGCCCTCCAGACACGTCCATCTATACGCGGGTAACGTTGCATACATGGGCTCCGAGTAAAGGGACCGCTTACTAATGTTTGCGTAGAAACGTATGGAAACGCATTGTCAGCTTGGCCGGACTGTTCGGAGAGTGTCATGGACGATCCCTAAGGACAGAGGAACAGATGGGAGTTAATACATATCGCCACTGAGAATAGAGGAGAATGGGACAAGGCAGAGTTTGCAGTGAGCCATTCTGTAGACAAAAAGAAGTGCTCTTGTGGTGTAAGAGCCCGGGTTTTCCAGATGAGACTTTTGTTCCTCCTTAGGCAGCTGTACATATTAGAAGCTTACTATAGAGGGTGGTCTTCTGTGGTAGTGATGTAAGAGCTGGGCTTTGTGCTGGAACATCAGCCCCATCCCTTGTGCTCCCTTCTCCTCTCTCACTACAATCAGAAACAAAGAAGCGTTTTCATTAAAACTCTGCATTAAAGGATTTGGCCGCTACTTTTTTTTTTTGAGGACATATGCTTCAGTCCATCAAAATCTGATTATTGGAGGTGCGACACCTGGCATCTCCGCTGATCAGCCATTACCGGCACCAACAGTGGTGAAAAGTTCTAGGATGCTGCTGGTTCACTGCAGCGCCATCACAACTGTAGTGGTCACAGCCAGGTACTGCAGATCCACCCCCTTTTTAATTGATCTGCAGTACCCAGTCGCTGCTACTCTAAAAATAACAGAACTGCTGTGTTCCAGTAACATCCGAGAACTTAAAGAGAACCTGTCAGCAGGATTGAGCCCTATAAACTGAAGGCATGGCCATAATTATTATTATTATTTATTTTTATAGCACCATTAATTCCATGGTGCTGTACATGGTAAGGGGTTACATACAAAGTTATACATATCGTTTATAGTAAACAAATTTATGATGACAGACTGGTACAGAGGGGAGAGGACCCTGTCCTTGCGGACTTACATTCTACAGGATAATAGTGAAGAGACAGAAGGTCAGGGGTGCAGCAGCTCTGGTGGTGGTGAGGCGGCAGCTCAGGTGGTGGCGAGGCGGAAGCTCGGGTGGTGGTGAGGCAGCAGCTCGGGTGGTGGTGGCGAGGCGGCAGCTAGGGTGGTGGTGGCGAGGCGGAAGCTCGGGTGGTGGTGAGGCGGCAGAATGGTTATTGCAGGCTGTAGGCTTTCCTGAAGAGGTGGGTTTTCAGGTTCCGTCTGAAGTATCCGAGGGTGGTGGATAATCGGACATGTTGAGGCATGGAATTCCAGAGGATTGGGGTTATTCGGGAGAAATCTTGGAGGCGATTGGGTGAGGAGTGAATAAGTGTGGAAGAGATTAGGAGGTCCTGATGTGAAGGGATCCGCTCATTGGCTGCTGAATACTCACCTTTTCATAAAATTACTACTTCTGAGCTTCTGTGTGCTTCGGGGCAGGTTGTGGGAGCATGTTCTTCTTCTCGTTCTCCGCCCCGCACTAGCCTCCTCAGCTTCTGACCTGACTCCTTTTCAAAATTCCGCGCTGCCATCATCGTGTGGGTGGCACGTGCGCTTTGGGAGCCAGCAGCCTGTGTGCAGGAATTCAATAAAATGGCGCTGAACTCGGCGCATGTGCAGATCAAGATTTCGGCTCTGAACTGCGCACGCGCCACCCACACAATTATGGAGGCGACGGCGCAGAAATTTAAATAGGAGGCAGGTCAGAAGCAGAGAAAGTTGGTGGGGGGTGGAGAACGAGAAGAAGACCCTGCCCCCCACGTCCTGCCCCAAAGCACACAGGAACACAGGAGACGTCATTTTATGAAAACTTCATGAGGTGAGTATTAAACAACCACTGCACGCATCCCCTCATCTCAGGTATCAGATTAATCAGCATCGCAGCGCCATAATGGCCATGTCTTTATTTTATAGGGCCCAATCCTGCTGACAGGTTCTCTTTAAGACTACCGCCACCAGAAACAGCTGTTCGGCGGGGGGTCCTGAGTGTCGCATCCCTACTCTCCAAAGGATAGCCCATCAATTAAATAGTGGCCGATCTCTTTACCAATAGAACAACCTTTGTGTTACCCTTCTTTTAAATGTATTGATTTTAAATGATATTTTTTCTTCTATATTCTCACAACAATCCTTCTGGCCACCTCTCACAATTTGCTGCCCCCTATACAGACCAAATGTGGTCTTTCCGCCAGTAAGGTGAGATTTGGAAAGTCGTCAGACCTTTTCTTTTTCAGCTGTAGCTGTATTTGTAGAACTGACGTGACAAAACAGTGTCTCGCGAAGGTAAAAAAAATCTATTTTTGACTACTTAACCTTGCGGGGCCAGTATGTTGTTGGTCTCTGATGACGAACCTGTTCCCGTCACGTCAAGCATGCAGGCATGCGAACTATGGCAGCGCTTCAGTGCAAGGACCATGTAAACAGCAGCATAGAAGTCGCTTTCTAGTGAGTATGGCACAGTGTGGCTGCTGGGCGATGGTGTGCCGCTTAGCCGAGAACCACAAGGCTTGCCACTGCCCGGGGGGGGGGGTCACAATTTGTAATAGCACCTTTAGGGCATGTGCACACAGTGTCTTTTTCAGGTGGGTTCTGAAAACAGTCAACTTATGCATTTCTATGTAAAAATGACCTGCTGTGATATGTCTGCTCAGAATAAGCTGTATTCTTTACAGTTCAAGTCAATAGCTAAAAAGTTTCCGGGACGTCTTTAGGGGTTTCGCTCCATTGTTTTTGCTTTACAAAATGCTAGTGGCTTCTCTATTATTCAAGGGAGTAAAAAAGAAATGACAGGAAAATGATAGTAAAATAGACGTTGCAAAAATCATGTCAAAACCCTCAAAATAACTGCCAGGGGCTAAAACTGTCAGAAAAACACACAGAAAACGACTGAAAAGTGTGACTTGAGATGAGAAAACTGCTTCAAATCTGGATGAAAAAATAAGCAGCTTGTCCATGAGACTTCATGAACCTCATTCACGCTGCTGGTACCAAGAAATGCTTCAATTTTTGTGACAAAACTGCGGAAAAAATTCAAAATAAGGCAGCAAATATTTAACGTGTACACATACCCTTAGGCTAGTTTCCATTCTATCAAAATGCAAAAAAGCGAAAAAAGAAGGAGCAATGATCAATAGATAATAATAATAATAAATACTACCAATTTTATTCAATACATAGTACGACATTTACCAAGACAACATTAAAACATGGTCAGAAGGATTTTATCCCTATCACCCAAACTATTTATATAGCCTAGAGCTCTTTCAAAGACAAGTCCAGCAATATCTTACATGTTCAGTCCGTTCCTCACATTTGAATTTATATGCAAATAAGGCTGAAGAGCTATTGTAAATCTAAAGCCTCTGTCACTCCAGCTCTATTCCCTGCTCAGTGCTGCCTCCTCCTCCTTTGCCTAAAGACACACAGCATAAAGGATGTCAGTCAAGCAGAATAAGTGGCACTGGGCTGGCAATAGAGCTGGAGTGACAGAGGCTTCAGAATAAACAAACAGCTCTTCAGCCTCATTTGCATATCAATTTAAATGCTAATTATTCAGTAATGGAGGAATGGACTGGCCATGGAAAGGTGTTTCTGGACTTGTCTTCGAAATAACTATAGCTTATAAATATTTGGATGTGAATCCTGCTGATCACTACAGCGTAGGATGGCTGCAATAAATGTTAAAATGAAATTGCTTTCATACAGCCGAAATAAAATTGCCTAAATACTGTAATTGTATAGTATAATTGGAGCCCAGCTGTGACTGAAGCCACATCTTCCGAGGGGTGCACTGACAGAAGATCCCACTAGAGGTCATTAATCACATTCACACATGCAGCTTGCCTGAGGAGACCATTAGAGGGAGCTGTGTAAGACGTATAAAAACAAGTTTTAGTTTCAGTTTGCCTCAGAAAGAGACAGAAGAGAAAGAGAAGAGATCAGACAGAGACAGATCTCGGATCTCCTTAGACACAGAGGAGAGAAGTGCAGAGAGCTGTTCAGTCAGTTCAACTTGAGTAAGTGGAGGCTAGTACAGTGAGAAGGAATCACTTTAGCCTAGTCAGAGCTGAATCTGAAGTATAGCTCAGTGGAAAGCGTGCCGACGCTTAGAGAGCGGCGAAGAGGCAGCTCACTAACTGCCAGCGTGTGTGACGATAGGAGACCTAGATAGGTCAAAGGCGAGTGGAAGTTAATGAGACGAGGAGCCTTAATAGCTCATCTCAGCAAGTATACCCGGATGCCGGGTCCGAGCCTACAAGGATCTCCACGACCCATTAGGAGAACACCGGAGTTCCTGGAGGACTACAAGTCCCAGGAGTACCACCGAGCTGATACGTAGCAGTCAGGAGGACGGAGTCCGGCTCGGCCGGCCATCAATGCCCTGTCCTTTCAGAGAGAAGATCCAATAACAAAGTCAGCCAGGTACAAGACAGAGCTAAGCTAGGCCCAGCTACACGCAGGCAGAATTTATTCAAAAAGGCAGAAAACAGGGCCACACACCTATCAAGTGGAGGAATCTGGATGTGCACCCTTCACCCTACAGTGCTCCGGGACATCACTGCCAACATCTACAAGTAAAGGTATGAAAGAGACTGACCGTGTGTCACTGCTTATTTGCCTGCACCCTGCACCACCATAGACTTCAAGGGAAAAGTCTCGCCTGTGGAGACTCACCATCTTGCTGCCCATAACATCCCCTTAGAAGATCCATATTGCAGCGCTGGTCAAATTAATCAGATACCACAGGTGGCGTCACGAACTAATCTTTATAATCCCTTGTAAATATCCCCCATTGCATGACCGCCCAGGGCCACGGACCGAGCTCTGCTGCCAGTGACATCCCCATAGACTTCCATGGGCTCGGTGCCGAGTGTCCCATAGCCCTGGTACCCACACCACGTGTGGTGCGACTCATAAAGACTTTAATCAATGGGCTTAAAATGTACAATAAAAAGTGTCATGTGCCATATATTAAAACTAATTCTCTTTACAGCATTGTTTCTAAGCTGCTGCCTTACATAGACAATTTATATGAAGTGATTAGTGTCTCTAGAGCTGCCTTAGGGTCTCTTAGGGTTTGTAAACCTCTATACTGGTCCATAGATACACGGTACCGGTATAATATACGTAACAGAATCAGCCAATATCTGATAAAAATTTTGGTCTGTAATATTTATGCTGCTCTCTTATAGTCTTAAAGGGTTCCTCCGACATCACTCACTTCAGCATCAGGAGGTGAACGGCACTCATGATGTCCCATTGACAGGTACCTGCCAGGACGTGTGCACAGCCAGCAGGTATCAGCCATGTGTACAATACCAATGAATAGGACGAGTGCACAATCCATGGCGACCATGGACACGTCATGGCAGGCACCTGTTGATGGGATATCCGTGCTGCTCACCTCCGGATGCAGAAGTGAGCAGTGCCAGATAATACTTTAATCGGGCTCAGCAGAGGATCTGTGTTTCTGTGGGGCCTTATTTCCTTAAAATCCCCTGAAATATATCAAAAAAATGAGGGCAGAAATAGACCACATGGTCCATATAGTTAATACTTTTTGTTTTTAGTATATAATACTAACAGGCTTGGACTGGCCCACAGGAGAAAAGGAGAATCCTCCGGTGGGCCCCTGTGCAAGAGTGGGCCACCACCCTCTTATATGAGCAGTGCTTAGTACAATATACATAAATCACTATGTACAAACAAAGGCGGCATCTTACTCATTTACCAATCAACCAAGTTCATTATTATATAAATCTGTGATTGAGGAGGATAATGTCACATTTGCATGTAGCTGAAAACTGGGCTCCTGGAGTTGGTTACTGGTGGGCCCTTGGCCCCCCTGTCCGACAATGTATACATATATATGTATGTATTCCAGGCATCTTTATCAATACTTAGGCCCCATCCAGATGTCCATAAATCACATATAAATTGTTTTTACTATAATAGGTGCCCATTTTAGTCTACGAGGCCATATGCATATCAGTGTGTCCACCAGAAAAAATTGAGACGTGTCTGATTTTCATGGAGCAAATGCAAGCCTTTCAGCCATTGACGAAAAACAGGCATTAAATCCAAGTCATCTATGTGCTGACATTTTTTTTTGGGGGGGGGAGGTTGATTGGAAAAGTTGCAACTGTTGGAAATTTTTTTCTGAAACTCAGAAGAACAGAACAAGAAGCACAATTTACAGAAACAGCTGTCACTCACCTCCTTATGTCTCCCATGCTCATGTGACGACCATAATAAAGTGCTCCTGGTTTTTGCAACTGCACTTGGGGACACTTTCAAAGTTTTCCAATTTTTCGGACTGACTGACCTTCATGTCTTAAAGTAATGATGGCCACTCGTTTTTCTTTACTTAGCTGCTTTTTTCTTGCCATAATACAAATTCTAACAGTCTATTCAGTAGGACTATCAGCTGTGTATCCACCAGACTTCTGCTCAACACAACTGATGGTCCCAACCCCATTTATAATGCCAGAAATCCCACTTATTAAACCTGACAGGGCACACCTGTGAAGTGAAAACTATTTCCGGTGACTACCTCTTGAAGCTCATCAAGAGAATGCCAAGAGTGTGCAAAGCAGTCATCAAAGCAAAAGGTGGCTACTTTGAAGAACATAGAATATAAGACATATTTTCAGTTGTTACACACTTTTTTGGTAAGTATATAATTCCACATGTGTTAATTCATAGTTTTGATGCCTTCAGTGTGAATATACAATTTTCATAGTCATGAAAATACAGAAAAATCTTTGAATGAGAAGGTGTGTCCAAACTTTTGGTCTGTACTGTATATGGAAAGAAAAAGGTGCGATAACCATCAATGAATTACGCCAGTAGATGACATAATATGATTACTCCTGTTGAAACACACTGTGTGAAACGCGCGTCAGGCTCGCCAGGCAACTGGATTCCCTCTCACTTTGCTTGGTACCATGCATTTGACTATAGTGTACTTACTTTCTGCCATTATTCTCTATGAGATATTACGTCATCTATTGCTGTTATTCATTGATTATTGCAACACCTTTTCCTTTCCATTTATGTTTCATTAATTTCATACGTATCTTTTTATATGCTCATCTGCATTATACCATCTTTTAGGGGTTTGAGCTGCCATGCCCTTCCTCTTTTAACTTTTTCTGTACATTTAATGGATGCCTTGTATTGCATTTTAGTATGTTTTCAATAATTTTTCACTAAAGTGTTGATTGTTGGCATTATTGTATGGTCGCAGCCATGCTTTCTATGGTAGTTATCTTTGATATGCTGCATGTGACCTATGTTTACACTAGGGACTTTATAGGTAGTGCGATTCGCCCCCTGTAAAGCCATGTTGTTTGGGTCCAGCAATTTGTTGGCTTTTAAATGATCAGTATCCTGCATCAGATCCATGGATCATAGTTTATGTGTATTCTGATGTCCTACAAATACGTATGTGATGTGTTTGCATGAATTGTAACTTTGCACTTTGCACAAAACTTTAAAAGTCCCCTTGAAATATCTTAAAGTGCAACAGAATTCATAATAAGCCTGCAATAGAAGCTGTTCTTAGAGCTACGTCAGCCAGCACAATTTTAAGGATCTCTCATTCATTATTGATGGCCTATTAGGACAGGTCATCCATGTTTTATCAGTGGGAGTCCAACCCCCAGGACCTTCGTCTATGAGCATCTGGCAGGGGCTGTGGTGCTCTTGTGAGCATCATATCCACTGGCAGTCATTTTCCAGAAGCTGCTTTGCTTGGTAAATCTTTGCTGTGAGTACGTACAGTGGCATGTAAAAGTTTTGGCACCCCTTGTCAAAATTACTGATATTGTGAATACTTAATAGAGGGAAATTGGTGTGCATACAGTAGTGAAGGTGAGGTGCAGGTGGAAGGAGGTTATTAGCCCATGGGACATCTAGGTAGTCAAATTCACAGCACAGTCTGATGATGAATGCAATTTCTTTGTATTCAAGTGCAGGTAACATAAGCTCAGAGCAAGTTTATACATGCGACATATAAACATTTCGACCTGGTCCTGAGTCTTGTTTTACAAAAGTCGCTCTTATTATGCTGAGCTTGTTAATAAGATTTAATGGTGGTCCCTGGTGGGGTAAAGCAGAGAAATTTATCCTGGTGTGCGCATCTGCGCCACGGCTCACACATCAGAGGCGCAGATGCGCCCCCCCAGTATACCACAACTAAGGACACATTTCTCCATCAGGGACCACCTGTACCTCTTACTGACAAGCTCAGCAGAATAAGAGCGACTTTTACGAACATTACCCAGGATGGGTCGAAACGTTATATGTCGCACTTATAAACTTTCACTTTATGCTTGCTCTTTACCCTGCGCTGATGTAACCTGCACTTGAATAAAATAAATTGCATTCATCATCAGAGTGTGCGGTGAATTTCACTACCTAATTGCGAATAGTTAACCAAATTGAAAATGAAATGATCTCTAAAAGGCCTAAAGTTAAAGATGACAAATTTCCTTTGTATTTTAGGCAAAAATATATACAATTTTTCAATTTTTACATTTTAAAAATTAAAAAAAATGGAAAATGAGCCTACGCAAAAGTCTTGGCACCCTGCATAGTTAGCACCTATGACACCAAAAAAGAACCCATATAACATTAAATTTCATTGGGCACAACTCAACATACTGACATCAGAGCAACAGGTAAAAAAAAACAAAAGAGTGCATATGCCGATAAAACAAATACCGTATTTATTGTGAAGATTTAAAATTGACATAGAAATACAAATAAAGCAACAGAGGCTGCTAAGCATGAAAGCAGGGATTCCTTCAATGTAACACATGGTAAATATATACATGAAGAGTATAATATACAGCTCTGGCAAAAATTACGAGACCGCTGCAAAATTTTCAGTTTGTCTGATTTTTCTCTTTATAGGTATATTTTTGAGTAAAATGTAAATTGCTCTTTTATTCTATAAACTACTGACAACATGTCTCCGAATTTCCAAGCAATACATTTTGTATTTATTTTCAGAAAATGAGAAATGGTCAAAATAACAAAAAAAAACCAGTGCTTGCAGACCTCAAATAATGCTAAGAAAACAAGTTCATAATCATTTAGAAACAACAATACTAATGTTTTAACTCAGGAAGAGTTCAGAAATCAATATCTTGTGGAATAACCATGATTTTTAATCACAGCTTTCATGCGTCTTGGCATGCTTTCCACCAGTCTTTCACACTGCTTTTGGGTGACTTTATGCCACTCCTGGTGCAAAAATTTAAGCAGTTCTTTGTTTGATGGCTTGTGACTATCCATCTTCCTCTTGATTACATTCCAGAGATTTTCATTGGGGTTCAGGTCTGGAGATTGGACTGGCCATGACAGGGATTTGATGTGGTGGTCCTTCATCCACACATTGATTGACCTAGCTGTGTGGCATGGAGCATTGTCCTTCTGGATAAAACCAGTCCCCAGAGTTGGGGAACATTGCCTCAGCAGAAGGAATCAACTGTTTTTCCAGGATAACCTTGTATGCGGCTTGAATCATACGTCCTTTGCAAAGATTAACCTGCCCAATTCCAGCCTTGCTGAAGCATCCCCAGATCATCACCGATCCTCCACCAAATTTCACAGTGGGTGCAAGACACTGTGGCTTGTACGCCTCTCCAGGTCTCCGTCTAACCATTAGACGACCAGGTGTTGGGCAAAGCTGAAAATTAGACTCATCAGAGAAGATTACCTTAGTCCAGTCCTCTGTGGTCCAATCCTTATGGTCTTTGTCAAACTTCAGCCTGGCTCTCCTTTGCTTCTCATTGATGAAAGGCTTTTTTCTAGCTTTACATGACTTGAGCCCTGCCTCTAGGAGCCTGTTACAAACTGTTCTTGCCGTGCACTTCACCCCAGCTGCCATTTGCTATTCCTTTTGTAGGTCACTTGATGTCATCCTGCGGTTGCTGAGTGACATTCTAATAAGATGACGGTCATCCCGGTCAGTGAAGAGTTGTTTTCGCCCTCTGCCGGTCTGTAGCTTTGTTGTCCCCAATGTCTGCTGTTTGACCTTGTTGTAATGGACTGCCGTCTTAGAAATTTTAAGGATGGAGGCAACATGATGCTCAATGTATCCCTCTGCTGGTAAAAACAGAATTGAGACCTTCTTTTTCCCCACTCAAGACTTCTCTTTTCAACTCCTTTGGCATGATTAAAAGTTATTTTTTCGTTCCTATTACTTTTGGAATATTACTAGCACTTGTTTTGTCCTCCAGCTTGTCCTATTGCAAGAGGATTGTGAACACACAGCAGTGTTTTTTATACTTTCCTTCGTTAAATAAGATTTGGTTCAGGTGATCACCTAATCAGAAGCACATTAAGTAGAATGAGGTGTACTCTGGTTGGAATTCAACTGACACTGGAATGGAATGGCTGTCAGACATGTAGAAAAGCTGATTTTTATAAAACTGTGCAGTGGTCTCTTAATTTTTGCCAGAGCTGTATACCGTAGATTCACAAAGCCTAGTGCATTACATTAATTCCCAGGTAAACATTCCTCAATATAGGTAAGTACTCAAAAGGCAAACAAATAACTAGATCCATGTAAACTTACATGTATAGACCAGTATTTGTGTGGTTAACCTGCCGGCACCCGCTGCTGTAGCTGTGGCCGCATTACCTTGTTTTTTTTTGTTCAGGCAGGCCACCGGCTGGACAGCTTGTTCCCTTGCAGCTCTACTTGCCCCTTTATTTTACCAAGGACCTCCGTACACCCGCCGAGTGCAGCTGTTCTTTCAAGCTGATGCAACAAACAACTTTGCTTGGACTGCATAACGGTGAATAGGATAATTACCTACTTCGTTAGTGTGTAATTTTTTCACTGAGTTTTTTAATGTTTATCTAGATACATATTAGAACATATGCTATGATAGCAGGGTTAGCACGTTAGGCTGATCTCCATACTTCTATTTTTATATATCTCCTATTTGCAGCCTGGTTTGTCCTATAATTTGCTGTTCAGTGCACAGTGCACATATACAGCCTTTTTATTGTGTTTTTATTGTTGTTCATTTACATATATACCTATTATGCTGTTGATATATACATAACATTTTTTTTGCAATTTAGCACACTTGCTGTGCATCCTACGTGTTCCTGGGAAGGACATATATGGTACCTATTTATGATTTCTTGAGTGCATCTTATTTTTAGTTTGTGCACGTTTAGCAGAGTGTGCAACATTTGTTTTCTCCCATAGGCTGTCCTTCTCTGAAGGCTTTTAGCACAGGAGTCTCTCATTTTGTCTGGTCTGTTTTAAATGGATTTCCTTTCCATCAGTGCTGAAAGGGTTATGGACTCTTTCCATGCTAGCTGGGAATATACAGAGGTTTGCTCCCAGCTGCAGCTGCTGACCTCATCTCCCTATATAAACTAGCTCTGGGCGTTTCTCCTTGCGGGTGAAAAAATCCTCTTCCTGGAAAGGGTAGATCTGTGTAGTTGGAGTTGGTAGTAGCAATTGGAGAGTTCTTTGTGCAGTAGGTTCAAGGGAGTTTATCTTCTTGTTCTCCTTCCTATTTGGTTTGCTATTCCTCTCTTTGGCTACCTTCCTCCGTGTTTTGGTGAGTGTTTTGTATGATAGTGGTTTTCAGTTATTCCTGTCTTTGTGTCTGGCTTCCCTTACATTACTGTCCCATGCCTCATGTGGTGGGGCAAGGACAAATTAGGGTTTAACAGGAGTATAGTAATGTCAAAGACTCAGGCCTCTACCATCAAGAGTACCCCTGGGAGAGGGATAGTTAGGGTCCCAGTTCCAGGGACAGTTTGAGGCCCCTCCCCCCTTACTTCAGACCATCACATAGTGACAATACCTTTGATCGTTGTGGCCAAAGAGTTTTATTTTAACCTCATAGGACCACAGGACTGGTTTCCAAAATGCATCATGCTTGTTTAGATGTTTTGCATATTTCTGACTCTGAATTTTATGATGAGAATACAGGATAGGTTTTCTTCTGGTGACTCTTCCGTGAAGGCTATATTTGTACAGGTGTCTCTGAACAGTAGAACAATGTATCACAACTCCAGATTCTGCTAAATTTTTCTGAAGGCCTTTTGCAGTCAATCGGGGTTCTGATTTGGCTTTCTAGCAATCCTACAAGCTGCTTTCACTGAAATTTTGCTTGGTCTTCCAGACCTGATCTCGACCTCCACTGTTCCTGATTACTGCCATTTCCTAATTACATTTTGAACTGCTTATAAGAACCTAGGGCTGCTGTTTTTTGACACAAGGTTAGAGGAGGCTGGGTTTTTATAAAGCAAGAAACGCCTGGCTGCATCACCTGACCTTACCAAATGATGGTAGTAAACAAGCCATAACCCTAACAGGCTAATTAAGGTCTGAAACCTTGGTCAAAGTTATCTGAGCACACAACTCTCCAAAAGTGCCCAAACTTTTGCATCTGCCCATTTTCTTTTTTATAATTTTTAAAATATTAAAAATGACTATCTATAAGCCTAAAATACAAGGAAATGTGTCATCTTTAACTTTAGGCCTTTTAGAGATCATTTCATCTTCAACATGCTTAACTGTTAATAATAACAGTAATTTTGACCAGGGGTACGTGCCACTGTACACGTACACTGCAAATACTTCTTAAATCTGAAGTTAACATGCCCACTTTCCATGTATAGCTTTCTCACCTTAACCTTGTTGTTACAGTGCTTGGGCCAGCAAGAGTGATTTGCTGTCTGCCGACTAGAGTTGAGCGATACTTTCCGATATGCTAAAGTATCGGAATCGGAATGGTATCGCCGATTTCACTAAAATATCGGCGATACCCGATACCGATACCGGAAGTCCCATGTAAGTCTATGGGAACAAAATATCGCAACTAAAAAAAACCCATTCTTTCCTTGTAAACACTAAATATACACACATAGAATACATATATATATATATACATGTCATTGTGACATATATATATACATATATGTATAGTTTATACACTTCTACATAGTAAAATATCCTTTGATTCAATTGCCGGGTAAAGCCGGCTTCAGTGAAAAGACAGAAGCACCCGACATGAAATGACACTTGGTGTACATAGGGTTAAACATTTCTTTTCATGTCCTTTGCTATCTAATTTGCACAAACAATTAAATCAGACTATGTGTGCAAGATTTCACACCTGTAGGGGTTAATTAAAGGTGTAAATTCGTTGTAAAAAAAACGGACTTTTTTGCTACGAATTTACACCTTTAATTAACCCCTAGAGGTGTGAAATTTTGCACACATAGTCTGATTTAATTGTTTGTGCAAATTAGATAGCAAAGGACATGAAAAGACATGGTTAACCCTATGTACACCAAGTGTCATTTCATGTCGGGTCACCCGACATGAAATGACACTTGGTGTACATAGGGTTAAACATTTCTTTTCATGTCCTTTGCTATCTAATTTGCACAAACAATTAAATCAGACTATGTGTGCAAAATTTCACACCTCTAGGGGTTAATTAAAGGTGTAAATTCGTTGTAAAAAAACGGACTTTTTTGCTACGAATTTACACCTTTAATTAACCCCTAGAGGTGTGAAATTTTGCACACATAGTCTGATTTAATTGTTTGTGCAAATTAGATAGCAAAGGACATGAAAAGACATGGTTAACCCTATGTACACCAAGTGTCATTTCATGTCGGGTTCTGCATTTTCACAAAAGCCGGCAATTGAATTAGCGGCTATTATACTATGTAGAAGTGTATGAACTACAAATATAAATATATATATATATGTGTCACAAATTCAATGACATGTATATATATATATGAGGTGTAAAATTGCTGAAAAAAAATGCGTGGGCTCCCGCCCTATTTTCGCAACCAGACAGACAAAGCCAGTGAGTGGGGGCAGATAATAATAGCCCAGAGAGGGACCATTATTTTTGCCCCCCCCCCGGCTACTAACATCTGCCCCCAGACACCCCAGGAAAGACAAATCTATAATTAGATTCGCCCTTTCTGGCACTTTGCCCGTCTATTCCCATTGCCCTGTAGCGGTGGCGAATGGGTTAATATGGGGTTAAAGCCACCTTGCAATTGAAAGGTGACCTTAAGCCAGGTTAATAATTGAGAGCTGTCAATTAGACAACTATCAATTATTAATCCTATTGCATGAAATAAAAATAAAACACACACACTTTAATTAAAAATCATTTTAATGAAATAAAGACACATGTTTTTGACCATCTTTTATTTTACTGCAAAAACCATTTCCTGTAATAAAAATAAAATAAAAAAGCAAAATTATTCTTACCTATCCCATGCACAGTCAGGTCCCACGGTGTAATCCTTCAGAAAGGGTTAATGTTTACTGCAGGGACCGCAGCTAATGCTGCAGCCTCACAGTAAACCCCAAATGAATGAGTTCCTCTCCTGCCTGACAGGAGAGTAAAGGCTGGGTGTCACATAACGATACACCAGCGATCCCGACAACGATATGCACTTGTCAGGATCGCTGGTGTATCGCTACATGATCGCTGCTGAGCTGCCAAACAGGCAGCTCAGGCAGCGATCTGGGACAGCGACACTGCGGGTAACATCGCTTAAGGGCCCGTCTCACATAGCGATATCGCTACCGAGATCGCTACCGAGATCGCTGCTGAGTCACTAGTTTTGTGACGCAGCAGCGAGCTCACCAGCGATATCGCTGTGTGTGACATTCAGCGACGATCAGCCCCCCTGCCGGGTATCGCTGATCGTCGCAGAAATGTCAGGACCTTTTTTTGATCGCTGGTTTCCCTCTGACAGGCACGCATCGCTGCGTGTGACAGGTGGGAAACCAGCGATCAAAGGTCCTGACATTTCAGCGACGATCAGCGATACCCGGCAGGGGGGCTGATCGTCGCTGAATGTCACACACAGCGATATCGCTGGTGAGCTCGCTGCTGCGTCACAAAACTAGTGACTCAGCAGCGATCTCGGTAGCGATATCGCTATGTGAGACGGGCCCTTAAGTGGAAAGCTTAATTGATTGCTTTCCACTTTCACTTCAGGTCAGCCAGGGACACAATCAGTGACGTCAGAGGGAACTGATTAACAAAAATAGGGGTTCCCTTCGAAAAAAAAATGGCGTGGGGTCCCCCCTATTTTTGTTAACCAGCCAGATGAAGCAGACCGCTGAGGCCTGGATTTTCAGGCTGTTAAGGAGCCAAGATCCATGGACCTTGCCAGCCTGATAATACCAGGCCACAGCAGTCTGCATATCTTGGCTGATTAACAAAAATAGGGGATCCCCTCGAAAAAAATTGGCGTGGGGTCCCCCCTATTTTTGTTAACCAGCCAGATGAAGCAGACCGCTGAGGCCTGGATTTTCAGGCTGTTAAGGAGCCAAGATCCATGGACCTTGCCAGCCTGATAATACCAGGCCACAGCAGTCTGCATATCTTGGCTGATTAACAAAAATAGGGGATCCCCTCGAAAAAAATTAGCGTGGGGTCCCCCCTATTTTTGTTAACCAGCCAGATGAAGCAGACCGCTGAGGCCTGGTTTTTCAGGCTGGTAAGGATCCAATATCCATGGACCTTGCAAGCCTGATAATACCAGGCCACAGCAGTCTGCTTAGCTTGGCTGGTTAACAAAAATAGGGGATCCCTCGAAAAAAAACGGCGTGGGGATCCCCCCTATTTTTGTTAACCAGCCAAGTAAAATGCAGACTGCTGCGGCCTGGTATTAAAAGACTGTCAAGGCCCATGGATTTTGGCCCTCAACAGCCTGATAATACCAGGCTACAGCAGCCCCACATTTGGCGCATCAAAAGATGTGCCAATTGTGGCACTTTACCCGGCTCTTCCCACTTGCCCTGTAGCGGTGGCAAGCGGGGTAATAAGGGGTTATTGTCACCGTTGATTGCACGGTGACAATAAGCCCGGTTAATAATGGAGAGGCGTCAATAAGACACCGATCCATTATTAATCCCAAAGTTATTAAATGTGTAAAAAAAAGACAAAGCAAGAAAAAAGTATTTTAATGAAATAAAAGAGACAACACAGTTTTCATTTCTTTTATTATACTCTCATTCCTGCGACGCCATCGATCTCCTGTAAAAAAAGAAAAAAAACAAACCAACAGTATACCACCTGTCCGACGCAGTCCATAACGACAGTCCCACGACGATCCAGCTCTGCTACATCGCAATGACAGGCAGAGCCTGACATCCCGGCGCAGCACAGCTGATTACCTGCTTCCCCGGCGGTGACGTCATCGGACTGACTGCTTTACGGCCGGGATTACCCAGCAGTCACTGCAGTTATCGCGAGAAACTGCATGTGACCGCCGGGGAAAGAAGATGGCGGCCGTGAAGCAGTCCGGGATGTGACCGCCGGAGATCTTCTGCCAGGTAAGTGCCGCTGACTCCTGACAGACCCGACCGACGGACACTGACAGTGACAGTGACAATCCCGATTCCGGTATCCGATAAGACGAAAATATCGGAACTCGGAATCGGAATTCCGATACAGCCAATATCGGCCGATACCCGATATTTGCAGTATCGGAATGCTCAACACTACTGCCGACCCTTTAAAACTATTGCACTGCGAGCAAGCGCACACAACGTTCACCACTGAACACTGCAAGTGCATACATTAATTGATTACATTCTGACGCTGGCCAGTGCGAGCGTCAGAACATACCTTGTGGGTGGAACTAGAGCATGATGTGCTTCTGTCCCACAGATGAAGACAGAAGCAGCAGCCCCATGTCTCCTGTCATACATGCTCCATCCCCATGTCACCTGTCATACATACTCCTGCCCCATGTCTCCTGTCATACATGCTCCATCCGCAATGTCTCCTTTGATGTGCTCCAGCCCCAATGTCTCCTTTGATGTGCTCCAGCCCCAATATATCCTATGAAGTATATTTCCAGCCCCAATGTCTCTTTTCAAGTATATGCTTCATCCCCAGACCCAATGTCTCTTTTCAAGTATATTTTCCAGCCCTAGTGTATCCTGTGATGTATATGCTGTATCCCCACCGTCTCCTGTCATGTATATGCTGTAGCCCCACCGTCTCCTGTGATGTACATGCTCCAGCCCCATAGTGTCCTGAGTGATGTTTACGCTCCAGCCCTGGCATCTCCTATGTTATGTATATTCAGCAGTCCCAGCGTTTCCTGTGTGATGTATACTGCCAGTGTAGGTGTCTCCTATGTGATATATACTGCATATTTGCTACTGCTTGAGTTCTATAACTGTAACATAAACATGATTGATGAATTTCCTGATATGAGGAGACCTGTAGTGTAATATTCTGTATATCTGTGTTCTTAACAACTTACTACTGCAAGTTCTTTACAAAACTTATCATCACCAAGTTGACTGCCTCCAGATCAACACAAATCTGGAAAAGCAGTTGTGAGAAGCAACATGATCACATCATACACCGCACCAAAGAAGCAGATCCAGCCATCACATTAGGTGTGAGTTAATTGTTTGACCAAACATACCGGGTCATTTTCAAGTTGATAATTTTGTGCGGCCCCCGGATGATAAATATCCAAATGACCATCGACAGAAAAATGGTTCCCCTCCCCTGCCTTAGAGAGTAAATGTTGCATAATACATTAGATCAAAGCTTTTTGATGGATAATCAACCAGTGAACGAACTGTCATCTGGTGATTGATCGTTATTCTAACACAACCATACACATTTTAATACGTATTGACAATTACTATTGCTCAACCTGCCACATACTCAATAATACCTTGGAAATAAGCAATCTTTCCAGGAAACTTCTTTTGAAGAAAAGTTGTTCTTAGATGAAGGAACTTTTATTTAATAAATTCTTGCAAGCATCTTAACAATGAAATATTGTGCCAAATATTTCTTCTTAAAGGAGTAAATATTTGCAAATACCCATCCATTCTTTGCTCCTTTATGGCAACTGAAATTGTGATATGCCAAGAGATCAGCCATCTCCCCTTCTTCACTTTTCATTCTCTTCTTTTTGACTGTGAGACGACTGACAGCTGCCAGAGCCTCCCTTTGTTGTCTAGGTTTAGTATGCCTTTAAGTTAAACACGTCCATAATATATTTTTCAGATTTTCTCGTAAGCTAGAAGCAGTTAATCGCTTTTCCTCATACCGCTCTATCTACTTACACTTCACTCATTAATCAGCAGCTAAAGGAGTGGTTCGGTTTTGCAATATGTGAAATTATGATTCACTTTGATGGTGTCGGTCTCTGAAGTTCTTCTTTTGATAGCACTGCGTTGCTTTGCAGCACTGGGTAAGTATAAAAGAGTTATTGCTAACAAACCATAGGAAAAGTAGATATTTTCCATTGCTTTTTGCACTAAGTGCTTCAGAGACCTTTCATTTAGGTAAGATAGAGTCCGTGTCTGTTCTTAGTAATAACTCTGTGCAGTCTACATCTGGTTAATAGAGTTGTACTTTGACAATTGTGCATTATCGTTGAAACAAACATAGTATTCAGGAGCCCGCACCTCCTAGATATATATACTTCAGGGACACTCCTGTAAAAATGCAGCATTCAAAGCCTCAATATAATGTTATTTATCTGACGGATCTAGCTACATGAACGGAATGTTTGGTGACGCAAAATAGGACTGTACATTTATTGTTCTGCTGGTGCTTTATTAAACCTTATTCACCCATATGCATGTTAATGCTACGTAATGAATACCAGATCTCATCTCCTCATTCTTTTAGGACAGTTTGAACAGTTCCACTGTCTTTTTATATGTGGTTATATATATCTTAGTTTTTTAATGTATTGCATTAGATAAAAATGAGTTCTTATAGGGGTTTTGTGGGATAATATTCAGTTTTAAAAAAAAAAAAGGATCCTTGGCTGTCTAATGGTCCGGCAAAGTCCTCCACCCAGCTTAGGCTATATTTACACCTGCATTTTTAAGTTTCGTTATTTATGTTGAATACTGATCTATTATTTTGCGAATGCAAACAGAAGCGCAATGTTCCCATTGACTATAACAAGACTCATCTGGTTTATTTTAAGTGTTCATTTTTATTATTGGGGAAAAAAGGTGCATGGAGCAGAGAATTGAAACTCGAATATTCAGGTGTTAATAGATCCTTACTCCGCATGTTGATGCTCCTCCAACTCTCCCAAACACAAAGCACATCAGTTTCTGGTGCCTTCAACTTCTTTCCAGCTTATTTCCTTGCACTTATTTGTGTGCTAGCACAAAGACCGCTCAACACAACTCACTCAAACTTTATTGTGGGGTCCAACCCCCTACAACTTGATGCAATGTCATTTGTGATATTGTGCTCCGCACAGTGGGCACGTGCACATGAGCCCATTGAAGTTGTTCTCTTGGGTACCGTTTTTCCCCTTGGTAAGGACAACACCTGTGATGTTTCATCCTAGGACAGGGACACATCAGCAAATGCTCACTTAAAGAAACACTCCCATGAAGTTTGTTTTCTTTTTTTTACTAATGTGTATGTAGTGTAGTGTATGTTAAAATACTCACCTAGCACCGTCTTCTCTGGTATCCAGCGCTGTTCCGCTCCTCTTCTCAGTGACATCAGCACTCTTCAGTCTCTTGGGGTCACGTTAAAAATCATAGACGCCTGCTCGTAATAGTGCACTGGAGTAGAGTTGTGTGGCATCTATGCCAGTTCCTGTCCCTCTGTTTCTGCTGCTTCTTCTGGTTCCACTGGATCCGGGCATTATGGGGTTAATTGTCTGGTTTTGATTATTCCTTTCTGAGAGCCCTGGGTCGGGCTCTCTGCTATTTAAACCCCAGGATCTCTTGCTTCCACTGCCAGTCATTAAGTTTTGCTTACCTGACCTGTAGCTCTAGTTCTTACTTTTGTGTTGTCTTCTTGATTGCTTCCTTTTTCTGACCTCAGCTTGTTTCATGACATTTCACTTGCTTTTTGATTTTGTCCCTAAAGTGACCTCTTGGCATTGACCTGCGTGGCAACCCTTCTTGCCTTCAGCTTGCTCCACCGGCCAACAGCGGACTCTTGGCCCCAGTCCAGGGACCTCTTTGAAGTTCAGATCCCTGTGCAACAAGTAAAGGGTGAACGCCAAGGTAACCCCTGTAATCTGGTAAAGGTAGCTCTAAGCATCTCCATGGCAGATCTATTAACAGCTGCTAGGCTTTCACAAATGGTGAAAATGCCAGATTGTCCTCCTGTGTGCTCAGATTGTGACTGGGATCGACCCAATGCCGATAAACAACCAACCCAACTGTTATTAACACTGAGAGTTCACTGCCAGTAAAAATAAGATGAGACAGTATTTTTGCATGGTAAGAATCACAGATAGAAGACAGACGTTGGAGTATTTGTACATGTGCTGGCTCTGTGGTGTTTTTGCTCCAAACCATCACCAATAAAAACTTGGTGCAGAGACGCTCATGGAATTCTGTACCTCTTTTGGGCACTGGATTAAAACTGTACTCTCTACGATACTGCTAGAACCCTAATGTACAATCAGAACAAGGAAGCATGGGGCCAAAGAAATAAAAATTAAATTAAATCATCTTTACTAACACAATAAATCTAAAATAGTACAATAAAAAATGGAAATGCAAATACAAAGAAGGTACTGCCTACCAAGGTAGTATACTGAATGCCTAATAAAGACTGATGTCGTCATAAGAAATAAATAAATTATAGCAGCTGATAATATTGATGTCGTCCTTGGAGACACGCTACTGTCTTGCACTATGCACTTTATGCAGTCTATGTACTGAGATGCACTTCTTCATGTGCATGTCTAGCAGCTTCTGTCTGCAGCATCAATGGGATTAGCAAGTAGATTTAATTGTGTGGCCTGAATAATTTATTTTTTTTTTTTATGCTGTCAGGTAGACTTGGAATATCGATGTATATTTTTATATGTATTCAGCCACATGGATTTATGACAGCATTGTCCTTAAACAACTTCACTTCATGGCTGTTTTTTGGACCCTCTGTATAGGGTCGTGTATTTATGATCACCCCCCTGACAGTCCGTGGTATTTAAGCCACTTTGTATGAAGTCTTCAATCTTTATTAGGCATTCTGTATACTACCGAGTAAGGTACTTGCTTTGTATTTGTATTTCCATTTTTTATTGTACTGTTTTAGATTTATTGTGTTAATAAAGATGATTTAATATAATTTTATTTCCTTGTTCTGGTTGGATTGTCGATTATTTTGGAAGTGCCATTAATATAAGCCGTTTGTTAGTAGGTTTACCTAATAAAGTTACATCTAAACACCAGTCTCCACCTGTCCTGCCGGCGCTGTCAGTAGTTTTGCAAGATCAATAGTGCTGATAGACCGCATAAAAATGTTTGCCAGCTCTTACGTAATAATATAGAGCGTGCATAGCCGGCAGAGCACGCATGTCCTGTGTGATTCTCCACACACTGTACAGCTCTGCTATACTTTGTCACCTATACCAGGAGATCAGACGTCCTGTTCTCTGTCCCGTGTGTGAGGACGAGTATTACTGTATGCTGTCTGCACAGTTATTAGGCAATTTGGATTTGTGATGATTCATTTTGTTATGGAATAAATCCAGTGCGGTCAGTCAATTCAAAAGGTTAATAAATCTGAAACCTGACTACTTAAGAAAGTAAAGGTGAGGTTTTTGGCTTTCTCAGGAGAATATCTGTATGCATAATTATTGGGATTATTATGCAACTAAATGAAAAATGTAGATATTCCCATCTCCGTTTATTTTCAACTATTAAAGAAAGAATAATAACGAAACTACTCAAAATGTGCAAAAATACATTTCGGACATAAAAAAAAGACAATGTCAGTGACCAATGTAGCCGCCCTTCTTTTCAATACCAGTCATGAGCCGTCCATCCATGGAGATTGTCGGTTTCCGGTTTCTTAATATGTTGATGCCAACTATTTGGGCAGCACCAATCACAGCCCCCCAGACATTGTTAGGAGAGGTGTGGTACTTTACTTCACAGTAAATCTCCCATTTAAGAAGGTGTCCACAGGTTCTCAGTAGGATTTAAGTCAGATGAGGAAGAGGCAATGCAATAATGATTTCATCTTTAACCCCTTAGCAACCAGGAGTATTAACATTTTTGCATTTTTCTTTTTTGCACCTCTTCCACGAACCATAACTTTTTTTTTTCTGTCGATACATTTTACATTTTACTGCAGTGTGGCGGCGACCAAAAAAACTAATTCTACCGTTTTGATTCTTTTTCTTGTTACGCCGTTTACCGATCTAATGAATACTTTTTATATCTTGATAGCTCGGGCGATTCTGAAGGCAGCGATACCAAATATGTGCTTTATTTTATTTTGAATGGGGCAGAAGGGGTTGATTTGAACTTTCATTATTTTAATATTTGTAAAATCTTTTTTTTCTCACTTTTTTACTTGCTTTAATAGTCTCCATGGGAGACTAGAAGCTGCGATCTGATCGCTTTGTGCTACACAGAGCAGGCTGCAGCCATGCTGTGTGTAGCAGAAATTCCCATCTGCTATGAGCGCCGACCACCGAGCCCATGGAGTATAAAAATAACATGGCAATAAAAATCTTTCTGCATTTCTCGGGGTGATCTCCAAGGTGTCCAACTTTTTTTTTTCCATCTGCTTTCACAGAAAGCTAATGCACTCCTGAATTACAGTATGTATAAGTGTTTACGTTTCTTCCCATATATTTTGTAAAATAATATATCAAATGTTTTGTGCCTCATTTTAACTTATTTTTGTATCTGTGTAAGTGCTGCTCTTTTCAGATTACTGGTGTAGTCTGGGCATATGATACCACCAGCTTATCTTTAGGATAGGTCGTCAATGCCAGATTGGACCTCACCAATCTGCAACACTTTTAGGGGACTCTATTATAAAAAGTATATACTCTTGTAAAAAAAAAAGGAGCAAAAATGTAATTAGCGTACTCAGTAATACTTAGTCCTTTTATGCTCTCACTACTAGCGAGGGGAATGAGTATATTGGTTACCAGCTAACCCAGAACTTGGCAGGTGACGGTATCAAATTGTGTGCTTGGTGTATGTGGACTGCGCAGGTGATGCATGAGTGTATGCGTGCAGTCGAGGAACTTGAGCTTGTTTTTTATTGGGAGTTCACCTTTGCTTTTATTAATGTTTACATCAATATATGCTATTATTACGAAGGGCGGTGTACTTCTTCATTGCCAAATCAGCAGTTTTATTGATGCAACTGCGTGAGTTTAGTTACGGCATTTCTAGATTGCATACAATATGTCAGATTAGTTTGGTATAAACCAGATCTTTAACCCTGTTTTTTAAGAGCTTCCTCTGTAAATTGCTGAAATGTTGGCAGAGACAACACTGCACTGCAAAGAAAAGGGCTGCTTCCAAAGCCCCATGGCATCCAACAATTTGTACAATACAGGTCTCCGAACTCCACTTTAAGGCCAGTGTGATGCGAGAAACTCGCGCGAGTGTCTCGCATCCACGCAAGTGTGACACCGGCCTCACAGCTACAAAAGCAAAAGGCACATGGTTGGTTTTATCAGAGGCCCATAAAAATGACACTTTGAAAGATAAGACAAATATGGAAATACAGTAAACTGTAAGCCTCTGTCCAGTCAGTGCTTCTTTTATTACAATTGGGGCTATTGTCATGGAGCATAATATTTTTGTGCCATTTGTCACAGTAGGCTCTCACACCGGTCCTAGGCTTGTAAGTTTGCCCTTATTATAGAGAATTACTGGAGAACAAAAAAGTCAAAAAAAGTATCTCAAAAAATATATCAAATTTATTTGTATACAAAAAATACATATATCAATAAAATTACAGCATTGTGCATATATATTGAATAGTTGTATATATAACTCAGGATGAGATGATACACCCAATAATAAGGACCCTGTGGATGCCTGCTCAATGCAATATCATATGTACAAAGCGCAATGTATTAGCGTCATAGAAACATAATTAGGTCCACAGAGGGCTTCCATCATTATATGAACTGACTATATTGTATTGCTCATAGCGCTGTTGTAACAATAGACAAGAAAATGTGCATTTAAATAAACAGATCATGGTAAAATTTACCCATTTTAGTAGCAGGTTGTGATATCCACAGATGTCCAGGAACCCTGACGCGCGTTTCGTGAGCCTGACGCTCACTTCCTTTGAGGAAGTGAGGAAGTGAGGACGAAACGCGCGTCAGGGTTCCTGGACACCTGTGGATATCACAACCTGCTACTAAAATGGGTAAATTTTACCATGATCTGTTTATTTAAATGCACATTTTCTTGTCTATTGTTACAACAGCGCTATGAGCAATACAATATAGTCAGTTCATATAATGATGGAAGCCCTCTGTGGACCTAATTATGTTTCTATGACGCTAATACATTGCGCTTTGTACATATGATATTGCATTGAGCAGGCATCCACAGGGTCCTTATTATTGGGTGTATCATCTCATCCTGAGTTATATATACAACTATTCAATATATATGCACAATGCTGTAATTTTATTGATATATGTATTTTTTGTATACAAATAAATTTGATATATTTTTTGAGATACTTTTTTTGACTTTTTTGTTCTCCAGTAATTCTCAGTTACATTACAAGTCAGTATCCTATGGTTTGCTATTTTGGTTTTTTTTCCTTATAACTGTTTCTTGACTAGCCCTGCACAAAGCTCTGATCACATCCCAAACAAGTTTGATGAAGATGAATCGGAAAGATGAATATTCTGACTTTATTAGCCGTAGAAATTACCGTGCTCATGAATGCTCTTGTGGCTAAAAGGAGACTAATCCCCATAGTTATATTCATAAAGTTAGTGGGGAGTTTTCCAAAAAACGTAGCAATGGAAGAAACAAACCCAATGGTTTTTTGTTGTTTTTCTTCATAACGGATTTGAAATCTGTTGTGCAAAACTATTGGTGAAGTAATGTATGCACGGTCCTTTGCATAAAAATGTCTTTACCATTAGAATATTTACATTCGGGTGAGGGCTAGAGCTCTGCCATATTGCCATAAAACAGTTTTATGGAAGCAGCGATCCTAATTCGGTATCGTCCCTTTACTGAGCATTGCTATATGACTTAGGATAAAAGCCAAACCAGAATCTTGATTTGTAGACACATGTTTCGGGACATTGCCTCTCCTCAGTACGAAGCATGATATGCGAGTTGACTGTATAAGAGACTTCTTAGTGGGATCTAAAGGATAATATTTGTCCTTGTGGAGAGTGACATGCCTGGCATGCTAGTGTAGGGAGGCTTATTGCCATATGACTTAGGATAAATGAAAAAAAAACAGCATCTCAGTTTGCAGACATGGTGTTTCGGGGTTTTGCCCTCGTCAGTGCAAATTATATCTGATTTGGTTGTATGAGAGACTGGCAAAAAACACAAATGCATAAAAATATCTAAGTTTTTTATGCCACATTTTTCTTGGCAAGAGGTCTAAGGGGTAATGTCTCTCCTTATTAAGAGTGACAAACCAGACATGCCAGTGTAAAAGAGACTTATAAACTATGCAATGTTCCCTGAGAATTTAAATATGCAAATTATCTCTTCAGAGAGGAAGAGGCCTATAAGTATCTTACACTTTCATATCAGGCATGTCACTCTCCATAAGGAGAGATGTTACCCCTCATACCCCAGTCTTCTCACACAGCCAAATCAAATGTCATGCTTTGCACTGAGAAGGAGCAACATGCCAAAACAAAACATGAGTCTGCAAATTGACATTCTGGGTTGGCATTTGATCTAACTTATGCGACAAGACTTGTTAAAGGGTCAGTATTGACTTTTAGGATTGCTGCTTCCAAAAGGTGGCGCTAGAGTTCAAGTCCGACTCCTACCAAGAGACATGTTTTTGATGCAGAAATGTCTGCAACAAATACTTAACATGTGCACAAATCCTTACAGCATGCACAATTTGTAAGAAGTGTTGTATTTAACATATCTATCAGCATACTATACTGGCCTCATCCCTCTTAGTGGGGACAGATCTCGTGCTATGCATCTTTACACCAATCATTTGGGACAAGGACAGGGGAATGTGCTGCTCATAACACAAAAAACTGATAACTATATGCCTGATGTTGTTTTTGAGATGTGTTGTTAGCCGACCAGCAAGATATATTTTGACCTGTTAGTACAGAAAACCTGTCCCTATAGTATGCCACCCTTAGGCCAGAGTCACACTAGCGAGAAATACAGACGAGTGCTATGCGAGAAAAAAATCGCATAGCACTCGGACCAATGTTAATCTATGGGGCAGATCACATCATCTGATTTTTTTCTCGGCCGTTTTATAAGTGCAAGTGAAATCGCAGCATGCTGCAATTTGCAGCGTATATCGGCCGAGAATCGCCAATGTAAGTCTATGGGTGCGAAAAAACTCGCACACCACACGGTCCATCAGTGTGACTTGTGAGAAATACGCACCGGTGTCCTTTAAATCACACTGACAGGTTTAAATAGAATAGATAGAATCCATGTATACACATAGTATATATATATATATATATATATATATATATATATATATTCAAAAAAGCAGAGCAGCACTATAAAAAAGCCATGAGTCTGGGTGCAAAAAGCCCCTAAGGCAAGTACCAAACCTTGTATCCAGTAATCCAAAGAAAACAGGAGCAGCACACCGTAGTAAGTGAAAAAAGGTTTTTTATTTTAGCCCATAAGACACTACAGTGTGCTGCTCCTGTTTTCTTTGGATTAATATATATATATATATATATATATATATATATATATATATATACAGTACAGACCAAAAGTTTGGACACACCTCATTTAAAGATTTTTCTGTATTTTCATGACTATGAAAATTGTACATTCACAATGAAGCATCAAAACTATGAATTAACACATGTGGAATTATATACTTAACAAAAAAGTGTGAAACAACTGAAATTATGTCTTATATTCTAGGTTCTTCAAATTAGCCACCTTTTGCTTTGATGACTGCTTTGCACACTCTTGATACAGTAAAGATGTATATCTTCGTACCGTGTTAGCCAGTAGATAGAAAAATATTTAGAGTTGAGAGTCCTCAGTGGTTGATACCTTTTAATGGCTAACTGAAAAGATGGTAACAAATTGCAAGCTTTCGAGACTACTCAGGTCTCTTCATCAGGCAAAGACTAATACAAAATCTGAAGAATCACATATTTATACACAAAAACACAGAAAAAATGCAATAGGTAAGACAAATGACGTGAAGCAGAATAGTCATTATGGCAGAGGGATGAGCATAAATATTGGAACAGTTCATAGATAAGGAGAGAAAGTTTTATTACCTCTGATTGGGGTCTGGTAATGTTTTGTGATGTTTTCACAGGTATTTGGAGTAAATTCCTTAATTGATGTAATAGGCCATAAAACCATGTGACAGGTTCATTCCAGCATTAAGAGTGTCAAAGGTCACCATCAATTTGTATTCGCAAATTCTCCTCTGTCTCTGAGATGTGAATCTGCTTCTTAGTACCAGTATTTTCATATCTGACATGCTATGATCAGGGGATCAAAAATGTTTTGCCACAGGTAGATTCATTCTTTTTTCTCTTATTGTGTGGCGATGAGAATTCATCCTTGTTCTCAGTTTTTGCCCGGTCTCCCCCACATACAGACCCCCAGTTGGACATTTAGTACATATAATTAGGTACACAACATTAGATGTGATGCAGCTGAAAGTACCTGGTATCTTGTAGTCCTGATGTGAGTTGGGGATCTTTATCTTGTCCGTGGTCATTATAAATGGACAGGTTTTGCATTTCTTCTGATTGCAAGGCAAGGTTCCTGCAGCTGTTGGGGAGGACAGGGAACTTCTGACAATGATGCTTCTTAGATTTGGGGGCTGTCTAAAACACAGTAGTGGGGGGTCTGGAAATATGGATTGTAACCGGGCATCTTTTTGTAGTAAAGGTTGTAGTTTCCGTGCAGCTCCCCTTAGCACCTCCAGATTTGGATTGTAGGTGACCACTAGAGGCACCCGGTTATTTTCTTCTTTAGCTTTGTAATGTAGCAGGTGATCCCTTGATATTCTGGTGGCTCTTGTAATTTGGTTTTCAATTGTTCTTGGATGGTAGCCCTGATTTAAAAAGGTATTTCTAAGGCGACCAAGGTGTTCATCTCTATCCATGGGGTTGGAACATATACGGTTGTATCTGATGGCTTGGCTGTAGACAATAGAATTTTTTATGTGTTTTGGATGGAAACTGTCCCATTTAAGGTATGTTGGACGGTCGATTGGCTTCTGATACAGGGATGTCTCTATTTCATTGTCCTTCAGTTTAATGATGGTGTCCAAAAAGTTAATTTCAGTGCTGGAGTAGTTAAGTGTTAAGTTGATGGTGGGATGAAATTGATTGAACTGTTCGTGGAACGTCTTTAGCTGTTGCTCAGACTCCGTCCAGATGATTAAAATGTCATCAATGTAGCGGTAGTAGGCCCGAGGCCTGGTGGGACATGAGGACAGAAAGTCGCTTTCAAGCTTGGCCATGAAAAGATTTGCATACTGTGGAGCCATTTTACTTCCCATCGCTGTGCCAGTCTCCTGTAAATAGATCTTGTTGTCAAATTCAAAGTAATTGTGGGTGAGGATGAATTTTGTGAGTTTCACCACAGAATCAGCATAATTCGCGTGTGTTTTCATGAAGTCTTTGCAGGCATTTAATCCATCCTGGTGTGGGATATTAGAGTACAAGGATTCCACATCCATGGTGGCCAGGATGGTTCCTTCTGGTAGAGGACCTATTGCTGCTAGTTTATTCAGTAGGTCAGTTGTGTCCTGAATGTAGCTGGGTGTATCCTTTACCAGAGGTTTAAGAATACCCTCTACCCATCCAGATACCTGCTCAGTAAGGGTGTCCACACATGAAATAATCGGCCCCCTGGATTCCAGCTTTGTGGATTTTGGGAAGCATGTAGAATGTCCCTGTTCTTGGACTCTCTGGTATCAGGTCATCGGCTCTTATGGATTTGTCAGACAGACAAGATACCAACTTGCTTAGTTCCTTGTAATAGTCCTGTGTAGGGTCCGACTCCAGTTTTCTGTAGTAGCGTGTGTCCGTAAGTTGTCTGTTTGCTTCCTTCATATAGTCTGATGTGTTCATCATGACTATTGCACCTCCCTTGTCAGCAGGTTTAATGATGATTTCTTTGTTGGTTTTCAGAGACTGTATAGCCTTTCTCTCCTGGGCACTGATGTTGGATGCTTGTCTCTTGTTGTGGCTATGATGGTGGATTTTATCAAATATCTGAATGAGTCTATATATTTATCCAAATGAGGGTTACTCCAGGTGGAGGTGTCCAGTCTGACCTCTTCTTGGTTGTTGAGATCCCTTTTCCTTCAGTCTGAGTGTTTTCTGAATCTTCTGTATCATTGAAGTATTCCCTCAGGCGCAGTCTCCTGAAAAAATGTTCCATATCACTGCAGAGTTCAGTTTTATCCAGGGCCTTAGTGGGACAAAATGAGAGTCCTCTAGAAAGCACGGCAAGCTCCACTTTGTTGGGTTTGTAATCCGAGAGATTGATGACACAGTTAGATGCTTTTGTGTCTGGAATGGAGTGGTTGTCAGAGTTGTCAGGGTTTTGTTTTGGATCTGTTTGTATAGATTCCGGAATTGAGACGCAGTCTGTGTAGTTTCTTTTCTTTGTTATGAATCAGAAAGGTCCGTAGTTTGTTGTAGTATTGTTGTAATTTTTGTTCTGTGGTTTCTGGAAGTGTTTTCCTTAGGCTTTCAAATTGCCCTTGGACGTTACTCCTTATGCTGTAACAGACATGCAAAAGATGGTTCCTAAGTCTCTCAGACGTCCTGTGACAAAGGTTTTTTGCATAATGGGTATTGTAGGTGTGAAGAATTGGGTTTGTAATCCAGAGTCCTTTGGGAATTAAATTCTCCTTTTTGCATTTAGATAAGAAAAAAATATCGCTGTCCATTTGTGCACGTTTCTTCAGAAGTGGTTTTAGTTCCATAAAGATGCGGTACATTCTGGTATCCTCCATTTTGATACAGTAAAGATGTATATCTTCGTACCGTGTTAGCCAGTAGATAGAAAAATATTTAGAGTTGAGAGTCCTCAGTGGTTGATACCTTTTAATGGCTAACTGAAAAGATGGTAACAAATTGCAAGCTTTCGAGACTACTCAGGTCTCTTCATCAGGCTGAACTAATACAAATGAAAAATCTGAAGAATCAGAACATCGATGAAGAAAGGGATCTCAACAACCAGAAGAGTCAATGGACACTCCACTGGAGGTAACCCTCATTTGGATAAATATATAGACTCATTCAGATATTGATAAAATCCACCATCATAGCCATCAACAAGAGACAAGCATCCAAATCAGTGCCCAGGAGAGAAAGGCTATACAGTCTCTGAAAACCAACAAAGAAATCATCATTAAACCTGCTGACAAGGGAGGTGCAATAGTCATGATGAACACATCAGACTATATGAAGGAAGCAAACAGACAACTTACGGACACACGCTACTACAGAAAACTGGAGTCGGACCCTACACAGGACTATTACAAGGAACTAAGCAAGTTGGTATCTTGTCTGTCTGACAAATCCATAAGAGCCGATGACCTGATACCAGAGAGTCCAAGAACAGGGACATTCTACATGCTTCCCAAAATCCACAAAGCGGGAATCCAGGGAGGCCGATTATTTCATGTGTGGACACCCTTACTGAGCAGGTATCTGGATGGGTAGAGGGTCATTCCTAAACCTCTGGTAAAGGATACACCCAGCTACATTCAGGACACAACTGACCTACTGAATAAACTAGCAGCAATAGGTCCTCTACCAGAAGGAACCATCCTGGCCACCATGGATGTGGAATCCTTGTACTCTAATATCCCACACCAGGATGGATTAAATGCCTGCAAAGACTTCATGAAAAACACCGCGAATTATGCTGATTCTGTGGTGAAACTCACAAAATTCATCCTCACCCACAATTACTTTGAATTTGACAACAAGATCTATTTACAGGAGACTGGCACAGCGATGGGAAGTAAAATGGCTCCACAGTATGCAAATCTTTTCATGGCCAAGCTTGAAAGCGACTTTCTGTCCTCATGTCCCACCAGGCCTCGGGCCTACTACCGCTACATTGATGACATTTTAATCATCTGGACGGAGTCTGAGCAACAGCTAAAGACGTTCCACGAACAGTTCAATCAATTTCATCCCACCATCAACTTAACACTTAACTACTCCAGCACTGAAATTAACTTTTTGGACACCATCATTAAACTGAAGGACAATGAAATAGAGACATCCCTGTATCAGAAGCCAATCGACCGTCCAACATACCTTAAATGGGACAGTTTCCATCCAAAACACATAAAAAATTCTATTGTCTACAGCCAAGCCATCAGATACAACCGTATATGTTCCAACCCCATGGATAGAGATGAACACCTTGGTCGCCTTAGAAAGACCTTTTTAAATCAGGGCTACCATCCAAGAACAATTGAAAACCAAATTACAAGAGCCACCAGAATATCAAGGGATCACCTGCTACATTACAAAGCTAAAGAAGAAAATAACCGGGTGCCTCTAGTGGTCACCTACAATCCAAATCTGGAGGTGCTAAGGGGAGCTGCACGGAAACTACAACCTTTACTACAAAAAGATGCCCGGTTACAATCCATATTTCCAGACCCCCCACTACTGTGTTTTAGACAGCCCCAAATCTAAGAAGCATCATTGTCAGAAGTTCCCTGTCCTCCCCAACAGCTGCAGGAACCTTGCCTTGCAATCAGAAGAAATGCAAAACCTGTCCATTTATAATGACCACGGACAAGATAAAGATCCCCAACTCACATCAGGACTACAAGATACCAGGTACTTTCAGCTGCATCACATCTAATGTTGTGTACCTAATTATATGTACTAAATGTCCAACTGGGGGTCTGTATGTGGGGGAGACCGGGCAAAAACTGAGAACAAGGATGAATTCTCATCGCCACACAATAAGAGAAAAAAGAATGGATCTACCTGTGGCAAAACATTTTTGCTCCCCTGATCATAGCATGTCAGATATGAAAATACTGGTACTAAGAAGCAGATTCACATCTCAGAGACAGAGGAGAATTTGCGAATACAAATTGATGGTGACCTTTGACACTCTTAATGCTGGAATGAACCTGTCACATGGTTTTATGGCCTATTACATCAATTAAGGAATTTACTCCAAATACCCTGTGAAAACATCACAAAACATTACCAGACCCCAATCAGAGGGTAATAAAACTTTCTCTCCTTATCTATGAACTGTTCCAATATTTATGCTCATCTCTCTGCCATAATGACTATTCTGCTTCACGTCACTTGTCTTACCTATTGCATTTTTTCTGTGTTTTTGTGTATAAATATGTGATTCTTCAGATTTTGTATTAGTTCAGCCTGATGAAGAGACCTGAGTAGTCTCGAAAGCTTGCAATTTGTTACCATCTTTTCAGTTAGCCATTAAAAGGTATCAACCACTGAGGACTCTCAACTCTAAATATTTTTCTTGCACACTCTTGGCATTCTCTTGATGAGCTTCAAGAGGTAGTCACTGGAAATGGTTTTCACTTCACAGGTGTGCCCTGTAAGGTTTAATAAGTGGGATTTCTGGCCTTATAAATGGGATTGGGACCATCAGTTGTGTTGTGCAGAAGTCTGGTGGATACACAGCTGATAGTCCTACTGAATAGACTGTTAGAATTTGTATTATGTCAAGAAAAAAAGCAGCTAATTAAAGAAAAACGAGTGGCCATCATTACTTTAAGAAATGAAGGTCAGTCAGTCCGAAAAATTGGGAAAACTTTGAAAGTGTCCCCAAGTACAGTTGCAAAAACCATCAAGCGCTACAAAGAAACTGGCTCACATGAGGACCGCCCAGGAAAGGAAGACCAAGAGTCACCTCTGCTTCTGAGGATAAGTTTATCCGAGTCACCAGCCTCAGAAATCGCAGGTTAACAGCAGCTCAGATTAGAGACCAGGTCAATGCCACACAGAGTTCTAGCAGCAGACACATCTCTACAACAACTGTTAAGAGGAGACTTTGTGCAGCAGGCCTTCATGGTAAAAAAGCTGCTAGGAAACCCCTGCTAAGGACAGGCAACAAGCAGAAGAGACTTGTTTGGGCTAAAGAACACAAGGAATGGACATTAGACCAGTGGAAATCTGTGCTTTGGTCTGATGAGTCCAAATTTGAGATCTTTAGTTCCAACCACTGTGTCTTTGTGCGACGCAGAAAAGGTGAACGGATGGACTCTACATGCCTGGTTCCCACCGTGAAGCATGGAGGAGGAGGTGTGATGGTGTGGGGGTGCTTTGCTGGTGACACTGTTGGGGATTTATTCAAAATTGAAGGCATACTGAACCAGCATGGCTACCACAGCATCTTGCAGCGGCATGCTATTCCATCTGGTTTGCGTTTAGCTGGACCATCATTTATTTTTCAACAGGACAATGACCCAAACACACCTCCAGGCTGTGTAAGGGCTATTTGACAAAGGAGAGTGATGGGTTGCTATGCCAGATGACCTGGCCTCCACAGTCACCAGACCTGAACCCAATTGAGATGGTTTGGGGTGAGCTGGACCGCAGAGTGAAGGCAAAAGGGCCAACAAGTGCTAAGCATCTCTGGGAACTCCTTCAAGATTGTTGGAAGACCATTTCCGGTGACTACCTCTTGAAGTTCATCAAGAGAATGCCAAGAGTATGCAAAGCAGTCATCAAAGCAAAAGGTGGCTACTTTGAAGAACCTAGAATATAAGACATAATTTCAGTTGTTTCACACTTTTTTGTTAAGTATATAATTCCACATGTGTTAGTTCATAGTTTTGATGCCTTCAGTGTGAATGTACAATTTTTACAGCCATGAAAATACAGAAAAATCTTTAAATGAGAAGGTGTGTCCAAACTTTTGGCCTCTACTGTATATATATATATTTATATTTCATACAGAGGTAGATAACAGAATAGCCGATAATTAAATTGTCGGCATCTGTAAAATCATAACAGAACCCGATAGGATATGAGCAGGGCCGGCTCCAGGTTTTTATGGGCCCCGGGCGAAAGAGCCTCAGTGGGCCCCTTTAACACAGACCACGATTCATGATGCGCAGATACAGCAGAGAAATATGGGTACAGTACAATGCCAAATACTTCACTTCTTCCATTACATGACTGATATCTATTGTAAATTGTACAATAGCTCAAAAACCGCCAAATCCTCACAGCGCACAGTACAGACTGGACAGTACAGTCCTCCATACAATATTATGGGCACCACAGTCTCCCCTCATCACCCATATAATACCCCATGCAGGATGTCACCCCCCATATAATGCTCCATACAGATTACTGGACCCAAATAATGCTCCATACAGAATACTGGACCCAATATAATGCTCCATACAGGATACTGGTCCCCATATAATGCTCCATACAAAATATGGAGCTCTCCTCTGCACTGTACTGCGTTCTGCACTGTTACGGCTCAGGAAAGGGCGCTGTGGAAAGACTTCCCATTATCATCATGATTACCTCCCCATCATTATCATTGCCTCCTTATCATCATCATTGCCTCCCCATCATCATCATTGCCTCCCCATTATCATCAATGCCTGCCCATCATCATCATCTCCTCCCCATCATCATCTTCTCCCCATCATCAATGCCTGCCCATTATCATCAATGCCTGCCCATTATCATCTTCTCCCATCATCATCAATGCCTCCCCATTATCAGCAATGCCTGCCCATCATCATCTCCTCCCCATCATCATCAATGCCTGCCCATCATCATCTTCTCCCCATCATCAATGCCTGCCCATTATCATCAATGCCTGCCCATTATCATCATCTTCTCCCCATCATCATCAATGCCTCCCCATTATCAGCAATGCCTGCCCATCATCATCTTCTCCCCATCATCAATGCCTGCCCATTATCATCAATGCCTGCCCATTATCATCATCTTCTCCCCTATCATCAATGCCTCCATTATCAATGCCTGCCCATCATCTCTTTCCATCTCAGTGCCTCCATTATCTCATGCCTGCCCATCATCATCTTCTCCCCATCATATCTCAATGCCTCCCAGCATTATCATCAATGCCTGCCCTTATATCATCTTTTACATCATCTTCCCCATCATCATCATCAATGCCTCCTCATTATCAGCAATGCCTGCCCATCATCATCTTCTCCCCATCATCAATGCCTGCCCATTATCATCAATGCCTGCCCATTATCATCATCTTCTCCCCATCATCATCATCAATGCCTCCTCATTATCAGCAATGCCTGCCCATCATCACACACAGACAGCATCACAGCACACAAGCACTCTCTCACATACATACACACACACACACACAAAGCACCGCACTACATACACACAGACACACACAGAGACACACACACACACACACACGTCTTACTGCCCAGCGTCCGCGCTCTCTGCCACTGCCGGCCACTGAATGATGACGTCATTCAGCGGCGCTGCTGTGAGAGGAAGCGCCGGCGCCCCCTGGAGCCCGGAGCTGCGGCAGCGGAGGCACGGGAGAGGTAAGTATTGTGACAGCTGATGCCGGGGCCCTGAGCGGGTGGGGGAGGGGGCCAGTGGCGGCGCTGACACCGCTCTCCTCCGCTAACGGGCGCGGGGGTGCCAGACTGCGAGTGGGCCCCCCGCCTGCTCAGGGCCCCGGCACTTGCCCGGGTGTGCCGGGTGCTGACGCCGGCCCTGGATATGAGACATGGTTTGCATACAGTAAACCATTTCATATCCGTTAGATTTATATATGTCCCTCACTAATAATGTTAGTAGTGTATGTGTGTAAAATTTTGGAGCTGTATGTGTTAAATGAAAGGATTAATTCACCGAAAAAACTTGCGTGGGCTCCCGCGCAATTTTCGCCGCCAGAGAGGGCAAACCAGTGACTGAGGGCAGAAATTAATAGCTTAGAGAGGGACCATTGTTTTTGGCCCCCAGGCTAAAAAAATCTGCCCCCAGCCACCCCAGAAAAGGCACATCTGTAAGGTGCGCCAATTGTGGCACTTATTCTCTTCCCATTGCCCTGTAGCAGTGGCATATGGGGTAATAAGGGGTTAATGTCACATTGCTATTGTAAGGTGACATTAAGCCTGATTAATAATGGAGAGATGTCAATAAGACGACTATCCATTATAAATCCACTAGTCTGAAAGGGTTAAAAAACACATACATTAAGAAGAAAGTATTTTAATGAAAGTATTTTAATTTTAAAATCTTTATTATACTCTTAATCCTATATCAAAGCCATTGTTCTCCTGAAAAAAATACAAAATAAAAAAGCAACAATATACCCATACCTGTCCGCCGTATAGTCAAGTCCCACAGTGCAATCTATCTCGGGGGTTAATCAGTTTACAGCCAGAGCGGTGCTATTGCAGCCGCTCCGACTGTAAACTACTGTGGAATGAATAGAAGCAGCGTGCACAGGCTCAGTGACAAGCGGTGATGTCCCTGAGCAGCGTCGGACTGGAACACCTTGGGCCCACCAGAGAAAATCATTCTTGGGGCCCACTATGTAGCTACATAGAAATAAATACAAGACCACCAATTGTGCAGTAAAACACCCT
This sequence comes from Oophaga sylvatica, assembly GCA_033576555.1. NCBI lineage: Eukaryota > Metazoa > Chordata > Amphibia > Anura > Dendrobatidae > Oophaga > Oophaga sylvatica. Next base: position 92,006,146 of record JARQOD010000002.1, on the reverse strand, counting down.
AATATCAGGGTATAATATAAGGTAGTACATGTCTTAATTATGTAGCAGGAGTTGGGGTAGCCTCCCTCATAGATTATAAAGCAGCCCCCCTCATAGGGGATAATGCTGCCCCCCTCATAGAGGATAATGCTGCCCCCCCTCATAGAGGATAATGCTGCCCCCCCTCATAGGGTATAATGCTATATATATATATATATATAGATAGATGATAGATACCATATATACTCGAGTATAAGCCGACACCCCTAATTTTGCCACAAAAAACTGGGAAAACTTATTGACTCGAGTATAAGCCTAGGGTGGAAAATGAGATTATGCCCCATATGCTGCCCCATGTATTATGCCCCACAAGATGCTCCATAGATTGTGCCCCATATGCTGCCCATGTATTATGCCCCCATAGATAATCCATAGATTGTGCCCTCATAGATGCTCCATAGATTATGCCCCCATAGATTATGCCCCCATAGATGCTCCATAGATTATTCCCCCATAGATGCTCCTTAGATTATGCCCCCATAGAAGCTCCATAGATTGTGCCCCCATAGAAGCTCCATAGATTGTGCCCCATAGATTATGCCCCTATAGATGCTCCATAGATTATGCCCCCATAAATGCTCCTTAGATTATGCCCCCATAGATTATGCCCCCATAGATGCTCCTTAGATTATGCCCCCATAGAAGCTCCATAGATTGTGCCCCCATAGATTATGCCCCTATAGATGCTCCATAGATTATGCCCCCATAAATGCTCCTTAGATTATGCCCCCATAGATTATGCCCCCATAGATGCTCCTTAGATTATGCCCCCATAGATTATGCCCCCATAGATGCTCCTTAGATTATGCCCCCATAGAAGCTCCATAGATTATGCCCCCATAGATGCTCCATAGATTATGCCCCCATAGAAGCTCCATAGATTATGCCCCCATAGATTATGCCCCCATAGATGCTCCATAGATTATGCTCCCATAGATTATGCCCCCATAAATGCTCCAGATTATGCCCCCATAGATTATGCCCCCATAAATGCTCCACAGATTATGCCTCCATAGATTATGCCCTCATAAGTGCTCCTTAGATTATGCCCCCATAGATGCTCCATAGATTATGCCCCCATAGATGCTCCATAGATTATGCCCCCATAAATGCTCCTTAGATTATTCCCCCATAAATGCTCCACAGATTATGCCCCTATAAATGCTCCACAGATTATGCCCCATAGATTATGCCCCCATAAATGCTCCACAGATTATGCCCCCATAGATTATGCCCCAATAAATGCTCCACAGATTATGCCCCCATAGATTATGCCCCCATAAATGCTCCACAGATTATGCCCCCATAAATGCTCCACAGATTATGCCCCCATAGATTATGCCCCAATAAATGCTCCAGATTATGCCCCCATAGATTATGCCCCCATAAATGCTCCAGATTATAGCCCCCATAAATGCTCCACAGATTATGCCCCCATAGATTGTGCCCCCATAGATGCTCCACTGTGCCCCCATAGATGCTGCAAAAAAAAAAAAGACATACTCACCTCTCGTCGCTGGGGGCCAGGTGCTGGTGTCCTGGGCACCTGCGATATTTACCTGTCACCGGGTCCACTGCTGAGCGCCGCTGTCTTCGGTCCTCCGGCAGTGAATGCTCAGGCAGGGGGCGCGGCGCTCACTAATGACGTCATCGCGCCCTCTGCCTGAACATTGCAGCAAGAGAGGGCCCGAGGACAGCGACGCTCAGCGGTTGGAGCGGGTGACAGGTAAGTAATGATATTCACTGCTTCCCACGCCCATGTGGGCGTGGGAAGCAGTGAATATTCATTTCTCTTTAGCAGCGGGGACAGGGGCTCCTGCCTCCTGTCACCCGCTGCTGCTCCGCTGGCACGGGGCCCACATGGCAGCTGCGTGGTGTGCCGCTATTAGCGACACGCCACCGGCTGGGGGCCCCTGGAGCAGCGGGGGCCCTAGGCAACTGGCCCCTGTATGCCAGCAGGTGCCAGGGCCCCCCAGATGCCAGGGCCCACCGGAGAATCCTCCGGTTCTCCGGTGGGCCAGTCCGACCCTGTCCCTGAGTCTGTGCTCGCTGACAGCTGAACTCCTGTCACCTCAGCACCGTAATTTTCCCATGGTGCTGAGGTCACAGGAGTTCAGCTGTCAGCGAGCACAGAGTCAGTGATGTCACCGTCGGGTTCTGTAATAATTTTACAGAAGCCGACAATTGAATTATCGGCTATTCTGCTATCTACCTCTGTATCAAATAAAAAATAAATATATGTATATATGTATATATGTATATATATATATATGTCTCACTGATATATACTGTATATACACTGTATACGGTATATGTTTTCACAAATATTTGAGGCCATGGATCCATTATATGTCCATTTTGCAAGCCGGCGAGAAAATCTCGCAGTACGGATGCCATACGGATGTCACACGGATACTTTGATGTGAGCAAATCGCATCCTCGCATTGCACACGGATGACATACGGATCACTGTTCAGGGAACATTTATGCGATTCTCTTCCGTGAAAAACTGACCTATTTTTTTATACCTTGTGTGTGACTCCAGCCTTACAAGGATTATGATGTAATGGCCTATCTTCTTTCAAGGGGTTTTCAACTTTCAAAAATAGTGGTCTCCTTAATTGGGCAGCGCTGCAGCTAATTACTAAGTTCGGCAGCTTGTGACATTTACATAGAGCCATTGAGTTCAGTGATTGGCTGCAATGCAGATGTGAGCTGAAGTCATAGCATCACTCGGAAACACAGAGACTGCAGCCGAAACACAGAGACATGGACCAGGGGAGGATAGTACTGTCTGTTTGTGTGTTCTTTTTACAAGCACCCAATCTTTTGGGGACCACTTTTTTCTAAATAGAAAACCCCTTTAACTTCCTCAATGTCCACGAGAAAACTCTTCCTGCCTCACTGGTAGAGATAATTGTCACAAAGATTGAAATAAATGTTTCTATTAGCAGCATTTATCATGATTATTATGGCTGCCAACACCAGCCAACTATTGAAAACAAGCACATTGGGGAAATATTGTCCAAAGTGAGCAGGAATAAATAAAATCCTCTTCTTTCTGTTTATCACTTGCGTACACTTTCCAACTTCTTTCATCTGCTCATATGTCTGGAAAATACATTCCAGGGGAATAACGCAGCTCGTCTCTGGGTTTTACTGTACACTAGTATGATCTTTGTAATTATTTATGTACTTGAAATAACACCTGCCAATAGTGGTAACAACATCGGTGAAGACAGAAGGAGGGAGGGCACGGCTGCAACATGTTGGTGCACAAAATGCTAAACACTAAAAATATAACCGGTTCAAACAATGAAAAGCAAAAGTGGGTTTGTAATAAATGTAGTAAGACCACTATGAATAGAACATTATATATATGCACAGTAACATGTAAAAGTTTGGGCACCTCTGGTCAAAATTGCTGTTATTGCAAACAGCAAAGTTTAGAAAGGTCCACATTTTTGGGACTGAAACGTCGCCAGATGGGCAATTACCGTAAATTGCACGTGAATTGACTCAACTATGGTGTGCAGCTTTAATTTTTTTGGATATAAATGATTTTTGTAGCTAGACAACAGCATTTTAATTATTGTTTGAGGGATTTTCATCCATTTTTCCTTGGAAAATTCTTCTAGTTCTGTGAGAATCCTGGGTCGTCTTGCATGCACTTCTATTTTGAGGTTTAGCTACAGATTTTCAATGATGTTCATATCAGGGGACTGTGAGGGCCATTGTAAAACCTTCAGCTTGTGCCTTCTGAGGTAGTCTATTGTGGATTTTGACTTGTGTTTAGGATCAGGAAGTGCATTAGAGCAGCAGGGTGATTTGCTGCTGGAGAAAAAAAAAAAAAAACTCTCTCTTTAAATCTTCTGCTTCAGCGAGTGTGAGCGAGCTGAGTGTGACCGGTGCGCAAGTGTGAACGGTGGTAAGTGTGACTTGAGATTCAGTAAAGAAGTATTTGAAAAACCTTTAATCAAATACCTGTGTGAATTGGTTGTGAGTGGCTGAATTGTGGATTGCTGAGTGCCTTTCTACCTGTTCTATCTTTTGGGGGCTTTTTTAACCTATTTTTTTCTCTCTAAAGGAGTAATCTCTTATTTTACTATCTGTGTGTTTAAAGGTTTAAAGGTTAACTATATTGCATTTAAACCTTGGTGTAATACACAAGGGTTATTGGGTTGAGGTTATCTATTGGGTTTTAGCAGCTGTGTTAGGGTCATGGAAGTGCATTAGAGCAGCAGGGTGATTTGCTGCTGGAGAAAAAAAAAAAAAAAAATCTCTCTTTAAATCTTCTGCTTCAGCGAGTGTGAGCGAGCTGAGTGTGACCGGTGCGCAAGTGTGACGGTGGTAAGTGTGACTTGAGATTCAGTAAAGAAGTATTTGAAAAACCTTTAATCAAATACCTGTGTGAATTGGTGTGAGTGGCTGAATTGTGGATTGCTGAGTGCCTTTCTACCTGTTCTATCTTTTGGGGGCTTTTTTAACCTATTTTTTTCTCTCTAAAGGAGTAATCTCTTATTTTACTATCTGTGTGTTTAAAGGTTTAAAGGTTAACTATATTGCATTTAAACCTTGGTGTAGCTATATTCACAAGGGGTTAATTAAGGGTGGGGGTTCATAATTAAGGGTTTATAAGGGCCAGCTGGTTGGGGCTCAAGTCTTTTTGGAAGTGCATTAGAGCAGCAGGGCGATTTGCTGCTGGAGAAAAAAAAAAAAAAATCTCTCTTTAAATCTTCTGCTTCAGCGAGTGTGAGCGAGCTGAGTGTGACCGGTGCGCAAGTGTGAACGGTGGTAAGTGTGACGAGATTCAGTGACTTTGGATTCAGGGAGTTTCCAAGGGAGGATTTACTGAATTGCTGTTACTGTATATTTTATTAATACTTTTTATTTATTTTTACTTATCTTTGCTGTCTGGTGAAATCCCCATTAGATATGTGCTCCACTATTGCCAATGCCATCCAGTGTACATCTTGCCACATGTATGCAGTCCTTGAACAGCCGGTCGAGGGTGCATACTGCTGTGTGAGATGTGAGCACGTTGTGCATTTGGAAGCCCAAATCTTGGATCTAAATGTGCAGCTGGCAACACTGAGATCCATAGACAATATGGAAAGGAGTCTTCTGCTCACTGAGCAGACGCTCAATGGGATAGATGAGGGGGGGGATGCTAGGGTGGAGCTGCAGGACACTGAAGTAGGAAGCTGGGTGACAGTTAGAAAGCGGGGTAGAGGGAAGAGCGCCAGGGAGGCTAGTCCTGATCTGGCACACCCCAATAAGTTTGCAAAGTTGGCAGATGAGAGGGTTGTCAGTACAGGGGTAGCACTGCTGCAGCCAGGCATGTCCTCTGAAAGCCGGGGGAGTGTCTGCTCCAGTAAGGGGGGAATTAGGAGAGCAGGGCAGGCCAGACAGGTGCTGGTAGTGGGGGACTCAATTATTAGGGGAACAGATAGGGCAATCTGTCACAAAGACAGGGATCGTCGAACAGTGTGCTGCCTACCTGGTGCTCGAGTCCGACACATCGCTGATCGGGTTGACAGATTACTGGGAGGGGCTGGTGAGGACCCAGCGGTCATGGTGCACATTGGCACAAATGACAAAGTTAGAGGCAGGTGGAAGGTCCTTAAAGATGATTTCAGGGAATTAGGCTGCAAGCTTAAAGCAAGGACCTCCAACGTGGTATTTTCTGAAATACTGCCGGTACCACGTGCCACACCAGAGAGGCAACGGGAGATTAGGGAGGTTAATAAGTGGCTCAAGAATTGGTGTAGGAAGGAGGGGTTTGGGTTCCTGGAGAACTGGGCCGACTTCTCAGTTGGCTACAGGTTCTATGCTAGGGATGGGCTGCACCTCAATGGGGAGGGTGCAGCTGTGCTGGGGAGAAAATGGCTAGAAGGTTGGAGGTGTCTTTAAACTAGGGACTGGGGGGGAGGGTATTCATTTTATAGGAGGGGAAGGCAGTACAGATAGAGACCTGGGCACAAATAATGAAATTGGGGGTGGGGTTAGAACAGTTAATAATTTAAGAAATAATAGAGGTTCAGAGAGATACTTAAAGTGCATGTATACTAATGCTAGAAGCCTCACCAACAAAATGGCGGAATTAGAATTAATTTTGTTGGAACATAATTATGACATGGTGGGGATATCTGAGACTTGGCTGGATGAGAGCCACGACTGGGCGGTTAATTTACAGGGCTATAGTCTGTTTAGAAATGACCGTAAAAATAAGCGAGGTGGGGGTGTGTGTTTATATGTAAAATCATCCTTAAAA
>JARQOD010000002.1:91955734-91990317 GCA_033576555.1 Oophaga sylvatica | reverse complement strand
CCTATCTACAAATGGGGAAACTAAAGTTGTGTTATGTCCGGCTTGGAATTGTTTTTGGGCATGAAATTTTGCACACCCCGCACGCTCCCCCGGGGGTCATAGCGGGGTTTTGAGTCAAAATTTTAACCCCGCGCTTCCAAAAACCAAATAATTTGGCCCGGGATGGAATTGCACCGTTGTACTAGGGGATGAAATTTTGCTGCCGCACATCCAACCCGGGCTAAGGCATTGTTGAAAAAATTTTAACCCCCGCACGTTCCAAACGCAAATTTTTTGGCCTTCATAATGGGAAAAGTGAATTTGTGTTATGGGGATAGAATCTGCATTGGGGGCATGAAATTTGCCACCCGCACGTCTCGACCCCGGGGCGCTAGGCGGGGGTTTTGAGCGAAATTTAAAAACCCCGCGCATTCCAAATGGCAAAAATTTTTTGGCCCGGGATGGAAAATCTCCCCCTTTTGTTTTTTAGGCAGAAATTTTGCATCCCGACATCTCCCCCGGAGATCATAGGCTATGGTTTAAAAGGTTTAAAAACCCCCGCCGTTCCAAATCCCCAAAAAAATTTGGCCCTATCTAATAATGGGGGAAAGCTGAAATGCTTGTGGTATCCCCGGCATGGAAAAATCTGCTTTCGGGCTAAAATTTTGAAAAACCCCACGTCTGACCCCGGGAGCTCATGGTATTTTGGAGTCAAATTTTAACCCCCATTCCAAATGGAAATTTTTTGGGCCCCCGGGGGGATCTGCACCTTTGTACTTAGGGTGAAAAGCATGCCCGCCATCTAACCCCCAGGGACATGGCTTTTTGTTGAATGGAAATTTTAACCCCCAGTTTTGGGGTGTTTTTTATGTGCGAAAAATTTTTTTGTTAAAATTTTTATTTGTTACAGTAAAATTTTATTTTCCCCGGGAAGGGGGTACTCAGCAAGTAACTTAAAGCGGGAGGGAAAAAACCCAAAAAGGTATTTTTAGCTTGACCAATCGACCCTTGGGCTGCAGAATCTTTCCCCATTCCCCAGCAGAGGGGCAGGTTAAGGGGAAAACAATTAACAAAATTTTAATGCAGCTGACGAGGGGCCACCCGCACAGAAAAAAATTTAAACCCCCCTCAGTCCCGAAAAACACCCACCCCCAAAAACCCGCTTGAGAAGTCAGGTGTGCAACGCGCATTTTTGCACGACGCACCGTGACGGGAGGGAAGCGATCACCTTTGACTTTGATGGATAGGTTGGTGGAGGGGTAGAGTGAGATGGAGGAAAGATGATGAATTCTGTTTTGTCCATGTTCGTTGAGAAGGGGAAAGCAGCAAGACATTGGGGATTTTGGTCAGTCAGGAGGTGAGGTCGGTCAGAGAGGTAGATCGAGTGTCTCGGCATAGATAAAACGCAAAGTGGGATTTATGAGCTGTCCCGGCCGAAGGTGTGGGTGGAAAAGAGTAGGGGGTTTTAGGAGAGCCTTGGGCAGACAGAGAGGGGGCGAGGTGGGAGGGGTGGTGGAGGGAGACACTAAAGTTCGGTTGTTAGGTATGATAAATCCGGATGGGGGCCAAGTCTGTGATGCCAAGGGATGAGAGAATCTGAGCAGAAGGGAGTTCCACGGGGCGAAGGCAGAAGACAGGTCCAGGAGAAGGAGGGAGAAGTAGTGTCCCCTTGCTCTTGGCGGTTGCAGGCGTTAGTGACTTTTGTTAGGGGAGTTTTCAGTTGTGATGCTGTGGAAGCCAGATTGTAACGGTCAAAAAGGGAGCGGAGGAGAGGTGGGAGGACGTTCAAGATATAATGCTGTTCCTAGTTTTTGAGGCGGTAAGGGGGAAGAGATTTTGGGATAGTTGGACAGAGGGGTGGGGGGGAGGGCTTTTTGGGTTTGGGGCTGATTAAGGCATGTTTGAAGGATGGGGGTCCCCCATTTGTAAGTGAAAGGTTGGTTGGATGTAAGAGTTGGTGAAGACGTAGCAGGTTATGAGAGGTGGGATGGAGGGCAAGCACGAAATGGAGGTGTGATCTTGCAAGAGGGTGGGAGAGTGATTTTTGTCAAGTGGGAGGGAAAAATTTTTTGGAAAAAAAGTGCATGGGGCTAAGAGGGGCTTTGGGGGTGCGGGCCAAAAACTACTCTGATCGTATCGTCTTCTGTAAAAGAAAGAGGCAAATCTTAAACAGAAATGAGGGAGAGGGAGGAGGTGCTGTGGGATGGGTAGAGATTAGAAAGTGTTGGAAGAGCTGTTAGGGTTATGAGACAGGGGATTGGAGAGCGAAGTAAGTTTGTTTTGCAGCAGAGAGCATGGCTTGAAGCGGCAAGGGCTGTTGTACATTTAAGTGCTCGGTAGAAGGGGTTTCTTTCCTCTCCGCTCAGCGGCCCGGACCCGTTCGTTCTTTGGTAGGCTGGTCAGCCAGGGCTGCCTGTTGATTGTCGAGTTTTGCTTTGCGTGAGGGGGGCGGCCCGGGAATCAAGTGGGTGTTTTTGTGGTGTTATAAAAAGTGGCAGCAGATCTGTGTCATGAAGGAAGCTAGTCTGAAAGAGGGGGGAAGGGGACTCAGAGCGTTGTAAATTGAGGTGGTTTGAGATTTCTGCGAGGATGGTAGATTGTGGGTGGGGGATGGTGCAAACAGAGGAGAGGAGAGAATGCAGTAGGTTGTGGTCGGGCAGGGGGGAGCGGTGAGCAGTGAGATTAGTGAAGGACAGAGAGGGTGTAGATAAGGTCCGTGTTGGCCTCTTGTGGTGCCCGCAGAGGACCATTTGAGTGAGGCCGGGGAAGACGTGAGCGATAGAAGTTTAGGGCACCCGGTGTGGAAGCATCAATGGGGATGTTGAAATCTCCATGATGATCGTGGGGTGTGCAGGAGGAAATGGAGTAGCCAGGTGGTGAAGGGGTCGAGAACGGTGGAGAGGCTATTTTGGGGGGGGCGGTAGTGCCAGCCAGTTGGAGGTACAGCTTTTCTTTGCCTCTAAGGAATTGTTCACGCACCCGCTGTACTGTTTTAGCGCGAACACTATATTTCTTGTTTTAATCTTTCAGGCAGATTGCACACTGTTCAGCTAGTTTTGCTCCTGCTTTTAACCAGGGGCCTTTTTTTTTCGCCCCCGTGTGCATTGAAACCCTTTTTCCAGCAATATTTCAATGCGTTTTTCTTGACTTTAACCTCGATTATCTTTTTTCCCCTTTTTCAGTACATTTTATGGTAAATGACTGGTATGTTAAAAAGTAAACTCATCCCCAAAAAACAAACCATCCTCGCATGTTAATAGAAAAATAGAAAAGTCATGGTGTTTGGAAGGAGAAGGGAAAAATACAAAAACACAGAGACAAACATTTCAATCTCCAAGGGGTTAATAATCGGGTAGCTTGCATTTGTTTTGGATAACAAACCCTATTTAAGTCTTTCCAGTAAATCTGGATTATGTCACTGCTGAGAACCAGACCCACTGCAGGGAACTCCCGTGAATAATCTGTTGTGAAATTTAGGAAATTTTTACTATCCAGAGCAGGTAATCGTATAAGTGCAGTGTAACTGTGTGGTGTAGTGAACGTGGTGTAGTCATAATACTTCTCAGATAAAGCATAAAACTGTATATAACACAAAAATCACTTTTTTTCTGTCTGCCCACTCATCATTCTCAGTTATTTACACTTTAGACTATAAACACATGCAGCGTTTTTATTTCCGCGTACAAAAACGTACTCTTTTGGCAGTAAAAACGCTTATTCGAAATGCAGGTTTTTTGCATTTATGTTGCGTTTTTTTTTTTTTTTGCTGCAGATTACGTATGATTTGTGTCAGCACTTGTTTAATAAAGTTAATTTTATTCATGAAAAGTGCAAGAAAAAACGGTGCAAATACACAACATAACCTGTTTGTTCCATTTTTTTGTAGCATTTTTGCTCTTTCTCTGCAGATTAACAGAAACGCTGCGCTTTTCGTATTCAGTCAGAGAAAAACAAGCGCGTGCATGAGATTCTGAAAATCTTTTAGCTTTTGTTGTAAAAAAGCAGCTTCTTATTTGCAGAAAAAATCCTGCAAAAACACTGTGTGTGAACATAGCCTAAGGCCATACAGTTTGAAACATATGCACAAAAGCATTGCTTCTCATGTTTTGTATAACTTCTGCTTGTATACTTATTTTCTGAATCTAACAGAAGATAGATATGTATATGTGACATTCCCATAACGGGGCTTATCTCCAGTACCATTACCAACAATCATGTAAAGATGTGCTGCAGCGCCTGCGTCCATACAGATCAGGATTATACCAGTGGTTGAACCTCTTTGATCCACCACTTCGTAAAGTGTCAATTTACCGTATGTCTTTTTTGCTGCTTTAGTTTTTCATTCAATAAATGACTAATTTTCTGTCTGTTGTAGTCATGGATTACATGAAAGCAGTACATCCCTCTTGAGTGTGACATGGAAATTGATAAGAATGTCCCCGAATATGTGGAGTCTGTGGGGACAAAGCTACTGGTTTCCACTTTAATGCCATGACGTGTGAGGGCTGCAAAGGCTTTTTCAGGTACGTTATGGAATATATAATTTTTTAATGAAGTGTATTTTTTCCCCCTGTTGTTATTAGTATGTTGATTATACATAAAGTATCAGTCGCTTCTTCAAGTGTTATTTGTAGTGTATTTAGTGAACATCGCCGTTTGTGCTTGAGGCTAAGTTCACACGTTGCGGAATTGCCGCGGAAATTTCCGCGGCAATCCCGCACTTCTCCCGCAAGGAAATACGCCACGGTTTTTTGTATGCTGATTCCCGCCAGATAATAGCGTTTTGCAAGGTTAATTAGCTTGCAGATGCTAGCGTTTTCCTAGCGATCTGTAGCATCGCTTGGAAAAATGATTGACAGGTTGGTCACACGAGTCAAAATAGTTGTTTGACAGTGTGACCAACTTTTTACTATTGATGCCGCCTATGTCGCATCAATAGTAAAAAGATTAATGTAAAAATAATAAAAAAAATAATAATAATGATATTCTAACCTTCGGCGGCCCCCGCAGCCTTCCCGCCTTCAGCGACGCTCCCGGCAATCCGGTCCCAAGGATGCTTTGCGACAAATCACACGATGACGTACATCTCGCGAGACGCTATGCCATCTGGGTGATTCTCGCAAAGGACTCCTGGGACCGGAAGTTGCCGGGCAGCGTCGCTGAAGGCGGGGAAGGTGCGGGGGCGCCGGGAAGGCTGCGGGGGCCGCGGGAAGGCTGCGGGGGCCGCCGGAAGGTGAGAATATCATTATTTTTTATTTTAATTTAATTGTTTTACCAGGGATTGGTACCCAGGGCCTGGAGGAGAGTCTCCTCTCCTCCAGACCCTGGGTACCACCGCACATGAACCGCTTACATTCCGCAAAATACATGAAAACATGTTTGCTTTTTTCCGCCAAAGCGTTTTTTTCGCGGAAAAAAAGACAACATGTGCCAAAAACATGCGGAATCAATTAACATGTATAGGGATGCTTAATGCTTGCGTTTTATCGCGTTTTTACCGCGGAAAACCGCGGAAAAAAACCGCGAAAAAAACGCCAATTATTCTGATCGTGTGCACTTAGCCTTGGGTTTCGCCTAAACTTTTAAAAATGTTTAAACTGTTTTTTTTTGGTTTGTTTTTTAGAAAATGATTTACCGTAATATTAAATAATAGAATAGTGTGGTCATATAACCACAGGTTTCAGTCACCCCGACATTGTAGTTTGTGGCTCCTATATGTGGCTTTACCACTAACCACCATTAAATGGGTAATGAGTCAGCCCTTTTATTATGGAAGCGGATTTGGGAAATAATACATCGCTAACTACTTTTGTCGACTAAACTCTGCTAATTGCTTATATTAGTAAAAACATTAATTGGGTTTTTTGTTTTTTTTCCATAATGATCTTGTCATCAGGAGTTGTCATAAACTGCTTTACATTATGCACTAATAAAATGACATCCATATTCAGTGAGCTAAACACTTATGCTAGTGCAGATTTTGGCCATCTTTGGTTATTCACATGCATTTGTATTTGTAAAGCTTTCCACCATCTCCCAATATGCATATGTTTGTAAAGTGCTTGTAAAAGCAAGCAACCTTGAGAATCACTGTTATTAATATTTCTCCCTGTTTTCTGCTATCCCTATTTTCGTAATTTTTTTTTTGCTTACTGTTTATTGCCAAAGGGGCCGACCACCAATGTTATCTAGTCAATATGGCTGAAGATGAGCAGTGCTTACAAGCTCTTTTTTAGCTCGCTTGTAAGCAATGCTCTAAAGGGTCACCGGGGATCACTGGAGAGCACTGTTGGCTCCTAATTAGAGATGAGCGAACATCGTCGGCTCCCCCTTATTGGACAAGCTATTTCGCTTAGGCCTCTTTCACAGTTGAGTCGTGTGACGTCCCCCCAAGTGTAAAAATGGCGGAACCGTCAGAAAAGTGTTAAAACGGATGTTAAAACGGATCAGTTTTCTGACGGATCCGCCAAGAAGTTTTCACCGGAAATGATGAAATTTTCGTTCCGGAAATGTAAGTATGCAAGTCCAGACCAAGGAGAGAGAGAGACCCCGGACAGTACGGATTCCGTCCAAAAACGGATCCCAGCGGATCCGCCCCCCATAGGCGGCCATTATACAAAATGGCGGATGCAGACCAAAAAAAAACGTTGCATTGGACGTTTTTCTGAAACGACGGACGCCAATTTTTTGCGGATCCGTCAAAAAACGGACCAAAACGGACGACCATCCGTCAAAATCCGTCACTAATGCAAGTCAATGGAAAAAAACGGTACCCCAAAAAAAAATGGCGGATCCTTTTTTTCAAAATTTTGAGGGATTTGACTGACGTCGCATGACTGAAGTGTGAAAGAGGCCTTACCGAAGAAGCTGCATGGGGAAAACCCGGGATACATGGAGCGCTCCTGATGATCAGCTGTTCGGCACCGCAGCTGTCATGTGTCGCGGCTGTGTGACAGTCACCACACACAGGCTCTCCATGCATGTGTTGTGACAGCTAATTATCGGGAGGCTCCATGTATCCGGGTTCCCGTGTAGCTTATTCGGTAAGCGCTATAGCTTGCCCAATAAGGAGGGAGCCAACGATGTTTGCTCCTCTCTACTCCTAATCCCAGCCAGCTTCAGTGCTACTGCGTTCCAGTAGTGCAGAGGCAAGCTGCCTTAGGCCGGTTTCACACGTCGTGTTTCCGGTAGTATTTGACGTTCATATACGTAACCGGAGACACGTACACACGTAGACTCTTTATAATCTATGTGTCTTGCACACGTGTACACGTAAATGTTCACACTGTCCTCCGTGTGCTGGACAGCCGCTGGGGAAGTGCACTACAGTAGGCGCTGTCCCCCTGCGGCTGGTGCTGAAGCCGGCTGTAATTCCCCCTGCTCTGCCTGCGAGCAGAGGAGAACGAAGAGCAGTGTATTATAAACCGGTCATCGTTCTCCTCTGCTCGCAGGCAGAGCAGGGAGAATGATGTTCTGCCGGCTTCAGCACCAGCCGCAGGGGATAGCGCCTACTGTAGTGCTACTTCCCCAGCGGCCATCCGGTGTGATACTGATGTGGCACATGGTTGCCACAGTGTGCCGCACATAGTACGCAAAAGGACACACGGACATGATATCTCCGGTACCGATTTTTCCGGTACCGGAAAAATATCAGGACGTGTGAAACTGGCCTTATATAGCGCATCCGGCGGGCTGGATTAGGCCAGTAGCGCAGTTATGATTCTGCTGATCTGAACTGTCACTCATTCCAGAGAGCCTGCCCAACGCAGTCAGGAAGTCAGGTGGGTGGGGAGCAGTGCCCTCATGGAAAAAGTGAGCTAGGATGCTGACTTTAGCTAGGACTTTAAAGGAAACTGTCAAACAGATGTTTGCTACTTAAGTGACAGCAAGCATGAGATAGGACAGAGACCCTGTTTCCAGTTTACGTGCACAGCAGTTATGATAGAGTATCGTTTTTTACCTGCTGCAGATCTAGCAGAGCTCAGATGTTCAGCTGTGCATCACTGTATGATTGTGTACATGTATAGTAACAGAAAGCTACTAATCAGTGCTGGGGGCAGGGTTGGACTATCCCGCTCTATGCCAAGTTGTCCCCGCAGTGATAATCTCCTGCTGATAAAACGCTGATTGTTTTTGAAACAGCAATGCAAAGTCTAGTAAGTGACACATCTTTCAAGGTCTGTGCTCCTACATCATGCCACTCTTCAGATTTCATTGCAAAAACCTGCTGATATATTCCATTAAAAGGGAACCTGTCAGGTCACCAGAACCACCATCAGTTGTGTCTGCATATATAAACACCCCGCTTAACAGTCCCTTTATTACATTACAGCCCATAAACAGATTTTTAAAAAAATGAAATTTCTAAAGTCATTTATGATATGTAAATGAGGGCTTTGACTAGTTAATGGGGCGTTAGTGTCCCCTGTCTTCTGCACTCCCTATCATGCGCGTGCGCCTCTCTAAAAACCGGGACTTGTACACCTGGCTTCAGAGGAATCAATGTAGTGGGGAAAAGAAATTGCATGCATGTACAAGGTTATGTGCGCGCTGACGATTACGCTGGCGCTTGTCATGTTTTTCACAGCCACAGGTACGTGAAAACATGCTAAGTGGGGCGACTAGTCTGGGGACATTAACCCCCCCTCGACTAGTCAAAGCCCTCATTTACATATCATAAATGGACTTTAGAAATACTTTTTCTAAAGATCTATTTATGGGTGTAATTAATAAAAGGATTGTATCAGGGAATTTACATAGGCAGACAACTGCTGGTTGTTCAGGGGTACGGGGGTCCTGACAGGTTCCCTTTAAGGCCTTGTTTAAATAGTGGATCTGAAAGAAGAAGTGAAAAGGAACAGATTCAGATTTTTTTGCTGTGTAGATTGGTCACGCAAAGTGATTGTATTTGCAGTCAAAATTTGCTAAATGTCTTGTTGTAGTGTAAGATATGTGTAATGATGCAGAGGGACAATCTCCGCACCGTGAACCCTCGACTGCCCCAATGTCATATAATAAGTAACTCAACATGGATATCACTCATCTGAGAGAATCATCTTACTAAAAAAAAAGATCATTCTGCGCCACTGTAGACCCCAAATCTCCGGTCGTGGCTTTGTGATATGCTGCAATGTTTTAGGGATATTGTATTCCCACCCCGGTCATATATGCCGCCTGCTCCTTAAACCCACAAGAAGTGTAGATCTTTTTCCATTCTAAATTTCACCAACCAGAACTTGTTCCTTGTTATAGGACGGTGGAAGAGGCTGGCCTTCTTTTTTTTTTTCTCCATGTGGGCCACTGTGCCTGCACCCATACCCTTAATGGTTAACGTGTCTCATTAAAGTAGTAATCATGTAGAAATGCCTGCTTAGATTAGGAAATGCCTCCTCCCTCCTGGAAAGCTTTGTGGAGCGTGCAACAGAAAATGGCTGTTTACCTGGAAATTCTGGGGGTGCACAAATTCATCCAAAAGTTCGTTTTTACGTGACAATGGTTATTTATAGAGCGCCTATCTGTCATTAGATTAGATTTACTACAAATGGTTGTGTCTGTACATGATCGGGCAACGTCTCATCCCGGGCTGAGAGTACAAGTCAAGGCACTAGGGCTAGTCCACAGGGTTTGTCTATCAAGTCATCAATCCATTTATTACAATTAGGAAAGGTTTAAGTCATTTTTAAAAAATACATTTCAATATTGAAAAATGATTCTTGCTTTGAAAATAGCAGATAATTGAATCTGTCAACTCCCCTCCATTCTAAACCACCACCATGACTGTATTAAAAGTATATTGCTGTATTGTAACAAAAACCCTTAATGTCCCTGCTCAAAATTAAACCGATAATCCCCCTGGTGATATGCAAGTTATCCAGGACTAGTCCGGCTGGGAGTTGATCCCCTAGACAGTCCCTCCTCGGATCTTGTAGGCGCGCACCCTTGGTTGTCATCAAGAACAGCGGAGACGTCATTATTGCGTTTCACTCATGTGTTCGACGTTTTCTCTCCCGGTTATGTGAAATGAAGCTGGATTACACACTGAGCATGCCCAGAGAGGCAAACGTCGCACACATGCATGATATTTGTAGGAACCCGAGGATGATGTTTCTGCTGGCAGGATGTCAATCACTCCAGAGACGGGTGATTATAAGAATCAAGGACAGATTATTGTGGGAAAGATCGTCCTGCGGGACATAAAGTAACTATACGGTACATTACGGTACAGCACATTTCTGTATTAGCCTTATACATGTAATGGTGGGGGGTTTGGGAGGGGAGTTTGAGCTGACAGATTCCTTCTAACATCCATATATATAAGTATATGTTCAGAGGTCTTAAGCACAGGTCTTCTGGTTAGCTACCACAAGGTCCCTCACTACTAATAATATTACTTAGACCACCTTTCCCTAGCCTCATAAAAACCACAACAGTTATTCCATGCATATTGTGTCTTAAGCAGTCTTAGGAGCTTATCTGTAGTTTAATTATCGTAAATAGGATTGATAGGGCCCAGAATCTGCCTCCAGAGCTTTTATTAAATGAATTTAGGCATTACCATGTTAGACATGTAATGGGGAGAAAACTGTCAGTCATTACATGTCTCACACTGGTAACACCCCAATTCATTTAAAATAATCCCTGGAGGCAGATTCTCCAGTAGATCTGTGTCCGGCCCCATAGATCTTAACAGCTCATTTACATATTAAGAAATGGATTTTTCTGGAATAAGACATCACATCTCAGATATCAAGGTATCATTTTATTCAGCTTCCTATGACCTGTATGGCCCTTCTGACATTGACATTGTTTCACTTTGCCTAGGTTTGTTTTAATTTGTTTGTTTTTTCAGAGATCTGACCAATTGTACTAATAGGATGATTTGTTTCCAAACTTTAAAAACAAAAAAAAAGCTGGCTGACATTAGAAAAATGGTCTGTTTTTGTTTTTTTTAAGAACTAGCGCCACTCTTCTCCCATGGGCTTTATCTGGTAATGCACTATAGAGTCTTAACTAACAGATTTAACTGATGGTACTGTAGGGGATATAGCCCTACAAATTATCGCTCCCTAAGGGTATGTGCACATCTTGGGGATTCGTGTGCGGAATTTTCCTCGTGGAATCTGCTATTTTTGGCAGAATCCGCATGTCAAAATCCGCGCATTTTTCCAGCAGATTTTGTGTGGATTTGGCATGCGTTTTTGTAGCTGCGGATTCCTGTAATGGAATAGTGTAAAATGCTGCGGAATCCGCACAAAGAAATGACCTGCTGTGGAAAATATATCGCTGCGTTTCCGCACGTTTTTTTCCGCAGCATATGCACAGCGTTTTTTTTTTTTCCCATAGATTTACTTTGTACTGTAATTCACTTGCGATCCGCAGCAAATCCGCAACGTGTGCACATACCCTTAGTGTTCTGAAGTTACCTCCATTCACAAGAAACTGAAGTTTAATCAGATATGCTAATTATTGTGCTTGGCATTACCAAAATGCTGATGCAGCATTACGCCCACTGGTTTTGTGCCCGCCTTGCACACGGCATGATTGACAGAGCTGTCTTACCTGAACTTTTGTGCAGGCAATGACAATGCTCGCTGCAGAAAACCACAGCTTTTACCCCTTTCTCTTCAAAGGATGTGTCTCATATCTCATTGTAGAGTGTCAATGGACAACACATGAAAAATATATATATATATTTTTTTTTTTTAATTGAATTTTATTTTTCGAAAACTGATAATATAAATAAACTATTCATGTTTGGTATTATCATGCCAAAAACGACACAACCTATAAGATGAACATGCTCATTATTTTCCCTAATGAACACCATTTTAAAAAATGTGAGAAAACCTGTTATGTCACATTGTCTTACAAAAGATGAAATAAACAGTGATCAGACACTCACATACACCACAAAATGTACCAATAAAAAACTTCAACTCGTCCTTCCGAACAGTAAGCCTTCTCCAATCTAGAAATAGAAAAATGAAAAGGTTGTGTCTCTAGAACCCTGCATTAATTTTCACTTACTGCTAAAAGCTGCACATACAGTGGGTAAGGAAAGTATTCAGACCCCTTTACATTTTTCACTCTTTGTTTCATTGCAGCCATTTGGTAAATGCAAAAAGTTCATTTTTTTTCTCATTCATGTACACTCTGCACCCCATCTTGACTGAAAAAAAACAGAAATGTAGAAATTTTTTCAAATTTATTAAAAAATGAAAAACTGAAATATCACATGGTCATAAGTATTCAGACCCTTTGCTCAGTATTGAGTAGAAGCACCCTTTTCAGCTAAGTTCAGCCATGAGTCTTCTTGGGAATGATGCAACATTTTTTTGAAGACATCGGACCATAAGACGCACCTAGGTTTTAAAGGAGGAAAATAGAAAAAAAATTGAAGCCAAAAATGTGGTCATGACGCACTGTTGTAGGCGAGGGGTATCTGCTGCTGACACTGTCATAGGGGTAATGTCCCCCAGTTCTGTACTAATATCCACCTTCCTGGTATATGTCCCCGTCATGGTTTATATGGCCCCATCCTGGTATATATGGCCCCATCTTGGCCAGTATATATGGCCCCCATCCAGGTATACATGGCTCCCTATCCCTATCCTGGTATACTTGGCTCCACTTCCCAGTCCTGGTGTACATGGTCCCCATCCTTGTATACATGGCCCCCTATCATGGTATAAATGGCTCCCAGCCCCATCTTGGTATACATGGCTCCCTCATCCCAATCCTGGTATACATGGCCCCCATCCCAATACTGGTATACATCATGCTGCACACATAAAAAATAAACTATTCTGCTTACTTTCCCTCCGCTCCCTTGCAGGCAGAGTCCTTTGCTGATTCCAGCAGCTGGTTTTAACTTGTAACGGCGCATGCGCCACTGCCATTTGCCCTCACATGCCGAGGTCAGCTGCCGGAATTTCACTGCTCCATATGCCTTTGACTATGGTAGTTGAGAGCAATGAATATTCATTTTCTTTAACATTGGGGACACTGTTAGCTGCAACCACCGACATCCTGATCGCTGGGCGATCACGTGTCCCCCTATTAAAAGAGAATGAATATTCACTGCTGCCCATGGGAGTGGGAGAGGAATATTCATTCTCTTTAATAGCGGGCACACATGATCGCCCAGCCGCTGCAGGAAGCCAGCTGCTGCGGATAACAGTGTGCCCGCTATTAAAGAGAATGAATATTCACTGCTCTCCACTACCATAGTCCCTCCCACCTCTCTACGCCGGCTTCGTGCATAAAGGTGGGAGGGATTATGAGTGTGGGAGCAGTGAATATCATTTTCTTTAACAGCGGGCACAGTGTTAGCTGCAGCCACCGGCTCCTGCCTCCTGGGATCCACTCCTTCGCCACTGCCACCCCCCCCCCCATCCACAGCCGGACTAAGGGTACATCCGGACTATAAAACATGTCCCCAACTTTCCTCCAAAATTTTGGAGGAATAAAAGTGTCTTATTGTCCAAAAAATATGGTATGCATCTTGATAAATGCCTTAAGCGGTATGCTTTCTAAAATGGGTCAGTTCTATACTAATACTTCAGAGCTGTCAAAAGCAATGTGGTGACAGGAAACCATTCTATTAAAATTGCTCTCCAAAATGGCGTTTCTTCCCTTCATAGCCTTCCTGTGTGCCCAAACAGTAGGGTACGGCCACATAGAAACTGAGTAATATATTGTGAGTACATTTTCCTTATTATCTTTTGTTAGTAATAAAAAAAACTGTATTACTAACATAATTTTTCATTTTCACAGACCTTTGTACAAAATACTGTATGTGAAACACCCGAAGGATAAAAATGTTTAACTCCCTGGATGAAATTCCTTAATGGGTGTAGTTTCCAAAATAGTGTATGGTAACTTCCATAGTTTTATTTCTCTGTACTAATATCTGAGGGCTCTGCAAATGGGATATGGCAGACAAAAGCATCCAGCAAAATTTGCACTCAAAAAGCCAAATAACTATTCTTTTCTTCTGAGCCATGTCGTACACACAAACAAGTACAAGCAAATGTAGTGTATTACGTATTTGGAAGAAATTGGGTAGCAAATTGTGGGGTGTCTTTTATCCTATTACACCATGTGATAATGAAAACTTTGGAGCTAAAACTACGTTTTAATGGAAAACCTAATAATTTTTTTCTCTCTACTTTGTGTTTAAATCATGTGAATCTCCTGAAGGGTTAACGCTTTCCTAAATATTATCTTAAATACTGAAGGGATGCACTTTTTAAAATGGAGTGACTTGTGTTGGGATTTTAATAAATCGGCCCCTCAAAAGGCACTTCAGGACTAAGTCAACCCTACAAAAAAAAAAGTTTTGAAGTTTCTTGAAAATTTGAAAAATTGCTACTGAATTTATAAAGGCTTAATTTTCCTCCAAAATTTATAGATGTATAACAAACATTAGACCATCGGCTGAACACTTCAATATCGATGAGTTTAGCCAACTTTAGTCTAATTTGTATGGGAACCTTATAGCGCACCAAACATAATTGATTAAACTTCAGTGTATTGCAAGTTGTGCCTAAATTTTGCGCCTTTCTAAAGCTTTTACCCCAGAATTCTGCCGTGAAAGCTTTGATGAATGGGGCCTATAGTACTTTGTTTATGCTTTGTTAAATCGGCCCCTCAAAAGGCACTTCAGGACTAAGTCAACCCTACAAAAAAAAACAAGTTTTGAAAGTTTCTTGAAAATTTGAAAAATTGCTACTGAATTTATAAAGGCTTAATTTTCCTCCAAAATTTATAGATGTATGTTATGTTTCGGTAGCTGAGGAGGACAGGAACAACAGCAGGGCAGCCGAACACCTGATATGTTGGTAACTGATGGGTTGCAGATTCCTAAACTAACGACACAACTAGAGATAGCCGTGGAGCGTTCCTACATTGATCCTAGACGCCTCGTCACAGCCTGAGAGATAACTACACCTAAAGGCAGAAAGATGAAAGCTATCTGCCCCGGAGCAGATCCCCAAAGAAAATAGGAAGCCCCCAAACATATAATGGCGGTTAGACAAGATTAAAAAATACAAACATAGGCAGAAAATAGACCGAGCAAATGCTGGGGCCACAAGCTGACTTAAAAAGGATAGGACAGGAGAGATTACTTTCTGCAACCCAGAAAACCCTACAAAAATCCAACAATTCTGATTACAAAAATACTGAGATCACACGATCTCGCCACCCACTAAATCAGATCTCAGTGTGAACAAAACCAAGCCGCAGCCGCTGAAAAAACAGGAAAAAAGCAAATGAGCCAATAGTGGCTGCAGATAAACTGTGAGAAGCTCAGGCCCCAGGAGGGGACCTGGCTGACCTCCACAAACGTGCAGAAAACAATGCAAAAAGCAAGCACAAAAAGAAAAGCAAAAAATATCTTATCTGAAAGCAGGAGATGCAGGCAAGACTCCAGCAAACTTCCAAATGAACCAGGAACCACAATTGAGACAAGAACAATTGATCACCGGCAACCATCATGGGAGGGAACCTCCCTTATATCAGACCAGTCCGTGATCCCTGATTGCCACTCCTCGCTGAAAGGTTCAGTACTGTCTGTAACCACCAGAGGGAGCCTCTGCTCAGAAACCATCTCTAGCACATTCATAACAGATGTATAACAAACATTAGACCATCGGCTGAACACTTCAATATCGATGAGTTTAGCCAACTTTAGTCTAATTTGTATGGGAACCTTTATAGCGCACCAAACATATTTGATTAAACTTCAGTGCATTGCAAGTTGTGCCTAAATTTTGCGACTTTCTAAAGCTTTTACCCCAGAACTCTGCCGTGAAAGCTTTGATAAAGGGGCCTATAGTGCTTTGTTTATGCTGTCAGTTTGGGTTACTAGACTCCCTTTAAAGGAGGTGTCTGGTCTTTTAATAAAAGTCTGCATACTCCTGAGTCCTTATGCTATGTGGTGACGTTCCGGAAGTAGCAATGTTTTGGATGTAGCGAAATTTTTACTGCTTCCAAAGCACTGCCTTTTATTGAACGCATCCGCATGTGTTCACTGAACCATGATTTACCACATCCATTATATTCTATTGATGAAATTGATGAAATTTCTGTTTTGGAGACCTTCACAAGAAAAATTGACATTCTGCAGTCCTGAAAGATGCGCCGCATGTCAGTTTCCGTGGGTAATCTGCAGGTATACATACACGTATAGTGGACATGGCATTTCTAGAAATCCCATCTACTATGCTGTAACATCTGGCCACTGTAGTTTTGAGGCTGCATAAATACGCAGGTCAAAACCACAGCAATTCCTGATCATGGACACGTACCCTTACACCAAGATCTTTGTCAGAATTCTCTGGTGTTGCCGATATTAGGGAGCATTAAGGTGATTGCAAGTATGGCATTTGCATTCATGCGGTCACGTGTTGACTAGACGTTCTGGGCCACTCTCAGAACAAGTGAATTGAGCAAGGCCAAACAAGTCTAGTCGGAATGTGGCTGGAAGTGTGCAAATCACAAACTTTCATTCAAGCGACTGCTCCTCGCACTCACCGTCAACTCTGCAGAATCCTTACAGTGCACAGAAAGCAAGCTGTAAAGATTCCGAAGTCTGCAGTCACATAGAATGACTGCAAACTTTCATCAAAGACCGAACAACCCAGTAAGCTGCAGTCAAGTGAATGGAGATGATAAATCACCATGGAGTTTATTTTATTATTGCAATATAAAAGTTACATAGACATTTCTGCAACTGGATAGATGAGAGCTGATTACATACTTGTCCTCAAATCCGGGCTGATTTTCTTTGCATTATGGTGATTTTCTAAACCTCCTTTCTCTTGCATTGTACTGTACGTCTTCTGGTTCTAAGAAGCTGATATTGAGTTCTTGCCACATAACTTCCTGTTCTGGAACGCGATATAAGGGAACAAATAAAAGTACACGATGCATCTTTGTATGATATATGCATAATGGGAATATAACTGCTATAATGTGCTTTTCTGAGATTTTCTTTTTTTCCATTATGTAAAAATAGTTTTCAAATATACTTACATCTAGTGGAGAAGTCAATAGCGATTATGTTTTCTGTAACAGACCAATGTTTCTTTCTTGCGTGTTGCTAGAAACTGTAAAGTGGTTCCTGTCTTACATTACACCTACTGAGCCAAAACCCATCATCCTGCTGAAGTCAACCAGATAACCTGATCCAGGGGGTTTCAGACGAGACGCTATTATTCGGCTCTAATAGCGATATCGAGATAAAGTACACTTTGAAACTTTTAAAATCAGTCACCTGATCAATTCGCCATGTTTTTGCATCCTATAAAATGTAGAAATAAGACATTTATTAGGGGTATATGTACATCATGGAGGAGGAGATGTCGTACTGAGGATTTCCTTCCACTACACAATTGCTAAACAAATATAGAATAAAATGATTTTGATTAAAAGTAATAGTTCTTAGTTCTTATCCCCTTCCCGACATGGCTATATTCAATTTTTGCGCTTTTGTTTTTTTCATCCTCTTCTTCCAAGATCTTTTTATTTTTTCATCAACATACAGTTAGGTCCATATATATTTGGACAGAGACAACATTTATTTAATTTTGGTTCCAGATATTACCACAATGAATTGTAAACAAAACAATTCACATGCAGTTGAAGTTCAGACTTTCAGCTTTCATTTGAGGGTATCCACATTAAAATTGGATGAAGGGTTTAGGAGTTTCAGCTCCTTAACATGTGCCACCTGTTTTAAAGGGACCAAAAGTAATTGGACAGATTAAATAATTGTAAATAAATGTTCATTTCTAGTACTTGGTTGAAAACCCTTTGTTAGCAATGACTGCCTGAAGTCTTGAACTCATGGACATCACCAGACACTGTGTTTCCTCCTTTTTGATACTCTGCAGGCCTTCACTGCGGAGGTTTTCAGTTGCTGTTTGTTTGTGGGCCTTTCTGTCTGAAGTTTAGTCTTTAACAAGTGAAATGCATGTCAATTGGGTTGAGATCAGGTGACTGACTTGGCCATTCAAGAATATTCCACTTCTTTGCTTTAATAAACTCCTGGGTTGCTTTGAGTTTATGTTTTGGGTCATTGTCCATCTGTAGTATGAAACGACGACCAATCAGTTTGGCTTGCATTTGGCTGGATCTGAGCACACAGTATGGCTCTGAATACCTCAGAATTCATTCAGCTGCTTCTGTCCTGTGTCACATCATCAATAAACACTAATGACCCAGTGCACTGGCAGCCATGCATGCCCAAGGTATGTTTTGGATAGTGAGCTGTACCACGCCTTCGACATACTTTTCTCTTTCCATCATTCTGGTAGAGGTTGATCTTGGTTTCATCTGTCCATAGAATGTTCTTCCTGAACTGTGCTGGCTTTTTTAGATGTTTTTTAGTAAAGTCCAGCCTAGCCTTTTTATTCTTGATGCTTATGAGTGGCTTGCACCGTGCAGTGAACCCTCTGTATTTACTTTCATGCAGTCTCTCTTTATGGTAGATTTGGATATTGATACGCCTACCTCCTGGAGAGTGTTGTTCACTTGGTTGGCTGTTGTGAAGGGGTTTCTCTTCACCATGGAAAGTATTCTGCGATCATCCACCACTGTTGTCTTCTGTGGGCGCCCAGGTCTTTTTGCATTGATGAGTTCACCAGTGCTTTTTTTTCTTTCTCGGGATGTACCAAACTATAGATTTTGCCACTCCTAATGTTGTAGCAATTTCTCGGATGGGTTTTTTCTGTTTTTGCAGCTTAAGGATGGCTTGTTTCACCTGCAGGGAGAGCTCCTTTGACCACATGTTTCCTTCACAGCAAAACCTTCCAAATGCAAACACCACACCTCAAATCAACTCCAGCCCTTTTATCTGCTTAATTGAGAATGACATAACGAAGGGATTGCCCACACCTGTCCATGAAATAGCCTTGGAGTCAATTGTCCAATTACTTGTGGTCCCTTTAAAAACAGGATGGCACATGTTAAGGAGCTGAAACTCCTAAACCCTTCATCTAATTTTAATGTGGATACCCTCAAATGAAAGCTGAAAGTCTGAGCTTCAACTGCATCTGAATTGTTTTGTTTAAAATTCATTGTGGTAATGTCTAGAACCAAAATTAGATAAATGTTGTCTCTGTCCAAATATATATGGACCTAACTGTATCTGTACGAAGGGACTAGTTCCAATACAGAACTACAAATATAGATATCTGTGGCTATACAGCAATATCACATATGTACATAGGTATAAATTCATGCATATCAAAGTACGGCTGCAATAATAAATGACACATCATGGAATTGGTGAGTCCTGTATATACAACAATCATTGACTGCATTTCAAAGTGCAAGTAGAATGATGAATGTCACATTATACCAATGTCCTATGTAATCAACAACAATCAAATACCCTTATTGTGCTCAATACCAGCCACTAACCCAGTACGTGTTTCGCTTATGCAGCTTCCTCAGGGGGAGGTTTCCATTTTACCACCATTTTGCCAGTGATCATTTTTTGCACTATACTAATAGTTTTAAATTTTTTATAAATATGTTCCGATGTATAAAGTTTTATGCGTTAATAGAAGATATGTATAAACATTTGAAAAAGTTTGGGTCAGGTGGCTGGTAAATACAGAAACAGTTCTGTAAGAGGGTTAGCCCAATATTCTCTTCTAAAGTCTGACTGCTTGTGCATGGAGAGACTCCCTTGTACTTATTGGGAGATTGGGATAGGATGGGATGGAGCTTGGTGTGTCTGTATGTTCTATAAGCTTCTTCAATGGCTGGTATGAATGGTTGTGTATCTGAGATTGATTTGGTTGAAACTGCTGAAGTCCTATGCTTCTATGCATCTAATATATATTTATATATTTACTCGATGGTGGCCTGATTCTAACGCATCGGGTATTCTAGAATATGTTTGTAGTTTATTTATGAAGATTTAAGAATAATGCAATGAATACACTGCTTGGTTTTCTATAGCGCTCACAATAGTGTCATATGCTGGGGTATATATAGAGGCTGCTGGGGTGTATATAGAGGCTGCTGGGTTGTATATAGAGGCTGCTGAGCTGTATATAGAGGCTTCTGGGGTGTATATAGAGGCTGCTGGGGTGTATATAGAGGCTGCTGCTGCTGCTGGGGTGTATACAGAGGCTGCTGCTGCTGGGATGTACATAGAGGCTACTGGGGTGTATATAGAGGCTGCTGGGGTGTACGTGGAGGCTGCTGCTGGGGTATATATGGAGGCTGCTGCTGGGGTATATGTGGAGACTGCTGCTGGGGTATATGTGGAGACTGCTGCTGCTGGGGTATATGTGGAGGCTGCTGCTGCTGGGGTATATGTGGAGGTTGCTGGGGTGTATATAGAGTTTGCTGCAGTGTATATAGAGGCTGCTGCTGGGGTGTATATAGAGGCTGCTGAGGTGTATATAGAGGCTGCTGGGGTGTATATAGAGGCTGCTGCTGTGGTGTACATGGAGGCTGCTGCTGGGGTATATGTGGAGGCTGCTGCTGCTGGGGTATATGTGGAGGCTGCTGCTGCTGGGGTATATGTGGAGGCTGCTGCTGCTGGGGTATATAGAGGCTGCTGCTGGTGGGGTATATGTGGAGGCTGCTGCTGCTGGGGTATATGTGGAGGCTGCTGGGGTGTATATAGAGGTTGCTGCAGTGTATATAGAGGCTGCTGCTGGGGTGTATATAGAGGCTGCTGCTGCTGCTGGGGTGTATATAGAGGCTGCTGGGGTGTATATAGAGTCTGCTGCTGGTGGGGTGTATGTGGAGGCTGCTGCTGATGGGGTATATGTGGAGGCTGCTGGAGTGTATATAGAGGCTGCTGGGGTGTATATAGAGGCTGCTGGGATGTATATAGAGTCTGCTGCTTTGTGGGGTGTATGTGGAGGCTGATGCAGTGACAGCATTTGTTCTAAACCAGTTTGATAATAGACAATGGTTACTCACTGGGATCACCATACATTTCCAGAATGGAGGACTTATGGCTATCCCAGTGTCTATGGTACTGACAAACATAGCAGCACTTCGCTTTCATTGTCACTCCAATAGACAATGAATGGAGCAACAGGGCCCAAGTCTTACTGCCAGGAGACAATGGAGGACAATAAATGCCAAATGAGTTGGAGAAAACTAGTAGTAGCTTAGTGTGTATACAGTACTTTAGTATTCCTTTTAAATCACTTCACCAGTGATTCACAACCAATTAGGGAAGAGGTAGCAAAAAACCAAAACAACAAAAACAGTATTTCAATACAGTCGTAATGGTAATTTGCAGGTAAATACAATTTAAACATGTGCAACAAGTCAGCTTTTCTTTTACGAGTGCTTATATATAGTCTATGGGGTAGTACACATAACCAATATTTTCCTGAGCTGTCACACAAAAGCACGGAGACTTGTCCAATATTGATCTGAGTGTCAGCTCATACTTGCCGAAGCAAGTCTATGGATCTGTGGAACAATTGGACTACACTCGGATGTAATCTGTGTGCTATCGGTTTTGACAGACTAATTGATAGGAAAAAGCTGGAGAAACCGTCATCGTTTTTTTTTTTTTTTCACGCAAAACTGATCAAACTCTGATGGTAAAAACTGACATTGACCAAACATTAATGATACTTGTATTGTGTCTTTGAGTATGAGAATAATCGCAGACATCTGAATGAGGCCTTACTGAAAGTGTGACCGTGGGGATAAAATGAAGCTGCTCAGCTCCAGTCATCAGGGCAGTGAGCAGTCAGTACACCGTGAGCGTCCCCTGCTATTTGATGACATTGTGCTGTGCACACCCGCAGCAGCACAAGATGTCAGTCATTCCTCATTCAGATGTCCGTTTGTCACATACAAGTGCTATCCGAGGTTTTCACAGATAACATTCGTACCAGAGATCGTCTATGGGGACATTCACCGAGCAATCTGCTGAAAGTCACAAAAAATTGCGTAGACTTGCCTGATTTTGATCTGAGAGTCAGATCAAAATCATCAATGCAAGCCTGTGAGTCCGTGAAAAAATCATCCAGATCGCACTCAGATGACATCCAACTGCCATCCTATTTTCACAGACTGGGAGAAAGGAGAAGCTGGAGAAACGTTTATTTTATCCACATACAAGAAAAACTCATTACACTCGGACCACACAATGATCAAACTAATCAAAATTATTCTCACGTACGATAAAAACGGCCATGTGGATGAGGCCTCGAGGAGCAGAGGAGTGGCTGTGTAGTGAGCACTGACTGCTCTCTGCCCTGGAGTGACCACTACTCTGGAAGCCAGCAGCTGCAGGGAAAATAGAAGTTTATTTTATCCCTTCAGCCGCACTGATAGTTAGGCTGTCTCACATGTTTAAATTGTGTATACCCACAGATTCCACCTATGGGTACAGGTAGATTAGTTTTATTTTTGTGAAAACATTCCTTTTAAATGAGATTTCACTGCGTACGGCACTTTGCCTGTGTACATAATGAAGGTAACATGTCCTCAGTGGACCACCACTGTTCCTTATTTAGCTGATTGGCAGGATGCTCAGTATTTTTTCTCCAAGCATGATATATTGTTTTGTCCTGGTAGGAGTAAATGTCATATTCCCCATGTATAGTTTTGGGGGAGGGTGCCAGGCTCATTAGACAGATATTGTACTCTGCATATCATTGTCCGTATCATGTATTTTTGGTGAGGTTTTTCTTTAGTTCCTTCGATTCTTCTTGGGGTAAGTCAGGTGGATGGTAACATACAATTTACACTCTGCTTATTTATAATCTTGTGGTTCTCACACACATAAAGGAGATTGTACATAATGCCAGACTGGAAAATGGAATAGCATTTGCTTTAAATAACCAATATTTTTCCTCCTCACTGCGGTGAATGTCCTTTCCAAGTACACTCGTGGTTATTATGCACGACATGACTTCCAGAGCGGAGGCATTTATAGACATTTATGTGGCCCCCTCACAGCAGTTTGTAAAACCAGCCCTTGTCCTCTCATTGGCTCCTGGTCATTTTCAACAGAATTTATGGCTCAAGTCCTATTTTATTTGGTAGGCTCAGAAATAGCGCCTCGCCAGCCTGCAATGCTGGTGTTTGTCAGTGGGCACAATTTCCTGTTTTGTTATTGCTGTATATTATTATTGATTTTATTTTTAACAAGGGAACATTTTGTATCATTTCACTTATGATGCGGCATTAACGTAGTGCTTTTGTCTCCCCTAAAAAAAACATTTTTTGCTGAGTACAATAAATGGTATTTGCCCGTTTTTAGTTTTTTTTTTTCATGAGAATTTTTTCGGAAAAAAAAAGATGAATGTAACCCTCAAGAAAAAAACAAGGTAATTTCCTCCCTCTCCATTGGGGCACCGCAGGTCAAACCCCCGGTCCAGTTTACGTAGTGTAGGGATTTTGAAATCCCATCTCCCCTATGGCCCCGAGTGCCCCTGGTTTGGGAGAGCAATGGGGCACTCTTTCCAGACGCACATGTAAATTTTGCGCGGAAAAGTCGTCTGTGCATAAATTATCTTTACTTTTTAAATCTGTAAAACCGATTATCTTTTAGTCAATTCGTATTAATGGGGGAACGCGCTTATACCCAATGTACTAATTTAAATGTCGTCCCTTGTTTCAGCCGGAAGTTCGGTACACTGCGTTTCTCAAGACTGAGGGGACGGGGAAAAACTGCGTGACGTCCCGGGGGAGATTATCCCGGTAATTTGCCCCGTTTGGAGCAGGGGGTGGGGGTATTGCCCCATTCCCAAAAAGGATCAGATGTAGCGATCGGGACCGTTGTGGGAATTTAAATTTTTAGCGGACGGGTATGGTATATTTTTTCTTTTTTTTTAATTTTTCTGTTTTTTGTATGGGATGGGCCCCAAAAAGGCAATACACCGACATTGGAATTAGTTGCGTCCCCTATAACCCAAAATAGAGGCGCCGTGGGGGGTTTCCTACTTTGGTCCTAGACCTCGTCCAGCCTGAGAAACTAACTCCCCTAAAGTAATTGGAAAAAGCTATCTCCCCCGGACAGAACCCCCAAAAAAAAAACCCCCAAAAATTTTTTGGGGGTTAGACAAATAAAACGCCGAAAATAGTATGACAAAGGGGGCCCAAACAACTAAATAGAAAAGGATGGAAAGGGGTATTATGCAACCCAAAAAACCCGAAAGGCACCAATTAAATTTCAAAAACACTGAGATCAACCCTTACCCCCTAAATTAGTTTCTGGGTAACAAAAAAAAAAGCCCGAAAAAACGGAAAAGCAAAGTACAAAAATCGTGGTGAAAAAAAGAGAGGCAAAAACCCGGGGGACCCTGGGCCCCCACGAAGGCAGGAAAAAATGCAAAAATATGACAAACAAAAAAAAGAAAAGTTTATTGTTGGGGAAATGCGACACAAACGCGGCACGGGGGAAATGGAATTAGGATTAGCCAAAAATTGGGCCCCGGACCCTGAGGGGAAGGGACCCCTTAATAAGACAGTCAAAAAAACCCCCGTTCCCCCGTCCTCACAATTTTTACTGGACAGCTAGCACGCTTAAAAACCCCGGGAGCCCCGCTCAGAATTTCAAACCCCTTCCCCAAAATACCCCCCCTTGAGGGGGTCAGAACCTCATTTGGCAACCCCGGCGGTAGGTGGTTCTTGATCCCGGGTAAGTTCCCCGCGGATTCCGAAGAAAACCCAAGATTTTCTTCCCCACCAAAAACCCCCCCATTTTTAAACCAAAAAAAGGGTTTCCCCCTTAAAAAACGAACTAAATTTTTAACCCATACCCGTTTCCCCCAACCAAAAAAGGGCAGGAGGCCAGCAGAGGAACCCGGTCAACAAACCCCCAACAAGGACTTTGGAAACGTTAGGTTTAAAGTCCTGGAAGAAGCAAAGAAAGAAAAAAAACCACTTGCGAAGGAAAAACCCGGCCCCCAAAATTAAAGGGGGGAAAAGGCACTTAGGTAATGGACAAAAATTTTTTTTTTGGGGAAAACCCACACAAACCCCCAGATGGGGCATTCTTGGGGAAACGGGAAGGTGGGGAAAAAAAACCCCCAAGAGAATGGGTATGGTCTCTTGGGCACGGGTAAGGGGCATAAAAAAAACCCCCATAGAGCGGGAAGGCTTGGAGCGAGAGCAAGCCCCCGGGGGGACTGAAAAAATTTTCCCCGACACCGAAAAAAGGTGGGCCCCACCAAAAGGCCCAAAAAACCAAAACCCCCTTGGCCCCCAAAACCCGGGATGCCCGCCAAGGGGGAAAAACAATGAACTCAGACCCCCCTTTTTTTCCCCCATAAAGGGGCCCAAAAATTTTTCCAAAACCGG
This sequence comes from Oophaga sylvatica, assembly GCA_033576555.1. Classification (NCBI taxonomy): domain Eukaryota; kingdom Metazoa; phylum Chordata; class Amphibia; order Anura; family Dendrobatidae; genus Oophaga; species Oophaga sylvatica. Next base: position 91,965,030 of record JARQOD010000002.1, on the reverse strand, counting down.
GCGCGCCGGGCCTACCCTCCTGAAAACCCCCCGGGCCCGGGTTTAAAAATTGGCAAGATGGGGGAAAGAATACCCCCCCTTTTTTAAAAAAACAAAAAGGATCAGAAAACAGGAGAGCCCCCAAGGGAAAACCCCTCAAAGGGGCCCCCCTTTAAAATTTTCTTATCAGGAAAAAAGGGAAAACCCCCAAAAAAAATTAAAAAAGTTGGTGAAAAAAAAGGGCCCCCCCGGGCCCCGCTAGGTTTTGGTCGCTTGGCAGTTTCCCCGATGACCGGGATTCTTATGGCCCCTAAGGCCCCCAAATGTTTGGCTCCTCCACCCCTGTCCCACTCTTAAAAAACCCCTTCATGGCCAAAAACTCCCCTTCCCCCCGTCAAAAATTCCCTTTTAGTGGGGGAAAATTTTCGGGGAAAAAAGGGGCCCCGGGGGAACTTTAGAGGTCTCGGGGTTTTTTTTGGGGCAAAAGGCACCTCCCCCAAATTTTGAGTTTCAACCCCCCCCCAAAGGGGAAAGAAAATAGGGGCCGAGAACGGGGGAAAAGAAGGGGAACTTGTTTAAAATTCCCCAAAAGAGAGCCCCCGGGGGGCCCAAATTTACCACATCAAAAATTTCGAAAAAACAGTTTTGGTTTAAAAAAAACGAAAAAATTTAAACCAAAAAAATTTACGAAAAAATTTGGGCCCAAAACCCCAAAAAAATTCTAAAACCCTTTTTAATGAGTGGTTTGGACCAATCACGAGGGGGAAAACCTTTTCCGGGGGCCTTTTCAAAAAACAGATGGGGACAAATGAATAAAAAAGAGATCCTCTACCCCAAAAAAGCCTTTGTCCTTAAATACAAGCTTCTTTCAAAATTGGAAATACTTTAAAAACATTTTTCAAAAAGAGAGCCCCAGTCTTAAAAAAAAATCAAGATATCATCCAAAAAACAATAAAAATTTTTCCCCCACAAAATCCCTGAAATGCTTAAAAAAAGGGGGAAAAGAGGGAAGGAGCTTTTTAAGGGCCCCCAAAAGGGGCCCCCCCAGGCCCTAAAAAAGTTTTTCCCCGGGGTTTTGAAGCCGTCTTCCATTCCCCCGTTTTTAGGGAAAAAAGGTTTTTTTCCCCCCCCCTGAGGTAAAGTTGGGGGAAAACCCCAAGGGGTTTTCCCCCCGGAAAACAGTCAGAAATCAGGGTAAGGGTTTGATTTCAGAAATTTTTTTTCAAGAGACGATTTTAATACGGGGGTCAAAAAACCCCCTTTTTTGGCCCCCAAAAAAAAAAACCGGGCCCCCCAAAGGGGGAAGAGGGGGGGTTTATATGCCCCCTTCCCCCAAGATTCCTTAAAAAAGCCCCCATAGGTATGTTGGGGGACGGGAAAAATTTAAAAAAGGGCCCAAAACCTTTTTGGGAATTACTACCCGGCACAAATTCAATGGGCCCCGCCCTAGCCCCCATGGGGGGAAAGGTTCCGTTTTTCTTTCGTAAAACATCAAAAAATCAATCAAAAGTCGGAACATCCTGGCCTGGGGGGGGGCAGAAAAAAAGATTTTTGGTTTTCCCACATTGGCCCCCCAAATGGTTCCCCGACACGTTTCCCAACCCCAAAAAGGTTATGAATGAAACCCCAAGGGGGAAACCAGCACGATAAGTCAGCAGATTTACAAAACCCCAAAATTTTTTCAGCATCCTGGTGAGGGTTTAAACCCCCCTTACCCCCGAGTAAAAATGGGGTTACCCCCGAAAAAGGGGGAAAAAATCGATCCCCAGTGGGGGAAAATTTTGCGGGGTACCGGGGGAAACCACAACGTTTAGCCCAAAAATAACCCCTCGGGTTTTTTAGCGCCCCCAAAATTTAACAAAAACCCGACAAAAAAAGAGGACAGAGAGCAATGGAGTGAATTTTAAAAAAACTTATTTCTAAAAAACCCCCAAGAAATGAGGGGGCAAAAGGGTCTTCCCGCTTAGGGAGATGAAATGCTGAGAGGCATCACACGAGAAAAAAAACCCCCATTCGCCTTCAACCCCCATGACGCTCCCCCCCAGACCCCACCCCAAAAAAAACTGTTGGGCTCAGAACGGCTCGGGCCCAACCCCCCTTCCCGCTACCCCGTCAAAAAAAAGTCTGTAATTTTAAAATCGTTAAGGGAATAAAACTTTGAAAAAAGGGGGAAAAGGAAAAACCCAAAAACCCCCCTTTACTTTTTGACAGACCCCCCGGGAAAAAGGGCGCCAAACGTCGATTCCATTTGGTAGGACCGCCACCTACGGAATCTTGACAGTAAAAATCAGGTCAAAAACCCTGATTTAATCCCAAAAGGTTTTTCAGTTGTCAGTGTTTTTGGGCCTCGTAAACCCCCAAAAACCTGAAAAAATGCTTTTCAACACAAAAAAAACGGGACCCCCAGGTGTCGGGGAAAAAACCCCCCAATCCTGAGGATCGCGGCGGAGGGGGAAAAAAATTGAAGCGGGTGGCCCTGGGGAAACTAAACAAAAAGGGGCAAAAAAATTTAAAATTTTTTTTAAAAAATTTTTAAAAAATTAAGTCCCCCCCCAAAAAAAAACTGGCATGGGAATGGGGGTTTTCCCAAAACGGGAAACCTAGAAGTAGGTCAATTTAAAAACCCCCGGGGCAAGCGATCCCACGCCAGACCCCGGGAAAAAACCCCCCCTTGAGAAAAAGTTCCCCCCAGCACCCGAAAACAGAGGGAAAAAAAAAAAAAAAAAACCCCCCCCAAAAATATTTGAAAATTGAAAAACTTTTTTTTTTTTTAAAAAAATTTTTTTTTCCTTTTTTTAGTACCCCAATTTAGTTATGGCGGGGGGAAAAAATTTATTTTTCGGTAGGGGGGTGCGGTTTAAAAAAAAAAATTTTAACCAGAAAATTTTGGGAAATTTTAAATGGATTGCACCCCCGACTAACCACCACAACTAGAGGCAGCCGGGGGGGTTTTCCTACTTCCCCCTACCCCCTCGTCCCCGCTGGGGAAACTAAACACCAAAAGAAGATTGGGAAAAGCCTGGGAGAAAAACCCCAAAGTAATAGAAATTTCCAAACATAAATGGCGTTAAAAAAATAAAAATTTGAACAGAAAGAAAAAGTATGAGCAAACGGGGGGCCCAAACCTAAAAGAAAGGTGGGAAGGGTATTTAAACTAAATTCCCGGGAAAACCCTAAGGGCCCCCACTCAAATTCAAAAAAAGGAGATCCCCCGATCTCCCCCCTAAATTAGTTTGGTGAAAACAAAACAAAACAGAAAGCCATGAAAAAACGGAAAAAAAGCAAAAAAAAAAAATTTTCAGGGGGAAAACAAATGAGGGGGAAAAAAGGGGGGGCCCCCGGGGGGCCCCCCACAGGCGGACAAAATGCAAAAAAAACCCCCAAAACCAAAAGAAAAAAAAGGTTTATCTTTAGAGGATGCGACACGACACAGAGGCAAAAAGGGAAACGGGAAATTTAAAAGGATTCCCCCCGGAACAATTGGCCCCCGGAAACCCTGAGGGAAAGGTTGCCCTTAATAAAACCCCCGTAAAAAAACCCCCCTGACCCCAGTCCTCCAATTTCATGGACGGCTAGCATGCTTGAAACCCCCGGGGGTCTGTTTAAAAACTCATTAAAACCATTAAAAAAACTTTTCCCCGGAAAACGGGGGTTTTGGGGGGAAAATGCTGGGGCAGTAAGTAGGTTTTTAAATTAAAAGGATAAAAAAGGAGTCGTTTTTTTTTCAAAAAAAGGTTTTTTTTTTGGGTGTCTTTTTTTACCATGAACTCCCAGTTTAGAAAGGTAGGTGTTATAAAAGTTTCTTTTACTAATCGTGGGCTTGATGTCCCTGACAATACAAAAGTGAAAAAAAACCCCAAAATTTAAACCCACCCCCCAAAACAAAAAAGGCAAGGGGGAAGGGGGGTTTTAAGTCCCAAAATTTTGGGCGCTTTTGGATTTTTAGGGGGTTAGGGCCAAAATCCAGGGGCCTCGCCGCTAAAAAAGCCCCCCGCAGCTGTCTTTTTTTTCCCCTTGGGGGGTTTAAAAAAAAAAAGGGGGGCCCCCATGTATTTTTTGGAGGCGATCCCATTTTTTTTGCAAACCCCATCCAAGGAAAAAAAAGGGGGGTTTTGGGGGTTTTTGGTTCCCCCCACCCAAAATCCATTTCAGTAGTCTGTTTATCTGGGGGTTTAAAACAAAAAAAGGGGAACCCCTGCTTTTTTTTTTTTATTTTTTATTATTAAAAAGGAGGGGCCCCGTCTCTTGTTCCCACTTCCCCCGTTTTCCTTCCCCCTTTTGTCACAAGTTAACCATTATTAAAAAAAGATACATGTTTGGGGGAAGCGTTCCCGCACTTAAAAGCCTTGATAGGGGGGTAATGTATTATTCCCATCTAAAAAAGTCTATGGATAATTTTTCGCAGCTACATAAAAAGACGCGGGTTGGAAAAACGCCCCCCTTTTTTTTGCGGGGGACCCCGGGGCCCCAAAAACACGCAAAGTGGGCGGGGTTTCTTGAAATCCCACCACTAGGGTGTAACAGCGGACGCTGCGGGTTTTAACGTGCAAAGTACGCAGCAAAACCCAACCCCCACTTTTTTGCCGGGGGAACAAAACCCCAAATTTTCTGAAAAAGGAAATTTATTTTTTTTTTTTCCCCCAAAACAATTTTCCCCCAAATTTCTTAAATTTAAAAGGGAAAAAAAAAAATGCAGGATGAAAAAAAAACAAAAATCAAAAAAAAGCAAAAAAAAATCAGGTGACTTGTCGTAAAAACAATAAAAATTTTTGGGCATTTCACTTGTAAAAAATGAGCAAATACTCACCATTTCCGTCGGTCCCCCATACCTTTGGTCCTTTCTGTTTAAAAAAAACTGTCGGATGAACATCTCCTACACGGGGAAAAGTTGTCTTGGTTGAGTGCTCCTGGTTCCCCTTAAGTTGAGCAATTTTTTTTTTTTGGTTCGGAAATTTCGCTCACCGCAAAAAAAGGGGGGTTAAAAAGAGCACATATTTTTTGGAAAAAGATCGTCAAAATAAATTGGGGGATAGGGTACCGGTTTTTAGACAAACTTGGCAAAAATTTTATTTGGAAAAAGTTTCCGAACTTTTCCTAAAATTACTTTATGTGAAACCCCCGGGCCCACCCCCTGGGCAGTGATTTTCAAGGTGAAAAAAAATTGTTATTTTTCAAAAAACCGACAAATCAGGTCCTCCCCTGGGGATCAAAAAGGGTTTCCCCATTCGCTGATACAGGAGGGTTCAGAGTTTTAAAATTTTAAAGTAAATTTGGGGCATATTTCTTTTTTTTTTGAGTGTTAACTTTCCCATTCCTTCAATATTTCCTTATAATAAACAGTTAAAATTGAATGCGTCTTAAAAAACCCCTGATCCCACTGATTTTGCGGGTTTAAACCCGGGTCGGTTTTTAAAAAAACAAAAAAAAATTTAAATTTAAAAAAAAATACAATTTTTGAAGAAAAAACGATTTGAAATTTCAGGACTTTGGGCTGCCCAAAGGATCGAATTTTGGGGCCCCCTCATACCATGGGGGGCCCCAAAAAACAGCAAAAAAAAACCGTCTTAAAATTGTTTTGGGGCCACCCTGTTGGGGTTCACAAGGGAAAGGGGCAATACAAAAAACTGCCAAACTTTTTTTCTAAACTTAAAATAGGGGGTTGAAGTGCCCACATTTGCCCAAAAGGGTATATTCAGAAACATTTGCAGTCTTTAAAGAAAACCTTTTTTGGGTTAAACCCCGGGGGTTGGGGTTAAATTTTTTTATGTCAATTTTGGACAAAAATTTTCTCAGTTTTGATGACATTGTTTTTTTCGCCCCCCCCCCTTAACAAGCCCACCCTTTTTTTAAACTACCCCATTGATCCCTTTTAAAAAAGCTAATAATCGTGCAGCCACGGGCCCCTTTTTTTTGTGTTTTTTTTTTGGATTTTTCCCCCTTGGTGTAAATTTCATTCCTTAGGGGTCCAAATGCGCCTTCAATGAAAAAAAAAATTTTTTAAAACTAACCCATTTAAGGAAGCTAAGGGGATAGAAAGAAAAAAACCCCTAAAAACCCAAAAACCCCCAGCTTCTAGGGGGGCCCCCCCAAAAAATTTCTCCCTGTTCAGCTGACGGCCCGTTCCAGTTCAGACTTGGTCGAAATTTACTCGTATGAAAAAAGGGTTTACTCCCCAACTAACACGACTCTTTTGGGACACGATAACGACCAAGTAACGGGGTTTTTGGGGTGTGATTTTTTAGGTCGCTAGTGGGGCCCCAAAAACAGGAGATCCAAAACGACACATCAGCGGTCAGCAAACTCTTTAACTTTTTTGGGGGTTTCGTTAGGGTCATTTAGTTTGTATGAGCGTTCTGATTCTAGGAATTTCCGCATGGCCCTTCTTGCGCCCCGTAGTGTTTGCTTTGGACCTTCTGGCCCAAAAAAGGGAACCCCACGTATTGCGATCCACCCGTGACGCTAAAAACCCTGTCCCCCCCGCCCCGGGCGTCATCCCTACAAACGAGGGCGTCGCGTTGAAAAAGGGCCCCCAAAACCAGCGATATGGCCCCAGCGGACCCCAACAAAAAAAAAAAAAGGTTTCCAAAAAGCTAGTAACGATCAGCGACACCCCAGGGGGGCCCAAATTTGCTACATGCCACACAAACGAATCAAAAACAAAGGATCAAAAAAAGGTTTTTTTTAACGATCTCGTTCGATTTTTTTAATCGATCGCGCTTGTGGGCAACCCTTCCCCCAAAAAACCCGGGGGGGGGAACTCGGGGGAAAAAAGAAAAATAGAACACGTCACCCCTTTTGTATTTATCCCCTCCGGGTTTTTGGGGGTTACAGTACTGTTTTTAAAAAATGCCCCAAAATTGAAGTTGAACGTGGCCATTCCGAAAAAAGACCCCAACCCATGTACCCAGATGATTTTATTAGAGACCTTTTTTTAAAACCCCAGAAATTTTGTGCTTACACAGATCAAAAAAAATTTTTTAATTTCTTCGGGTTTTTTTTTTTTTCCCCTTTTTTGTAAAGGGTTATAGAAACCATAACCTATGGTTTTTTTCCCCGGGTTCTTTATTTCGTAATCAGAAATTTTTTTTGCTGTTAGTTTTTTAAATAATTTTTCCCCACGGAAAACACCAATGAAAAAAAAATTCAAAGCTATTTGGTGGAATACGCCCGGTATGAAAAAACCCTTTTTTTAAAATTTCCCCTTTTTTTTTTCCCTTTTAGGAAAAAACAGGGGAAATTAGTCCTAAAAGGATCATATCCCAATGAAAAAAGTTGAAGCGGGGGGCTCCCCTTTAAATTTTTGGGGGGTTCTTTTATGTGTACTTTTTTAAAAACAGAAAAAAAGTCAAAAAAAAGAACTTTCACGTCTTCCACTCAGAAATCAGACACCATGGAACCCCCAAGATCATATAAAATCTTGTGACCCCCGCTTTTCCCCCTTTATAAAATTTTTCAAAAGGGTTTTTTCCCTGTTGAGAAAAAAGGGCCCAAAATTTTTTTAACAGGTTTGTTGAGCATGTTCGGGTCACGGTTTTTTTTTAGTGGGGGAAATTTAAAAAAAAAAAAAAATTTCTCCACCTTCATCTTTTTTTTCCCCCCTGTTTAGTGTGGCCCCCTTTTTTTCACGAACCATAGACTTTCTGGATTTCGCCCCAAACTGGATTCCCCAGAGATCCGTCCAGAAAAACTTTTTAGTTTCAGGGAAAAACCCCCGGGGTGATGGGCATGACCCAGGGGGAAAAAAAAAAGAAAAGCTCTTTTTTAAAAAAAAGGTTACCCAAACAAAAAAAAAACGGTCCTCGGGTCACAGCCCGGGGAAAAAAAGAAGGCCTGACCCTTTTTCGTGGCCCCCCCGAAAGCCCGTATGGAAGGGCGGCCTTTTTTGGTTTTTCGGGGGCCCCGTGTTGCCCAACAGGTTTAGTCTGCAATCCCTTGCTGCTTGCAGACCAAAATGCCACCCCCAAACCCCCTTTTTTTTCATGGGTTTTTTTCAAAAAAACCCGTGGGTATGCCAATGGAAAAATGGGCCGCGAAGGAAATGGCCCCCCCCACTCCTTTCCCCCAGTCCATTTTTAAAAATAAAAAACCCCCGGGGGATTTTCTTTTTTAAAAGCAAAAACTAAATAGCTTGCCCGCGCCAACCCCTTTTTTGTTTCCCACACCCCCTTTCGTGACCTGCCTTCCCCCGGCCCCATATGCTTCTTTGCACCCTTTGGGGGGAAAAAAGTGACCCTCGATTACATGGTCACTGCCTACCTCCGTATTTCAAAAAACCCCTTGATATCACAGGTAAGAGTTTTTTTTCATTTTTTGGAAAAAAAGTGAGCCCCCCCCTTTTGGGGATTACTTTTTAAACGTTTTGAGGAAATCGCAAAAAGAAGGGCTGCAGAAGTGTGATGTAGCCTTTATTAAAAAAAAATTTGGGGGTTTTTTTTCCCCTTTTTTTTTTTGTTTTTGTTTTTTATTTTTTAGGAGAAACGAAAAGGGGCGGTTTTTCCCTTTTTCCCCCTTTTTGACTGTTTAATAAACCAAAAAATAATGACGGGATGTCTCCCGGGCGGCTAAAGGCCCCCCTTGATACAGGAAGATGAAGGAAAAAAATGTCCCCGGAGTTGACTAACGTTTTTTTTGGGGGGTCGGAGCGGGAGTAGGGAAAAAAGGGTGTTGTTGGACGATGCCTTGGTTTGGAAAAAAATTTTTGGATTGGACCCCGTTTTTTCGAAGGCTTTGTTCTCAAAATAACGTTGAAAGTAGAAAAGTAGTTTTAATTATTTAAAAATGATTTACCTTTTTTGCCCCTTTTTTAACCCTTTTTTTGTTTTAAAAGCAAGATTGGACAATGAGGAAAAAAAAGATTCAAAAAAAAATTGAAAATAAAAAAAGGGGGGGGTGGGTAGAGAAACCCTTTTAAATTTAGTCTAAGCGAAAAATTTTGTTTGAAGGGTGAAAAAAAAAATTTTAAGGCCGGGAAAAGGGGGAAAAAGTTAGGTTTTTTTTTATTTTAGAAAATTCTAAAAATAATAAATTTTTGGGAAAAGGGTTTGATTTTGGGAGTAACCGGTTCATTAGGGAAAAACCCCCTTTTTACCCCCGACTTCTACTGAAACGTTTCCCCCCCAAATTAATCATTTAAAAAGTATAAAACTCATTTATTTTAAGGGGAAAAAAAATTTAAAAATAAAAAAAGAGACTGACATGGAAAAATTTTTCTTTGCCAAAAAATCACGTTTTGGATGTTTGTAATTGTTAATCCCTTATTTAAATAAAATCAAAATTTACTGTAAAAATTTAAAATTTGTAAAAAAATTTTTCTTTTT
>JARQOD010000002.1:91900390-91955634 GCA_033576555.1 Oophaga sylvatica | reverse complement strand
ACCCAGACCCATTTAAAAATAAGAAAAGAACGACACCCTCCCTCCCCAATACGCTGTAGACTCCATTCCTGTTGGTTTATCCTTCCTGGTTGCATCCTCGAAACACTATAAATGGCCAGAATTGCTCTATTCAGCCAATCCCTGCCATTACATTAACCCACCTCAACTTGGGAATGGCCATTTCCAGCATATTGAAAACGGGAGTAGGAATCACAGACGTGCAAGGAACGGGAAAGTGAAAAAATGGGGATTTATTTCTTAAATGATTTTGAACCGGTTTGAGCACTTCCACTAGCCACCAGTCATGAAAGACAGATGTACACGAAACCAACATTAATGGCATTTGTGTGCTATTTTTTCTGCTGACCCATTCAACCTTGACTAGGCAAGTTTGGTCCACAAATCGGGCCAAAGAAGGACAGGTCTCATATGGGCTGGAAAAAAAATGTGAATAGCCCCCTAGAATGAACCAGGGGAATGGGAAATACTCTCGTTACTTAAACTCGGCTCTCTGGTTCTAATGTCGTCCTGTAGACCAGACGCTGATGTTTAATAATCATTTCAGACATAAATGATATTTAATTTCATGAGCAATATTTTTTGTATTGTTTTAGTTATACTAACTGATGAAGAAGTCCAGCGGAAGAGGGACATGATAATGAAACGTAAAAATGAGGAGGCGCTGCGGGAATCACAAAGACCTAATATATCAGAGGAACAACAAAAAGTTATTGACATTCTTTTGGAAGCACATCGCAAGACTTACGATGAAACATACTCAGATTTTTCTCAGTTCCGGGTAGGTATTTTGTACTATTACCATCTGTCTGGTCATCCGTGTCCTTCTGTAAGGTTTGTTGTTTTGCAAGACTATATCATTATAAAAAAGAGAACATACAATATGGGAATTAAAAAGATTCTCACTGTTGAAGTCAAACTTCCTGTTTTCCGATCATCCTGATCACTGTTATTTTCTATGACTCATACTCATGTACCAGTATAGGTAAGGCCACCAGTGACTCACAAGGATACAAAGCTCCACATGCCAAAGCTTTTTTTTTTAAAAAAAAGAATAATAATGCACAGTGTTTTTTTTTGCTATTGAACACTATTTTGTTAGCTAAACCTTGATTCTCTTGAAATGTTGAGTTTTTGTTTGGTGTATGTTGGGCGGTCACGTGGCTGTACTGCACATGATCAGCTGCTGGAAGTTCAGAGGCCGACGGGCAGCACTGGGAAGCATCAGAACCACAGTATCGAGGATCACTAAGGTGAAAATGACTTCTGTTTTATTTTTTAGTTTGGTATATGCTAAGTTTTTCAAGATTTTGTTTTATAGCTAGAAATTGGAGCAATGTATAACAGCATGCAGCAGGTGCAATAAGTGTAGTTAGTGCTTAAAGTGGATCTACAAGCTTAAGGAAAACCATGCACGGCATGAAACAGGAAACGCGGAAGACTAGTCGTCTAAGTGTCCCCCGACTGGATTTCTTCTCCCACTCTGCTTCATTGACTACTCTGACAACCCCTTCTCAATCACGGTTTCTTCAAAGTAAAAGAATAACAGCTATACTCACTGGTGTGTGGACGCCATTCCAGCGGTGTTGGCACTGTCTCTCCCTAGGCTCTCATGACATAACAATCCCTTCGGCCAATCAGCAGCCACTTCACTGCCTTTTCCTCAAGACATAACTGATATCCTGAGGTAGTCTGATTTGTTAAAATTAGGGGATAGTGATGTGGCCGCTGACTGGCTGCAGGGATTGCTTGACACCATAACGCATATCCCAGGATAGCCAGTGCCAACATCACTGGAGCAGCAGCCGAAGGTGAGAGAAGTGTTAGGCCGGGATCACACATGTGAGAAACTCACACGATTCTCGTGCGAGTCTCTTGTATGAACACCCGGCACTCGGACCGGAGCGTGCGGCTGCATAGTAATACATGCAGCCGCACGCTCCGGTCCAAGTGCCAGCGGCAGCGCCGGGTGTACATGCAAGAGATACACACGAGAATCGTGCAAGTTTCTCGCATGTGTGACCCCGGCCTTAATGTTTTACTTGGGAGAACTGTAGTGATTGAGAAGGGATGTCCAAGTAGTTGACAAGCCCTTTAAGCCATTGCTGTTAAGTAAAACATGGAGGAGATCTGCCAAGTGTCCCACATTCCTGGCTCAGTTTTAAACTGCTTTCTCTAAAATGTCACACCATTTCAGAGTAGAACATAGATGATTATAACCATTGGAACATTGCTTGTTTCATGCTGCATGTGGTTTGGGCAGCTGAAATCTTGTGACAGGTTCTCCTTTAATGTACACCCCATAGTAAGGGCAGCATATTACAGATTCAGGTCTGTACTTCTAGTAGGCAAAATATGGTCTGCCATTTTCTTCAACGAGCGCTGAAGGAATGCCCCAGACACATACAGGTGCTTCTCACAAAATTAGAATATCATTAAAAAATTAATTTATTTCAGTTCTTCAATGCAAAAAGTGAAACTCATATATTATATAGTCATTACAAACAGTGTGATCTATTTCTAGTGTTTATTTCTGTTAATATTGATGATTGTGGCTTACAGCCAATGAAAACCCAAAAGTCATTATCTCAGTAAATTAGAATAATTAACAAAAAAACACCTGCAAAGGCTTCCTAAGTGTTTAAAAAGGTCCCTAAAGCCCGGGTCTCACATAGCGATACACCAGCGATCCCGACAACGATCAGGATCGCTGGTGTGTCGCTACATGATCGCTTCTGAGCTGCCAAACAGGCAGCTCAGGCAGCGATCAGCACAGCGACACTGCGGGTAACATCGCTTAGTTACCCGCAGTGTACGTTGGATACCAGCGCCCTGATGCAGGGAGCTGGTAACCAAGGTACACGTCGGGTTTCCAGGCGCTGCGCGGTGCCTGGAAACCCGCTGTGTACCTTGGTTACCAGCGGATCGCTGGTCTCCCGCCTGTCACACGCAGCGATGCATGCTGGCCAGCGGGAGACCAGCGATCAAAAAAATGTCCAGGACATTCAGCGACGATCAGCGATACCCAGCAGGGGGGCTGATCGTCGCTGAATGTCACACACAGCGATATCGCTGGGGAGATCGCTGTTGCGTCACAAAACTAGTGACTCAGCAGCGATCTCGCTAGCGAGATCGCTGTGTGAGACGGGGGCTTTAGTCTGTGTGGAGCCCAGCTGTGCTTGGATTCCTAATCTCCAGAAGGGTGCACTGAAGGTAACCACCACTAGAGGTCCAACATATACATTCACACACCTTCACCCATCCCTAGAGCCACCAGAGGGAGCTATATAGAGACATATATAAGGAGGGTGAAGACACTGAAGTTTAGTCAAGTTGTTGAGTCACCTCAGAGGGTGAAATGAAGAGCAGACGGTCTAAGCTTTGAGAGAGTTGTGAGCGCAGAAAGCGCAGACAGAGTGTCATGGTTTGCTGAGTTTGTGGGAAAAGGTAGGTTAAGGGTTAATTTGGATGGCCTCACTCTGGGATTCTGGGAGGCTTCTTATAGCCTCATTGTGGGGCCATTCCTTGTTGCTTATACTTTGACCCTTGGCCTAGTGTGTGTGACCCTGTGTTTTGTGCTTGTGATTCTTTATGCTTGCTTGGTTTTAACTTGGTTCTGTTCCAGTTACGAGTTCTGCCTGCCCCTCTTGTACTACGTTGCTATCTCGTGTATGACCCCTTGCCTTTGTCCTGACAATTCTCTGTTTACCCCTCCTGTACTGCGTTGCTATCTCCGTGTATGACTCCTGGCTTATGTTCTGACTATTCTCTGCTCGCCCCTTCTGTACTGCGCCGTCCTCTCCGTGTATGACCCCCGTTTGTCTGACCTGAGTTTCCCTATTCACTAATCCAGTCCCTGTAGAGTCCTGCACTCACCTCCAGTAGCAGAACGCTAGGCCCCGCCCCCTGTAGTCACATGATCGCAGGTCCTTTTGCTTACTGCTACCTTCAGTGCCTCCTCTCACCACGCTGCTCTGGTCCCGTCTGCCTGAGCCTCCCCTACGGCATCTGACCCCGAGCCCATCCTCCGCAGTGTGGGTGAGTCACTGTCACGGGTGTGTCGCTGTGAAGATCGTCGCGATTGCACACCCTGACTTCGCACAGCTGAGTTTCTGGTGCTGGGTGTTTTTCGGCACTGAGGGGGTTAATTCTTTCTCTCTCTGTGCTGGACTGACCAGCCTCGCTCAGCTGCAATTAATGTTTTGTTAATTGGTTTCCTTCTTATACCTGCCTGTCTGCTGGGGAAGTGTCGATGAAAGCATTCATGCAGACCAGCAGAGCGGATCGTATTGAGAAGTCTAAGCTAAGAATACCTGTTGTGGTTTTCTCCTCTCCTCGCTTTATTAGTTATCTCCTACCCGTTTGTGTTCCCTCTGTATTGGTAGTTTTGTATGCAAGGTGTTCTTTTATTTTACCCCTTGTACTGTCTCGTTTGTCTTATACTGTGTGTGAAGGCAGATACCTTCCTGATCCCTGTGGTGGTAATCAGGGTCCTTCTCAGGACTAGATTACAGTGGTTAGGGATTCACAGGAGATAGGGTTTACGCTGGCGGCCTGGACCTCTGTACCATCAACAGTACCTCCAGGTAGAGGGATTAGCCAGGACCCCAGCTTAGGGTCAGCATAGACCCCGGTTCTCCTGTATACAGAGACAGCGTGACATTTTCACCGACCAAATTTAAGATTCTCCCCAGCCACCATGGATCCAGTAGCCAGTCTAGCTCAGCAGTTGCAGAGTTTGTCCATGGAGCTGAGGGATGTTAAGTCCAAGGTTTTGTACCCCCGGAGCAAGCCAGAACTGAACCTAAAGTAGCTCTCCCGGACAGGTTCACTGGTGGGCGGGACAAGTTTTTTGCTTTCCGGGAGGCATGTAAATTGTACTTTCGGCTGCGACCTCGGTCATCTGGGAGTGAAGATCAAAGAGTGGGAATTGTCATCTCGCTCCTACAAGGGGACCCCAATCCTGGGCGTTCTCTCTTCCCCGGGCTCCCCGGCTCTCCAGTCAGTGGATAGATTTTTCGCAGCTCTGGGTCTTGTATATGATGACCCGGATCGGGTCTCCCTTGCTGAATCTAAGTTACGTAGGATACAGCAGGGAGATCGTCCGGCAGAGGAATTTTCTTCGGAGTTCCGTAGGTGGGCCACGGACACCCAGTGGAATGACCCAGCTCTTAGGAGCCAGTTTTGTCAAGGTTTATCTGACAAATTAAAAGATGTGTTGGCGCAGTATGACCCTCCCACGTCACTGGAGGCCGCTATGGCCCTTGCTATTCGCATTGATTGACGGTTACGGGAGAGGTGCGGGGTAACTCCGCCCCCTGTGATGACTCCACCTTCCTCAAGGGTCCCTTACACGGAGGTTCCCCTGGTCAGTCCAGAGGAGCCTATGCAATTAGGAGGGACATCATTCCGGGGGAGGGGATCGGTGGGGCGCCACAAAACAAGAAGTTGTTTCTTCTGTGGAAAAAAGGGACATTTTATTAGGGGGTGTCCATCCCGTCCTTTGCAGAGTGAGAAGTCGTCGGAAAACTATTGATCCCAGATTGTGTGGTGGACGGCAATCTGGGAGTAAGTATTTCGTCCCTAAGTTCGTCTCAGTTTCTCGTACCGGCGGAGGTGGTGGTGGGTGCGAGAACTGAGAGGATATCTGTTCTTCTGGATAGTGGGGTCGGGGCTAATCTGGTGGATGCTCGCTTTGCCCGGGTTCAAGGTATGCGATTGTGTGGGTTGGCTAAACCCGTTCCCATATTCTCGATCGACGCCAGACCTCTCGGTCAGGGAAGTTTTGTGCAAGCAGTGCATAACATTGATCTTCAAGTGGGGCGCTACATAAAGAACTGTTGTCTTGTTATGTGTTGGAGGGTCTTCCCACTCCTATAGTGCTGGGCCTGCCTTGGCTAACTAAGCATAACCCGGTTATTGATTGGCAATCCAGAGAGATAAGCCAATGGAGCGATTTCTGTAATAAAAACTGCATGAATACGGCCATTGGTGCGGTCGCTCCTAGGGCCTTACCTCCATTTCTGGTGGACTTTGAGGATGTATTCTCGGAGGAAGGGTGTCAAGAACTACCTCCTCATCGCGAGTATGACTGTGCTGTTAACTTGATCCCTGGGGCCAAGTTACCGAAATCTAGGTTGTATAACCTTTCTGGTCCTGAGAGACAGGCCATGAAGGATTATATTTCAGAGAGTCTGGCTAAGGGGCATATTAGACCTTCATCTTCCCCGGTGGCCGCGGGGTTCTTCTTTGTGAAGAAAAAAGATGGAGGTCTACGCCCTTGCCTGGATTTCCGTGAGCTTAATCGGATTACGGTACCAGATCCGTATCCGCTCCCACTTATTCCCGATCTCTTCAATCAGATCGTGGGTGCCAAATGGTTCTCTAAGTTGGATCTCAGGGGGGCGTACAATCTTATTAGGATGAACGAGGGGGATGAGTGGAAGACGGCGTTTAACACTCCGGAGGGGCATTATGAGAACCTTGTCATGCCATTTGGTCTGAGTATTGCCCCGGCGGTGTTTCAACACTTTGTAAATGACATCTTTCGCCACCTAATGGGACAGTTTGTGGTCATATATCTGGATGATATCTTAATTTACTCGCCAGATCTTGTGTCTCATCAGGAGCATGTTAGGCAGGTGTTACAGATCTTGCGGGATAATAAACTGTACGCCAAATGGGAGAAGTGTGTGTTCGCCATACAGGAACTTCAGTTTTTAGGATTCCTGGTCTCAGCATCCGGTTTTCGTATGGACCCTGGGAAAGTGCGGGCAGTTCTTGAGTGGGATCTGCCAGAGGATCTTAAGGCATTACAACGTTTCCTGGGGTTTGCTAACTACTACCGGAAATTCATTCGTAATTTCTCCTCCATAGTTAAACCTCTCACAGACATGACTAAAAAAGGGACGGATTTTTCAAAGTGGTCTGACAAGGCTTGTCAAGCGTTTTCCTCTTTGAAAAAATGTTTTGCTTCTGCACCCATACTTGTTCAGCCTGATGCGTCTCAGCCATTCATTGTTGAGGTGGACGCTTCCGAGGTAGGGGTGGGAGCGGTATTGTCACAAGGTTCGTCCCCTGGTAAATGGCATCCGTGCGCCTTCTTCTCTAAAAAATTGTCGTCCGCTGAGAGGAATTATGATGTCGGCAATAGGGAGCTCTTGGCCATTAAGTTGGCTTTTGAGGAGTGGCGTCATTTTTTGGAGGGGGCAGTCCACCCGGTCACTGTCATTACCGATCACAAAAACCTGCTATATTTAGAGTCCGCTAAACGTCTGAATCCCAGACAAGCTAGGTGGTCGTTGTTTTTTACCAGGTTTAATTTTGTCGTCACATATCGTCCTGGGTCAAAGAATGTTAAGGCGGATGCCTTATCTCGCTGTTTCCCTGGGGCTGGGAATACGGAGGAACCGGTTCCAGTCCTTCAGGAGGGGGTGGTGGTGTCGGCAGTATGCTCTGAGCTTGAGGAGGAGGTATTGGAGGCTCAGGGGGACGCCCCTGTAGGACCTCCAGGGAGACTGTTTGTTCCAAATCAGTTGCGACAAAGGGTGATCGAGGCACACCATAATTCAGCTTTGGCAGGACACCCAGGGAGTAAAGCAACTGAGGATCTCCTCTCGTGCCGGTTTTGGTGGCCTAACTAACATAGGGAGGTGGTAACTTGTGTCGCGTCCTGCAAGGTTTGTGCGCGCTCTAAGACCCCACATACCCGTCCGTCGGGGACCCTCTTACCTTTGAAGATCCCGGAGCGTCCGTGGACTCATTTGTCTATGGACTTCATTACGGATCTCCCGCCATCTTCGGGTAAAACAGTCATACTCGTTGTGGTGGACAGGTTCAGCAAGATGGCACATTTTATCGCTCTTCCTGCTCTTCCTAATGCTAATGTTTTGACCCGCACCACAATTGTGGTTTACCAGAGCAATGGGGTACTCAGAGCCGAGCCCATGGAAGTCTATGGGATTGTCACAGGTAGCGGTGGCTCGGTCTGTGGCCCTGGCGGTCAGGCGTATGTTGGGGGGTATATTTACAGGGGATAGGTGTATAACATTCGTGACGCCACCTGTAGTTCTCTGATCACTAAGACCAGCGCTGCTGTAGATCTCTGAGGGGATGATGTGGCAGCTAGATGTCGGGTCCCCTACAGGTGGGACTGGTCCCTCAAAGTCTATGGAATTAATGATGTCGGGTGCAGGTAAATAAATCAGTCTCACACCATCCAGCGTCTTTCCATACCTTTTACTTGTCAGATGATAAGGCAGGTCCCAGGGAGGCTGGTCGGGTGGAGGATGTGCTTTGAGATAACAGCTGAACAGGTTATGGGCCTCCTTCACTTTCCATATGATGAGTCCAACTAGCATAAAGCTTAGTTCACTCCAAGAACTCCAGCTTCTTCAAAGCTGTACTGCCCGGTCAGTTTTGTGGTCGGAGTCTTCCTTTAATGTGAGAGAGCTGAGTTCCTACTGTTGTCCTGCATCGACTCAAGGTTCCCACTCTCCCTGACCCCAGTTACGTACCGACACTCCAAGGGCTGCTTTCTGTAACCTAAGGTCCAGTAAGCCTCTGGTTTTTCTATCCCTACGCCTGAAGCTGTAGTGACACTTCGGTCCCCAGTGACCGGTGATCAATGCCGGATAGTTCAATCCTTAAGGCACTTTTAGATTCCTTTCCACTGTGCCTTTCGCCCTGTTCGCGCTTGTAGCATAAGCACTCCACACTTCCAAAGGCTATGCAGGTTAATCCCTTCTTGCTTCTTCCCAGAGCTCGCTAACAGAGGCTCAGTAATCTTCTAGTTCAGGAGCACGTCGACTGAACTCCACTGTCCTTGGGACAGGCGACTGAAGGTTCTGCTGCTGACTCCTCTTTCTTCCTGCACAGACTGCACACTGACTGTTCTGTCCGAAGACAGGAAACAGACTGACTTCTCTCTCTGTCCGAGGACAGGAAACAGACTGACTATCTGAGCTGTATATCACTAGCCTATATAACCTATGGGTGTGTCTAAGTGTGTGATGGAGTGAATGTTTATTGAGCATTAAACTGTTACCTCTCCGCACATCCTCCAGGGTACTGTGTGTGCCTTCACACCAGGGCTACACATTCCCCCATGGTAAAATACAGCACTCCTGGGCTGTGAAATACAAGAAGACATTTTGTTTTTCATTAACAATAAACATTAAACTCTTCCCATCCGGGAGGTAAGAATTTCTTAAACGTTGCATTATGTACAGTAGGAAAATACAAAAAGTATTAAAGCATCAAAACATTCAATAAATACACAGTATTCTTGTGAAGGACCCGCACCAAACCTTCAACGTGGGTCCTGGGTGGGCTGCAGGACATCTGGCTGCAGACCTCGCTCAGTGCCACACCACACGGGTTTTATATTCAGAGGTAGTTGTGGTTTCATGTAAAACCAATATAATGCACCTTAGTGCAACTATTTACAGGATACAGTTTTTGGGCTGGCTCAGTCCTCAGCCACGCAGTCTCTTATAAGACACATTTTCAAATAATTCACCTTATATCAGATTCTATTTACTCAACTAGAGTATTCCCTATAAACTTGGTGCAAATATGCGACCACTTATCACATAAATACCATAAAGTGCAAAAACTCTCTTTATCTGCTTACCCAGCCGGGTATTCTATTTTTGGCAAAATATGTAAACATTATATACTCATATCAACGGTGCAAACTATTTTCTCTTTTACCAACTTATATACATATTGAACGTGGCAAACCCTGTCTGGGTCCTACCAGTCTTTATTATTTACTAACTTCAGTGACGTCTTCCACACCGGGTGCTGGAACGACGCGATGATCCTTAGATCTCATGACGAACAAGTCGTGACTTGCTATCAACGTTTGTGTCGCCACAGTCCTTGTGCGAACCACTGGGGGCGCAACGGGTATGTCGTCATTACAAAATACTGATGGCATCTCTGCTGGTGCCGCCACGTCCGGCGGTATAACTTGCGACTTAAACGGGGTCGCGGTTTGCGATTTGGCGCGAGATACTGGCAGAGTAGAGTATGCAGGGGGCGCTTCCAACTGTGATATACTCTCCTGGGGCGATGCCGGGGCACGGCCTGATGCAGCGGTAGATTGAGACTGGGATGCGCTGGCAATGGTGACGTTACCTGCGTCAGGGACGGGGTCACGGACGATTGTGACATTAAGGGCATACCATCCCTTCATACCCCAGTGCCGTGTATAGGTTACTATGTCCCCATTGATTAGGTCCCTCCCGGGATGGCCGATGGGCAGGTGGGATTCTACGTCCCTGCGACTGACAAAGACCCCTGGGTAGAGGCCCGGTTCTCTAATGAAGCCCCAGCCCTTCCGGAGCTGGAACTCTGTCACACACCCCTGCCGCCGCGGTTCCCTTAGAGTACCTTTTTCCCTGCGGACACTTTCCTTATCCGCAATCAGCTGCTCGTACTGCCGCTGCCGGTTCCGCTGTACTTCCCGCTCTTCCTCCTGCCGGCGTCGCTGTTCCTCTTCGCGACGCTGCCACTCACGTTCCCACTGGGCGGCGTAGGCGACGTCATCCAGGCGCGCCATCTCATCCCAGTCGACGTCTGGTAATGATGGACAGGACCCCTCCGGTGTTCCTACCGGGGATCGATCATCTGCTGCGGCCTCCTGGCCGGGCGGGCGTTCCGGAACTGGCGGTACCTCCTCAACCTCCTTCGCTTCCACCGCTCCATCGGTAGGTTCAGGGTCGGTCCTTTTGGGGGTAGCCTCCGGTTGCTCCTTAGCCTTGGGCAGCAGAAGTTTTGGTAACTCAAATCGTGGGGGGTCGTCGAGGGGAGAGAACACCGCGTCCCACAGCCGCCGCTGCATCTGGTTACGCCGGCGTCTCTCGATCTCCTCCTTGCCAGGTTGTTGCAAAACCATCTTCTTCAATCTTGCATTTTCCTCTCCAATCTCCCGCAAGGCTTGCTGCAGGTGCAGGACCACAGATGGTTCTGGTTCTAGTGGCAGCTTGGCTGGGGAACGGGGCCTGCCTTCCTCCGCTTCCCTGCTCGGCTGCACACATCCTGCCTCCATCATGTTCCAGAACACTCTCTCTTCTTCTTCTTTCAGAGCCGTCCGGTCTCTTCCGTGGAGGCGGGGTTTGCGTCTCCTCCTCTTCGCAGGGAAGGTGAAGAGGAGGCGGACCTCCTTTGCTGTAGGGCAGGATCGCATGTTGTAATAGCACTTTGAGAGGGCAGGCATTCTCTTCGCGCCACAGGGGGGCACACGCCCACGAATCCACGCCCACCTTCTTCTCCAGCGCCTGAGGGCGCGAATTTGGCGGCAAAATGGCGGATTTTAGCGCCAAAAATAGCAAACAGTCCTTTTTCACAAAAACACCTCCACAGGCACACAGGGCTCGCAATTTTGCGAGTTTCGCATCCTGTTCGTGACGCCAAGTTTGTTTTGACCCGCACCACAATTGTGGTTTACCAGAGCAATGGGGTACTCAGAGCCGAGCCCATGGAAGTCTATGGGATTGTCACAGGTAGCGGTGGCTCGGTCTGTGGCCCTGGCGGTCAGGCGTATGTTGGGGGGTATATTTACAGGGGATAGGTGTATAACATTCGTGACGCCACCTGTAGTTCTCTGATCACTAAGACCAGCGCTGCTGTAGATCTCTGAGGGGATGATGTGGCAGCTAGATGTCGGGTCCCCTACAGGTGGGACTGGTCCCTCAAAGTCTATGGAATTAATGATGTCGGGTGCAGGTAAATAAATCAGTCTCACACCATCCAGCGTCTTTCCATACCTTTTACTTGTCAGATGATAAGGCAGGTCCCAGGGAGGCTGGTCGGGTGGAGGATGTGCTTTGAGATAACAGCTGAACAGGTTATGGGCCTCCTTCACTTTCCATATGATGAGTCCAACTAGCATAAAGCTTAGTTCACTCCAAGAACTCCAGCTTCTTCAAAGCTGTACTGCCCGGTCAGTTTTGTGGTCGGAGTCTTCCTTTAATGTGAGAGAGCTGAGTTCCTACTGTTGTCCTGCATCGACTCAAGGTTCCCACTCTCCCTGACCCCAGTTACGTACCGACACTCCAAGGGCTGCTTTCTGTAACCTAAGGTCCAGTAAGCCTCTGGTTTTTCTATCCCTACGCCTGAAGCTGTAGTGACACTTCGGTCCCCAGTGACCGGTGATCAATGCCGGATAGTTCAATCCTTAAGGCACTTTTAGATTCCTTTCCACTGTGCCTTTCGCCCTGTTCGCGCTTGTAGCATAAGCACTCCACACTTCCAAAGGCTATGCAGGTTAATCCCTTCTTGCTTCTTCCCAGAGCTCGCTAACAGAGGCTCAGTAATCTTCTAGTTCAGGAGCACGTCGACTGAACTCCACTGTCCTTGGGACAGGCGACTGAAGGTTCTGCTGCTGACTCCTCTTTCTTCCTGCACAGACTGCACACTGACTGTTCTGTCCGAAGACAGGAAACAGACTGACTTCTCTCTCTGTCCGAGGACAGGAAACAGACTGACTATCTGAGCTGTATATCACTAGCCTATATAACCTATGGGTGTGTCTAAGTGTGTGATGGAGTGAATGTTTATTGAGCATTAAACTGTTACCTCTCCGCACATCCTCCAGGGTACTGTGTGTGCCTTCACACCAGGGCTACACACTAAAACTCTTGCGCAGGTGTTTATTGGGGAGATTGTAAGGCTTCACGGGGTACCCTCCGATGTGGTGTCGGATCGGGGGTCTCAGTTTGTGTCCAAATTCTGGAAAGCATTTTGTACACGGCGGGGGATGCAGTTGTCATTTTCATCGGCTTTTCACCCGCAGACCAATGGTCAGACAGAGCGTCTGAACCAGAGCTTGGAGACATATCTCCGGTGTTTTGTGTCAGAGAACCAGGAGGACTGGGCTTCTTTCTTGCCTCTGGCGGAGTTTGCTCTAAATAATAGGCGGAGCGAGTCCACTGGTAAGTCTCCGTTTTTTGGGGCATATGGTTTTCACCCCCAGTTTTGTACTTTCAATAGGGGGGGCTCTTCTGGGGTTCCTGAGGAGGAACGGTTTTCGTCGTCACTTGCTTCAGTGTGGAGAGGAGTGCTGAATAATCTGAGTTCTATGGGGAACCAATACAAACGTATGGCTGATAGGAGGAGAGTGTCTGGTCCGGACCGAAGTGTGAACGATCTGGTATGGTTGTCTACCAAAAATATAAAACTTAAGGTTCCCTCCTGGAAACTGGGTCCCAGGTTCATCGGGCCATACAAGATCAGTGCTATAATTAATCGGTTGCATTCCGTCTTGACCTCCCTCCTACATTTAAAATTCATAATGTGTTCCACAGATCGTTACTTAAGAAGTATGTGGCGCCGGTGATACCTTCACCTTTACCTCCTCCTCCTGTGGTGGTCAATGGTAACTTGGAGTTCCAGGTGTCGAGAGTCATCGATTCACGTCTGAATCGCCGGTCCCTTCAGTACCTTGTTCATTGGAGGGGGTATGGTCCTGAGGAGAGGACGTGGGTTTCTGCATCGGATATTAACGCAGACCGATTGGTTCGGGCCTTCCACACTACTCACCCAGATAAACCCGGCCCTGAGGGTCCGGAGGCCCCTCGTAGAAGGGGGGGGTACTGTCACGGGTGTGTCGCTGCGAAGATCGTCGCGATTGCACACCCTGACTTCGCACAGCTGAGTTTCTGGTGCTGGGTGTTTTTCGGCACTGAGGGGGTTAATTCTTTCTCTCTCTGTGCTGGACTGACCAGCCTCGCTCAGCTGCAATTAATGTTTTGTTAATTGGTTTCCTTCTTATACCTGCCTGTCTGCTGGGGAAGTGTCGGTGAAAGCATTCATGCAGACCAGCAGAGCGGATCGTATTGAGAAGTCTAAGCTAAGAATACCTGTTGTGGTTTTCTCCTCTCCTCGCTTTATTAGTTATCTCCTACCCGTTTGTGTTCCCTCTGTATTGGTAGTTTTGTATGCAAGGTGTTCTTTTATTTTACCCCTTGTACTGTCTCGTTTGTCTTATACTGTGTGTGAAGGCAGATACCTTCCTGATCCCTGTGGTGGTAATCAGGGTCCTTCTCAGGACTAGATTACAGTGGTTAGGGATTCACAGGAGATAGGGTTTACGCTGGCGGCCTGGACCTCTGTACCATCAACAGTACCTCCAGGTAGAGGGATTAGCCAGGACCCAGCTTAGGGTCAGCATAGACCCCGGTTCTCCTGTATACAGAGACAGCGTGACAGTCACCCTGCTCAGCCGTGGCAGTTCGCTGGCGCTGACAGGGTCATTACACAGAGTGTGTGCAGTCTGGCACACGGAGCAGAGCTCAAAGAGGAGTTCAGCTGTTAAAGAAGGAGTCTGAAGTCTGCAGCTTGGAGCTTAGTTCAAACGAGTGGAGGCTAGTACAAGTGGAACGAAAACCACTCCAGCCTAGTCAGAGCTGAGTCAAGTGAGTGCAGCTCAGTGAGAAAGCATGCCGACGCTTAGAGAGCGGTGAAGAAGAAGAAGGAGAAGTAGTCCACCATCTGCCAGTGTGTGATTTGTGAGGGCCCGAGTAGGACGAAAGGTGAGTGGAAAGCAAGTGAGGGACAGAGGAGCCTAAAAAGCTCATCCGAGCTTACTGGAATCTTCACGACCAGTATTAAATACCGGAGATCCTGCGGGACTACAAGTCGCAGGAGCCCATAAGTGTTGATACGTAACTGGGTCAGAAAGACAGGAGTCTGGCAGGATCCGCCATTAGAGACTGTGCTCTTTCAATAGAAGGCCCTACTCAAGGTCAGCCGGGCGTAGTGTGGAAACAACCTCAGGCCTAGTTTCATACAGGTCAGAGATACATTTAAGGAGTAAGGAGGCCCTATACCTACTCAGTGGGAAGAACTGGATGTGCACCCTTCACCCTGCAGCTCCCCGGGACGTGCCTGCAATAACATCTTCAGTAAAGGTACAGAAAGAGACTTTTGTGTGTGTGTCCATCTTACTACTCTTACTGTCGGATTCTCCTCCGTCCCGCAACCTACACATTCTATCTACCCTGAAGGACCCAGCCTTACCTGTGAAAGGCTTAACACCTTGCTGCCCAATACCAACCCTTCAGCGGACCTATACAGCAGCGCTGGTCACCCTGACCAGGCACCACAGGTGGCGTCACGAACATTTAACAAACCTTTTTAATCCCCTGTAAATATTCCCTTTTTGAGGTGAGTCCCAGGGCCACGGACCGAGCTGTGTCACCTTGACATCCCCCATAGAAGTGAACAGGCTCGGGGCCGAGTACCCCACGGCCCTGGCGGGCGACTCATCTGTTTCAGTAGGCTCCACAATCATGGGGAAGACTGCTGACTTGACAGATGTCCAGCAGGCAGTCATTGACACACTCCACAAGGAGGGTAAGCCACAAAAGGTCATTGCTAAAGAAGCTGGCTGTTCACAGAGCGCTTCACTGGGGTGCAGCAGAAACTGGTCATTACAATTCCAGTGTTATTCTGGGGATCTACGGTTATTCGAGGTGGGACTGCTACTGGGGATGTCATTCTTTATAATGGCACTTTTGTATGTTCTGTGACCACACACCACTTCCATGGAAAGCTGTATATCATATTGAGCAAGTAACCAGCAGCCCAAGAAACGGATGACTCACAGTTCAAGGGAAAAAATTACAGCGTAGGTGGAAATGTATGTACAACTAATTTTATTAGTTATATTCACTCCTCCAAAAAGGCAGATGATAGTCTGGTAATTATATTATCGGTCATATGACATTACATATATAGCGTGAGATGTTTACCGTTCAGATCCACTAGTATTAGCAGAATGATGTACAGATATATATGAGTCTATGGTCATCTAAGGTCAGTGTAATAGAAAAAGATGGATAAATCGTAACCCCATCTCATTCACTATTTAAAGGGGCAGTCCCATCCCGATGATGAAAGTTTAGCAACTCTTAATGCCGCTAGTAATGATATTGGGAGCCGGCGTAAAACAGCGATTCAGTGCTGCACAGTTTTCATGTAAGGGAAGGGTCTCATTGCAAGCCATCAAGGTGGAGAAGCCCGGTAATGATTAGTGAGCATAATGAGATGAGGGTAAAGCATTTACTCTGCAGCATGCATTATGTCTATAATTCATGAAAATTAATTGCCGGAAAAAAAACATTTAATTGAAATGTATTATTTTATTTTTCAGGTTATAAGACACACTTTTTTCCTCCAATGGGGGTGCGTCTTATAGTCTGGATGTACCTGCTGTGGCTGTGAATAGTGGGGCGGGGCAGCGGCAGAGGAGCAGGTCACAGGAAGCAGGAGTTGGCTGCTGCGACTAACACTGTGCCCTCTGTTAAAGAGAAATTAATATTCACTGCTCCACACACCCATAGTCCCTCCTACCTCTATGCAATGAAGCCCAGCGCTGAGAGGTGGGAGGGACTGTGCATGTGGAGCAGTGAATATTCATTCTCTTTAGTAGCGGGCACACTTGATTGCCCAGCAGCTGCAGGAAGCCGGCGGCTGCGGCTAACAGTGTGCCTGTTTTTAAAGAGAAATTTGGGACATATACAGCTCTGGCAAAAATTAAGAGACCACTGCACAGTTTTATAAAAATCAGCTTCTCTACATGTCTGACAGCCATTCCATTCCAGTGTCAGTTGAATTCCAACCAAAATACACCTCATTCTACTTAATGTGTTTCTGATTAGGTGATCACCTAAATCAAATCTTATTTAACGAAAGAAAGCATAAAAAACACTGCTGTATTGTTCACAATCCTCTTGCAATAGGACAAGCTGGATGGCAAAACAAGTGCTAGTAATATCACAAAAGTAATAGGAATGAGGAAATAACTTAACCATGCCAAAGGAGTTGAAAAGAAAAGTCTTGAGTGAGGAAAACAAGGGCTCAATTCTGGCTTTACTAGTAGAGGAATACAGTGAGTGTCATGTTGCCTTCATCCTTAAAATTTCTAAGACGGCAGTCCATTACAACAAAGTCAAGCAGCAGACATTGAGGACAACAAAGCTACAGGCCGGCAGAGGGCGAACACGACTCTCCACTGACCGGGATGACCGTCATCTTATTCGAATGTCACTCAGCAACCGCAGGATGACATCAAGTGACCTACAACAGAATGGCAAATGGCAGCTGGGGTGAAGTGCACGGCAAGAACAGTTTGTGACAGGCTCCTAGAGGCAGGGCTCAAGTCATGTAGAGCTGGAAAAAAGCCTTTCATCAATGAGAAGCAAAGGAGTGCCAGGCTGAAGTTTGCCAAAGACCATAAGTATTGGACAATAGAGTACTGGAGTAAGGTAATCTTCTCTGATGAGTCTAATTTTCAGCTTTGCCCAACACCTGGTCGTCTAATGGTTAGACGGAGACCTGGAGAGACTTATAAGCCACAGTGTTTTGCACCCACTGTGAAATTTGGTGGAGGATCGGTGATGATCTGGGGATGCTTCAGCAAGGCTGAAATTGGGCAGGCAAATCTTTGTGAAGGATGTATGGATCAAGCCGCATACAAGGTTATCCTGGAAAAACAGTTGATTCCTTCTGCTCAGGCAATGTTCCCCAACTCTGAGGACTGTTTTTTCCAGCAGGACAATGTGCCATGCCACACAGCTAGGTCAATCAATGTGTGGATGAAGGACCACCACATCAAATCCCTGTCATGGCCAGCCCAATCTCCAGACCTGAACCCCATTGAAAACCTATGGAATGTAATCAAGAGGAAGATGGATAGTCACAAGCCATCAAAGAAATGCTTAAATTTTTGTACCAGGAGTGGCATAAGGTCACCCAAAAGCAGCATGAAAGACTGATGGAAAGCATGCCAAGATGCATGAAAGCTGTGATTAAAAATCATGGTTATTCCACAAAATATTGATTTCTGAACTCTTCCTGAGTTAAAACATTAGTATTGTTGTTTATAAATGATTATGAACTTGTTTTCTTAGCATTATTTGAGGTCTGCAAGCACTGCATTTTTTTGTTATTTTTACCATTTCTCATTTTCTGAAAATAAATGCAAAATGTATTCCTTGGAAATTCGGAGACATGTTGTCAGAAGTTTATAGAATAAAAGAGCAATTTACGTTTTACTCAAAAATATATCTATAAAGAGAAAAATCAGACAAACTTAAAATTTTGCAGTAGCCTCTTCATTTTTGCTAGAGCTGTATATAGCAGGACGGAGGATATTAGTACAGAATTGGGGGACATTACACCTGTAGCAGTGTCAGCAGCAGATCCCCCCCATAACAGTTCGTCATGACCATATTTTTTGCTTCAATTATTTTTTATTTTCCTCCTCAAAAATTAAAGTTTGTTTTATGGTCCGGTGCGTCTTATAGTCCAAAAAATACGGTATTACTTAGGGCTTTGAAATTTACAGGAAAACAGCTGATAGAGATACGCATGAAGTGTTACAGACTGTAGCGTTATAAAAAAGTCATATAAATGCTCAATCCTACTATATGTAACACATGATACCTGTCCATCCTATTCTTTTTGACTTCCCCAAGTTCTTGCACACTATATGCCCACTTTAAGGTGGCTACCAGACACATGGTTGATGGGAGGAATGTATCACAGAGGTGGTTGTCCTCTGTGATGTAAACCTGGAGTAATGCTCTAGTGCACATAGTACTAAGAGGCTTGCTATGTGCATCTGGGTCAGGTTTATGGTCAGCCTGAGATGGGCGGGTCTGGCTGCCCACATACCCCACCTCTGGGTGTGGTTCATATTTTATGGAGTCTGTTTGGCACATGGTCTGTTTGCGTGGAAGAAGAAGACCTCCAGTGTGATATCTCCAGGCTGAGCCAGTGTACTGGATGCTATCCAGCCTGTGTGTCCTGCACTATCACTAAATTCATTTTGTTAGAACTGTTTACTTTGTTTTGCCTGCACAGAAAAGCCGATTATTTTCCTTTTCTTGTGGCTGGTTTATGAAGCGGCAATAAACCAGCCTGGACATTTAAATGGAAACTGTTCCATTTGTTACCTCATCACACACCCAAGTTAGTGCCATTCCAACAACAACACACATAAGCAAAAAACTGACCAGCACTTTCTAATAGAATAAAGCGAGTGTGAACAGGAGCAAGCTGTGGTAACTGCATGAAATATATATCACAAATTGCAGCAGGAAACTGCATTATTGCCATATAGAATATGATTGTAAAAGAGACAAATTGGCCAATTCATGTGTGCCCACCAGCCACAAGGCAACCTTATTTTTGGTGAGACTCTAACCTTTTCTATCAGACATACCTCTCCTTTGCAGAACATATTGGAGTTGGTGACTGGCTGTGTGAAATACCTCCAACAAATGCTTTTCATTCGCCATCTGTAACTAGTCTCACATATTACCCCTCAAAGTTGAACTTTGTGGTCATAAATCAGGTTAGAGGAACACTCTAGAGAAAGTTAACACTTATTCAGCACCAGTTCACCAATGAATTCACAGTTAACTAATCCCATAGGATACATTTTACATGGGTTGAGAACCACTGACAATAGACCATTATGACCCATCATTGATAAAATTGTAGATAATATTGACAGTATGGCCATAAAGTGAGTTTTTTGCTTCTTGTTTAGAGTAAAACATGCTTTTGGACATTATAATTTGTTTTGTTTTATGCAGCCGCCAGTCAGAGAAGTTGAGGAGAATAAAAGAATTACAAGATCTTCATCGGTCCAAAGTCACAACTATTCCACAGATTCGGATACCTATAACTCCTCCCCAGGTACATATTTTAACTCTTATCCAAGAACATCACGTTTTCTGACAATTTAAGTACAGTAACTATGTTAAATAAGACAATACCTCAAAATAAATGAAAATAGACTCATAAAATTATTTTTTTTTTACAAACTTTTCATGAAAATCATTTTTTTAACTGCAATGAGCTCACTAACACACACTAAAATCGATTCTTCTTCCCTGTGAGGCTTCTCTTGGTACATTTACGCTTGTGAGTAGTATCTGCAATGTCTCTCTGAAGCGTCCAACAGTAGTCTGCCATCATTGTAATGCTCCATCTTCCCTGGTATCTTCTTTCCATCTCTTTAATGTCCTGGTGGAATCGTTCACCTTGCTCTTCACTCACAGCTCCCAAATTTTCAGGAAAGTTGTCAAGGTGAGAATGGAGGAAATGCACTTTCAAACTCATCAGGCAACCTAAAGCTTGAAATGCTTTCAGCATTCTTCCGACGATTTTTTTGTAGTCAGGGTCTTTGTTATTGCCTAAAAATTTCTCTACAACCTCTTTAAATGCAATCCACCCTTCTTTTTGAGGATGCGTCATGGTATTGATAAACTCTTGTTCAGCTATAAGCCTTCTAATGTCTGGTCCGACGAACATATCTTCCTTCAATTTTGCCTCCGAGAGGCCTGGAAACTTGGTAACCAAGTATTTGTAGCATTCTCCATCTTTTGGAAGTGATTTTACGAATTGCTTCATCAATCCCAATTTTATGTGGAGAGGTGGTAGAAGAACTTTATGGGGAGGAACCAAAGTTTCTCAGAGGACGTTTTTTTTTCACCAACTGTGAGCACCCTCGGCTGCCAATTCTTCTTGGTCCAGTGATTTTGTGTGTCTCGACTGTCCCATAGACACAGAAAACAAGGGTATTTGGTATACCCAGCTTGTTGCCCGAGCAGCATGCACAAGACTTTCAAAACCCCGCACACTTGCCAACCTGGTCTTCATATTTAAGTTTA
This sequence comes from Oophaga sylvatica, assembly GCA_033576555.1. Lineage (NCBI taxonomy): Eukaryota > Metazoa > Chordata > Amphibia > Anura > Dendrobatidae > Oophaga > Oophaga sylvatica. Next base: position 91,934,923 of record JARQOD010000002.1, on the reverse strand, counting down.
CGAAGAACCAATTCCAAGTTCTCGTAGGTTTCCTTGAGGTGTACGGAATGACCTACAGGGATAGAAGCATGAAAACCGCCGTTGTGGAGTAAAACTGCTTTGAGACTTCTTTTTGAAGAATCTATAAAAAGATGCCATTGCGCTGAATCATATTGGATTTTGAATTGACCCATCAAACCTTCGACATCGATGCAATAAACCAACTTATCTTCCTGGGCAAAGTAAGGAACAAACTCGTTTTCACGATGTCTGAACCATGAAATAGACACTCCTGGCAACATTAAATTCTTGCTTTTGAGCCTTGATCCGAGTAACTCAACGGCATCTTTGGGAAGATTCAAGTCTCTTACCAAATCATTCATCTCCTCCTGGGAAAACAATTTTGGTCTTGTATCATCTTCAAAGTCAGAACTTGATTCATCATCTGGTTCAGGTATGATTCCACCTTCATCGGAGCTAGGTATCTCTTCCTAGGTAGCAGGGGCCTTGGGTACTGGTATATCTGTGCCATGGGGGATGGACGAATTGCTGAGTGAATATTGGGGTATGAAATGGAATGCTTCCATTTTGAATTATACCCTTTCACATCGCATGAACAAAAGTAAGAATTGTCACTATGGTTCTTTTGCTCTCGCCATACCATAGGAATCCCATAACGGAAAGCTTTTTTCTTACCCTTGAACCAATTTCGGAGGTCCTCAACACACCGTTTGCACACTTTATGAGGCGCCCAAGCTTTATCTTGATCTCCAAGCTTTAGTCCGAAATATGCGAAGTATACTTTTTTCACAAAGTCTGTAATATTCAGCTGTTGCTTCAACACTGTATATTCACCACAAATGTAACAGAATCTGTCAGGCGAATTAATACACTTCCACTGAGCCATAATGCTAATTTTGGGAAACACCGTTGAATATGACGAGCTAACACGAACTGAGATGAAAAAGTGTGAACAGGCCTGTGTAATCTTTCCAGTCTTTAGAGTACGATAGAAATCTCAACCATATGCTGAGAATGAAACTGTGTCATAGAGATCATTTCAATGTATTAATGGCTGAACTTCATGACCCGATATTTTTTGAGTTTTCTATTATCAGGCACAAACCTGTGATCTAGTTGGTAACATTTATATAACAGCAATAATATAACTTGAAGATTTCCCAATGTTAGCTGCCATTACTACACAATAATTACATAGTAGCAATGCATAGCAATTATGTGAAAGGCATATGAGTGGTATTTGCTTGCGTAATTGTGTGTATCTATAAATGCAGTAATTTACTGCATAATAAATCTATAAACTGAACATAAATAATGATCTTCTGCCAATGTTGCCATGTACTTCTTAAATATTTAAGTAATATGTAGAGAAATGCAAAGGATAGAGTTACAGTATTTTCAGGTCACACAGTGTGTGATAGTCGTGCACATGCCTGTTCCCTCTGTGTCTGTTTTGACTGTCAAGTGATGCAGGGTAACAATGCCATAGCCCTGTTTAATCCTGGACTTGTGGTTCCGCCTATTCTGGAAGCCTGAGAGTTAATATCCTTGCTAGTTAGTGATTCTCCTTGTTGTCATCCCTGGGAAGGCTGCTCTTTAATTAAATTCCTGAGAGTCAGTTTTCAGTGCCAGTTACAAGGACTGCTACTCTGGTTATCTGCAATTTGTTTGCTCCTGTCCTGTCTCTATTTTCCTTGTTCTGACCTCAGCTTGTTTTCTGATGATTCTCATGACTAACAATTCTGCCTCTGAATTTGACCACCAAGCTTGCATGACGTGCCCTTCTTGACACCAACTTGCTCCACCTGCCAGCATCTTACTCTGTGTCTCCAAACCAGGGGCTACTGTATAAGTCCAGATCCCTGTACTGGAGTTAAAGGATGAAGGCCACGGTAACCCCTGGGATTTAGGATAACCCCTTCGATTTAGTAGACACAGTGGCTAGTACTAAGCCTGACCTTGAATGCCATATTAAGAGCTGCCAGACTACCATGAACTGCACTTGTGACACTGTAATGCTGTCCATACACACTTGAGCTGGTTCAACCCACTGCTATTACTCTTGAGATACATATTGTGGTAGAGCGGCTCATTTGGCTTGACACAGAGGTAGAAATGAAACACTGTCTCTTTAAGAACGTGCTTGGTTTATTAAAAAGCAGCATAAACCAAGCTGGGAAAATAAACATGGCACTCTGGGTAAAAACAGCAAAACAACAAAGAAAACAAAAATGCTGTACACAGTCCATACTTTTGCAGAGAGCTGCATGTTCCACAGAACCACAGGTTCAACCTTTCCTCCTCAGGACACAAACCACTGGAGACAGGGGCGCACCTATCATGAGGCGAGTTGAGCACTCAGCCTCAGGCGGCACATCCCTGAAGAGTGGGGGGGGCGGCAGATTCTTATCTCCTGGCTCCTTCATCAGCTGGTCACGCATACCTCCCAACCATCCCTACTTGAGCGGTACTGTCCTGATTATATCCCTCCCACCCGCTGTCACGGTCGGGACACTATGTGTCCCGCAGTGAGAGAAGCCGCCACGCCCCCCAAGCACCCCTTCCCACCTTCCCAGCTGTCCAGCTTCTCAGAGCCAGCATTTACCATTGCTGTGCTGTGCTCTTTTAATGTGCGAGCAGGACCTGTGATGAGTTCACAGGAGGGGAGGAGTTAGGTGTCACATGGTCAGGCTCCTCCGCAGGTCTCTGCTTGCTGGTTGTCATGGTGCTGGATGAGCGAGTAAGTTTATATGTGAGGGGTCAGGAGGGGTTTACAGTGTGGATGTAGCAGAGCCGTGTGGTGTGTGCAAGGTGTACGGAGCAGAGCTGTGTGTTGTGTACGAGGTGTACGGAGCAGAGCCGTGTGTGCGAGGTGCACGGAGCGGAGCCATGTGTGTACGAGGTGTACGGAGCGGAGCCGTGTGTGTACGAGGTGTACGGAGCGGAGCCTTGTGTGTACGAGGTGTACGGAGCGGAGCCGTGTGTGTACGAGGTGTACGGAGCGGAGCCGCGTGTGTACGAGGTGTACAGAGCGGAGCCGCGTGTGTACGAGGTGTACGGAGCAGAGCCGTGTGTGCGAGGTGTACGAAGCGGTGCCGTGTGTGTACGAGTGTACGGAGCTGAGCCGTGTGTGTACGAGGTGTACGGAGCGGAGCCTTGTGTGTACGAGGTGTACAGAGCGGAGCTGCATGTGTATGGGGTGTGCGGAGCGGAGCCAAGTGTGTGCAAGGTGTACGGAGCGGAGCCGTGTTTGTATGAGGTGTACGGAATGGAGCCCTGTGTGTATGAAGTGTATGGAGCCACGTGTATACGAGGTGTGCGGAGCAGAGCCACATGTGTACGAGGTGTGCGGAGCCCTGTAAGTGCGAGGTGTTTGGAGCCCTGTGAGTATGAGGTGTTCGGAGCCCTGTGAGTATGAGGTGTGCGGAGCCCTGTGAGTACGAGGTGTGCGGAGCCCTGTGTGTACGAGGAGTGCGGAGCGGAGCCGCGTGTGTACAAGGTGTGCGGAGCGGAGCCACGTGTGTATGAGGTGTGCTGAGCCCTGTGTGTACGTGGTATGCGGAGAGGAGCCGCGTGTGTACGAGGTGTGCGGAGCGGAGCCGCGTGTGTACGAGGTGTGTGGAGCTGAGCCGCGTGTGTACAAGGTGTGCGGAGCGGAGCCACGTGTGTACGAGGTGTGCGGAGTGGAGCCACGTGTGTACAAGGTATGCGGAGCGAAGCCGCGTGTGTACAAGGTATGCGGAGCGAAGCCGCGTGTGTACGAGGTGTGCGGAGTCGCATGTGTACGAGGCATACAAAGTGGAACCGTGTGTGTATGTGGTGTGCGGAGCCGTGCATGTACGAGGCCAGTGTATGGCGGGGAGCATTCATACCTTCCAACCGTCCCAGATCCAGCGAGACTGTCCCGATTTTGAGAGTGCCCCGGCCAGGAGCATACTTTTCGCATGGACACAGGAGTACACGGCGGAGCCCCGAGGAGCACTTTAAAACTCACACATGACGTTCCACTGGAAGTGATGTGCTGGAAGCTGACCGGAAATTAGGTAATTTCGGGAGGAGATTGTGATGGAACCATGGAGGCACTTCAGGGAATGCCTCAGATCTATCACCATGTCCTCTTCCGACAGCGCGGACAGCGGGATCGCCTTGTAATCGGGGATGTCGGCCATGTGAGCGGATGCTGATATGTCCTGCATCGGGAGGCACAGGTGGGCATGAAAATGGGAGCCGGGCTGCTGTAGTATCTTTAAAAATCTTTCTTTCTCTCTGTTTCTTTCTCTCTCTCTCTCTCTCTCTGTTCTTTCTTTCTTTCCTCTCTTTCTTTCTCTCTTTGTTCTTTCTTCTTTCCCCCCCTTTCTTTCTCTCTTTCTGTTCTTTATTTCTTTCTATGTTCTTTATTTCCCCTTTCTTTCTCTCTTTTCTTTCTTTCCTTCTTTCCCCTCTTTCTTTTTCTCTCTCTGTTCTTTCTTTTGCTCTCTGTTCATCTTCTTTCCCCTCTTTCTTTCTATCTGTTCTTCCTTTCTCTCTCTGTTCTTTTTCTTTCTGTCTCTTCTTTCTTTCCCCTCTTTCTTTCTTTCTTTCTCTGTTCTTTCTTTCTCTTTTGTTCTTTCTTTCTTCTCTCTCTCCTTTCTTTCTTTTTTCTCTCTCTCTGTTCTTTCTGTCTCTCTCTGTTCTTTCTTTCCCCTTTCTTTCTTTCTATGTTCTTTATTTCCCTTTCTTTCTCTCTGTTCTTTCTTTCCTCTCTATCTTTCTCTCTCTCTGTTCATCTTCTTTTCCCTTTCTTTCTCTCTGTTTTTCCTTTGTCTCTCTGTTCTTTCTTTTTCTCAGTACCAGTCAGTTTGCCCATAGTACCAGCCACTGACACTATATACAGAGCTCCTGTGTATAATGTCACTGGTGATCACTGTATTACCTGGACACTGACACTATATACAGAGCTCCTGTGTATAATGTCACCAGTGATCACTGTATTACCTGTACACTGACACTACATACAGAGCTCCTGTGTATAATGTCACCGTCTCCACCTTTTATCGGCGCCATCTTGTGACTGCAACTTCTGTCTGCGGGAAATCAGAAGTAGCAGAAACCCTCTATCAGGCCACGTTCACACGTTCAGTATTTTACCTCAGTATTTGTAGGTCAAAACCAGGAGTGGAACAATCAGAGGAAAAGTATAATAGAAACACGTCACCACTTCTGGATTTCTCACCCACTCCCGATTTGGCTTACAAATACTGATATAAAATACTGACCAAATACTGAACGTGTGAATGTGGCTTTAGGTTGGTTTCACACATCCTGATATTTCCGGTACCGGAAAAAACGTTAGTGGAGATATCCGTGTCCGTGTGTGTAATACGTGTGCAACTGTGTGCCGCATCAGTACCACACAGACAGTCGCCGGGGAAGAAGCGCTACAGTAAGCACTGTTCCCCGGCCAGGGGCGCACCTACAATGAAACAAGTTGATCACTTCACCTCAGGAGTCACTGAAGAAGTGTAAAGATCGATGTTTCAAATATACTCCTATTTAAAAGTGTATGTATTTTACATGTGCGTCAGCTTAGGCTAGTAAAGAGTAAACCAGATTTATTTGTACTGATTTTACTATGGGGGGCGCCATTTTGCAGTTCGCCTCAGGCAGCAGAGAGGCTAGTTCACCCCTGACTGGAGAATCCTCTCTCCAGCCCTGCTGAACTAAGACTGTCTCTGGAGCCCAGCTATTTAAGCTTCTGACCATGTGACTCCTTCCACCATGTGACTGATCACATGACTGTGATATCACACAGGTCCTGTCAGCACACGTCGGTGCCGGTTCTGCAGGTGGAGATAAAGTGGACATCCTCCCACCCACTCAATGTATGTCTACATAAAAGCCAGCCCATTTATGCAACTTAGTTTAAGGCCGGTGTCACACTTGCGTGTGTGATGCGAGAAACTCACGCGGGTTTGTCGCATCAACACCTGGCACTGCCGCCGGCACTCGGACTGGAGTGTGCAGCTGCATGGAAATACATGCAGCCGCACGCTACGGTCCGACGCTGGATCAGAGCGTCGGACCAGAGCAGGTAATCGGCCTAATCCTCACAACACGTAGTGTGCTAGAGGAAAATAATCTGTTTTTCACATCATTTGATGCCATTAAGCATAGTGACACATATCTCTCCTCCAGTCCTTTACCAGTGACTTTGTCACAATATAGATAAATATATTTAGTGGCATGTAAAAGTTTGGGCACCCTTAGTCAACATTACTGTTTAACATGTGAACAGTTAAACAAGTTGAAGATTAAATGATCTATAAAAGGGCTCAAGTTAAAGATGACACCTTTGTATTTTACGCAAAAAAAAATATTTTCATCTTTTACATTATAAAAATTACAAAAATTAAAATGGGCCATTGCAAAAGTTTGGGCGCCTTTGAAGATTTGTGTGCTCAGATAACTTTGACCCAGGTTTTAGATTTTAATTAGCCTGTTCGGGTTATGTGTTGTTCACTATCATCGTTAGGAAAGACCAGGTGATGCAAATTTTAAAGCTTTATAAAAACCCAGCCTACTATAACCTTGTGTCAAAAAACAGCAGCCATGGATTCTTCTAAGCAGCTGCCTAGCACTCTGAAACTGAAAACTGATGGAGGCCCACAAAGCCGGAGAAGGCTATAAGAAGATAGCAAAGCATTTACAAGTTGCCCTTTCCTCAGTTTGAAATGTAATTATGAAATGTCAGTTAACAGGAACAGTGAAAGTGAAGACCAAGCAAAATTTCAGTGAGAGCTGCACGTAGGATTACTAGATAGGCAAATCAGAACCCCCATTTGACTGCAAAAGACATTCAGAGAGATTTAGCAGACACAGGAGTTGTGGCACATTATTCTACTGTTCAGAGACCCCTGCACAAATACGGCTTTTATGGAAGAGTCATCAGAACAAAACTATTCCTGCATCCTCACTATAAAATTCAGCACCAGAAGTATGCAAAAGATCATCTAAACAAGCCTGATGCATTTTGTAAACCATTCTTGTGGATCAATCGATGAGGTTAAAATAGAACTTTTTGGCTACAATGATCAATGGTATGTGTGGAGAAAAAAGGGCACAGAATTTTAGGAAAAAAACATCTCACCCACCATTAAGCATGGGGGTGGATCGATCATGCTTTGGGATTGTGTTGCAACCAATGGCACGGGGAACATTTCAACAAATTCTTAATGCAAACATAACACCATCTGTAATAAAGCTGAACTTGAAAAGAGGATGTCTTCTAAAAATAGATAATGATCCTAAACACATGTCAAAATCCACAATAGACTACTTCAAAAGGCACAAGCTGAAGGTTTCACAATGTCCCTCACAGTCCCCTGATCTGAAAATCATTGAAAATCTGTGGCTAGACCTCAAAATAGCAGAGCATGTAAAACAAACCAGGAATCTCACAGAACAAACAAGAACTGAAAGACTCTTGGTTGGCTACAAAAACAAAAAGCGTTTTCAAGCTGTGATATTTGCAAAAGGGGGTTCTACTAGGTACTAACTATGCAAGGTGCCCAAACTTTTGGATTGGCCTATTTTCCTTTTTGAAATTTTTAAAATGTTAAAGATGAAAATATATTTATAGATATATATATACATATACAGTACACTCACTTAAGTATAATTATTCCATTTATCCATATACTAATATAGTGTAAATGACTAAAACTATTGGTAGTCATTGATTTGTAATTGGATAATGAAATGCTTCCCGTACCGTACGATTAGTTCATTAGCAATATATGCTAATCAGTAATATTTCATGTCATATTTAAGGCATTTCTTTGCAGATAATGTTAAAAATATATTCTAATAATAAAAATTTGCAGCACAGGTGATCATATAATCAATCAGGATCAACTGCTGAGCACTGATCACAACACATTTGGTATACAAGTTAGCAAACACTGCCATGCATCTGCTGCAAGCATACTCCTTGGTGGGGGCATACTTTTGATAGGTCATCGGTAACTGGCAAGCCCCCAGTTTTAGTGGTCTTTTATCAATGGGAGTAGTGGTGTAAAGCCTCCCAGTGCATATAAGGCTCATTAGTCAGAGTGAGTCTGCCTTAGATTTCTGTTCTGCTTCTCTATGCCTAAAATCAGGCTCTAAAATATCCCTTACTATATATGTCTTTTTACTCTCTATGCTGACTAAATATTTTCTATGACTTTGCAGATCCTTGTGAAAGCAGCTTTTTCCCCGGTTCACTATTTGCTGATCTTACCGGTGGCAGCTCACCCAATGGTTCCTCTGAGCTCTCCATGCTCCCTCACCTTGCAGATTTGGTCAGTTATAGTATACAGAAAGTTATTGGATTTGCAAAGATGATTCCTGGATTCCGGTAAGAATTTTGCTTCTTACAGAAGAAGAAATGAAGCTAAGAATGCAGTATACTATAAACAGATTGTTAGCTGTTATTCCCATATGATAAAGCGATACCATTATTTTGGGATTGTTGAGGATCTGACTTATGGAACTTTCACAGATCTTGCTATTGAAGGGGCTGCGGCACTAATGTAATACTGCCTCCCGTTTCCCTGTATTTCCCTGAACAGCTACTAACTAAAAGTGCTGCTGGGCAAGGAAAACTCTTAAGGGGATACAGCACTAAGTCAGCACTGTGGCTTCTAAGGTGGGTATCTTACCTCTACACAAAATGTACAGGTGGCAGGATGGTGTAAAAACAAAAAGAAAATAAAATTAAGGCATGCACAACTGTGTGGAGGAGTTTGTCATCAGTTGTGTCTCTGAAGATGCTCCGTTCCAGTTGCCTGAACGCTGTAGTCAATCAAAAGTGATCAAAGAATAGGACCTCATTGCTTCTTATCCTGGCCCTGGATCCACAAGGTTAGAGCAAGTGAGTATATATTATTTAGACACCATCCGTGCCACCTGAACATTTTATTTAAATCCAGAAATGTACTTTAAAGGGAATCTGTCACCCCCTGGGATGCTTTTAAGCTATTACTATGGGCATACAGGGGCTAGAAATGTTACACTAGTTCTACCTGTATGCCTTATAGCTACTGCCTCCGGTGTTAATTTGCATATCACCTCCCTCCCATACACATCACAGTGCTGTGTGACATGCAGTTGGTGCCCCGGAATCCGACGCCTGTGCCCTGCACTCGCGCGATTATGTGAACCTTTTCCGGCCTTCTATGAGAAGTGGCTTCACCGCTCTGCTGCAAAGTCGCCAGCGAGTGAGGTAGCAGTGAGTCAGTGGTGCCTGCTCAGAAGAATGGACACTGCCCAAAGCTTCAAGGCAAAATACATATACAATATTTGTGGAATATAGAAAGTGTCAAATTAAAAATACCATCACCACTGTATATGTATGTATACATGGAAATAAAAAAGAGACAAATCGGAAGTGAAAATGAAAAAACGAAGAACAAACGAAAATAGTCTAGTACATGATGAAAAAATATTTATTAAATATAATAATACATTGCAAAATAATAATAAAGAAGTGGGAAACAACACCAGATGTTGGGACGCAAACCAAAGGACTAAGCGTATAACATCAGTCAATAACGGCGACAATACCAATTCATAAGGATAAAATATCCAATAATTATATATATATATATATATATATATATATATATATATGTCACACTAAAAAAATGATGATGACAATGCAAAAAATAATAACATGTGCATTTAAGTAGTAATAGAAGGTACCAAATTGTTTATAAATAGAGAGGGCAGCCAACCGATAAATAATAAGTATATAATGATGGAAAAGTAATAAATAATGAAGTTGTCAAACAAAGACCACCAGATAAATGTCAAGGTAGCATGTGCAATACTATATCCAGTAATAAATAAGGTGTCAAGTGCATACAAATACCGGAAAAACAGGCTGAAATAAATCAATCATATAAAGTGCTGAAGTGCATCCTCTGGACTCTTGCAGGCGTGCATTAAGGTATCAAATTGTGGTCATTTTTGGGCCTATTATATATATTTTTGCACTTCAGCACTTTAAATGATTGATTTATTTCAGCCTATTTTTCCGGTATTTGTATGCACTTGACACCTTATTTATTACTGGATATAGTATTGCACATGCTACCTTGACATTTATCTGGTGATCTTTGTTTGACAACTTCATTATTTATTACTTTTCCATCATTATATACTTATTATTTATCGGTTGGCTGCCCTCTCTTTTTATTAACAATTTGGTACCTTCTATTACTACTTAAATGAACATGTTATTATTTTTTGCATTGTCATCATCATTTTTTTAGTGCGACATATATATATATATAATTATTGAATATTTTATCCTTATGAATTGGTATTGTCGCCGTTGTTGACTGCTGTTATACGCTTAGTCCTTTGGTTTGCGTCCCAACATCTGGTGTTGTTTCCCACTTCTTTATTATTATTTTGCAATGTATTATTATATTTAATAAATATTTTTTCATCATATACTAGACTATTTTCGGTTTGTTCTTCGTTTTTTCACTGCCCATAGAAGGACGGAAAAGGTACGCCTAATCGCGCGAGTGCAGGACACGCATGGGAGGAGTTGTAGGTACGCAAATTAACACCGGAGGCAGAGTTTTCTTCCAGGCGCCGCATGCCCTGGAGTCTGGAAGAACTAATTAACATAAAAGGTTTTACATGTATTTCTCAGCAACAAGACAGCAGCTATGAGGACTAGTGTAACATTTCTATCACCTGTATGCCCATAGTAGTAGGTTATATACGTCCCAGGGGGTGACAGATTCCCTTTAATTCTCAACGTTAGAAGAAGGTTGTCATAGAAGTCATATTCCAAGATCATTACGTGATGGTGTTGTCCCAGTGGCACAATATAACTTTATCAGATGGGAATAACCCTTCAAGAGGTATTAACAATGCGCGATAATCGTGAACAACCATTGTTAGAAACGCTTTATGCAGCATAAAATATCATCATTGTTGGTGGTGCATTGTCCTGTGCATTAGTATAGCTTGCTCAGGGCGCATCATTTGCTTTGGTCTGCCTATGTAACCAGATAGTCAATGACTGTCAATCAGCGGTCACATCATGATGCCGGTCTGCCTGTGTAAACAAGTAGTCAGATGACTGTCGATCAGAAAACGTTTACCGACCAGCGGTCACATCGTGCAGCCGCTCTGCCTGTGTAAACAAAACCTTAGTGATTCCTTTTACAACCATACAGTTTTTTTTAAAGCAGGCATTTGAATGTGTTCAGATCTCTGCTTAGCAACTTACAGAAAGTGTCATTTTTACATTGCTGTTTGTCTAGGGTGGTCGTTGGGCAGACTCCTGCATAGATAGTGTCCCAGTCTTATGTCACATTTCAGAAATGTATAGGTTTAGTGTTGTAAATACAGTACAAGAGCAAAGCCTAATGTTTTGGAAAAAACAAGCTTACTATACAGGTATGTTCATGGAGTTTGGCACCTTTTTGTGCATGCTTGAAGAAGATGAATATGTCAGTACGGAGATCAGTGTCCCCAGTGACTTTGTTGGCTTCATTCAAGTAAATGGCTCCGTTGGGTTCTCATAGGAACCCTCTTTTTTGGAGGGATTTCGACAGAAACCTCGATGTAGCGCTCAACTGTACCTAGCCTTATCTGTGCTTAAAAATGGTACAAATGAACATCTGGCTTCATCACAGACAACTCACTGTTACAATCAGGTTATCACCTAATGTTCGGATGCCAGTGGCAAGCAGCTGATCACCTCTGGCCAGCAGAGAAATGTCTAGCAAGTGGATAGCTCAGTCATTCTGCACCAAAGAAAGTCCCACTTGTAGGATGAGATAGTAGGACATAATAAAAGGGGTTGTAGTCATACGTCAATCCCATTAGATATGTCGATATTCCTGTGACAGCATCTACAATCTGACATTGATAATAGAAAAGATAATTTTGTAGGAAGGGGCAGTTCCAGTAATTTAAGAATAGCATGCAACCCAAGTCTGCAGTCAGTATAAAACAGGTTATATCTGCCATGTCAATGTATATCAGTAAATGCATAGAAAACTAGTTTCCTACAATTTGTTAACAGCTGTAGCTCCTGGAGAAAAGCTAACCTTTACATTAATATTACACTTGAGATGTTTTGAATTATCTAAATTGATCTGATGGATTTAGTATAATTTGACATGGAGAAATTTATTCTGAGCATGAAATCATTAGACTTGTGCCGCAGTTTTCCGGTAATCAGAGCAGCATCTCGCACACTGATGCCACTAAATACCAGAATAAGTCTATTTTGATCGTGATAGTTTTATGGTTGATCCTTTTGTGTATGTAGATTCTGCAGTTATTTTTAGGATCACTCAATATGTAAGTTTTCCAGAAGAGTCAATGTGTTCTGCAATGACCGTTCATGAGAATGACACGGCTGCAACATCCTCATTCGTGATTAAAAAAACTAACATCAGTGATTTTTTTTTATTAAAAACCAGCGATCTTACTGCCGAGGACCAAATTGCCTTGCTGAAGTCATCTGTTATAGAAGTTATAATGCTACGATCCAACCAGTCTTTTACATTAGATGACATGTCCTGGACATGCGGCAGTGAAGACTTCAAGTACAAAGTAGACGATGTGACTCAAGGTACAGTAACGTCCTTGTACAGAGAGATGTATCACAAAAACAATGTTCACAATGTTTCTGTATCCCGTAATTGCTTCTGTTGTGAGCCCAGACAGCAAATCAGCTTAATGGAGTGGGAAAATGACACTACTGTACCGAATTGTCTGCCCTAAAGATATAATGAGGCGCACAATGTACTGATTAGCCGAGGTAACGTAAGCCGATCGCTCTGCTAATGTTCTAGTTTACACAACAATAACTATTACAGACTTTAGCACTGACCTAGTGGAACTTTATTATTACTGATTACTATATCACACGTTTACCAGCGGATTGGAGCTTGACAAACAAATGAATTGACTTTTGACCCATCTCATTGTGATACCACAAAATGAAAGTATTACATACATATAAAGCCAGCCATCTACATCCAAGTTTCTCTCCTCATAGTCTAAAAGATCTTTCATCTGTGACCAGTAATGAGTTGACCAATGGTTGTTAGTAATCTGCCATTACTACTTTTCTATGTGCCATTTGGGGCAATGGGGTTGGTGGGTGTCGGAGAGCCTTTTTATTTCACATAGTGTAGCATGGCTTTAAAACGCGTAGGGCTCACAAATTTCATGTCAGCACCTTGGATAATTCAGTTCCAGTATTGGTGTCTTACTACCACAGCCTTAGAAGACAGAAGTAGGTCCTGGGGGCAGCACATTTACCTCTAGACTTGTCACTTGTACCTTATGGGATGCAACCATCACATGCCTAAAAATTATGACCAAGATTAGTCAGTGCAATCACACATCCGTATGTGATGGACCATGATTCACGGACTGGTTCCAGGTCTCCTGAACCAAACTTGACAGACTCAGACATGTATGAAGCTGTCAAGCTTAGATCCGTAAACTCACGACCTATCCATAAATCATGGTACATGCTTAGACCGTAATATACACATGTGTGAGCATTAGACCAGAGTCATTAGACATTATTCACTCTGATGTCTTTTAGACAGTGACTTCCTGAAGTGTGGACTATATAAATAAAAATATAAAGAGGATAATAGAAAGATAATCATCGTTAAAAGTATTACATTTTTCTGAAGGATGCTAATGAATATTAAGTTGCTGAATATGTTTTGATACGTGTTACTTTCATTCATTTCCTATTTTTTTTTTACCATTTTGTGAAATTGATATATCATTGGCATCCTGAATTATAGGAGTATTTCTAATGGTATGTGAATATTATATGCACAGTATAGAGTTTTCATGTATGGTATATTGCTGTCATTCACAAGATGTCAGTGCAATCTGCAGCATCCAATAATAATACTCTATATAATACCGGGACAGAGTGCGGCCCGGGAGCCACATGCGGCCCTTTGGCTGCATTGGTGTAGCCCCCTTCTCACTTTCACCGGTATCTACATCTTTAGAATGCAAGCACCGGTGAAACAATGATGGAACAAGGACCCTTTGGTTCCCTCTTACACCATTGAATCTGTGTCTGAGAGCACAGCGAGTGTGATGACGCCACTACATCACGCCAGTTTTACCTCAGTACACAGCAAAGAACAGAGAATCAGGGAAACAGGGTGAGACATTTTAATTTTTTTTCTTTTTTAACTGACTGTACATTGCAGGAAACTATGGAGACATGCTATGCAGGGGGGTTGAGTGGAGACATACAGTTTAAGGGGCTTTGTGAAGACGTCATATTGGGGGCTTCGTGGTGACATACTCTGAAGGGACATCATACTGTTTTAGGTGTGCCGGGACATCATATTGTTTGTTGTGACTGTGGGGCATCATATTGTGTTGGGAGCTGTTGATCAAGGTACAGTGGCTGAATAACAGAAGCAGTATAATTTACTAATTTTTATAAACATTATAAAAATCAGTACATTCTATGGTTGTGATTCACTGCTACAGGTAAGAATACAAATTACAGTAAGCCCCATAGTAACATGTTTTGGCGGCAGTAATATCTATTCAACAGACTTAATTCTGCTCAATATTAAGTAGTAAAAATTAACATAAAACAATATAGATAAACAGAATTAAGTCTGGCCAGATGGCTCGGACTTCCACCATATTCAAAGTTTCTCATTGGGCCCCTTGGGAAAATATATTGCCCGACCCTGCTCTATATTATGCTTTATAGGATGTTGTTATACTATGTTTTTATATATTATTATATTATGCTTTTACTATACCTAACACCAGGTTCTGAGAATAGGGACTCTGCCATTATTTAGATGAATATATAGTGATATTGACAGAAAACTGTGGCTAATAATGTTATACGTGTTGTCATCTGCAGCTGGTCATAGTATGGAACTTCTGGAACCATTGGTGAAATTCCAGGTTGGACTAAAGAAATTGAATCTTCATGAAGAAGAACATGTACTATTAATGGCTATTTGTATTCTCTCACCAGGTCAGTGCTAAAAAATGGGAATTGTCCATATGTGAAAGGGGTTGTTTTATTAGGTCATCCCTAGTCCAAGGGCCCAGTTATGGTGTACCCTGATCACGACTCCCTGTATCAACTAGAATGGGGTTGATAATTAGAGTGGTTCTTGCTCTAATGTCCGAATGAATGTGTCCGCCTTATAATAGACGGATTTTGGTAAGAACTTACCTGTAAAATCCTTTTCAGTGAAGAAGGAAGGGAGACACACTAGTCATTACTAGTGGGTAGGCGGAGCCCAGATGGGATAGACACCTCAGATTAAAAAGAGTGTTGACCGGCCCCTCCAGCTCGGGCTCCTCCTACTCCAGCTCTCCAGTCGTACACAAGCTAAGGAAGAGCAAATATCACCAGCGGAGCAACATAACCCCTTCTGAAGGACTTCAGAGAAAAGACAAGAATACAGGTTATGCATGTAACAGGAAAGAACCACACAGTTCCAGGTACTACTCACTGAACCTGACTACTGCGATGATCTGGCGATGCTGGAACAGAGCCTTAGCGCGCCGACCTCAGCCCAGATAATCGCTATCAGAGAAGGGTCACGCCGCATCTGAAAACACAACAACACACTTCTGCCATGGGAGGGATGTGTGTCTCCCTTCCTTCTTCGCTGAAAAGGATTTTACAGGTAAGTTCTTACCAAAATCCGTCTTTCAGCAGCAGATGAAGGAAGGGAGACACACTAGTCATTACTAGTGGGACGTCCCAAAGCAGTCCAAAAATTAAGGGTGGGAAAAAAACCAAAAAAGGCAGATCCCACCAACCTAGGTAAACGCGCAACTAGCGCTAAATACAAGTTAACGAGAACTTTAAACTACAGCCGCCTGCAGGACCCTACGTCCTAAGGCCGCATCAGCGGAAGCACTAACGTCCACCTTATAAAATTTTGTAAACATGTGGACAGAGCGCCAGGTCGCCGCCCGGCAGAGCTGAGCTGCCGAGGCCTCTTGATGAAAGGCCCACGATGAACCCACAGCCCTCGTGGAGTGAGCTCGGATCTTAATCGGGCGAGGTTTGCCCTTAAATCAGTAGGCCTCTAAAATGGCCGACCGAATCCAACGAGCTATAGAATCCTTGGAAGCTCGTTGACCACGCCAACGACCTACTGGAATCACAAACAGAGAGTCCGACTTCCGAAAACCTTGAGTAATAGGCAAATAGAACTTCAAAGCCCGCACTAAATCCAATGTGTGCAAGGTCAGTTCCTTCGCATCCCTCGGCTCCGAACAGAGCGAGGGCAACACAATATTCTGGATAACATGAAATTGTGACACCACCTTAGTGTAGGAAGTCGCCTCGTGTGCGAAGTACTACGCGATCCGGGTGAAACTCCAGAAAAGGAGGCGAGCAAAAAAGAGCCGCCAAGTCAGAAACCCTTCTCAAAGAGGTGACCGCCACTAGGAAGGCAACCTTCCAAGAAGCAAAGAAAGGTTGACAGAATCCATAGGCTCAAAAGGCCCATGTTGAAGAGCCTCCAAAACAAGATTGAGCCGCCAAGGAGACACAGGCGCCTTCCGCGGCGGAAACTGACGGGTTACTCCGCGAAAAAAGGGAACGTACGTCCCTACGCGAGGCGATAGCCTTCCGAAACCGCAAGGACAGAGCAGAAACCTGACCCTTCAGAGTGCTAACTGCCAAACCCTTGTCCAGCCCGTTGTCATGGGTGCATCGCCACGAAGATTGTCGCGATTGCACATTCTGACTTCTCGCAGCTGAGTTGCTGTTTCTTTGTGTTTGGTAATGAGGGAGTTAATTTTACCTAGCTCTTTGCTAAGACTAGGTCCAGCCTCGCCCGGCTGTTTTTGATTATGTTCTAATTAGCTTCCTTTATATAGCTGCCAGTCTGCTGGTTAGATGCCGGTGAAAGCATTCATACAGACTGCAGATAGGATCGGTTCTGAGAAGACTTAAGCTAAGAGCTCTTTTGTTGTTTCTCCTCACCTTGCTTATAGTTTATCTCCTAGACCTTTGGTGTTCCCTCTGTGTTTTAATGTTGTATGCAAGACAGTATTTACTTTATCCCCTGTCTGTCTCGTTTGTCTATACTGTTTGTTAACCTTTACCTGTCCATTCCCTATGGTGGTAATCAGGGTCCTTCTAAGGACTAGATTACAGTGGTCAGGGATTTATAGGAGACAGGGTTTACGCTGGTGGCCTGGACCTCTGTACCATTAACAGTACCTCCAGGTAGAGGGACTAGTCAGGACCCCAGTTTAGGGTCAGCATAGACCCCGGTCCACCTCTAGCCAGAGACAGCGTGAAAAGGATTCAGTATTGACCCACAGGATATTATGTCAGGTAATACTATGCTATATATACTGTTATATTTCGGTAGCTGAGGAGTGCAGGTAAAAAAGGCAATACACCAGAGCAGTTGGAATCTATGAGATTGCAGTACCCTGACTAACCACCGCAACTAGAGGCAGCCGTGGAGCGTTCCTACGTTGGTCCTAGACGCCTCGTCACAGCCTGAGAAACTAACTACACCTAAAGATAGAAATAGGAAAGCTATCTGCCCCGGAGCAGAACCCCAAAGATAATAGAAAGCCCCCAAACATGTAATGGCGGTTAGACAAGAGGAAATACTGACACAGAAAGAAAATAGTATGAGCAAACGCTGGGGCCCAAACTATCTAAATAGAAAAGGACAGGAAGGGTACTTACTGCAATCCCAGAAAACCCTGAAAAACACCAACTCTACTAATTTCAAAATCACCTGAGATCACACGACCTCTACCACCTAAATTAGTTCTCTAGTGTAAGAAAATCAAAACAGCAGCCACTGAAAAAACTGGAAAAAGCAAAAGAACAAAACTCAGTGGCTGAACTAAACTGAGAGGGCAGAAGCCCCCGGAGGGGACCCTGAAGGCCCCCAAAGAAGTGCAGGACAAAATGCAAAAATATAGCAAAAACACAAAATAAGAAATTGTCTTATCTGATAGCAGGAGATGCAGACACGACACAGCAGGCTACAAGGGATACTGGAAAGAAGGATTCAGACCAGAACAATTGATCACTGGCCACCCTGATGGGAAAATGACTCCCTTATATAAGACCAATCAGTAACACCTGATTCCCAGTCCTCACAATCCTCACTAGTACCGCTTGTAACCACCAGAGGGAGCCTCTGCTCAGAACTCATCTCAAACCCATTCACAACAATATACATGTTAATGTTACCTATTTATATGTTATATAGAATGTTGTCCCACTTGATAGATTACTGACATTATATATTTATACATCTGCTAGACAGCGTGACAATTTCACCGGCCCAACTATAGATTCTCCCAGCTACCATGGATCCAGTAGCCCAGCTTGCCCTGCAGTTGCAGAAATTGTCCATGGAGTTTACGGACATTAAGTCCAAGGTTTTGTCCCCCCCGGAGCAAACCAGATCTGAACCTAAGGTTGCTCTCCCGGACAGGTTCACTGGTGGGCGGGACAAATTTTTTACCTTCCGGGAGGCATGTAAATTGTACTTTCGGCTACGGCCTCGGTCATCGGGGAGTGAGGAGCAGAGGGTGGGAATTGTCATCTCGCTCTTACAAGGGGACCCTCAATCCTGGGCATTCTCTCTTCCTCCGGGCTCCCCGGCCCTCCAGTCAGTAGATCGATTTTTTGCTGCCCTGGGGCTGGTGTATGATGACCCGGATCGGGTCTCCCTTGCTGAAACGAAGTTACGTAGGATACAGCAGGGAGATCGTCCGGCGGAGGAATTTTCTTCTGAGTTCCGTAGATGGGCCACAGATACTCAGTGGAATGACCCAGCTCTTAGGAGCCAGTTTTGTCAAGGGTTATCTGACAAATTAAAAGATGTTTTGGCTCAGTATGATTCTCCTCCGTCACTGGAGGCTGCTATGGCCCTTGCTATTCGTATTGATAGACGGCTTCGGGGGAGGTGCGAGGTAACTCCGCCCCCTGTTATTACTCCACCCACTACTAAAGTCCCTTATATGGAGGTTCCCCTGGTCTGTTCTGAGGAACCTATGCAGTTGGGTGGGACATCATTTTGTAGGAGGGAATCGGCGGTGCGCCGCAAGACAAAAAGGTGTTTCTTCTGCGGGAGAGAGGGACATTTTGTTGGGGGTGTCCCTCCCGTGCCTCATTGAGCAAAAAAGTCACCGAAAAACTGTTAATCCCAGGTTGTGTGGTGGACGACAACCTGGGAGTAGGTATTTCGTCCCCAGGTCCGTCTCAATTTCTCGTGCCTGCGGAGGTGGTGGTTGGTGCGAGAGTTGAGAGGATTTCTGTTCTTCTTGATAGTGGGTCTGGGGCTAATATGGTGGACGCTCGGTTTGCCCAGGTGCAAGGTATGCAACTGAGTGTATTGGCCAAACCGATCCCTATACTTTCTATTGACGCCAGACCTCTCGGTCAAGGTAGCTTTGTACAAGCTGTTCATAACATAGACCTTCGAGTAGGGGCAATACATAAAGAACAGTTGTCTTGTTATATGTTGGAGGGTCTTCCTACTCCTATTGTGTTGGGACTTCCCTGGTTGGCTAAACATAACCCAGTGATTGATTGGCAATCCAGAAAGATAAGCCAGTGGGGTGAATTTTGCAAGAAAACTGCATGAACACGGTCATCGGTGCGGTCGTGCCTAGGACTTTGCCTCCTTTTCTGGAGGACTTTGGGGAGATGTTCTCAGAGGAGGGGTGTCAAAAGTTACCTCCTCATCGCACGTATGACTGCTCAATAAAATTGCTTCCTGATGCCTTATCTCGTTGTTTCCCAGGGGCCGGAAAGACGGATGACCTGGTTCCTATCCTTCAGGAAGGAGTGGTGGTGTCGGCTGTGTGCTCTGACCTTGAGGAGGAGGTGTTGGAGGCTCAGGGGGACGCCCCTGTAGGACCTCCAGGGAAACTGTTTGTTCCTAATCAGTTAAGACAAAAAGTTATCGAGGCACATCATAGTTCTGCTTTAGCAGGACATCCAGGGAGTAAAGCAACTGTGGATCTCCTTTCTCGCCGGTTTTGGTGGCCTAACTTAAATAAAGAGGTAATAACTTTTGTCGCGTCCTGTGGAGTTTGTGCTCGCTCTAAGACCCCACATACCCGTCCATCTGGGGTTCCTGAGGAGGAACGATTCTCGTCGTCACTTGCTTCAGTTTGGAGAGGAGTTCTGAATGGTCTGAGTGCTATGGGGAACTGTTTCAAGCGGAGGTCTGATAGGAGGAGAGTGTCTGGTCCGGACCTAGGTGTGAACGATCTGGTGTGGTTGTCTACCAAGAATATAAAACGCAAAGTTCCCTCCTGGAAACTGGGTCCCAGGTTCATCGGTCCATACAGGATCAGTTCTATAATTAATCCTGTGGCATTTCGTCTGGACCTCCCTCCTACGTTTAAAATCCATAATGTATTCCACAAATCGTTGCTTAAGAGGTACGTGGCGCCAGTTATACCGTCACTTCTACCTCCTCCTCCAGTGGTGGTCAATGGTAACTTAGAATTTCAAGTGTTGAAGATCATTGACTCACGTCTGAATCGCCGGTCCCTTCAGTATTTGGTTCATTGGAAGGGATATGGTCCTGAGGAGAGGACGTGGGTCTCTGCGTCTGAGATTAACGCAGATCGATTGGTTCGGACCTTCCACACGACTTACCCGGACAGACCTGGCCCTGAGGGTCCGGAGGCCCCTCGTAGAAGGGGGGGTACTGTCATGGGTGCATCGCCACGAAGATTGTCGCGATTGCATATTCTGACTTCTCGCAGCTGAGTTGCTGTTTCTTTGTGTTTGGTAATGAGGGAGTTAATTTTACCTAGCTCTTTGCTAAGACTAGGTCCAGCCTCGCCCGGCTGTTTTTGATTATGTTCTAATTAGCTTCCTTTATATAGCTGCCAGTCTGCTGGTTAGATGCCGGTGAAAGCATTCATACAGACTGCAGATAGGATCGGTTCTGAGAAGACTTAAGCTAAGAGCTCTTTTGTTGTTTCTCCTCACCTTGTTATAGTTTATCTCCTAGACCTTTGGTGTTCCCTCTGTGTTTTAATGTTGTATGCAAGACAGTATTTACTTTATCCCCTGTCTGTCTCGTTTGTCTATACTGTTTGTTAACCTTTACCTGTCCATTCCCTATGGTGGTAATCAGGGTCCTTCTAAGGACTAGATTACAGTGGTCAGGGATTTATAGGAGACAGGGTTTACGCTGGTGGCCTGGACCTCTGTACCATTAACAGTACCTCCAGGTAGAGGGACTAGTCAGGACCCCAGTTTAGGGTCAGCATAGACCCCGGTCCACCTCTAGCCAGAGACAGCGTGAAAAGGATTCAGTATTGACCCACAGGATATTATGTCAGGTAATACTATGCTATATATACATGTTAATGTTACCTATTTATATGTTATATAGAATGTTGTCCCACTTGATAGATTACTGACATTATATACTTATACATCTGCTAGACAGCGTGACACCCGTACTGCAGAAAGGCCAACAAATTGGGAATGGAAGAAAATCCTCGGGTTCCTTGAAGAACCCGAACACCACGAAAAGAAGGCTTCCCAAGTCTTGTGATAAATCCTAGTAGTAGCCGGACCTCTGGCAGCTCGTAGAGTGGCAATGACTTTGGCTGAAAAAACCCTGACGGGTCAATATTTTGGTCTCAAGAGCCACGCCGTCAAACGCAGAGACTTCAAGTCCGGAAGACGAACGGGCCCTTGGGTCAACAGGTCCGGGCGAAGAGGAAGTGGAAATGGAGGTGCTGCCAGAAGCGACACCAGTGTCGAGAACCACGTCCTCCTTGGCCAATCTGGGGCTATCAACATAGCCGGGAATTCTCTCCAGTCTGATCCGACGCAACACCAGAGGAAGTAAGGATATCGGCGGGAACACATAGATTAGCTCGAATTGGCTCCACGGAGCCACCAGAGCATCCACCGCCGCAGCCTTCGGGTCCTTGTGCCTGGACATGAAGGTCGGTAACTTGGCATTGAACCTGGATGCCATCAAATCCACTTGGGGAGTTCCCCAACGGGAGCACAACAGTGCAAAAATTTTCGGATGAAGACTCCATTCTCCGGGATCCATCTTCTCGCGACTGAGGAAGTCCGCCGTGGTATTCTGGACTCCTGGAATGTGAATCGCAGAGATGGCCGGTACCCTGGCCTCGGCCCATACCAGGATCCGAGACACCTCCACCATGAGCCTGGAACTCCTCGTCCCGCCTTGATGGTTGATATACGCGACCGCCGTCGCGTTGTCTGTCTGCACTCGGACTGGTAGACCGCTTAAAGTGACCGTCCAGTGTTGGAGGCAAAGGAAAATTGCCCTCAATTCCAGGATGTTGATCGGTTGGACAGACTCTTCCGACGACCATATTCCCTGAATCCAGAGATCGTTCCAGACACCCCCCAGTCCGTCAGGCTGGCATCGGTGGTTATGACCGACCACCTCGGAGGGAGGAATGACTTCCCCAGGGATAACGCTTCCGGACTTCCTAGAGACTCCCGCACCCTGTGGGAGATGATGACACTGCAATCCAGGGAAGCCTGCGATCGATCCCAACGGCTCAGAATGAGCCTTTGGAGGACCCTGGAATGAAACTGGGCAAACAGAAGTGCCTCCATGGACGCCATCAAACCCAGAAGGCGCATACACCTTCGCAGGGACATTGCTGTCGAAGACTTCATAATCTGTACATGTCGAAGGAGACATGCTTGCTTGTCTGGAGGCAGGGACACCACTGCTCGTACCGAAACGCAGAGACTTCTGTCGAAATGCATCCCCAAAAACAGGATTGACTGCGACGGTTCCAAAGACGACTTTTCCCAATTGACCAGTCACCCGAAGTCCTCCAGGAGCTGAAGGGATAGATTGCGAGCCGTCACCGCCTCCTCCTTTGGAGACGCCACCATCAAAAGGTCGTCCAGGTAGGGAGAATCGAAACCCCCTGTCTTTGAAGAATTGCCATGAGAGGCGCCAAAATTTTTGTAAAAACTCTTGGCGCTGAGGCCAACCCGAATGGCAGAGCCACAAACTGGTAATGGTCCTGACCTATGGCAAAAAGAAGGAAGCGTTGGTGAGCCCTTCCGACTGTAACATGCAAATAAGCGTCGCGAATGTCGATTGACACCAAAAAGTCGTTCTGCGACAAGGCTGCCACAACGGAGCGAAGCGACTCCATGCGGAATTTCCGGGTGTGGACATGCCGATTCGATCTTTTGAGATCCAGAATGGGGCGAAATTTGTCCTCCTTTTTGGGGACCACAAAGAGGTTGGAATAAAACCCTCTTCCCCGGTCCTCTTGCGGAACCGGTACCACCACACCCTTCTGCAGAAGGGAATCGACCTCTCGCAGTAGAGCGGCAAATAGCTCGGGCTCTGACGGAATGCGAGATTGGCAAAAACTGTCTGGGGGTCGAGAAGAAAACTCTATAAAGTAGCCTGCCGATACAACCCGCGTCATCCAGGCGTCCGGGACGCGGGAAACCCAAGTCAATTTGAATTGGAGCAGGCGACCCCCCACTCGAGAGCCCTCGAGTGAGACTCTGGCGTCAGTCCGCCTTAGCGGGCTTTTTGTCAGCTTCTCGCTTGTCTTGACGGAAACTTTGTTTCCAGGGAGTGCGGGATTTCTGAGAGGTCTCTTTTCCTGAAAAAGAGGGACGACCCGATCCCCAAGAGGGCTGACCGAACCGTCCCCTGGACCGAAAAGACCGCCGACTACTACCGACACTAGTCCTGCCAGACGCAGAAGTCACAGCTCTTCGCTGCAGTAAAGCCGTTTCTATTGCCTTTGCCTTGGCACTCAGCTCCGTGAGGTCAGATCCAAATAGCTGACCACCTGCTTGAAAACCGCGTCCCCGGTCCACTGTCTAAGCCACAGTGCTCTTTTGACTGTGAGCGCAGAGGATTGCGCCCTGGACAGCAGTGACGCAGTATCCTCCAACAACTTGAAAAGCCCATCTACCTCGATAGAGGGGATCCATCTTGCCACGCCGTCCGTAGACGGTCCAACCAGCTCAGGGAAACTTTACAAGCACACATGGTGCCCTGAATCCACGACCTGCGGCCTCGTAGATGGATTTTTCTGCCATCTCCGTTTTCCTGTCCAGCGGGTCCTGCAGACTCGCCTTCCCTCGCTAAGCTGGAATAAAGGGGCATCCACTTCAGGAGAAGGAATCCAATTATCAATCAACTCCGTAGAACACGGATACAGTCTGAAACATCCGGGCCGACTTACCAGGACGTCTAGATACCTCCTCCGGTAACTGTAACGCCCTCATGGCACCAATAAAAGCCTTCGTACGGCCCAAAAGAGAGGCAGAGTGTCCCTGCCGATCCTCCTTGTCCGAATCGGACACCTTTACGCGGGAAGGAAGGCACCGGCTTGTGTCGCTTCCTGCCATGATAAGATCTAGCTGACACCCAATAACCTAGAAGGTCAGACAGGCCATCAATAGAACTAGCGAGGGCCTCCATTTTGACATCACTGGAACCTCCGACCGCTGTGACGTCGTCGAGGTCTGCGTGTCAGAAACGCGAGACTGATCCTGTAGCGGATCTGGGAGACTGTCCGCACCTCCTGGACCCTGATCTGACATGTCCTCACACAGTATATGGCAGGTTAAACCTGTCAGTAACTAGGACAGTGTGGTTTCTTAAAGAAGAAACGAACGCTGAAGGGTTAAAGCTCTTAAAGAGAGAGCTACCCCAGCTGTCCCCCATTAAGAGTTAACCGCCTAAGAAGGGGTTAAAATCGCAGACTCCCCACAACCTCTTTATGCAAATGGTGTGCGAGCCCCAAGTGCCTCTTATAAGGCAGCAGCTGCAGGACAGCTATGCCACAGTAAATCGCAACGACTCGTCAAGGAGATCGCTAACCGCCCATGCGCCGCCAATGAGATTGCCCAGATTGGCAGGCACCAGCGACATCCAAACGATCACACAAACGATCGCATCAGCACGCGTCGCCACCGGGATCGCCAGCGGGAACGCATAGCGGCGGCAACTTTAATGTCGCAGACTCCCCACAACCTTTTTAATGGAAAGGGTGTGCGAGCCCCTCTTATGAGGTAACAGCTGCAGGACAGCGCAGTCTGTCACCCATTTGTGCCTCAGAAAGGCGCCTGCGCTGTGGGGGTGAGGGGGTTAAGCTCTGCTCTGCAGAAGCGACTCACCCAGCTGGTCGCGGTGTAGCGTCTTGTCGGGAGGAGGGGAGAGTGGGGAGCCGGAGGAAGCTTTCCGCTCCCTGCTTCAGTAATGGCCGCCGCGCTGTGCCTCTGATGTGCTCCATGTAGAAAAGCCGGAACATGAGACAGCAGTAAAGCGCGCGCTCAGAGCGCCGCGAAAATTAAAAAAAAAGGTGCGCAACTCCTCTCTCCCCCGCTCCTATGTCCTGCAGGCATCCACCTGCTTACAAAAAACACTAGTCACCAACATGTATACATGTAACAGCGGCTGCCGCAGCAGTCGCTGAAGCACTCAAAACACATTAAAATGTGGAGTACTCACCCAGCTGAGCGCCACAGGGACCCCCAGGGATTTGTGGCGCTGTGCCCATCGCTTCCCCCCGGGGCGGGGAACGCAGTGACCCCAGATGCGCGGTTTGCGTCCCTGCCAGGGAAGCAATCCTCATCCCCCAGGGCCGGCAGGGTTCTTCAGGGACCTCCATACAGGGTATACAGATCCGCCAAGGGAGAGGTGGGGTCCAGCAGCGCTGGGACCCCTGAGACCTCTAGACCCTGAGTCCAAGTCTCTGTCCGATAAAAATAATAAAATCTTCTGAGGAGCTGCTTCAGCAGCGACTATCCTCTGAGACCTCAAATTTTAGACTGGAGAGCTGGAGTAGGAGGAGCCCGAGCTGGAGGGGCCGGTCAACACTCTTTTTAATCTGAGGTGTCTATCCCATCTGGGCTCCGCCTACCCACTAGTAATGACTAGTGTGTCTCCCTTCCTTCATCTGCTGCTGAAATTACATTTTTCACTGCAGGAATTGTGTATAGCCAAGCAAAACTACTCACACGTGATATCTGCTCATTTATGGTGAACTTACCAGATTTGCCAAGGGGATAGGAAGAAGAAATGTTTTTGTTGTGACTATTAGAGAAGGAATGTTTTTCTTGAGACAGTCTTGATCGTATGTGTCCACTCAATCTAATTATTAAACACAGAGGTATTGCTTCATCAAGACCAGAGATTTTCAAGCCAGCCTTGATGAGGAGTCGTAGTGGAGTCAAAGTCTCCTGATTCATGAAGAGGTGCAAAAGACAATGACTGGAGTAGGAACACCGCAGTCATGAATTAGATGAGCGGTGGTGTCAGGCCCCCCTGCTCCCCTTTCTTTCCCTCCCCAATACCACCCAGTTTGTGCATGCTGGGAAAAACCGTTGTCAAATTCCAAAGGCCGCAAAATGTTTGCACAACTCCAAATGTGCAAAAGTTTTGAGACTTTTTAGCGCAATTTATATCAGAATTCTGGCAAAATTGCTTTGATTAATCAGGATGTGTGTCTTTATGGTGCACACGGGAAACCATTCAGGGACAGAGTAATCTGTGCTACATTTGAGTTTAAATGATTTCTACGGTATTGCACTGATATATTACTGTGTGATTTATAGATCGTCAAGGGGTCCAAGACAAAGCGCTCGTTGAAGCAATCCAGGACCGTCTTTCCTCTATTCTGCAGACCTACATCCTCTGCAAACATCCACCTCCGGGAAGTCGTCTCTTGTACCCAAAGATGATCCAAAAATTGGCGGACCTGCGCAGCCTGAATGAGGAGCATTCCAAACAGTATCGCTTCCTCTCTTTCCAGCCGGAGCACAGTATGCAGCTCACCCCACTTGTATTGGAAGTTTTCGGCAATGAGTGAATTAGAATAAAATTACTTAGTTGGGTATGAGTTAGGTTATATGTTAAGGTGGGAGTCTTTATACAAGAGATGGTGAGCTGCGGCTGTATATAGAGCATACTATTTAAGAAGCATCGGGACAAGAAAAAAATGGATGCTTATCTCGCTTTCTGTAATTCTTCTGCAAATTGGGATACTTTCCCTTGCCAAGCTCTTGATGTAATGTTTCAATATGAGAAGCTTTGCCATGTTTTTGTGCCTTTTAGACAGCAAATGTCAGAATGTGTCATCCTTGATAAAGTTAGCTTTTATAGGAGTTTTTTTATGTACTAAAGCCATTGTTTGCTAATTTTGCATTTACTCAAATCTAAAGGACTGTAGAAGCCTTAAAGTCTTTAATTGACATTTTATAGTGTAAATATATAAAAAAAAATAATTAAAGAATCTATAAACAATATATAAATACAGAGACACTCGTGCACAGACAGATATACCTGTGTGATATAACGGTAGACAGACAGATCTACCTACTTGTATTCATGCGGCAGATTTGCTTGTTTGGTACTATAGCCTGGTCTATGGACCCCATACTGATCTCTAAAAAAAACGCTTGCAACCAATCTGCCGCATGTGAGCACCTTTTATGTGTAAATGTGAGAAAATGTATATTTCGGATTGCAAATGATTATATTTTAATATAAATGACTTTTGAAAGAAAAGGCAAGGCCATATTTTTGCTATGACATAGTTGCATTATGCTGCACACATCACCTTAGACCCTGATCTGTTGATGCTGAATAACGTTCGGGGTCCAGCCTGCTACATACACCACTTTCTACATGAAAAGACAAATACTAGTCAGTAATCCATTGTTTCTAAAATGGGGATTTTATTCATCCAGGTGGTGCTTTGCAGTATTTTTTATAAGGAATAGTCTAAGACATTTTTGTGATTATTCCTTACAGCTGAATGTGGATGGGAAACATATAATGCACAAATTTATGCAGATGTATGGAATAGATTTCTAGTTGCAGGAGTATCTGTTGTGTGTGAACATACGCTCATGAAGAAGATCACGTTTTATGCAAAAAGAACAGTAATAAGACTGTGTACAAGTACAGTTCTTGACGTGCTGCTGTATAACGCCCGTACAAGGCTTCTCGTGGATAACACCTGTGTTCATACAGCATAAGACCTTATAACTTAGAGTTTAGAACCTTAATACGCCAGGGATGTATGCAGAAAAATATTCCAGTTTGCGAGGTATATATTTTTCCTGCAACAAAATGGACTGTGTTCAGAAATCCTTACGGTGTATTCATACATACCTGTCTTCACCCTCTTTTTTATGGTTTAACAAAACTGCACCAAATAATAAGATAAAACCTGAAAGTGTAAACATACCGGTAATGTGTTCACATTCTCAAATAAAGAGTAATCATCATTTTAATTTTTAGTTAATAAATCAAGAGTACACATGAAAAATCTGCTTCTTTCTCCTCCTGGAATGATATTTCACTCTCAATTCACAGGTACAGTATGTATTCAGTGAACGCAGATTTCCCTATTACTGAGATAGGAGATGGCAGTTGGTGCTTATAACATTCTATGGAGAAGAGGAGGGGGAGGAGCTAGAAGCATATACAGACATTTTGCGGAAGCAGTTACAGTTCTCCATGGAACTTTATGAGCACCAACTGTTATCTCCTATCTCAGTAAAGGGAAAATCTGTTTTCACTGAGTACATATTCTACCTGTGAATTGAGACTGTAGTATCAATTCAGGAGAAAGAAGCGGATTTCTCTGATCAGATATATTACAAAGTGGCTTATTTTCATGCGCACTATTGATTTATTTTAAAAAAAGCGGGTGTTCATTAAAGGCCTTTTTATTTACAAATAGTTTAATGTGATTTGAAATAAAATAAATAATATTCACCTTTTCTATTCTGCTGCTTTTGTGCTGCTGGTCTATGGTATATTGGCTCCAGCTACATTATACTGCTCCAACATGTGACCGATGGGATCAATCGCTGGCAACTGCTGTTACCATGTCACCATTATATCAAGTCATTGGCTGCGGCGGTCACTTGTCCATACCCCTTGTCATCATTGGAGTCCTGTAAACAGAGACCAGAGGGGGACCAGGTAAAAGGGGCTACATGGGATTGGTAAGGAGAGTTTTACTCCTTTCGTTATTTAACACCATTGGCTGCTAGTTTTAAAACTTTATATGAGATCTTTAACACGTGGTAAATAATAATCTTTTTATTTGTAGAACACCAATGTATAGCATTTAATTTTCTGGGACCTCTTTGCATATTTTCAACATTACCTATTATATAACACTTATCTTGAAGAATGGAGCGGTGGCATCATAGTAATCAGACTATCACTGGTGGGAAGCAGCGCAGGATTTCTTTTGTTTGTTGGTGGATTTTGTTGCTTCTTTCAGATGAGTGATATCGAGCGGCACTTAGTACGTAGCGAATATGTCCACTGATCTCACGTACTGTATATTGGACAGCTCTGGACATAGTGGCCTCCATCGCATGTAGATCACCTTCAGCCAGAGCCGTTTGTAGTCCATGTAACTGACTGGACTGGAGTCTTTATCAATGATTCCTTATATATTACTCTTGGACTTTGATCAGTTTTTGCACTAGAAAGTACTGTTGCTATCTACATTTATTCTTTTACATGCTTTCTATTGAGAGCCTAAAGTCCACCTGATGGTACATAATGTGGCAGCTTCTGCATTGTGGTGTATTCATGGCAGATTTTCAGCATGAAGGCTTCTATATATAATGTAATGAAAAGTGGTTTAAAGAAAAAAAACAAAACAATACACTCCAGGGAAAAAAATCTAAGGAAAACTTGAGAGCGTCCTTCAGATTTTAAAGTCCACAGCGTGCACAATCTATTTGGATTTCTTCTGCCATGGATTTCTCTTGCTGTAAGGACAGGGTCACACAAGCATAGAAAAAATTGTTCAAAGTTTCATCCAGAAAAGTGGGACGATTTTTACTCGATTATCATCCACATGCAATCATTTTTTTTTACTATCAATAATTTATACAACTATTTACAGTTTCCTGTTATAGAATTTGAATGTATCCATAAAACTCGGACATAGACTTGGATGTGCCACTCTCATCCGATTGACAGAAGAAACTAGTGCGTGCTGCGATTTTTTTATTTTTTTCATGCAGATGCAATCAGTGAAAAAAAAAATCGCCCATCTGCGCTGCCCCAGTGAATAACATTGGTAGTTTTTTTTCACGGACAGCACTTGGAGCGAAAATATGGTCTTGTGAATGAGTCCTAATGCTGAGGTTAGCGTCTTCTGTAAAATATAGGACAAATATAGGACGCATTTACACTGCGGATTTTAATTTCATATGATATTCAACTAGACAATTCTTGTGTTTTAACATCGTTTTGAATGCATTTCTGCATACATATCTGTTCTGGGTCCTCCTGTGTCTCTATTGGGTCAGTTTTTCTTATCTTTACTACAAACATATTTGATACGTTTTTGTCTTTTTGTTTTATATGAAAAATTATTTGGTCCCTTGGTTTAAAATTGTGTCCTTGAAACATATCAAAAAGAAATGTTTTTGGGCAATCAATATGTTCAACTGATCCATTTTTTTTTCCCTCTGCATTGACTTCCATTTACAGTTTTTGTCCAGATTTCAATTGAGCATGCCTTATTTTACTGCATGTGTTTTTCAAGTCGTTCACCTTCACCTTCAGCAAGTAAGGCCTTCTTCACATGGCAGAGTTTCCCATCTATATTCAGTCCATACAAGCCGTACCCACAAATCGGACTGCCAATGACTATAACAGGGTCAGTGTGCCGTCCGATTTGTGGGTACGGCTTGTATGGACTGAATATAGATGGGAGACTCTGCCATGTGAAGAAGGCCTTACTTGCTGATGTCATGGCGTCCATTTAAAGCTAGTAACATTGCCTGGTGCATATATAAGCTGTGTGGTGAACAGAGAAAATGTATCTTATCACTCTCAGATGTGTCTGCCTTACTAATGATGATTGTCCTCATGATGTTGCCAATGGCTCTTAAGGCCGCCATACACATTAGACTGAAGTTGTCCAAAACCAAGTGAATTGGTTGAAGGTCTAATGTGTAGGGGGCCTCCTGATTGTCCCTCCACAGATGATTTCTGGGATAGAAGGATTCGGCTGTTGGGATTTCAATGGCTGAGTCATTTATTCGGCACTGAGATAAGACACAGCCAGAGGAATCTGGCAGCAGCTCTCTCATAGAGAACACTGGAACGCTTGGCCAAGCCCAACGTTTGTGTGTGGAGGAGTAGGGAGAGACAGCTGTCTAATGTGGGGGCCTTAAGTAATGGCAAGTGTTGGACCGTAAGATTTGGTTCAAAAATGCTATATAAATAACACATGGAATCGGGCTAACAATCCATGCCAAATGCCAAAATAATATGTGCATGTGTTACAAGCAAAGTTTGTTGTTAATTTTACAGTTAGTGAAATTTATGGTGAAAATCCACAGCATAGGGCAAAATGCCGAGTTGAAAATTTGCAAAATGTCTAGAATATGAAGTGAAGATTTTGGCAAAAAGTGGTCTGGAAGAGCGCTGCCAGGAAGGAGGTATCCAAAAAGGTGAAGAAAATAATTTATTAGTTAACCACACGTTTCGGGATCGATCAGACTCCTTCATCAGGTGTACTAAAAACAGAAAATAGCCCGTTCTTTATACAGATTAACATGTGAAGTAACAAGCACAAAATACACAATTAATAAACATAAAGAAAATTATTATAAAGGAATATATAGTATTGCACTATCCCATGAACTATATTCATCACTAAAGTCTTTTGATAGTATCATTCAAAACATATATAGGACGTAGTACTGACGTCATTTAGTGAGTTCATAAACACATCCAGTGAGCCACACCTGCTGTTTCAGGGTTAATTCTTGCCGTGTCTCATTGTGTTGGTATTGGGACACCAATAACATGTCAGAGTCATTGTATATGCAAATAGGAAAAGAAAAAAAACTAAAACACACAAGCAAAATTATATGATCTTATATATCAAAAGATCCATACAGTCCCCACCAGTATCGTTCAGGATGACCTAATGGTATCGTTATACTCCCACTAAATGATAATGTGAATACTGATTCATATTACTGTTGCATTAGTTTCTTTCATTTAAACCATCTGGTGCTAAACTAAATAGTTTAATAGGATTCACGATTGATGAGTTTTGGTAACGATTCGGAGTACTGTGAGATATTTGTTCTATTGTTCATTTTTAACAGCTAAGATCTTTATGTTCCATCAAATAATGTTTAGATAGAGAATGATTATTCCATTTCCTATGTTATGTCTACGTTTATTCATCCTTTTATGTACTGGTTGTATAGTTCTTTCTATATATTGAAGATTACAGTTACTTTGTAATAAATAAATTACATAACTGGTATTGCAGTCTAAAGCTGCATTATAGGAAAAATCTCTCGTGTGATTGTGGATTTGAAATCTTTGCGATGTGTTTTTATCATGCCGCAACAAAGGCATTTTTTTCCTCCTGTAGATTGTGTTGAGTGAGTAGATTTAATAGATTCTCAGAGGATTGTATAGTTTCTTATCCTGCAAGTTCATTTTTTAAACTCATATTTTTGCGGAAGATAGTGTTAGGTTTATCAAGTAATATCCATGCGAGAATCGGATCATTCCTGATTTTGGATCAGTATTTGGTTGAAGTACCACTCCAGCGGTTTAGGTTTTTTTTTAGCGCTGGTGTGACGCTTTAAATTAAGCTCCCTACCCCATGTCATCTATTCACACTCCATTGCTCCGGTCTCGCGGCATCATCTTGTGAGCGCTGCTTCTGACTGCCTGGAAGTCAGAAGCTATTCCACAAGCTCTCAATGCCAGACTATGAAAGCCAGAACGAGGTTCTCATAGACCTGTATTGAAAAGTGACCTCCATGAAACGCTGGAGCAGCCATCAGGTCGCTTTTCACCGGAAACGCTGGAAAACTATGAAGGCGGCAGCAAGGGAGTATGAGACAGAGGGCAGGGGAATTACATTTCAAGAACCACTCCAGTGGTGCAACAAAAAAACTCTGGAGTGGTGCTGCACCTTATTTCTCAGGGTCCTTTAGATTGATTGAAAGTAGTGATAAAACTCTAATTTTTTTTTTTAATTCTTGATCCTCTTTGTTCCTATGTTCTGTCCTGTCTTCAGACATATCTTCTGACTTAATTAACTGGTACATTTGAATGCGTCTTTAAGAATCTGTGTTGTGTATTTCTTTTCCTTGAATCTATTTTGTAATATCTGGGCCTCTTTATAGAAATCTGTATCAGGTGTGCAGTATTTTCTGATACACCGATTTTAGCCATGTGGCGTGTTCTTAATCCATTTGATTAATTTTGATCAATTTACTTATCCTGGCAGATTTTTGCATTATTGAAATTGGAAATGGTAACTGATGAGAATTGTGCCAAATTAATTAAAACGATTAGTATATTTGCCTGTATATATAGGCCAAATGTTATATACCGCTCTGGCAAAAATTAAGAGACCACTTTCAAATGTTCAGTTTGTCTGATTTTTCTCTTTATAGGTATATTTTTGAGTAAAATGTAAATTGCTCTTTTATTCTATAAACTACTGACAACATGTCTCCAAATTTTCAAGCAATAAAGTTTTTTTTTTTTTTCCTGACAAAGAAAAATTGTCAAAATTAAAAAAAAAAAAACAGTGCTTTCAAATAATGCAAAGAAAACAAGTTCATAATCATTTAGAAACAACAATACTAATGTTTTAACTCAGGAAGAGTTCAGAAATCAATATTTTGTGGAATAACCATGATTTTTAATCACAGCTTTCATGCGTCTTGGCATGCTTTCCACCAGTCTTTCACACTGCTTTTGGGTGACCTTATGCCACTACTGGTACAAAAATGTAAGCAGTTCTTCTTTGTTTGATGGCTTGTGACTATCCATCATCCTCTTGATTACATTCCATAGGTTTTCAATGGGGTTCAGGTCTGGAGATTGGGCTGGCCATGACAGGGATTTGATGTGTGGTCTCTTAATTTTTTCCAGAGCTGTATGTACCAATAATTTAACTTTTGTCTGTTTCAGTTTTACAGTATACCTGGAAAGGTCAGGATAGGAACAATATGCATAAATAGTACTTAAGATGATCATTAATCAGTACTTACATGGATGCAACACGTACCTATAAGGCTACAGTCACGCGTTCAGTATTTGGTCAGAATTTTACCGCAGTATCAAGAGTGGAATAATCAGAGGAAAAGTATAATAGAAACACGTCACCACTTCTGTATTTATCACCCATTCCTGGTTTTGGCTTACAAATACTGATGTGAAATACTGACCAAATACTGATAGTGTGACCGTAGCCTTATATATGGGTGTTCACAGGACCTTGTCATTTTTGTGGACCGTGTTCATTTTTGATCCGAGTCATAGATTAAAATTACCCATACAAATCTATGGGTCGGTGAAAAATCATTAACAAGCACACATGGCAATCAGTGGGCAAGCTGTTTTAAAAGTAATCCGTCATGTATAATAACACTATTTTATCTACAGATTAACCCCATATCTGCTGGCTAATAGC
>JARQOD010000002.1:91840654-91900290 GCA_033576555.1 Oophaga sylvatica | reverse complement strand
TTGGGAAAATTTAACCCCAAAAGGAACTTTTCTAATGGGGGTGGACACTTTGAACTCCAATGTTCACAAAGTTTTTTAACAAGAGCCGTAAAAAAAAAAAACAATTTTTTTTCACAAAAAACTTTTCACCCCCAATTTTTTTTTCCCAAGGTAAAAGACCCCAAAAGTTTTTTGTGAAATTTTTTCCTGAGCATGCTGATACCCCATATGGGGGGGTAACCATGTTTTGGGTGCATGGCAGGTTTGGGGAAGGAAGGACGCCTTTTTGACTTTTTAAACTAGTTTGGTGGACCCAGTCGCGTTTGTAACCCCCAATTGTCCAAAAACAGGGAAACCCCCCACAAGTGACACCTTTTTGGAAACTAGACCCCCTAAAAATTATATAATGTGTGGTGAGCACTTTAAACCCCCAAGGGTTTACAAAGTTTATAACCCCGGGCATGAAAAAAAAAAACTTTTTTTTTCCCCACAAACCCTATCGTTTGTCCCCAAATTTTTTTCCCCAAAGGGGTAACAGGAAAATTAACCACAAAAGTTTTGCCCAATTTGTCCGATACGCTGATACCCCTTTGTGGGGGGGGACCACTTTTGGGCCCCGGGCAGGTTTGGAAGGGAAGGAGCGCCGTTGACTTTTTCAAACCAAAATTGCGGAATTAAAATTTGGGACGCCTGTCCTTTGGGAGAGCCCTGATACCCAAAACAGTCAAAACCCCCCCACAAATAAAACCCATTTTGGAAACTAGACCCCTTAAGGAACTTATCTAGATGTGTGGTGAGCACTTTGAACCCCCATGTGCTTCACAGAAATTAATAAACGTAGAGCCGTGAAAATAAAAAATCATTTTATTCCTCAAAAATGATTATTTAGCCTGCTATTTTTTTATTTTCCCAAGGGTAACAGGAGAAATTGGACCCAAAAAGTTGTTGTGCAATTTTTCCTGTGTACGCTGATACCCCATATGTGGGGTGAAACCACTGTTTGGGCGCATGGGAGTGCTTGGAAGGGTAGGAGCGCCATTTTGTAATGCAGACTTTGATGGAATGTTCTGCGGGCGTCATGTTGTGTTTGCAGAGCCCTTGATGTACCTAAACAGTAGAAACCCCCTGCAAGTGACACCATTTTGGAAACTAGACCCCCCCAAGGAGCTTATCTAGATGTGTGGTGAGCACTTTGAACCCCCAAGTGCTTCACAGAAATTTATAAACGCAGAGCCGTGAAAATGAAAAATCATTTTTTTTCTCAAAAATGATTTTTTTAGCCAGCTATTTTTTATTTTCCCAAGGGTAACAGGAGAAATTAGAACCCCAAAATTGGTGTGCAATTTGTTCTGAGTACGCTGATACCCCATATGTTGGGGTAAACCACTGTTTGGGCGCACGGCAGGGTTTGGAAGGGAGGGAGCGCCATTTGACTTTTTGATAGCCGCGTCGTGTTTGGAGACCCCCTGATGTGTCTAAACAGTGGAAACCCCCCACAAGTGACCCCATTTTGGAAACTAGACCCCTTAAGGAACTTATCTAGATGTGTGGTGAGCACTTTGAACCCCCAAGTGTTTCACAGAAATTTATAAATGCAGAGCTGTGAAAATAAAAAATCATTTTTTTTCTTAAAAATGATTTTTTTAGCCAGCTATTTTTTATTTTCCCAAGGGTAACAGGAGAAATTAGAACCCCAAAATTGGTGTGCAATTTGTCCTGAGTACGCTGATACCCCATATGTTGGGGTAAACCACTGTTTGGGCGCACGGCAGGGCTCGGAAGGGAGGGAGCGCCATTTGCCTTTTTGAAAGCCACGTCGTGTTTGAAGACCCCCTGATGTGTCTAAACAGTGGAAACCCCCACAAGTGACCCCATTTTGGAAACTAGACCCCTTAAGGAACTTATCTAGATGTGTGGTGAGCACTTTGAACCCCCAAGTGTTTCACAGAAATTTATAAACGCAGAGCTGTGAAAATAAAAAATCATTTTTTTTCTCAAAAATGATTTT
Source organism: Oophaga sylvatica (assembly GCA_033576555.1). NCBI lineage: Eukaryota > Metazoa > Chordata > Amphibia > Anura > Dendrobatidae > Oophaga > Oophaga sylvatica. Next base: position 91,898,303 of record JARQOD010000002.1, on the reverse strand, counting down.
TTTAGCCAGCTATTTTTTATTTTCCCAAGGGTAACAGGAGAAATTAGAACCCAAAAATTGGTGTGCAATTTGTCCTGAGTACACTGATACCCCATATGTTGGGGTAAACCACTGTTTGGGCGCACGGCAGGGCTCGGAAGGGAGGGAGCGCCATTTGACTTTTTGAACGCCATGTCGTGTTTGGAGACCCCCTAATGTGCCTAAATAGTGGAAATCCCTCAATTCTAGCTCCAACCCTAACCCCAACACACCCCTAACCCTAATCCCAACCCTAATCCTAACCTAAATCCCAACCCTAATTCCAACCCTAATTGTAACCCTAACCTTAATTATAACCCTAACCCTAATTGTAACCCTAACCCTAATTATAACCCTAATTATAACCCTAACCCTAAGGCTAGGTTCATTTTGCGTTTTACCAGCCCGTTCAACACATAGCGTTGACGGGCTGGTAACGGTATAGCATAACGCGATCGCGTTATGCTATACCCGCTAGCGCAGAGGAATCAGCAGATGATTCATCTGTGCTAGCGGTGACGGAGCCCAAACGCTGCAGCCCGTGTCCGAGGCTCCGTCACTGAATTATGGCACGTCGCAAACGCATGCCGCTTTACGGCATGCGTCGCGATGCGCCCTCAAATGGGGGTGAATGGCAGCGTTAACGGACTGCCATAACGCAGTATGAACCCAGCTTAACCCTAACGCTAATTATAACCCTAATGCTAACCCTAACCCTAATTATAACCCTAACCCTAATTATAACCCTAACCCTAATGCTAACCCTAACCCTAATTATAACCCTAACCCTAATTATAACCCTAACCATAACAGAAAAATGAAAATAAATATAATTTCTATTTTTTATTATATGTCCCTAACTAAGGGGGTGATAAATGGGGGGGTTATGTACTGTTTTTTTTATTTTGATCACTGTGATAGTTTATCACAGTGATCAAAATGCACTTTCTGGAGAATGAATGAAAAAAAATTTGAATCTGCCGCCAAGCAGCCATTTTTTTTTTGCAGGAAGAAGACCGGGAGGATCGGAGGCCAGGGGGACCTGCCAGAGGACAACGGTAAGTATAGGGGGGGTTCAGGGGGACACGGGGACCCTCATATTCTCCCCTCTGATGTGCGATCACATCAGAGGGGAGAGAAATCATTTTTTTTTTTTGCGATCGCGTCTATGCTTGCATAGCCGCGATCGCAACACCGGGATCGGTGAATACCGACCTGGATCATGTTCTCTGGGGTCTCGGCTACCCCCGGTAGCCGAGACCCCAGAGAATATTTGCCCATCCCCCCAGCACATAGCGCCACATAGCGGCGGGCGCACTGAGCATGTGCCCGCCATTTTCTTCACAGCGCCGGCACCGGGGGACACCAGAGGGCCCTGGGGCCACATGCAGGGGATCGGGGGCCACATGGGGGTCCTGGGGACCCTTTTTCTCTGTCCTCTGATGTCCGATGACATCAGAGGACAGAGAAAATAAATGGCACAACTTTTTTTTTTTTTTTTGTTGCGGTCGCCGTTATAGGGTTAATAACGGCGATCGCAACATCGGTGTCAGTAAAAACTGACCCGATTCATGTTCTCTGGGGTCTCGGCTACCCCGGTAGCCGAGACCCCGGAGAAAATGCGCCTCTGGGGGGCGCTATTCACTTTTTCCACAGCGCCGTTAATTAACGGCGCTGTGGTTTAAGTACCCTTAATGACCGCCGTTAAAAGGCGTATCGGCGGTCGTTAAGGGGTTAAGAATAAATAATTTTAATGAAATAAAAACGCATTTTTTTGACCATCTTTTATTTAACTCTTAATCCCTCGAAGCCCTTGATCTCCTATAATAAAGAAAAAATAATAAAACAACATTATTCTTACCTATCTGGCGATCTGTCACGTCCCACGCTGTAATCCTTCACAAAGGGTTAACTAGCTTTGAGCCAAGCAGACAAGTAATACTGAGTGCTCAGCTGAAAGCTCCTGAATGAATGAGCTTATCTCCTGCCGACAGGAGAGGATGTGATTAATGAATGAAGCTTAATTGATTGCGTCCCACTTTCACTTGAGGTCAGGTCACTGAAGTGAAAGTGGGAATAAATCAATTAAGCTCCATTCATTAATCACTTCCTCTCCTTTGGCTGGGAGAGGAACTTATTCATTCGGGGGGTAACAGTTTAGACGGCAGCATTAGCTCCCTGCTAGCTGTAACCTGTTAACCCTTTCTGATGGATTACAGCGTGGGACCTGACTGTGCATCGGATTGGTAAGAATAATTTTGCTTTTTTATTTTATTTTTATTACAGGAAATGGTTTTAGCAGGAAAATAAAATATGGTCAAAAACTGTTTGATTATTTCATTAAACTTCTTTTTTATTAAAGTGTGTGTGTTTGATTTTTCTTTCATACAATAGGATTAATAATTGATAGTTGTCTAATTGACAGCTCTCAATTATTAACCTGGCTTAAAGTGACCTTTCAATTGCAAGGTGGTTTTAACCCCTTATTAACCCATTCGCCACCGCTACAGGGCAATGGGAATAGACGGGCAAAGTGCCAGAAAGGGCTAATCTAATTAGAGATTTGCCCTTTCTGGGGTGTCTGAGGGCAGATGTTAGTAGCCAGGGGGGCACAAAAAAAATGTACCCTCCCTAGGCTATTATTATATGCCCCCACTCGCTTGCTTTGTCTGTCTGGTGGAGAAAATACAGCGGGAGCCCACGCATTTTTTTTCAATGAATTTACACCTTTAATTAACCCCTACATGTCTGAAATTTTGCACACATACACTTATGTAATTGTAAGTTAAAACCATATATCAAAATACATGAAATGACATGGTTAACTGTGTGTAAACAATGTATCATTTCATGTCGGCTTCTGTGATTTCACAAAAGCCGGCAATTGAATTAGCGGCTATTACAGTATGTAGAAGTGTATGAACTATAAATATATATATATATATGTATGTATGTGTCACAATGACATGTATATATATATATATATATATATATATATATATGTATTCTATGTGTATGTATCTAGTGTTTTGTGAGCTGTCAGTGTGATTTTACAGTAGCCGGGGATGAATTGCCGGCTTTTCAAAGGAGACTGGTGCGTATAAATCGGACAGCACTCGCATGGTGCGAGTGCTGTGCGATGATTTCTCGCACCCATTGACTTGCATTGGCGATTATCATGCCAAAAATCGCATCAAATCGCAGCATGCTGCGATTTTTTTCTCACACCAATTTCTGATGAGAAAAAAATCGCAAATGAGAACTCACCTATTGAATAACATTGGTCAGATTTGAATCTGATTTTTTTTCGGCTGAATATCATCCGTTTTCGGCGCCAGTGAGTATGAGCCCTAAAAGTTATTTTTTCATTCCTATTACTTTGGGATATTACTAGCACTTGTTTGGTCATCCAGCTTGTCCTATTGCAAGAGGATTGTGAACACCACAGCAGTGTTTTTTATACTTTCCTTCGTTAAATAAGATTTGGTTCAGGTGATCACCTAATCAGAAGCACATTAAGTAGAATGAGGTGTACTCTGGTTGGAATTCAACTGACACGGGAATGGAATGGCTGTCCGACATGTAATGAAGCTGATTTTTATAAAACTGTGCAGTGGTCTCAGTGGCGTACCGTCAATTGTAGCAGACCACGCAGCTGCTATGGGGCCCGGACAGGTGAGGGGGCCCGCGATGGCCGCTGCGGTTTGGCAGCTGTGCTGACACAGTACTACCAGGGGGTCAGCGGGGGAGGCGGAGTGCAGCTGTTCTATATACTCACCTCCTCCTTGCGCGGTCTCTGCAGCCCCCCTGCTCTTCTCCCACGGTCTCTGGCGCCAGTGTTCAGCGGTCAGGTGGTACCGCATATTAAAGTCATGAATATGCACATATTCATGACTTTAATAAGCGGTACCACGTGACCGCTGAACACTGGCGCCGGAGACCGCGGGAGAAGAGCAGGGGCTGCAGAGACCGCGCCGTTGGGAGGGTGAGTATAAGGGATATTCGCCTGTCCCGTTCCACCGCTGCTCGCCGCTGTGTCCTCGCGTCCTCTCTTACTGTGAATGCTCAGGCAGAGGGCGCGATGACGTAGTTTGTGCGTGCCGCGCCCTCTGCCTGAGCATTCACTGCGGAGGACCCGGAAGACAGCTGCGGTCAGCGGTGCACCGGGTGACAGGTAAATATCACAGGTGCCGGGATGTGAGTATGTCTTTTTTTTTTTTTGTTTCAGCAGCTGCGGCAGTATAAGGGACCTATACTATGGGGCACAATCTATGGAGCATCTGTGAGGGTATTATCTATGGAGCATCTATGGAGGCATTATCTATGGAGCATCCATGGGGGTATTATCTATGGAGCATCTATGGGGCATTATCTATGGAGCATCTATGGGGGCACAATCTATGGAGCATCTATGTGGGCACAATCTATGGAGCATCTATGGGGGCACAATCTATGGAGCATCTATGGGGGCATAATCTATGGAGCATCTATGGGGGCACAATCTATGGAGCATCTATGGGGGCACAATCTATGGAGCATCTATGGGGCACAATCTATGGAGCATCTATGGGGGCATAATATATGGAGCATCTATGGGGGCATAATATTGGAGCATCTATGGGGGCACAATTTATGGAGCATCTATGGGGGCATAATATATGGAGCATCTATGGGGGCATAATATATGGAGCATCTATGGGGGCATTATCTATGGAGCATCTATGGGGCATTATCTATGGAGCATCTATGGGGGCATTATCTATGGAGCATCTATGGGGGCACAATCTATGGGGGCATAATCTATGGAGCATCTATGGGGCAGCATCTATTGGGGCACAATCTATGGAGCATCTATGGGGGCACAATCTATGGAGCATCTATGGGGGCATAATATATGGAGCATCTATGGGGGCATTATCTATGGAGCATCTATGGGGGCATAATCTATGGAGCAACTATGGGGGCATAATATATGGAGCATCTATGGGGCATTATCTATGGAGCATCTATGGGGCATTATCTATGGAGCATCTATGGGGCACAATCTATGGGGGCATAATCTATGGAGCATCTATGGGGCAGCATCTATTGGGGCACAATCTATGGAGCATCTATGGGGGCACAATTTATGGAGCATCTATGGGGGCATAATATATGGAGCATCTATGGGGCCTGGGGGCATTATCTATGGAGCATCTATGGGGGCATAATCTATGGAGCATCTATGGGGGCATAATCTATGGAGCATCTATGGGGGCATAATATATGGAGCATCTATGGGGGCACAATCTATGGAGCATCTATGGGGGCATAATGTATGGAGCATCTATGGAGGAATTATCTATGGAGCATCTATGGGGGCACAATCTATGGGGGCACAATCTATGGAGCATCTATGGGGGCAGAATACATTTTTTTCGTTAAATGTGTCCCCTCACTGTGCTGGCACTTTACATTTACAATAGCTCTGGCTTTTTTTTTTTGGGGGGGGGGGCCCATTCAGACTTTTGCTATATGGCCCCATGATTTCTATGTACGCCCCTGAGTGGTCTCTTAATTTTTGCCATAGTTGTATATATTTAATATTTTTTTTCTTTAAATTAAAACTACGCATATTCTCCTCCTGGTATGGATACAATGTTAGACTGAGCTAGGTGTACAAAATGAACTTTACTAGATATTGTGCTGTAGAGGGAAGGGATAGTTTAACCGTTGCTCCTGACACTTCTACATGGGCAGTCACATGCCAAGAGTGAGATCTTTGTGATGGTTTTGCTTATTCTAACCTGACAAGTGCTGTAATACACACTATTAGGAGACTGTCAGGTGATAGATCCCAGATGGTCCTTCATTCTCAATTCATGCACAAAATCTGTATTTCATGAAGACAGACATTCACATTACTGAGTCAGAAGATGACAGTTGGTGATTAGAGTATTCTATGGAGATAGGAGGAGACGGAGCTAAAAACATACATAGGCATTAGTGATGAGTGAACATGCTCAGATAAGGTGTTACCCGAGCATGCTCGGGGGCTAACCAAGTGACGAATAATATGTTCGAGTACCCTCGGCTGCATGTCTCGCAGCTGTTAAGCGCAACACATGCAGGAATTTCCTAACAAACAGGTAATCCCTGCACGTGTTGCGACTGTCTAACAGCTGCAAGACATCCAGCCGCTGGGGCTAGAACATATTTTTCGAGCATGCCGAAGTCACCTGGTTAGCACCCGAGCATGCTTGGATAACACCTTATCTGAGCACGTTGCTCATCACTAACAGGCATATACTGGAAGTTCTCCTGCAATGACAATTACAGTTCTCCATGGAACTTTATGAGCACCAACTGTCATCTAAGTAATGGGAAAATGTGTATTTACTGAATGCAATTGTTACCAGTGAATTGAGAATTTTGAGAATGAATGATCAGTTCAGAATGACAAAGAAGTGTTTTTCTTTAATAAGATATAATACAGAGTCTATTTTCATGTGTGCTATTGATTTATGAAAAATTGGTAAAAAAAATAATGGTTATGCTTTAAATGTTTCAGATCATCAAACTAATAATACCAATATCAGACAAAGATAACCCATATAGACACAAAATGGAATTCATGTATTGAAGAAAAAATACAGTTCAGCCTTAGCTACTAAAATGTCAGTGATTTTTCTCATATGTAAAAATACAGTTTCAATTTCCATTAGTGTTTTAGATGAGATTTTCATCAGTATTTGCTCATTGTCCGTTTTTACCCTCAGAGTTTCATCAGCTTTTCCTCATATGAATAAAAAGAAACCTGATGGAGGTTTCTCCAGCTTGTCCTATCAAACAGTCCATGAAAAACGGACAGCTCACAGATGGCATTTTTGTGCTGTCCTAATTTTTCTTGGACCCATAGACTTGCATTAGTGAGTTTGATCTGCGCAAAACCTGCAAATATGACAACAATTTATTAAAAATATTAACTTTATTAATTTAAAAAAATTGAGATAAAAATGTAAACATCAAGGATAAGATTGAGGGTGATATCATATCAGAAAAATGCAAAATGGGATATAGCGTATAATAAGTGATGCATGAAAGTAATAACATTGGCAATCAAGTAGTATATCAATATATACATGGAATCAATGGCGCTATATAAATAAATAATAATAATATACAACATATATTCAAACACCAGCTTATGGTAACTAGGCTGAGATACCAGAATATGATAAATCATATGATAACAAATTAAGAAAGCCTGCTAAAGAAGAGAGGTATTTCTGGGCGTAGTAAATGATTTAGTAACACAATCTGCAAAAATAGCTAATTAAGCAATAGCCATGTCATCTACCGTAACATAAAAGGTGACCACATACAACACTGCCATAAGCTCATAATGAATGTATAGAGCAAAAGGCATACCGCATTTTTCGGACTATAAGACGCAATTTTTCCCCAAAAAAATTGTGAGGAAAATGGGGGGTGCGTCTTATAGTCCGAACGCAGGCTTACCGGGGGGTTGCAGCAGTGGTGTGGCGGTGGCAGAGGTGCAGCGTTGCAGAGGCGCTGTGGGCAGCGTGCACCTGAGCAGGGTCCCTTCCTCAGATAAGGTGACACCGCAGCACGGTGTCCACGGAGAGCAGAGAGGAGAGCAGAGCCGGGTTTATCGGTGGTGGCGGCCATCTTCCTAAGGCGGCGTGTGCGCAGATAGAGTACTCTGGTTCCTGGGGCTTCATGAAAATGGCCGTGGGAGGCACTTGCGCAGATAGAGATCGCTGCGGCCATTATCCTGAAGCCGAGTTCACAGATTGAAAGCTCGGCTTCAGGAAAATGGCCGCCGCGATCTCCATCTGCGCACTCACTGCCTCCCACGGCCATTTTCCTGAAGCCCCAGGAAGCAGAGTACTCTATCTGCGCATGCGCCGCCTCAGGAAGATGGCCGCCACCACCGACAAACCCGGCTCTGCTCTCCGTGGACACCATGCCGCGGCATCACCTCACCTGAGGAAGGGACCCTGCTCAGGTGCACGCCACCCACCGCGCCTCTGTAACGCCGCACCTCTGCCACCGCCACACCACTGCCGCAACCCCCCGGTAACTTGTGGTTAACCCGGCTTTCCTGCTTGCCTTGGACACCGGGCCGCAGCGTCACCTCACCTGAGGAAGGGACCCTGTATCAGCATCACCGCACCTCTGCCACACCACTGCCGCAACCCTTGCTGTACCACCGCCGGCCATCAGGTACCTTAAAATTCGGACAATAAGACGGACCCCCATATTGTAAAAATCTTTTTTTTGCTATTTTCACCCCAAAATTTGGGGTGCGTCTTATGGTCCGGTGCGTCTTATAGTCCAAAAAATACGGTAATTACCTTAACTGCCTGTTTCGCTATGGCTTCTTCTAAGGGGCATTGTGAGAAATTAATGAAGCAGGGGTCCTGAATGTTTAGCTTGATAGGATACATCTAGTGAGTCATGTGGGATAAATTAGCAATACATACTGCACCAAATGAGGGCCCATATATAAATATAGACGGACACATACAAGGCAGACATGTCACACCAGTGGAGTCACAGTGGTATGAAGAGTTCCTTCCATACAGGTGGGAGACAACGCAGCTGCCGTAAATGTCGTAAAGAGTGTGGTCTATGGAGAATGCAAGATGGAATACCAGAAGGGACGGCTATGGCATTGCTTCTAGTTCAATGGAACGCATGGTAAAACATACGGTGGGTCATATTATTGCTATTCGATGGAGCACGGTTTAAGATACTCTTTAAGAAAAAGACTAAATGGAGTTTATATAGGCATAAATTCCTTATATGGGTAAAGGTTACATTCACTATAAAGTGGAGCATAGCAAATAACAAACTAAGGCTACTTTCACACTTGCGTTTTATCGCACAGCGCATCGTGCGCTATCGGACGCATGCGCAATGTTCCCCTATCTTTAACATGGCGGGCGCAGGGTCTAGCGCTTGCACGCATTCATCAGCGTTTGGCGTGCGCTGCGCATTTTCCAGGTGTGTGTCCATACGCGCTAGACGCTACATGTTGAATTTTTTTTTACCCGCCCAACCGCTTTAAAAAAATGCGTGCGCACGTATGCGCATGCTATGCGCAAAAAATAACATTGCAGTCTATGGGTGCGCTGGCGTGCGCATGGCTTTTACGCGCACGCGATTTTGGAGTAAATAATGTCTAAACACTTGTTTAAACCACCCCCTACACAAGATACATTGTTTGTGAGGAGTGTAGATAAAAAGTTGATAGAGACAGATGATAGATGATAGAGACAGAGATGATAGAGACAGATGATATAGACAGATGATAGATGATAGAGACAGAGATGATAGAGACAGAGATGATAGAGACAGATGATAGAGACAGAGATGATAGAGACAGAGATGATAGAGACAGATGATAGAGACAGATGATAGAGACAGATGATAGAGATAGAGATGATAGAGACAGAGATGATAGAAACAGATGATAGAAACAGAGACAGATGATAGATACAGAGATGATAGAGACAGATGATAGAGATAGAGATGATAGAGACAGATGATAGAGACAGAGATGATAGAGACAGATAATAGAGATGATAGAGACAGAGATAATAGAGACAGATGATAGATAATAGAGACAGATGATAGAGACAGAGATGATAGAGACAGAGATCATAGAGATGATAGAGACAGAGATCATAGAGATGATAGAGACAGATGATAGAGACAGAGATGATAGAGACAGATGATAGAGACAGAGATGAAGATAGAGACAGAGATGATAGAGACGATACAGAGATGATAGACACAGATGAATAGAGACAGAGTTGATAGAGACAGAGATGATAGAGACAGAGATGATAGAGACAGAGTTGATAGAAATGTGAGATGTAGACAACCCATGCGCCGAAAAAACGCAAACGCATGCAAAAATGCTTGAAATCGCATACAAACGCTGCGTTTTTTTGTTATAATGCGCACGCTGATGCGAGTTAATATCGCAGCGTTTATAAGCGTTAGCATGTGTTTTTTTAATATGTTTCATGTGCGCACGATGCGCTGCACAAAAAAACGCAAGTGTGAAAGTAGCCTAATACGATCACAATAATTTGACATAAAAACCACAAACAGTGAAGACAAGATTATGTAAAAAAATAAAAAGTGAACGTGCATAAAATGACGCATGTTAAAGTGAGACATACAAGATATATATGCAACATGTGATGTACAGTTGTGCTCAGAAGTTTACATACCCCGGCAGAATTTTTGCTTTCTTGGCCTTTTATCAGATAATATGAATGATAACACCAAAACTTTTTCTACATTCATGGTCAGTAGTTGGGTGACGCCATTCATTTTCAAACTACTGTGTTTTCTCTTTTTAAATCATAATGACAACCCAAAACATCCAAATGACCCTGATCAAAAGCTCACATATCCTATTTATTAATACCGTGTATTGCCTCCTCTAACATCAATGACAGCTTGAAGTCTTTTGTATTAGTGGTGGATGAGGTTCTTTATTTTCTCAGATGGTAAAGCTGCCCACTCTTCTTGGCAAAAAGCCTCCAGTTCCTGTGAATCCCTGGACTGTCTAGCATGAACTGCGCGCTTGAGATCTCCCCAGAGTGGCTCAATGATATTGAGGTCAGGAGACTGAGATGGCCACTCCAGAACCTTCACTTTGTTCTGCTGTAGCCAATGACAGGTCGACTTGGCCTTGTGTTTTGTATCGTTGTCATGTTGGTACGTCCAAGTATGTCACATGCACAGCTTCTGGGCTGATGAGCGCAAATTTGCCTCCAGTATTTGCTGATAAGGTCTTTGCCATTGTGGAAAGGTAGGAGTGTGATTGAGTGTGTGGACTGGTGTCTTTTATACAGGTACAGGTAATAAGTTCAGACAGGTGCAATTAATACAGGTAATGAGTGCAGAGTAGGAGGGCTTCTTAGGCTACTTTCACACATCATTTTTTTTTAATCAGGTATAATCCGTCCTATGTCTGATAGGACGGATCCGGCGCTGATTTTAAAAAACCGATGCAACTGATCAGGTTTTTTGCATGATCCGTCCTGACCCTTTCAACCCGGAAAAATAAAATTTCCATGTTGAAAATGTCCGGAGGAGAGAGAAAGAGAGAGAGAGAGAGAGAGAGAGAGAAGAGAGAGAGAGAGAGAGAGAGAGAGAAAGAGAGAGAGAGAGAGAGAGAGAGAGATGTACATTTCCGACGAGTTGTATTTTGAACAACACCATTGGTTTTACCATGTCGTGTACTCAAAAATGGGAAAAAAAATTCCAAGTGCGGTGAAATTGCAAAAAAATGCAAGTCCACAAAGTTCTTTTGGATTTTTTTTACCATGTTCACCAAATGCTTAAACTAATCTGCCATTTGGATTCTCCAGGTCATTATGAGTTCATAGACAGCAAACATGTCTAGATTCTTTTTTATTTAAGGGGTGAAAAAAAAATCCAAAGTTTGTTAAAGAAAAAAAAAAAAAGAAATTGCGCCATATTCTGATACCCATAGCATCTCCATTTTTTCGTGATTTCTGGTTGGATAAGGGCTTATTTTTTGAGCGCCGAGTTGACATTTTTTTATACCATTTTGCTACAGATACGATCTTTTGATCGTCCGTTATTTCATTTTAATGTAATGTTACGGCGACCAAAAAACGTAATTCTGGCATTTTGACTTTTATTCTTGCTATGCCGTTTAGCGATTAGGTTAATCCTTTTTTTTTATTGATAGATCGGGTGATTCTGAACGCGGCGATGCCAAATATGTGTATGTTTGATTTTTTTTATTGTTTTATTTTGAATAGGGTGAAAGGGGGTGATTTAAACATTTTTTTTTATTATTTTTTCTTTAAAAAGGACCAGCACATCTAGACTAGTGTGAACAGGCGCCACTGGTGATCGGTGACAGACATAGATAACTAAATAGACTTAGAGCCGCATATATGTTGATCCTATGTTCTAGAAATATGCGGCTCTAAGTTTATTTAGTTATGTATGCTCAACTGAATGTTTCAAACTGTCTCCACTTTTCTTCCAACTTCCCTCTGCCGTTTTTAAATGTCTGTATCTAAAATGTTGTTTTCTTGTGACATAAAAGTTGGTGAAGAACACTGTGCCTTTTCTGGTGCATTACTTTCATCATCTACTAAACCTTGTGCTCTGTAGGATATCATGTTCTCTGCTCGTAATAAACTCATCTCTCCGCAGTTTGCATGAACTCAACAAACACCAATATACAGTATATCACTTATTGTGTCTGCAGGCAGCTAATGACTTGAGTATTTTGTGTTAGCAGCATCTCCCAATCAGCCCACAAACAATCTGGTGAAAGAAAGAAAAAGAATATAAATTATACTATGATGTCTGTAAAGCGCTGTGGAATTAATGGTGCTATATATGTGAGTAAAATAAGTAAATAAAATAAATAAAAATTATGACCTAATGTAAACCCAAGTTTTAGTTCTAAATCATTCTTAGAATTGAAATCCTGTTCCTTTCCTATCCATCAGCTTATCTCATCACTTACAGCTAAACTATGTCATGTACAGACTCGAAAATTCAACTGAAAAACTGTGATTTGTCCCAGGAGCACACACAGACAGAAGGTGGCCCCTTGGCAAGTACAATATATGGGCCCTTTACTGTTCAATAGATCATCATAATGCATAGTTCCATCTGCTTTCAGGTGAAAGTGAGCCACCTTACCTCTGGTACGGCTGCTAGGACCAGATTGGCAATCTGCCAAGGTGGGCAGATGCCCGCTGGACCAGAGGCTTTGAACCACAAAATGGGCCGATGGCCCTTTAAAACTTCTGGCTAGGCCCTGTGTGTGCGCGCTCTCTTGATGCACACGCTGACAAGGGCCGCGGTGGTCCACGTCAGTGAGTGAGCGTGGCCCTCGTTCGTACTTGTGCTGCAGCCCTTGTCAGTGCGGGCAAGCAGGAGAGCGCACTCACACAAGGCCTAACCACCAGTAATCTGAAAAGGTCGCCACGGCGCACAGAGGACGCCTGGCTCTCTCTGTCTGATGCTGGCCAGTACCAGCGTCAGAGAACCGTTGCTCTCCTCACCCACCCCCGGCATCCGCTGTTCAGCACCTCAGATGCTGAGTGGACAGTGGATCTACTCTCCGGTGGGCCCAGGCACTGACACCTGCTGGCATACTGGCCAGCAGCTGCCTAGGGCCCCCACTGCTCCTGGGGCCAGCGGAGCAGCAGCGGGTGACAGAAAGCTGAAGCCTGTCCCCGCTGCTAAGGAGAAATTAATATTCACTGCTCTATGGGAGGAGCCGAGAGCAGGACGTCCTCCCAGCGTGACGTCAGTCCTCCCAGCTCCAGCACTCAGAGCTAGTCAGACAGCAGTGTGGACGTCACTGATAACACGGCTGACGTGGACGTCACTGATAACACGGCTGACATGTTCGGCTGCTGCAGACCGCGGAGCACTATTTGTAAGTAACACAGCGCTCTTGTGGCCTGATGACTTTTTGTGTCACCGCTCTTCCCTGCTATGAACAAGCAGGGAGAGTGGAGCAGCTCTTGATAAGGCTAACACTGATTGGCCGCAGCGCAGCCAATCAGTGTTAGCTTTGTTTGTGTCCTCTTCTCCCCGGCAGTACAGCACAGCTCAGGTAATGAGCTGCTGTCATCTATAACGTGCGCTCCCCTCCCCCACAGTGTAAGCAGCAGAGGGAGATGGAGGTCTCCCTGCTACAGCTTCAAAGGTTGAACAAGAGCCCCCCTGCCAGCCTAAGGTAAGTGTAAATGGGGGCCTTTAGTCTGGGGTGATGGAGGGGGAGGGGCTAAGTTACTTAGGGATAAATGAGGGCCACATTACCTCATCTCTCCTTTCACGCCTATCTGACTGCACCCCATCCCTCTATATCACAACTGACTGAGCCCCCTTTCCCTGTATCACCCTTACTGCACCCCCTCCCCGTATTACCCCTGGACTGAGCCCCTCCCACTATATGACCCCTGACTGCACCCCCTCCCCATATCACCCCTGCTGTACCCCTCGTCCTGTAATCACCCTGAGTGAGCCCCTCTACCCCTGTATTACCCCTGACTTCACCCCCTCCCCTGCATCACCCCTGACTGACTGTGTCCCCACCTCCTGTATCACCCCTGACTGACTGCTGTGTCCCCCTCCCCTGTATCACCCCTTCTGAATCCCCTCGCCCTGGAATCATCCTGACTGAGCCCCTCTACCTCTGTATTATCCCTAACTGCACCCCTTCCTCCTGTATCACCCCCGACTGCACCCCCTCCCCGTATCACCCCTGCTGTACCCCCTCGCCCTGGAATCACCCTGAGTGAGCCCCTCTACCCCTGCATCACCCCTGACTGTGTCCCCTTCCCCTGTATCACCCATGACTGCAACCCCTCCCCCCTCTTACCCCTCACCCTGGAATTACCCTGACTGAGCCCCTCTACCCTGACTGCACCCCTTCCCTCGTATCACCCCATGCTGAACCCCTTCACCCCACAATCACCCTGAGTGAGCCCCCCTACCCCTGCATCACCCTGACTGCGCCACCTCCTACTGTATCATCCTGATTGAACCTCTTTCCCCCTGTATTTCCTCCGACTGCACCACCTCCCCCTGTATCACACTGACTGAGACCCTCTCTCTCTGTATTACCCCTGACTGAACCCCCGCCCCCTGTATCACACTGACTGCGCCACTTTCCCCTGTATCACCCTGACTGCACCACCTCCCCCTGTATCACCCTGATTGAGCCCCTCTCCTGTATCACCCTGACTGCACCACCTCCCCCTGTATCACACTGACTGAGACCCTCTCTCTCTGTATTACCCCTGACAACCCCCGCCCCCTGTATCACCCTGACTGCGCCACTTTCCCTGTATCACCCTGACTGCACCACCTCCCCCTGTATCACCCTGATTGAGCCCCTCTCCCTCTTTATCACCCCTGACTAAAACTTTTCTTTCCCTACTACTAATAAAATGAGGCCCTTCATAAAACGTTATGGCCTTATACTGTAGGTGGCAAAGAAATTTCTGTAAAAAGTGTATGGGGGGATGTGAGGGAAAATGCTTTCGATATTACTCCAATGTCATACATAAGTGATTTAGGACCCCACCACTAGAAGAGGGGCATTCACATAATGTATTTGCTGCAGAAATCAAACAGTAAATTAATAGCGAAAACATCCACACAGACATTGTTCAGACATTGTGCCGATATTGCTGCGTTTACTAATATGTAATGTCACACCTTTACCACTGAGCTGATTCTTTCTATTGCAAAGGATGAAATCGGTGGTGAATATGTTAACTCTGCATTGGCCAATTCCCGCCGTGGATTCTCTCAGCGTATAGATGAGATGTCATAAAATCCCCTCCACTACACTGCTGCTATAACACATTGGCTTAGTGGTTAATAAACACCAGGGAACATTTGCCCTTGAGTTTGAACCAAAATGTGGGCGCCAACTCCTGCAATATCATTAGACGTATACTACCTTATATTATACCCGGATATTAGCGTGTTTTAGCACACAGTTGGTGGTCTTGTATTTATTTCTATGTAGCTACATAGCGGGCCCCAAGAATGATTTTTTTCTGGTGGGCCCAAGGTGCTCCAGTCCGACGCAGGATCTACCTAATCTCTTCATCCTTCCCCATCTCAGGGACCGTGGTGAGTACCAAGATGAAAGCTTTTTTTATGTATATACAGCATTTGCAGTTTGACCTATATAATGTACAGTCATGGCCAAAAGTTTTGAGAATGACACAAATATTATATTTTCACATGATCTGCTGCCCTCTGGTTTTTATGTGTGTGTGTTTGACAGATGTTTTTATCACAGACAGAAATATAATTGCAAACATATGAGTAACAAAAGCTTATATTGACAGAATGAGTTAATGCAGCAAGTCAATATTTGCAGTGTTGACCCTTCTTCTTCAGGACCTCTGCAATTCTCCCTGGCATGCTCTCAATCAACTTCTGGACCAAATCCTGACTGATAGCAGTCCATTCTTGCACAATCAATGCTTTCATTTTGTCAGAATTTTTAGGTTTTTGTTTGTCCACCCGTCTCTTGATGATTGACCACAAGTTCTCAATGGGATTAAGATCTGGGGAGTTTCCAGGCCATGGCCCAAAATCTCTATGTTTTGTTCCCTGAGCCATTTAGTTATCACCTTTGCTTTATGGCAAGGTGCTCCATAATGCTGGAAAAGGCATTGTTGATCGCCAAACTGCTCTTGGAGGGTTGGGAGAAGTTGCTCTTGGAGGACATTCTGGTACCATTTTTTGTTCATGGCTGTTTTTTAGGCAAGACTGTGAGAGAGGCGATTCCCTTGGCTGAGAAGCAACCCCACACATGAATGGTTTCAGGATGCTTAACAGTTGGCATGAGACAAGACTGGTGGTAGCGCTCACCTTGTCTTCTCTGAATGAGGCGTTTTCCTGATGTCCCAAACAATCGAAAGGGGATTCATCAGAGAAAATAACTTTACCCCAGTCCTCAGCAGTCCACTGCCTGTACCTTTTGCAGAATATCAGTCTGTCCATGATGTTTTTTCTGGAGAGAAGTGGCTTCTTTGCTGCCCTCCTTGAGACCAGGCCTTGCTCCAAGAGTCTCCGCCTCACAGTGCGTGCAGATGCACTCACACCTGCCTGCTGCCATTCCTGAGCAAGCTCTGCACTGCTGGTAGCCCGATCCCGCAGCTGAAACACTTTTAAGAGACGGTCTTGGCACTTGCTGGTCTTTCTTGGGCGCGCTGGAGCCTTTTTGGCAACAATGGAACCTCTCTCCTTGAAGTTCTTGATGATGCGATAGATTGTTGACTGAGGTGCAATCTTTCTAGCTGCGATACTCTTCCCTGTTAGGCCATTTTTGTGCATTGCAATGATGACTGCACGTGTTTCTTTAGAGATAACCATGGTTAACAGAAGAGAAACAATGATGCCAAGCACCAGCCTCCTTTTAAAGTGTCCAGTGGTCTCATTCTTACTTAATCATGACATATTGATCTCCAGCCATGTCCTCATCAACACCCACACCTGTGTTAATGGAGCAATCACTGAAAAGAGGTTAGCTGGTCCTTTTAAGGCACGGCTGCAATGATGTTGAAATGTGTTTTGGGGGATAAAGTTCATTTTCTAGCCAAATATTGACTTTGCAAGTAATTGCTGTTAAGCTGATCACTCTTTATAACATTCTGGAGTATATGCAAATTGCCATCAGAAAAAGTGAAGCAGTAGACTTTGTAAAAATTAATATTTATGTCATTCTCAAAACTTTTGGCCATGACTGTATATTGACTGCTGTATATAATCACAGTATCACCTATATAATGTGTAATGCAGTCTACATACAGTATATTATATAGGTGATACTGCGACTGCTGTGTATATACGTTATATAGGTGATACTGCTGTATATATACTGCCACTATACACTGCAATCACAGTATCACCTTCATAATGTATGTGATACTGCTACTGCTGTATATAATTGCAGTATCACCTATATAATGTATGTACAACAGTCTATATAAATTATATAGGTGATACTGCGACTACTGTGTATATACAGTGCCTTGTAAAAGTATTCGGCCCCCTGGAACTTTTCAACCTTTTCCCACATATCATGCTTCAAACATAAAGATGCCAAATGTTAATTTTTGGTGAAGAATCAACAACAGCAAGGAATCACCTGCTACATTACAAAACTAAAGAAGAAAATAACCGGGTGCCTCTAGTGGTCACCTACAATCCAAATCTGGAGGTGCTAAGGGGAGCTGCACGGAAACTACAACCTCTACTACAAAAAGATGCCCGATTACAATCTATATTTCCAGACCCCCACTACTGTGTTTTAGGCAGCCCCCAAATCCAAGAAGCATCATTGTCAGAAGTTCCCTGTCCTCCCCAACAGCTGCAGGAACCTTTCCTTGCAACCAGAAGAAATGCAAAACCTGTCCATTTATAATGACTACGGACAAGATAAAGATCCCCAACTCCCATCGGGACTACAAGATACCAGGTACTTTCAGCTGCATCACATCCAATGTGGTGTACCTAATTATATGTACTAAATGTCCAACTGGGGGTCTGTATGTGGGAGTGACCGGGCAAAAACTGAGAACAAGGATGAATTCTCATCGCCACACAATAAGAGATAAAAGAATGGATCTACCTGTGGCAAAACATTTTTCTTCCCCTGGTCATAGCATGTGGGATATGAAATTACTTGTATTGAAAGGTAGCTTCACATCTCAATGACACAGAAGAGTCTGCAAATACAAACTGATGGTGACCTTTGACATTCTTAATGCTGGAATGAACCTGTCACACGGATTTATGACGTTTTACATCAATTAAGGAATTTACTCCAAAGACCCTGTGAAAACATCACAAAACACCAGACCCCAATCAGAGGGCAATAAAATTTTCACACTCCTTATCTATGAACTGTTCCAATATTTATGTTCATCTCTATCTCCCATAATGACAGTTCTGCTTTACGTCACTTGTCTTACCTATTGCATTTTTTCTGTGCTGTGTGGTATATAAATATGTGATTCTTCAGATTTTGTATTAGTTTAGCCTGATGAAGAGACCTGAGTAGTCTCGAAAGCTTGCAATTTGTTACCATCTTTTCAGTTAGCCATTAAAATGTATCAACCACTGAGGACTCTTAACTCTAAATATTTTTCCAACAAGTGGGACACAATTGTGAATTTGAACGAAATTTATTGTTTTTTTTAAAATGTTTATGGAAATACAAAAACTGAAAAGTGGGGCGTGCAAAATTATTCTGCCCTTTTAACTTAATACTTTGTTGCACCAACTTTTGCTGCGATTACAGCTGCAAGTCACTTGGGGTATGTCTCTATCAGTCTTGTACATCGAGAGACTGAAATTCTTGCCCATTCTTCCTTGGCAAACAGCTCGAGCTCAGTGAGATTGGATGGAGATCGTTTGTGAACAGCAGCTCTTTCCACAAATTCTCAATTGGATTCAGGTCTGGACTTTGACTTGGCCATTCTAACACCTGGATACGTTTATTTGTGAGCCATTCCATTGTAGATTTTGCTTTATGTTTGGGATCATTGTCTTGTTGGAAGACAAATCTCCGTCCAGTCTCAGGTCTTTTGCAGACTTCAACAGGTTTTCTTCAAGAATGGTCCTGTATTTGGCTCCATCCATCTTCCCATCAATTTGAACCAGCTTCCCTGACCCTGCTGAAGAAAAGCAGGCCCAAACCATGATGCTGCCACCACCATGTTTGACAGTGGGCATGGTGTGTTCAGGGTGAGGAGCTGTGTTGCCTTATGCCAAACATATCATTTGGCATTGTTGCCAAAAAGTTCGATTTTGGTTTCATCAGACCAGAGCACCTTCTTTCACATGTTTGGTGTGTCTACCAGGTGGCTTGTTGCAAACTTTAAACAATACTTTTTATGGATATCTTTCAGAAATGGCTTTCTTCGTGCCACTCTTCCATAAAGGCCAGATTTGTGCAGTGTACGACTGATTGTTGTCCTGGGCCTCTTGGCTGCATCTCTGATCGGTCTTCTCCTTGTTTGAGATGAAAGTTTAGAGGGACGGCCGGGTCTTGGCAGATTTGCAGTGGTATGATACTCCTTCCATTTCAATATGATCGATTGCACAGTGCTCTTTGGGATGTTTAAAGTTTTGGAAATCATTTTGTATCCAAATCCCGCTTTAAACTTCTCCACAACAGTGTCACGGACCTGCCTGTTGTGTTCCTTGTTCTTCATGATGCTCTCTGTGCTTCAAACAGAACCCTGAGGCTATCACAGAGCAGGTGCATTTATACGGAGAAACAAATCATGAAAAACAGTCTTACCAAGTCTGATCAAATGACCAAATGCACTAGCAGGATGCAGCAGGCTCCCATAGATAAAGGCTGGAAAAGCACAGGTGCTTACCACTGAAAAGAGCAGCCACCCTATTACAAAAATAGTGATGATGAAGGTGTTAACTGCTTAGTGGGAAAAAAGCACACATATGTAAGTTGCTTAGGACATAAATGTCATGCACAGTGTCTGGATAACAGCCTATTTTAAACGCCTATGATGGAAGGCGGGCTGGTCAGCACTGAATGTGCACAACACAATAAACCAAGCCAACAAAAAGGAGCTTGGGTGCACCCTGCAAAAAATAATAAAAAGTGCAAAAAATGATGCATATGATAAATGCATCAAATGAGGTATTAGTTACTATTTTGGCCAAAGCAGATAAGCTCGCAACCCAACGTCAAGGGTCCCCATTTTTGCGAGTCACTAACTAGACATAAATTCAAAAAAAAAAAACACCATAAAAAAACTTTTTAGCAAAAATAGTGATGATGAAGGTGTTAACTGCTTTTGGCCAAAATAGTAACTAATACCTCATTTGATGCAGTCAGTGCTGACCAGCCCGCCTTCCATCATAGGCGTTTAAAATAGGCTGTTATCCAGACACTGTGGATAGGGTGGCTGCTCTTATCAGTGGTAAGCACCTGTGCTTTTCCAGCCTTTATCTATGGGAGCCTGCTGCATCCTGCTAGTGCATTTGGTCATTTGATCAGACTTGGTAAGACTGTTTTTCATGATTTGTTTTTGCTAAAAAGTTTTTTATGGTGTTTTTTTTTTTTTTGAATTTATGTCTAGTTAGTGACTCGCAAAAATGGGGACCCTTGACGTTGGGTTGCGAGCTTATCTGCTTTGGCCAAAATAGTAACTAATACCTCATTTGATGCATTTATCATATGCATCATTTTTTGCACTTTTTATCATTTTTTGCAGGGTGCACCCAGGCTCCTTTTTGTTGGCTTGGTTTATTGTGTTGTGCACATTCAGTGCTGACCAGCCTGCCTTCCATCATAGGCGTTTAAAATAGGCTGTTATCCAGACACTGTGCATGACATTTATGTCCTAAGCAACTTACATTTGTGTGCTTTTTTCCCACTAAGCAGTTAACACCTTCATCATCACTATTTTTGTGATAGGGTGGCTGCTCTTATTAGTGGTAAGCACCTGTGCTTTTCCAGCCTTTATCTATGGGCGCCTGCTGCATCCTGCTAGTGCATTTGGTCATTTGATCAGACTTGGTAAGACTGTTTTTCATGATTTGTTTTTGCTTAAAAGTTTTTTTATGTCATTTATACGGAGACTTGATTACACACAGGTGGATTATATTTATTATCATTAGTCATTTAGGACAATATTGGATCATTCAGAGGTCCACAATAAACTTCTGGAGTGAGTTTGCTGCACTGAAAGTAAAGGGGCTGAATAATATTGCATGCCCACTTTTCAGTTTTTGTATTTCCACAAAAATTTAAAATAACCAATAGATTTCGTATCAGGTGATACCACTGTGTATATATACTGCGACTATACACAGCAATACCTATATAATGTATATACAGCATTTGCAGTTTGACCTGTATAATGTATGTTGACTTCTGTATATACAATATATAGGTGATAATGCTAGTGCTGTATATACAATATATGTGATACTGAGATTATACACAGCAGTAGCACATATATATTGTATGTACAGCAGCCTATATACATTATTATTATTATTATCATTTTTTATATAGCACCATTGATTCCATGGTGCTGTACATGAGAAGGGGTTACATCAAAATACAAATATCACTTACAGTAAACAAACTAACAATGACAGACTGGTACAGAGGGGAGAGGACCCTGCCCTTGTGGGCTTACAGTAGGTAGGGGTTTGCAGTAGCTCTAATGGTGTTGAGGTGGCAGCGTGGCCATTGCAAGTTGTAAGCTTGTGGAGGAGAGAATGAGGTCTTGGGAGGACCGGAGATTACGTGAGGGAGGATATTGGGATATTAGTTTGGAAATATATATGGAGGAGAAAGGTTATGGATGGATTTGTAGGTCAATGTTAGTAATTTAAACTGAATATGTTGGGAAATTGGAAGCCAGTGAAGAGATTTGCAAAGAGGGTAAGCAGGATCGTAGCAAGGAGAGAGATTAAGCAGAGTTAAGGATGGACCGGAGAGGTGCAGGGCTGTATTTACCACTAGGCACTGGAGGGCACGTGCCTGGGGCGCCGGACTGCAGGGGGCGGCACCAAGACAGGGAAGAGAATTTTTTTAACCTCCCCTCCATTACACAATCCAGGAAATCTGTTGTGTTTTTGGAGGGGGGGAGGGTCGGGGTCAGGAGGGTTGCGGGGGCGCATCTCCATATTGTGCAGCATCATAGGGGGGGGCGGGAAACGCAGCGTGCACTTGTGGCTGCAGCCATGACCAGCTTCAGCCATGTGCAGGCAGTGGTGAGAGGGGACAGCTCAGAGTCCTGGCACATAACTAAGAAGAGGAGCGTGCGTTACTTACATAGTGATCGCACGCACCATCCTCCTCTTCTGTGTGCAGATCTGTCTCGGCTGTCCGATCAGCCAGGACCAGGAGGGGGAGGAGCATCAGCGTGCAGAGCAGCAGCCCAGGACAGCAGGACAAGATGAGAGGTAGCTGCCCTTTGTGCACACTGCCCTGCACACTCCAGGTAACCTCTCCAGGGGCCCATCTCAGCTTTTGCTTTGCTGAGATTAGTAGGGTGAGGAGTTCTGGCATTGGACAAATAATAAATTAAACATGGCAGGTTAGAGTATGTGTGTTTTCCTATACGTGTGAGCATACATGAGTGTTTTCTTAAGTGTGTGAGAGTGCATGTGTGATTTCACGTGTGTTTGAGCATGCATGTGTGATTTCCCATGTGTATGAGCATGCATGGATGTGATTTCCCATGTGTGAGAGCATGCATGTGTATTTTCCTGTGTGTGAGTGTGCATGTGTGTTTTCTCATGTGTGAGTGTGCATATGTATTTCCTGTGTGAGCGTGCATGTGTTTTAAGTGTGTGTGAGCATACATGTGTGATTACCCATGTGTGTGAGCATGCATGTGTGTCATTTCCCGTCTGTGAGCGTGCATGTGTATGATTTCTCATGTATGTGAGCTTGCATGTGTGACTTCCCATGTGTGTGATTTCCTATGTGTATGAGCATGCATGTGTATGATTTCTCATATGTGTGAACGTGCATGTGTATGATTTCCAATGTATGATTTCCCGTGTGTGTGAGTGCATATGTGTGTTTTTCCTGTCTTTGAGCATGCATGTGAGTCTTTTTCAGTGTGTGCGAGCGTGCATGTGTGATTTCCCATGTGGGTGAGCATGCATGTATGATTTCCCATGTGTATGAGCATTCATGTGTGTGTTTTTCCTATGTCTTTGAGCATGCATGTGTGTCTTTTGCAGTGTGGGTGATCGTGCATATGTGTGTCTTCTCCAATGTAAAGTCATGGACAAAAGTTTTGGGAATGACACAAATATTAACAAAGTCTACTGCTTCACTTTTTCTAATGGCAATTTGCATACACTCCAGAATGTTATAAAGAGTGATCAGCTTAACAGCAATTACTTGCAAAGTCAATATTTGGCTAGAAAATGAACTTTATCCCCCAAAACACATTTCAACATCATTGCAGCCCTGCCTTAAAAGGACCAGCTAACCTCTTTTCAGTGATTGCTCCATTAACACAGGTGTGGGTGTTGATGAGGACATGGCTGGAGATCAATCTGTCATGATTAAGTAAGAATGACACCACTGGACACTTTAAAAGGAGGCTGGTGCTTGGCATCATTGTTTCTCTTCTGTTAACCATGGTTATCTCTAAAGAAACACGTGCAGTCATCATTGCAATGCACAAAAATGGCCTAACAGGGAAGAGTATCGCAGCTAGAAAGATTGCACCTCAGTCAACAATCTATCGCATCATCAAGAACTTCAAGGAGCGAGGTTCCATTGTTGCCAAAAAGGCTCCAGGGTGCCCAAGAAAGACCAGCAAGTGCCAGGACCGTCTCTTAAAAGTGTTTCAGCTGCAGGATCGGGCTACCAGCAGTGCAGAGCTTGCTCAGGAATGGCAGCAGGCAGGTATGAGTGCATCTGCACGCACTGTGAGGCGGAGACTCTTGGAGCAAGGCCTGGTCTCAAGGAGGGCAGCAAAGAAGCCACTTCTCTCCAGAAAAAACATCATGGACAGACTGATATTCTGCAAAAGGTACAGGCAGTGGACTGCTGAGGACTGGGGTAAAGTTATTTTCTGTGATGAATCCCCTTTTCCATTGTTTGGGACATCAGGAAAATGCCTCATTCGGAGAAGACAAGGTGAGCGCTACCACCAGTCTTGTCTCATGCCAACTGTTAAGCATCCTGAAACCATTCATGTGTGGGGTTGCTTCTTAGCCAAGGGAATCGACTCTCTCACAGTCTTGCCTAAAAACACAGCCATGAATAAAGAATGGTACCAGAATGTCCTCCAAGAGCAACTTCTCCCAACAATCCAAGAGCAGTTTGGCGATCAACAATGCCTTTTCCAGCATGATGGAGCACCTTGCCATAACGCAAAGGCTCAGGGAACAAAACATAGAGATTTTGGGTCCATGGCCTGGAAACTCCCCAGATCTTAATCCCATTGAGAACTTGTGGTCAATCATCAAGAGACGGGTGGACAAACAAAAACCTAAAAATTCTGACAAAATGAAAGCATTGATTGTGCAAGAATGGACTGCTATCAGTCAGGATTTGGTCCAGAAGTTGATTGAGAGCATGCCAGGGAGAATTGCAGAGGTCCTGAAGAAGAAGGGTCAACACTGCAAATATTGACTTGCTGTATTAACTCATTCTAACTGTCAATATAAGCTTTTGTTACTCATATGTTTGCAATTATATTTCTGTCTGTGATAAAAACATCTGTCAAACACACATAAAAACCAGAGGGCAGCAGATCATGTGAAAATATAATATTTGTGTCATTCTCAAAACTTTTGGCCATGACTGTATGTGAGCGTGCATGTGTATTTTCATATATTTATATATATGTGTGTGTGGGCTGCCCATAATTTCACTTTCAAATATCACATATGTAATGTGTGTATGTATCAGTCCCAGCGTATCCCAAGTGGTTGATGCACGTCGTTCCCGGCGTGTCTGCCGTGCGGTGGATGTACGTCGGCCCTGGCGTGTGCGGTGGATGCACATTGGCCCTGGCATGTGCCGTGCGGTGGATGAACATCGGCCCTGGCGTGTGCCGTGCGGTGGATGAACGTCGGCCCTGTCGTGTGCCGTGCGGTGGATGCACGTCGGCCCCGGCGTGTTCTATGTGACGTAAACAACATAATTAAAGTGCCCCTGTGATCAGGATTGTGCACAGTAACTACAGACAGTGTCAGGTATACTAAAGCATGACAATATGGAATACATGAAATTTAGAATAGCAATATGGCTTTGGAATATAAGGAAAAATTTGAGACGCTTAGTATAAACATTTGGCCAAACATTTTAAAGCCCACCAACCATCGTCAAGGTGGTCTCAATACTGGTGAATCCCTGACCTAATGTGAACATACCTCTATTAGGCTGATATCTGAATTTCTGGGTGAATATGCACCTCTGTCAGCAATGCCTGCATTTATGGGTAAAGTAGGGACCTGGTGTAATTAAAATCACCACCTGGTGGGGGCGGAGTGCTCGGTCAGCAAGCTAACATTCAATAGACAAAAAAACCTGACTGGCACATCCAGACTAATGTGAACTAGGTGCAAACCAAGGGAAGCTACCCCCATGTAAAACATACAAAAAAAGGCTGCACTCAAGTATACTAAAGCATGACAATATGGAATACATGAAATTTAGAATAGCAATATGGCTTTGGAATATAAGGAAAAATTTGAGACGCTTAGTATAAACATTTGGACAAACATTTTAAAGCCCACCAACCATCGTCAAGGTGGTCTCAATACTGGTGAGTCCCTGACCTAATGTGAACATACCTCTATCAGGCTGATATCTGAATTTCTGGGTGAATATGCACCTCTGTCAGCAATGCCTGCATTTATGGGTAAAGTAGGGACCTGGTGTAATTAAAATCACCACCTGGTGGGGGCGGAGTGCTCGGTCAGCAAGCTAACATTCAATAGACAAAAAAACCTGACTGGCACATCCAGACTAATGTGAACTAGGTGCAAACCAAGGGAAGCTACCCCCATGTAAAACATACAAAAAAAGGCTGCACTCAAGTATACTAAAGCATGACAATATGGAATACATGAAATTTAGAATAGCAATATGGCTTTGGAATATAAGGAAAAATTTGAGACGCTTAGTATAAACATTTGGCCAAACATTTTAAAGCCCACCAACCATCGTCAAGGTGGTCTCAATACTGGTGAGTCCCTGACCTAATGTGAACATACCTCTATTAGGCTGATATCTGAATTTCTGGGTGAATATGCACCTCTGTCAGCAATGCCTGCATTTATGGGTAAAGTAGGGACCTGGTGTAATTAAAATCAGATATCAGCCTAATAGAGGTATGTTCACATTAGGTCAGGGACTCACCAGTATTGAGACCACCTTGAGGATGGTTGGTGGGCTTTAAAATGTTTGCCAAATGTTTATACTAAGCGTCTCAAATTTTTCCTTATATTCCAAAGCCATATTGCTATTCTAAATTTCATGTATTCCATATTGTCATGCTTTAGTATACTTGAGTGCAGCCTTTTTTTGTATGTTTTACATGGGGTAGCTTCCCTTGGTTTGCACCTAGTTCACATTAGTCTGGATGTGCCAGTCAGGTTTTTTTGTCTATTGAATGTTAGCTTGCTGACCGAGCACTCCGCCCCCACCAGGTGGTGATTTTAATTACACCAGGTCCCTACTTTACCCATAAATGCAGGTATTGCTGACAGAGGTGCATATTACCCAGAAATTCAGATATCAGCCTAATAGAGGTATGTTCACATTAGGTCAGGGACTCACCAGTATTGAGACCACCTTGACGATGGTTGGTGGGCTTTAAAATGTTTGTCCAAATGTTTATACTAAGCGTCTCAAATTTTTCCTTATATTCCAAAGCCATATTGCTATTCTAAATTTCATGTATTCCATATTGTCATGCTTTAGTATACTTGAGTGCAGCCTTTTTTTGTATGTTTTACATGGGGTAGCTTCCCTTGGTTTGCACCTAGTTCACATTAGTCTGGATGTGCCAGTCAGGTTTTTTTGTCTATTGAATGTTAGCTTGCTGACCGAGCACTCCGCCCCCACCAGGTGGTGATTTTAATTACACCAGGTCCCTACTTTACCCATAAATGCAGGCATTGCTGACAGAGGTGCATATTCACCCAGAAATTCAGATATCAGCCTAATAGAGGTATGTTCACATTAGGTCAGGGACTCACCAGTATTGAGACCACCTTGACGATGGTTGGTGGGCTTTAAAATGTTTGTCCAAATGTTTATACTAAGCGTCTCAAATTTTTCCTTATATTCCAAAGCCATATTGCTATTCTAAATTTCATGTATTCCATATTGTCATGCTTTAGTATACTTGAGTGCAGCCTTTTTTTGTATGTTTTACATGGGGGTAGCTTCCCTTGGTTTGCACCTAGTTCACATTAGTCTGGATGTGCCAGTCAGGTTTTTTTGTCTATTGAATGTTAGCTTGCTGACCGAGCACTCCGCCCCCACCAGGTGGTGATTTTAATTACACCAGGTCCCTACTTTACCCATAAATGCAGGCATTGCTGACAGAGGTGCATATTCACCCAGAAATTCAGATATCAGCCTAATAGAGGTATGTTCACATTAGGTCAGGGACTCACCAGTATTGAGACCACCTTGACGATGGTTGGTGGGCTTTAAAATGTTTGGCCAAATGTTTATACTAAGCGTCTCAAATTTTTCCTTATATTCCAAAGCCATATTGCTATTCTAAATTTCATGTATTCCATATTGTCATGCTTTAGTATACTTGAGTGCAGCCTTTTTTTGTATGTTTTACATGGGGGTAGCTTCCCTTGGTTTGCACCTAGTTCACATTAGTCTGGATGTGCCAGTCAGGTTTTTTTGTCTATTGAATGTTAGCTTGCTGACCGAGCACTCCGCCCCCACCAGGTGGTGATTTTAATTACACCAGGTCCCTACTTTACCCATAAATGCAGGCATTGCTGACAGAGGTGCATATTCACCCAGAAATTCAGATATCAGCCTAATAGAGGTATGTTCACATTAGGTCAGGGACTCACCAGTATTGAGACCACCTTGACGATGGTTGGTGGGCTTTAAAATGTTTGGCCAAATGTTTATACTAAGCGTCTCAAATTTTTCCTTATATTCCAAAGCCATATTGCTAATCTAAATTTCATGTATTCCATATTGTCATGCTTTAGTATACTTGAGTGCAGCCTTTTTTTGTATGTTTTACATGGGGGTAGCTTCCCTTGGTTTGCACCTAGTTCACATTAGTCTGGATGTGCCAGTCAGGTTTTTTTGTCTTTTGAATGTTAGCTTGATGACCGAGCACATCAATCGCCCCACAGGTGCTATTAATTAAACCAGTCCCTACTTCACCATAATGCATGCATTGCTGACGAGTGATATTCACCAGAATTCAGATATCAGCCTAATAGAGGTATGTTACATTAGGCAGGGACTACCATATTGAGACCACCTGAGTTGGTTTGGGTGGGCTTTAAAATGTTTGGCCAAATGTTTATACTAAGCGTCTCAAATTTTTCCTTATATTCCAAAGCCATATTGCTATTCTAAATTTCATGTATTCCATATTGTCATGCTTTAGTATACTTGAGTGCAGCCTTTTTTTGTATGTTTTACATGGGGGTAGCTTCCCTTGGTTTGCACCTAGTTCACATTAGTCTGGATGTGCCAGTCAGGTTTTTTTGTCTACAGACAGTGTCAGGTCGGCGCCGTTATACTGATTAGGCCGTGGTCACACTAGCAATGAATACGGACGAGTGCTATGCAATTAAACATCGCATAGCACTCGGACCAGTATTCATCTGTGGTGAGAGGAGACTGGTGACAGGGAAGGCTGCTGCTGTATATTGGTGAGAGGAGGCTGGTGACATGGGAGGCTGCTGCTATATACTGGTGAACAGAGGAGTCTGGTGCTATGCAGGCTGGGGATTTGAGAGGCTGACACTTTAGAATAGGGATTAGGGGGCATATTCCTATAGAATAGTTTTTATTGGCGCTATAAAGTGAAATCTACTTAATTTAATATGCAAATGAGGGTGTTTCGCAGCACTCTGGTATTTGTATACTAAAGCTTGTCTTAATTGCTCCGTTAGTAAAAGTGACTGCTGTCTAAAATCAGCTTGCAAGTCTGCGCTTACTCACTGAGGCTGGTTTCACACTTGTGTTTTTTTCGAGTCAGGCAAAATCAGGTTTTTCAGCCAAATCCTGATCCTTTCAGGATCCAGTTTTTTGTCCATTCACTTTAATGGTGCCAGGAAGCAACCTTAAGTAACTGGATTCTACCTGACACCATTAAAGTGAATGGGCAAAAACTGGATCCTGAAAGGATCAGGACTTGGCTGAAAAACCTGATTTTGCCTGATTTGAAATAAAACGCAAGTGTGAAACCAGCGACACTGGATGAGTGCAGCAGCGTGCTCCAAGTGTCAGAGTAGATCTGCCTTAAATAGATGTCGTGTGCACAGACTCAGTGTGTGACATCAGTAAGGGGCGCGACCACGAAAAGTGCCTAGGGCAGCATGAAGGCCAAATACAGCCCTGGAGAGGTGCAAGGGTGATAGAAGGTAGGCCACAGAGGAGGATGTTGAGATGATTAGGGCATGCACAAGCATTTTGGTAGAGTGAGGCTAAGTGCACACGTTCAGGAATGTTTGCAGAATATTCCTGAGCAAAACCGGACTTTTTTCGCAATAAAAACGCACGTTTTTTGCGCGGTTTTGGTGTGTTTTTTTGCGCAGATTTTGCGCGCTTTTACTGCAATTTTTCCCTGAACTTTCTAGGTCAATAATATAGCGGGAAAACGCTAGAATTCCACTAAATTAATGAACATGTTGCTTCTTTTTCCGCAATGCGTTTTTTTCGCGGAAAAAAAACACCATGTGCACAAAAATTGCAGAATTCATTCTAAATGATAGAATGCTTAATTCATGCATTTTTGACGTGTTTTTGCCGCGAAAAAACGTGAAAAAAACGCGAATAATCCTGAACGTGTGCACTTAGTCTCAGGGTTGAGAAAAGGATGGATTCTGGAAATATTTTTGAGCTGGAGGCGACAGGAGATGGCAAGAGCTTGGATGTGCGGTTTGAAGGACAGGGCAGAGTTAAGGGTTACTCCGAGGCAGCGGATTTCCGGGACAGGGGAAAGTGTGATGTAATTTATCGTGATAGACAGATCAGATATGGGAGATATGTGAGATGAAGGAAAGATAATTAGTTCAGATTTAACTACATTGAGTTTGAGGAAGCGAGAGGAGAAGAAGGAGGATATGGCTGATAGACACTTTGGGATTCTGGACAGCAGAGAGGTGACATCTGGGCCAAAGAGGTAGATCTGAGTGTCATCAGCATATAGATGTTACTGGAAGCCATAGGACTTTGTGAGTTGTCCCAGGCCAAGGGTATAGATGGAGAAGAGAAGGGGTCCTTAGGACAGAGCGTTGAGGGACACCAACAGAGAGAGGGCGAGATGAGAAGGTAGTGTGGGAGTAGGAAATGCTAAATGTGCGGTTGGTAAGGTATGAGGAGATCCAGGATAGGTAAAGGTCTTTGACGCCAAAGAAAGAAAGGATCTATAGTAGGAGGATGTAGTCAACTGTGTCGAAGGCAGAGGACAGGTCTAGAAGGAGTATAGAGGATTGTCTGTTAGCTTAGGCTGTAAGTCATTAATCAGTCTCAGAGGAATGGTGGGGATGTAAGCCAGATTTTAGGTTGTCGAAGAGCGAGTTAGATGAAAAGGGAGAGGAAAGTTCAGCGTGGACGTGCTGCTCAAGGAGTTTGGAAGCAAATGGGTGCAACGATATGGGGCGATAGCTGGACATAGTGCTCCGGTCAAGGGATGGCTTTTTGAGGATAGGTGTGATTGTGGCATGTTTGAAAGCAGTGGGGAAGGTACCAGAAGTTAGTGATAGGTTGAAGAGATGGGTTAGTGGTGGGATAAGTGTGGTGGGTAGGTTGGGGAAGAGGTGGGATGGGGTCAAGTGCACAAGTGGTGAGGTATTATTTGGAGAGGAGATGAGTAATCTTTCCTTCAGTGATTTTGGAGAGGGAAGTTATGGGATTATGGCATTGGTCTGGTATACAAATTGGTTGTGGTGGTTGGACAATAAAGACTTGCCTTGTTTGGTCTATTTTATTTTTGAAGTTTGTGGCAAAGTCCTCGGCAGAGATTACGGAAGTCGCAGGAGGCAGTGGTGGGCGGAGGAGGGAGTTAAAAGTGTTGAACAACTGTTTGGAGTTGTGGGATAAGGAAGATTCAAGGGATGTTTAGCAGATGTGAAGTCTGATTTGAAGGCAAGTGTTGCTTGTTTGAATGTGGTGAAGTCATCTTGCAAATGCGTTTTCTTTCAACGCTGCTCTGCAATTCTGAATGCATGCCAAAGCTTCTTAGTGATGTTATTGTGCCAGGGTTGTCTATTGATTTGTCGCACTCTTCTTTGCATGACAGGGGCAACCAAGTCGATAGCTGATGCAAGAGTGGTATTGTAGAAACTAGTGGCAGTGTCTGTGTTGTGGAGTGAAGATATGGAGGACAGTGGTAGAATAGAGTCAGAGAGTGTGCGAGGTTTCTGCGGGGGTGTGCTAGCTACTGGACATGGGTGACTGCCAACTGTTCGGTGTCATTGGGGATGTTGAAGTCACCCATGAAGATGGGGGAATGTCAGCAGAGAGAAAGTTAAGAAGCCAGGTGGAGAACTGGTCAATAAAGGCACTGGTCGGGCCTGGAGGTCTGTTTATGACAACCACTTGGAGGTTGCAGGGAGAGTAGATGCGGACAGAGTGGACTTCAAAAGAGGGGAGGAGAAGGGAGGGTAGAGATGGGATTGGGTTAAAGGTACAGTTGGAAGAACGGAGAAGGCCCACCAGGGCGAGGAGTGTGGGTGAAGTGGAAGCCACCGTAAGAGTGCGCAGCAGGGGAGGCTGTGTCAGATGGTGTCAGCCATGTTTCGGCGAGGCCCAGGAAGGAAATATTACAAGAGGTAAAGAGGTCGTGAATCACATGGAGTTTATTGCAGAAGGAGCGGGCATTCCAGAGTGATCCAGACAGAAGGAGCAAGGTGGTGGGCGTCAAGGGCACGGGTTTGACGTAGGTGAGATTTCGGGTGTTTATATTAGGTTGGAAGCGATAGGAGGGGGAAATAATAGGAGGTATTAGCTCTGGGGGTCCTGGATTGGGAGATATATCGCCAGCAGTGAGGAGAAGCAGAGAGAGAGAAGGTTTTAGTAGGAGAGATGTGATGTTGAGGAGGAGGTCAGCAGAGGAGGTCAGTTGGGGAAGTAAGAGGGAAGGAGAGATTATTATTTGGTTTGAGGGTGCTGGGGTTTGCGGCTAGAGAAGGAGAGTGGGGAGTAATGGAGCCAAAACTGTTAGGGCATATGTAAGCATGATGAGAGTAAGTGTGGGGGAAGAGAAAGAAAAATTTAGTACATTTAATAACAGTGGTTAGTCTTACCTTCTGTTCACTTCTGGTCCATTTCTGGCATATTTCTGCTGTGTACTTAAGGAGCCATACTTATAGAGCCAGACTCCCATTTTGGGTTTATACGTATGTGTGTACTCAGTGGTATAACCTATATAACGTACATACCGCAGTCACAGTTTCACCTGTATAATGTATATAGACTGCTGTATATACAATACATAAGCGATACTGCTATTGCTGTATATAATTGCACTAATCACCTATATAATGTTTGTACAGCAGTCTATATACATTACATAGGTGATACTGTGACTGCTGTATATACGTATTACAGGTTATACTGCTGTGTGTAATATATATATATATATTGTAGCGATAGTAAGACTTCACTATTAGGGTTGAGCATTCCGATACTGCAAATATCGGGTATCGGCCGATATTGGCTGTATAGGAATTCCGATTCCGAGTTCCGATATTTTCGTCATATCGGATACCGGAATCGGAATGTCACTGTCAGTGTCCGTCTGTCGGGTCTGTCAGGAGTCAGCGGCACTTACCCGGCAGAAGATCTCCGGCGGTCACGTCCTGGACTGCTTGATGGCCGCCATCCTCTTCTCCCTGGCGGTCACATGCAGTTTCTCGCAGTGACTGCCGGGTAATCGCGGCCGTAAAGCAGTCCGATGACGTCACCGCCGGGAAAGCAGGTAATCAGCTGTGCTGCGCCGGGATGTCAGGCTCTGCCTGGCATTCCGATGTAGCAGAGCTGGATCGTCGTGGGACACTCTGTTACTATGGACTGCGTCGGACAGGTGGTATACTGTTGGTTTGTTTTTTTTCTTTTTTTACAGGAGATCGATGGCGTCGCAGGAATGAGTGTATAATAAAATTAATGAAAACTGTGTTGTCTCTTTTATTTCATTAAAATACTTTTTTCTGGCTGTGTCTTTTTTTTAAACATTTAAAAACTTTGGGATTAATAATGGATCGGTGTCTTATTGACGCCTCTCCATTATTAACCGGGCTTATTGTCACCGTGCAATCAACGGTGACATGAACCCTTATTACCCCACTTGCCACCGCTACAGGGCAAGTGGGAAGAGCCGGGTAAAGTGCCACAATTGGCACATCTTTTGATGCGCCAAATGTGGGGCTGCTGTAGCCTGGTATTATCAGGCTGTTGAGGGCCAAAATCCATGGGCCTTGACAGTCTTTTAATACCAGGCCGCAGCAGTCTGCATTTTACTTGGCTGGTTAACAAAAATAGGGGGACCCCTACGCCGTTATTTTTTCGAGGGGATCCCCTATTTTTGTTAACCAGCCAAGCTAAGCAGACTGCTGTGGCCTGGTATTATCAGGCTGGCAAGGTCCATGGATCTTGGCTCCTTAACAGCCTGAAAACCAGGCCTTAGCAGTCTGCTTCATCTGGCTGGTTAACAAAAATAGGGGGGACCCCACGCCAATTTTTTTCGAGGGGATCCCCTATTTTTGTTAACCAGCCAAGATATGCAGACTGCTGTGGCCTGGTATTATCAGGCTGGCAAGGTCCATGGATCTTGGCTCCTTAACAGCCTGAAAAACCAGGCCTCAGCAGTCTGCTTCATCTGGCTGGTTAACAAAAATAGGGGGGACCCCACGCCAATTTTTTTCGACGGGATCCCCTATTTTTGTTAACCAGCAAAGATAAGCAGACTGCTGTGGCCTGGTATTATCAGGCTGGCAAGCAGGGTCGGACTGAGCCACCGGGACACCGGAGAAACCTCCGTTGGGCCCCAGCTCCTGCGTGGTGGGCCCTGATTTGAAAGGATAGGTCGCGGGGCAGAGGGGGCGGTGGCCTCGGGCCCCGCGCTCTGAGGGGGCCCACCCGGAGCTACGCTACAGTAACTGTATCGGCGTGCACAGCACGCCGATACAGTTACATTCTGCGGCAGAGCAGGGAGAATCGCTCTCCCTGCTCTGCCGCCCGGAAGCTATGGGGCCTGAACAGGCGGTGGGGGGGCCCGGTGCCAGCAGTGGGCCCCCCAACCGTCATCGGAGGGTCAGCTGTATCGGCATGGGTACGGTTGGGGCGAGGATATGGGTGTGATTAGCTGTGAAATGGGTGTGGTCGGGGTGTGGCTTAAAATTTGCAGCGGCACGCTATGCGCGCCGCAACCTTTGACCCTCTCCTGTCTTCAAAATTTGGGATGTATGCTGTATGACCTCCCTACAACTTCTGGGCATGCTCCTGATGAGCGCGACGGATGGTCTCCTGAGGGATCTCCTCCCACACCTGGACTAAAGCATCCACCAACTCCTGGACAGTCTGTGGTGCAACGTGGCATGGCCTAAAATTTGCTGCAGCAGGCACAGCGTGCCACAGCCTTTGTCCCTCTTTCCCTTCTTCAAAGGTTGGGAAGTATGATGGTGGGCCCCAAGAATAATTTTTCTCTGGTGGGCCCAAGGTACTCCAGTCCGACGCTGCTGGCAAGGTCCATGGATATTGGCTCCTTAACAGCCTTAAATACCATGCCTCAGCAGCAGGGGCGTACATAGAAATCATGGGGCCCCATAGCAAAAGTCTGAATGGGCCCCCCCCAAAAAAAAAAAACCCAGAGCCATTGTAAATGTAAAGTGCCAGCACAGTGAGGGGACACATTAAACAAAAAAATGTATTGTGCCCCCATAGTTGCTCCATAGATCATGCCCCATAGATTGTGCCCCCATAGATGCTCCATAGTATAGGCCCTTATGCTGCCGCAGCTGCTGCAACCAAAAAAAAAAGACATACTCAGCTCTCGTCGCTGGGGGCCAGATGCCCATGTCCTGAGCAGGGGGTGACACCAGGTACCGATGTCACCGCTCGCTCAGGGCCCCGGCACCTGAGATATTTACCTGTCCTCTCTCCATTGCTGAGCGCCGCTGTCTTCGGGGTCCTCCAGCAGTGAATGATCAGGCAGAGGGCGCGGCGCGCACTAACGACGTCATCGCGCCCTCTGACCTGAACATTGCAGCAAGAAGACGCGAGCAACGGTGGAACGGGACAGGTAAATATCCCTTATACTCACCCTTCCACCGGCGCGGTCTCTGCAGCCCTTGCTCTTCTCCCGCGGTCTCCGCCGCCAGTGTTCAGCGGTCATGCAGGACCGCTCATTAAAGTCATGAATATGTGCATATTCATGACTGTAATGAGCGGTACCACCTGACCGCTGAATACAGGCGTCGGAGACCGTGGGAGAAGAGCAGGGGCTGCAGAGACCGCACCAGGAGGGGTGAGTATATAGAAGAGCTGCGCTCCCCCGCCGACCCCCTGGTAGTACTGTGTCAGCACAGCTACCCGACCGTCGCGGGCCCCCTCACCTGTCCGGGCCCCATAGCAGCTGCATGGTCTGCTTCATTCACGGTACGCCACTGCTCAGCAGTCTGCTTCATCAGGCTGGTTAACAAAAATAGGGGGGACCCCACGCCATTTTTTTTTCGAAGGGAACCCCTATTTTTGTTAATCAGTTTCCTCTGACGTCACTGATTGTGTCCCTGGCTGACCTGAAGTGAAAGTGGAAAGCAATCAATTAAGCTTTCCACTTCCTCTCCTGTCAGCCAGGAGAGGAGCTCATTCATTTGGGGGTTTACTGTAAGGCTGCAGCATTAGCTGCGGTCCCTGCAGTAAACATTAACCCTTTCTGAAGGATTACACCGTGGGACCTGACTGTGCATGGGATAGGTAAGAATAATTTTGCTTTTTTATTTTATTTTTATTACAGGAAATGGTTTTTGCAGTAAAATAAAAGATGGTCAAAAACATGTGTCTTTATTTCATTAAAATGATTTTTAATTAAAGTGTGTGTGTTTTATTTTTATTTCATGCAATAGGATTAATAATTGATAGTTGTCTAATTGACAGCTCTCAATTATTAACCTGGCTTAAGGTCACCTTTCAATAGCAAGGTGGCTTTAACCCCATATTAACCCATTCGCCACCGCTACAGGGCAATGGGAATAGACGGGCAAAGTGCCAGAAAGGGCGAATCTAATTATAGATTTGTCTTTTCTGGGGTGTCTGGGGGCAGATGTTAGTAGCCAGGGGGGGGGCCAAAAATAATGGTCCCTTTCTGGGCTATTATTATCTGCCCCCACTCACTGGCTTTGTCTGTCTGGTTGCGAAAATAAGGCGGGAGTCCACGCATTTTTTTTCAATAATTTTACACCTCATATATATATATACATGTCATTGAATTTGTGACACATATATATTTATATTTATAGTTCATACACTTCTACATAGTATAATAGCCGCTAATTCATTGCCGGCTTTTGTGAAAATGCAGAACCCGACATGAAATGACACTTGGTTTACATAGAGTTAACCATGTCATTTCAAGTTGTTTGATCTATTGTTTTCACTAACAATTACATGAGTGGCTGTGTGCAACATTTCACACTTGTAGGGGTTAATTAAAGGTGTAAATTCGTAGCAAAAAAGTCAGGTTTTTTTACAACGAATTTACACCTTTAATTAACCCCTACAGGTGTGAAATTTTGCACACTAAAGGTACTGCCACACTACACAATCCCGCTAGCGATCTCGTTAGCGTCGCATACTAATGAGATCGCTAGCGGGATTGTTTGTATATCGCTGAGTGCGGCTTAACTTAGCGATATCGTTAAGGACGCTATCGCGGTTAGCGATCTCCTTAACGACTTTAGCGGTACAAAAGTACCGCTAAATCGCTAAGAAAAGGTGCCACACTCAGCGATAATACTTACCCAGCGGGAGCGCCGACGATGAAATAGGGTCCGGAGCGATTCCAGCGACGAGCGAGATCACAGCAGGAAGCTCGTCGCTGGCAGATGCCGCACAGTACAACATCGCTAACGGGATCGCTAAATAGTGACGTTTTTTAGCGATCCCGTTAGCGATGTTGTTTAGTGTGGCATACCCTATAGACTGATGTAATTGTTAGTGCAAATCAGATATCAAACTACATGAAAAGACATGGTTAACTCTATGTACACCAAGTGTCATTTCATGTCGGGTGCTTCTGTCTTTTCACAAAAGCCGGCTTTACCCGGCAATTGAATCAGAGGCTATTTTACTATGTGGAAGTGTATAAACTATAAATATATGTATATATATATGTCACAATGACATGTATTATATATATATATATATATATATATATTGTATTCTATGTGTGTTTATTTAGTGTTTACAAGGAAAGAAAGAGGTTTTTTTAGTTACGATATTTCTGTCCCATAGACTTACATTGGATTATCGGTATCGGGTATCGCCGATATTTTTTGGATATCGGCGATACCATTACGATACCGATACTTTTGGATATCGGAAAGTATCGCTCAACACTATTCACTATACCTTTGTTTGTGGTTTGAGGACCTGTGATGAGGTCACTGCCATGTGACCTGTCATGTGCTCTGTGTTAGCTGAATGTCTGGTATATATAAATGAGCCTAATGCTGACCACAGGTGTGAGTGGCTGGAGGCGTGGAAACTTCCAGTGTGGGAGTTCTGAGGAGACCTCCAGTGTGTGTGCTGAAGAGACTACTCAGTTGGAGTACCAGGACGTTATAGCTGTTTTTTGTTACTTTGTGCCAGAGAAGGCTGTTTTGTTTTCTGTTTGACTGCAAGTTTATGAAGTCTTAATAAACTTGCTTAAAGAACCGAGAAAAGTCGCCCTCCTGCTCACCTCCGGTCGCACACAAGCGAGACCACATCCCTACAATTGGTGGAGAATGCGGGCAGCGTTCCCAGCAGAGAAGTGGGACTGGTTACTGCATGTCGTGGGTCAAGGCTATAGCAAGCCAGCCAGCATTGCCGGAGAAAATGGAGGACCTGCTGAAACACTTGGTCCAGGCGCAGGTACAGCAGCAAGAGGCCAACAGGATGTTGTTGCAACAGATGCAGCAGAGCCAGCAGGAGCACCAACAGCAGATGCAGGAGAGCCAGCAGGAGCATCGGCAGCAGATACAGCTGAGCTAGCAGGAACATCGGCAGCAGATACAACTTCTGACAACCGCCATCCAGGGCAGGACGAGTGCCCCAACCCCAGGTCTGGCTAATGACAACCACGTCAGAAAGGCGGTAAGACGCACATTACAAAAAATGACCCCCGGGGATGATGTTGAAGCCTTCCTGACTGTATTTGAGAGGGTTGCTGAGAGGGAAAGACTTCCCCCAGAGCAGTGGGCAGAGGTACTGGCCCCGTACCTGACAGGGGAGCCCCAGAAGGCGTACTACGATTTGACGGTGCAGGACGCTCAGGAATATCCTAAGCTAAAGGTGGAGATCCTCGCACGTATGGGGGTAACAATGACTGTCAGGGCACAGAGAGTGCACCGCTGGGCTTATCACAGGGACAAACCGCCGCGCTCCCAAATGTTTGACCTGCTGCATCTGGTCCAGAAATGGCTGCAGCCAGAGTCCGCTACACCGGCCCAGATGGTAGAAAGAGTAGTAATGGATCGGTTTGTGCACTCCCTGCCAAAGCCCCTGCAGACCTGGGTTGCCCAGGGTGATCCCGGAATGCTGATGATCTGGTCGGACTGGTCGAGAGGTACCAGGGGATGGAAGGAGCAGTGGGGAAGCAGCCCATTACGTACTGGCGGCCCCCACAGGGGGCAGAGTCCCAAAAAGGGGTGGAGCGCCCAAGGTCAAAATGGCGGGGGGAGGTGGTGCCCAAGGTCACTGCGGGTGATATTATTTGTTGGAGGTGCCGTGAGCCAGGACACATAGCTGCCCGGTGTCCCCAGACTACTGAGCAGATGGACTGCAGCATAGGACACCGTATTTCATGGTATGCATATCCAGCCTGCAGTGGAAACCCGTTCCCCAATCAGGGTCCTCAAGTCTGTCCCGTGAAGGTGAACGGTGAAGCAGTAACGGCGCTGCTAGACTCTGGGAGCTTAGTGACCTTGATTAGGGCCACTTTTCCTCTCAACATATTACCAGGGAAAAAAGTTGGTGTTCAATGCATACATGGTGATGTAAAGGACTACCCTATGGCCAGAGTAGACATTGAAACGACGCATGGCACTGAGTCCCATGAAGTAGGCGTCGTTCGGGACTTGGTGCGTCCTATAATTATAGGCCGAGATTTCTGTCTGTTTTGGGATCTGTGGAGAAAGGGTTCTGAGGTCCCTAGCGAGAATGGGGAACCAGTAAACCCTAATAAACTACTGCCACACTCAGAAGGGGCGGAGTCCCAAACTGAGTCGATGAGGAGAAAAGAGGGGGCAGCGGATGAGCCGAGGAACTGTTGCCGGGTTCAGGGTTTGAACAGCGTATGTCGCGAATGGTGTACTGACTTTACATCTGACCGGGGGGCACTGAACTGTTCTCTAATAGTGAATGGAGAGTGTGTGAGTGGACTTCTAGACTCAGGAAGCCAGGTGACTCTGCTGAGCGACACACTCCCTGTCTATCTGATTCCCGGAAAGAAGTTAGAAGTCCCTTGTGTTCATGGGGTCACTAGGGAGTATCCGGTATCCAGGGTAATTATTGAAACGTCCACTATTATTTCTACCCTTGATGTCCCTGTAGTCCCAGACTTACCCTATCCTATAATAATAGGCCAGGATTGTAAACGGTTTTGGGAGGTGTGGGACGAAGCACTGGCTGATTGCTCAGAAGGGAACCAGAATGACCCTAAGAGAAGCCCATTCCTGCAGGAGGCTGTAGTGGTTGCTGATAGGGTGGTGGGTAAAACAGAGGTAGCCACCCTAAAGTCAAAGATACCCAGTGCCTGGTGGCCGTAAGAAAGTGTGGCTCAGACCAAAGAGAGGACTTTGGGGTGACTAAATATGGGACCGCAGAAAACTGGGTAGCTCCAGGAATAGGGGCCGACACCTGGTTAAGTGGGGACTTGCTGTTCCAAGATGACAGGGGGAGTGGGAATGACTCATATGCAGACTGTAACTTAACCGCAAGTGAAAGCGAGTGCAGCAAGGTAGAGTCGGGTACAAGTAGCAGATCTCCTCCTCACCGCAAGGGCTGCAGGAAGGCCAGATAGCCTATACGCTCTAAGAAGAGAAATAAGGGGGAAAAGATGGTGCCACATGTACTGGATAAAAGAGAGCAAGTCCATGAGATGGAGCTGCTTAAAGAGACAGTCGGGCGAGAAAGGATACGGAGACAAGGGATTGAGCAACGAGTGGAGGACCTGGAGAAGGAAGCCTCTAAAGTCCAAGGTCAACTGTCAGAGTGCCAGACGGCGAACAAAATCCTACTGAAAGATATGGAGATGCTCAGAGAGGCCCAGGAGAAGCATCACCAGGAACTTCTACGGAGAGAGGATGAGCACCGCTGCTGGGCAGAGGAGCAAGCGAAAATTCTCAAAGAACTCCAAATAGAGAAGTAAGCTAATGCCCAGCTCAGGAAATCCACGACAGTCCGGGAAACCGAACGGTTGCGCTCTCCTGGTCCGAGCGTACGGGAGGAGAGTGAACTGGAGAGGCTGACCAAAGAAGGGGCCTCAACGGAGGAAGAAAGTCAGCAAGGGAACCGCCACCCAGATGGCCACACCCGGGAAATCACAATGAAGCTGGAGGCTGACCTAAGGAATATGCCACTACAATGCCTC
Source organism: Oophaga sylvatica (assembly GCA_033576555.1). NCBI lineage: Eukaryota > Metazoa > Chordata > Amphibia > Anura > Dendrobatidae > Oophaga > Oophaga sylvatica. The sequence goes on along the minus strand of JARQOD010000002.1, from coordinate 91,857,189 downwards.
CGCGAGAAGCAGAGACGTCGGGAGTCAACAAGAAAACCTCCAAGTCGGAGGAGGTTGGTGGAAAACCTTGGGAAGATCCGGATGCTCCTGGAGGTGCACCAGGGAAGAATAGAGCAGCTAAGAATTGAGGAGGAGCAGATCAACAGACAGCTGCAAGAGTTGGGGGAAAACAGGCAGCCACCTTCAACCCGTAATATAGAGAGTTCGCTTCAGAGTGAAAGTCATCGAAGTGGAACTAAGACAGGACATAGATGGCCTGAAATGAGAGGTAGAGGCAGTGACACCTCAATTAACTCAGGACTCAGTGACCTAAGCCAAACTGTGACAGACCAGTTAATTGTGGAGACGACTGAAAAGAGTTTCTAGTCGGTGAATGAAATGTGCCAAGCCTACGGCTTTAGGCAGAGGGGGGAGGTATGTAGCGATAGTAAGACTTCACTATACCTTTGTATGTGGTTTGAGGACCTGTGATGAGGTCACTGCCATGTGACCTGTCATGTGCTCTGTGTTAGCTGAATGTCTGGTATATATAAATGAGCCTAATGCTGACCACAGGTGTGAGTGGCTGGAGGCGTGGAAACTTCCAGTGTGGGAGTTCTGAGGAGACCTCCAGTGTGTGTGCTGAAGAGACTACTCAGTTAGAGTACCAGGACGTTATAGCTGTTTTTTGTTACTTTGTGCCAGAGAAGGCTGTTTTGTTTTCTGTTTGACTGCAAGTTTATGAAGTCTTAATAAACTTGCTTAAAGAACGGGAAGAGTCGCCCTCCTGCTTACCTCCGGTCGCATACAAGCGAGACCACATCCCTACAATATATATACATATATATATATATATATATATAATATATATATATATAGAGTGACTGTGATGACTCCCCAGGGCTGTAATGTGGTGTTGTGACACTTGATGCTCGCCACACAATCAGTGCTGGTGTCACTGTCTCTGCCTTCGGACAAACTGAACAGGAAGAGTAAGTCCTGGATGAGCTACTTGATCCCGGACTTCTTCATGTTCAGCTTGTCTGAAGATGGTGACACCAGCGCTGATTGGCGCTGGGCATCACATGTCACAACACCACATCACAGCCCTGGGGAGTCATAGAATCATAGAATCATAGAATGGTAGAGTTGGAAGGGACCTCCTGGGTCATCTGGTCCAACCCCCTGCTCAAAGCAGGATTCTCTAAATCATCCCAGACAGATGTCTATCCAGCCTCTGTTTGAAGACTTCCATTGAAGGAGAACTCACCACCTCTTGTGGCAGCCTGTTCCACTCATTGATCACCCTAACTGTCAAAAAGTTTTTTCTAATATCTAATCTGTGTCTCCTCCATTCAGTTTCATCCCATTGCTTCTAGTCTTTCCTTGCGCAAATGAGAATAAAGATGATCCTTCTATAATGTGACAGCCCTTGAGATATTTGTAGACAGCTATTAAGTCTCCTCTCAGTCTTCTTTTTTGCAAGCTAAACATTCCCAAATCCTGCAACAGTTCCTCATAGGACATGGTTTGCAGACCGGTCACCATTCTGGTGGCTCTTCTCTGAACTTGCTCCAGTTTGTTGATGTCTTTTTTAAAATGTGGTGCCAAAACTGGACACAGTATTCCAGATGAGGTCTGACCAAAGAGGAGTAGAGGGCAATAATGACCTCACGTGATCTAGACTGTATGCTCTGTTGATACATCCTAGAATTGCATTTGCCTTTTTTGCTGCTGCATCACACTGTTGACTCATGTTAAGTCTGTGATCAATTAGTATACCCAAGTCTTTTTCACATGTGCTGTTACTTAGCCCTATTCCTCCCATTTTGTATATGCTTTTTTCATTTTTATTGCCCAGATGTAGTACTTTGCATTTTTCCCTGTTAAAATCCATTCTGTTAGTTGCTGCCCACTGCTCCAGTTTATGTATATCTTTTTGAATCCTCTCTCTCTCTTCTCTAGTATTAGCTACCCCTCCTAGCTTTGTTCATCAGCAAATTTGATCAGTTTACCCTCAATTCCTTCATCTAAATCATTGATAAAGATAATGAACAATACAGGGCCCAAAACAGAGCCTTGTGGTACCCCACTTGAGACATTCTTCCAACTGGATGTGCAGCCATTTACAACCACTCTTTGGGTCCGATCACTAAGCCAGTTATGAATCCACCTAACAGTTGCCTTGTCCATTCCATACTTAGTCATTTTTTCAATAAGGATTGTGTGAGATACTTTGTCAAATGTTTTGCTGAAGTCAAGATATACTATATCTACAGCATTTCCCTGATCCACCCAGTCAGTGATTCTGTCATAGAAGGAAATTAAGTTAGTCTGACATGACTTATTAGTTACAAACCCATGCTGACTCTGTTTAATCACTTCATTCTTATCCAGGTACTTGCATACATGTTCTTTAATAATTTGTTCAAAGATCTTTCCTGGTATAGAAGTCAGACTCACCGGCCTGTAGTTCCCTGGGTCCACCTTCTTCCCCTTTTTGAAGATAGGAACAACATTTGCTCTTCTCCAGTCTTCTGGGACTTCTCCTGTTCTCCAAGAATTTTCAAAGATTATGGACAGTGGTTCAAGAATTTCTTCTGCTATCTCCTTCAGTACCCTGGGGTGTAATTCATCTGGACCTGGAGACTTGAATTCATTTAGGTTAGCTAAGTGTTTCCTCACTGTCTTTCTGTTTATAGATATCCTGGATTCTTCTATTCCTTTAATAGGACAGTGAAGATCAGTTGATGTTACATTTCCTTTCTGAGAGAAAACAGATGCAAAATAGGAATTTAAAAGTTCAGCCTTCTCAACATCCTGACTTACCATTTCATCATTTTCATCCTGTAAAAATCCTATAGCATCTTTGACTTTTCTTTTACTTTTGACGTATCCCCAAAATCCTTTTTTGTTGCTTTTGACGTCACTTGCAAGCCTTAATTCATTGTCAGCTTTAGATAATCTGATTTGTGCCCTGCAGGTTCTGCAGACGGCATTATATTCTTCTTTAGATATGCCTCCCTCTTTCCATTTGATAAACATTTCTTTCTTCCTTTTTAGCATGTGTTTAAGTTCTGTGTTCATCCATCCTGGTTTCCTTAAATGCTTCCCATTCTTCCCTCTTTTCGGAATTGTTAACGATTGTGCTTTGAGAATCTCATTTTTCAAGATTTTCCATCCTTCCTGGACATTTTTGTCCTTAAGGATATCCAGCCATTGGATCCCTCCAATTCTCTTTCTGAGTTCCTTAAAAGAGTCATCACAGCCACTATGGGAACAGCACTGGCATGGGAGGTGAGTAAATGGAGCACCCGCAGGGCCGTGGGGATACTCGGTACCGTTCCGGTTCTTAACCCCTTACTGCCATCGGACGTAGTATCCCGTCCATGGTACCTGGGCCCGTATGACCATGGACGGGATAGTACGTCTCGTGCGATCGGACGCGCTCCCGGGGGGAGCGCAGCCGATCGCGGCCGGGTGTCAGCTGATTATCACAGCTGACACCCATGACTGTGTGTCAGGAGCGGTCACGGACCGCTCCCGGCACATTAACCCCTTGCACTCCGCGATCAAACATGATCGCGGTGTACTGGGGGCACAGGGGAGGATCGCGCAGGGTGGGGGCTCCCTGCGCGCCCCCCTGAGACCCTCAGAGCAGCGCGATGTGATCGCGCTGTTCTGAGGGCTTCCTCCCTCCCAGGACCCGGATCCAAGATGGCGCCGGGGTCCGGGAGGGAGGCGGCTACCTCAGTGCCTGCTGAGAGCAGGCACTGAGAAGCCTGCTGCACTGCCTGAGCGATCGCTGGTGTGACAGAGTGCTGTGCACACTGTCACACCAGCGATCTGACAAAATACAGTGATGTCCCATCCTGGGACAAAGTAAAAAAGTTAAAAAAATAAAAATAAAACATGTTTAAAAAAAAAATCCAAAATAAATAAAAAAAAAAAAAATATTCCCCAATAAATTCACTTCTTCCTGTAAATAAAATAAACAAAGCAATAAAAGTACACATATTTGGTATCGCCGCGTCCGTAACGACCCCCCTATAAATTTGTCCCACTAGTTAACCCCTTTAGTGAACCCCTTAAAAAAAAAAAAAAAAAAAGAAGCAAAAAATCAATGCTTTATCATCATACCGCCGAACAAAAAGTGGAATAACACGCGATCAAAAAGACCGATATAAATAAACATGGTACCGCTGAAAACGTCATCTTGTCCCGCAAAAAACGAGCCGTCATACAGCATCATCAGCGAAAAAATAAAAAAGTTATAGCTCGCAGAATAAAGCGATGCAAAAATAATTATTTTTTATATAAAATTGTTTTTTATTCTATAAAAGCGCCAAAACATGAAAAAATGATATAAATGAGGTATCGCCATAATCGTACTGACCCGAAGAATAAAACTGCTTTATCAATTTTACCACACGCGGAACGGTATAAACGCCTCCCCCAAAAGAAATTCATGAATTGCTGATTTTTGTTCATTCTAACCTCCCAAAAATCGAAATAAAAAAACGATCAAAAAAGTCACGTGCTCAAAAATGGTACCAATAAAAACGTCAACTCGTCCCGCAAAAAATAAGACCTCACATGACTCTGTGGGCCAAAATATGCAAAAATTATAGCTCTCAAAATGTGATGATGCAAAAACTATTTTTGCAATAAAAAGCGTCTTTTAGCGTGACAGCTGCCAATCACAAAAACCCGCTATAAATAGTAAATCAAACCCCCCTTTATCACCCCCTTAGTTAGGGAAAAATAATAAAATTTAAAAAAAGTATTTATTTCCATTTTCCCATTAGGGTTAGGGTTGCGGCTAAAGTTAGGGTTAGGGTTGGCGCTAAAGTTAGGATTAGGGTTAGGGTTGGGATTAGGGGTGTGTTAGGGTTAGGTTTGTGGTTAGGGTTGGGACTAGGGTTAGGGGTGTGTTGGGGTTAGGGTTGGAGTTAGAATTGGGGGGTTTCCGCTGTTTAGGCACATCAGGGGCTCTCCAAATGTGACATGGCGTCTGATCTCAATTCCAGCCAATTCTGCGTTGAAAAAGTCAAACGGTGCTCCTTCACTTCTCAGCTCTGCCATGCGTCCAAACAGTAGTTTATCCCCACATATGGGGTATCAGCGTACTCTGGACCCCAAGAGTTATTGTGCAATTTGTCCTATTTCTTCTGTTACCCTTGGGAAAATAAAAAACTGGGGGCGAAAATATCATTTTTGTACAAAAAAATTATTTTTTTGTTTTTTACGGCTGTACATTATAAACTTCTGTGAAGCACTTGGGGCTTCATAGTGCTCACCACACATCTAGATAAGTTCCTTGTGGGGTCTATTTTCCAAAATGGGGTCACTTGTTGGGGATTTCCACTGTTTAGGCGCATCAGGGGCTCTCCAAATGCGACATGACGCCCCAGACCATTCCATCAAAGTCTGCAATCCAAAACGTCACTACTTCCCTTCCGAGCCCCAACGTGTACCCATACAGTAGTTTTCTCCCACATATTGGATATCAGCGTACTCAGGACAAATTGGACAACAACTTTTGGGGTCCAATTTCTCTGTTACCCTTGTAAAAATAAAATATTGGGGCAAAAAAAATCATTTTTGCAAAAAAAAAAAGATTTTTTATTTTTATGGCTGTGCGTTATAAACTTCTGTGAAGCACTTCGGGGTTCAAAGTGCTCACCACACATCTAGACAAGTTCCTTGTGGGGTCTATTTTCCAAAATGGGGTCACTTGTGGGGGGTTTCCACTGTTTAGGCGCATCAGGGGCTCTCCAAATGCGACATGACGCCCCAGACCATTCCATCAAAGTCTGCAATCCAAAACGTCACTACTTCCATTCCGAGCCCTGACGTGCGCCCATACAGTAGTTTTCTCCCACATATTGGGTATCAGCGTACTCAGGACAAATTGGACAACAACTTTTGGGGTCCAATTTCTCCTGTTACCCTTGTGAAAATAAAACATTGGGGGCGAAAAAATCATTTTTGTAAAAAAAAAAGATTTTTTATTTTTACGGCTGTACGTTATAAACTTCTGTGAAGCACTTCGGGGTTCAAAGTGCTCACCACACATCTAGATAAGTTCCTTGTGGGTCTATTTGCCAAAATGGGGTCACTTGTGGGGGATTTCCACTGTATAGGTGCATCAGGGGCTCTCCAAATGTGACATGACGCCCCCAGACCATTCCATCAAAGTCTGCAATCCAAAACGTCACTACTTCCCTTCCGAGCCCTGACGTGCGCCCATACAGTAGTTTTCTCCCACATATTGGGTATCAGCGTACTCAGGACAAATTGGACAACAACTTTTGGGTTCCAATTTCTTCTGTTACCCTTGTGAAAATAAAATATTAGGGGCGAAAAAAAAATCATTTTTGTAAAAAAAAAAAAAGGATTTTTTATTTTACGGCTGTACGTTATAAACTTTAGTGAAACACCTGGGGGTTAAAAGTTCTCACCACACATCTAGATAAGTTCCTTGAGGGGTCTAGTTTCCAAAATGGTGTCATTTATGGGGGTTTCCACTGTTTAGGCAGATTAGGAGCTCTCCAAACACGACATGGCGTCCAGCCAATTCTGCGTTGAAAAAGTCAGACGGCGCTCCTTCCCTTCCAAACTCTGCCATGCACCCAAACAGTGGTTTACCCCCACATATGGGGTATCAGCGCACTCAGGACAAATTGCACAATAACTTTTGGAGTCTTGTTACCCTTGGAAAAATAAAAATTGGGGTGAAAAGATCATTTTTGTGGAAAAAATATTGATTTTTAAATTTTACGGCTCTACATTATAAACTTGTGTGAAGCACTTGGGGGTTCAAATTGCTCACCAAAGATCTAGAAAAGTTCCTTAGGGGGTCTAGTTTCCCAAATGGGGTCATTTGTGGGGGGTTTCCACTGTTTAGGCACATCAGGGGCTCTCCAAATGCAACATGGCATCCAATCTCAATTCCAGCCAATTTTGGTTGGAAAAAGTCAAATGGTGCTCCTTCCATTCCGAGCTCTGCCGTGAGCCCAAACAGTGGTTCCCCCCACATATGGGGTATCAGTGTACTCAGGACAAATTGGACAACAACTTATGTGGTCCAATTTCTCCTGTTACCCTTGGGAAAATAAAAAATTAGTGACTAAAAGATAATTTTTGTGGGAAAAAAATAGGATTTTTTATTTTCATGCCCGGGCATTATAAACTTGTGTGAAGCACTTGGGGGTTCAAAGTGCTCACCAAAGATCTAGATAAGTTCCTTAGGGGGTCTAGTTTCCAAAATGGGGTCACTTGTGGGGGGTTTCCACTATTTAGGCTCATCTGGGGCACTGCAAACGGAACATGACCCCCATCAACGTCTGCATTCCAAAACGTTACTACTTCCTTTCCAAGCCCTGCCGTGCACCCAAACAGTTCCCCCCCCCACATATGGGGTATCAGCGTACTCAGGACAAATTGGACAACAACTTTTGGGGTCCAATTTCCTTGGGAAAATTCAAAAATTTGGGACTAAAAAATCATTTTTGTGGAAAATTGTTTTTTTTTTTTTTTCACACCCAGGCATTATAAGCTTTTGTGAAACACTTGGGGGTTTAAAGTGCTCACAACAGATCTAGATAAGTACCTTAGGGGGTCTAGTTTCCAAAATGGTGTCACTTGTGGGGGTTTCCACTGTTTAGGCGCATCAGGGGCTCTCCAAACACGACATGGCGTCCAATCTCAATTCCAGCCAATTTTAGTTTGAAAAAGTCAAACGGCGCTCCTTCCCTTACGAGCTCTGCCGTGTGCCCAAACAGTGGTTTTCCCCCACATATTGGGTATTGGCATACTCAGGAGAAATTGCATAACAACCTTATCTGTCCATTTTCTCCTTTTACCCTTGTCAAAATAAAAAAAAGTTTGTAAAAGATCATTTTTGTGGCTAAAAAGTTAAATATTCATTTTTTCCTTCCACGTTGCTTTAGTTCCTGTAAAGCACCTGAAGGGTTAATAAACTTCTTTAATGTGGTTTTGAGTACCTTGAGGGGTGCAGTTTTTAGAATGGTGTCACTTTTGGGTATTTTCTGCCATATAGACCCCTCAAAGTGACTTCAAATGAGAGGTGGACCCTAAAAAAAATGGCTTTGTAAATTTTGTTGTAAAAATGAGAAATCGCTGGTCAACTTTTAACCCTTATAACTTCCTAACAAAAAAAAATTTGGGTTCCAAAATTGTGCTGATGTAAAGTAGACATGTGGGAAATGTTATTTCTTAACTATTTTATGTGACATATTTCTCTGTTTTAAGGGAATAAAAATTCAAAGTTTGAAAATTGCAAATTTTAAAAATTTTCGCCATATTTGCGTTTTTTTCAAAAATAAACGCAAGTTATATTGAAGAAATTTTACTTCTAACGTGAAGTACAATATGTCACGAGAAAACATCTCAGAATCGCGAAGATCCGTTGAAGCGTTCCAGAGTAATAACCTCATAAAGAGACAGTGGTCAGAATTGTAAAAATTGGCCCGGTCATTAACGTGCAAACCACCCTTGGGGGTGAAGGGGTTAAGGGATGTGTCATGTGTCATGGCCGCTCCGTGACCCTGGGTGTCCAATGAAAATGATGATAAGGGGATGATAAAGTTTATGAAAGATAGTTAGTGACGCCGCCTGTGGTATTCGGCAATAAAGGTGTTATCCGACGCTGCTTCAGAGACCGCTGAGGCTGATGGTGATGCAGCAGAGTAAAGCTAGGCCCCAGGGCAGCTGTAGCGTAAAGGATGATGATGATGGTTGTTGTAGTGCAGTGAAAATGACGCAGTAAATAATTCGGAGGACACAGCAGTGTGCAGTCTTCACAGGTTTTACTCACAGTTCAGATGTTACAATCCCCAGCCAGGGTGTGCTGTGTCCTCAGGGTCAGTGGTCCAGACAGCTCTCAGGTAGTTTGGGGTGCACATTGCCAGGGCTCCCTTAGATGTTCCTTTCCTGGTCATCTCACTACGCTAGCTACCACCTCTCCTGCCCTGCATCTTCACACACAGTGTCCCGAACCAGCAGACCCGGATCTTGTTGGGCGATGTTGGTCAGACCCCTGGATCCTATATGACTGCCTTTTCAGCGAATGTGTTGGATGTGGCTGTAGCACTTGCAGATACTGCAGCCTCCGGATTCCTAGCTGAGTCCTTAGTTTCTCCACTAGTTTTGGGGCCGGTCCCCTAACTGCGACCTAGTCCCTCTACCGACCACGCCGGTGGATGCGGGCTCCACGGATGGATTACTCACTATCCATGCCCCTAAGACCTCTTCCTCTCCTCCTCTGGAGCCTCTTTCTCTCCTTGGTTCTTCTTCACTTCTCTCTCTGTAGTCTGGGGATGAGCTCCTGGCTCTTTCATTCCCCACTGCAGACTCTCTCTCTGGTCTCACAGACCAGAGCTTATCACTCTCTGACTCCTCCCCCTCTAACTTCCTCCACCCACACCCTCTATGTAGTCCCTCCCTGGCCTTGAGAGGTCTGCTGTTGGTTGCATGTAAGTGTGTGAGTCCTGGCAGTGCCCCTTCCTTACCTGAGAGCAGAGTACCACACCTCTAGATGAAGTGCAGTACCCTGTGGCGACTGAGACCACAGGGGAGCCACTTTCCACCCATGTTAAACACAGCATGTCCTTGGGCTGGAACAGAGCAAAAACAAGGTTAAGACATGCAGGCATTTTTAGTAATGCATTACAACAGGATAACAGTTGGCAGGAACTCTTCTTCCCTTTATGGGAGGCACTTTTACTTGAACATTACAAATAACTACTATTTTTACTATCTGCAATTATGGAAAATATCTTTATCATAAGTAGAAACTATCTGAGACATGAAATATCCTATCAAGTGCAATAAAACATGAAATATACTTTACTATCAATAGAAAACTATGAAAATATTAAATATAGTTCTTCGGCAATAGAAATTTTCTGCACATAAAATAATACTGTACTATCAATAAAACATTTTTTTATCAGGTACAACAGAGTTCAGTGGATTCCCGAACCGGGGTATTCTTCTTCTTTCCTTATTGCAATATGGGGGACCCGTCTTAAACCCCCAACGTAGACTTTGGGTGTGGCTACAAGTCATAGCTGGTCTCCTCGTTGGACCACTTTTTTGGCCACGCCAGACGGTTTTTGTTCTGTGGTCAAGTGCAAAAGATCAAGTGCTACTTTTCCACACTCTAAGGTTTTGTGCAAAACTAATAGGAAGCACATTAAGAAATGCTAACTATTTACACTAGGAAGTCTCTGGTCATTCACCGTCCATGACCTTAGTGTCGATTAACTTCAATTAGGAGCAAACACCTAACCTGGTAAATTAACTACATACAGTCACATCTTGCTAGTAATTCACATTTACTGCTTTGGCTTCAAGGGTAATTCCTGGGTTTGCATCCTCCTGACCTGGGGAGTTGGTGTGCTAGTGTTACTCCAGATAACACAAAGAGCTCATGGCCGATGAAGTCATGCACTGTAAGATCATGTCCTGCCACCGGGGTCTGAGTGGCCTGGGTACATACTGCAATTGATGTTGTTCCTACAGCAGGTTCTGAGGTAGTTGGTGTACTGACTGTTGGTGTTGTAGAAGCTATACGGGGTAGTGCAGTGGTGGGTGATGCAGCAGAGATCGTTGCTTCTGGCGAAGTTGGCACTGGGGCCATTTCAGGTCTAGCAGCCTCTGAATCCGGAGCATCTACATTTCTTGACGTGCAGGGCATACCATCCTTTTTCGCCTAAATGCCGGGTGTAGGTCACGCGGTCCCCAGGGTACAGATCCCAATCCTGGTGCCCATCCAGGAGATGAGACTCCACATCCTGCCAGTTAACAAACACCTCCACCAGCAAGTCGGGTTCTTTTATAAATCCCCAGCCTCTTTTCAGTCTAAAGGCAACTACTGTGCCTTGCTTCAACAGGCCCCTGTCTGCGTGTCTGGCCCTGCGGGCCCGGGCCTTGGCCTCCAGATTCCTGTCCTCCATTGCTCTCCGCTGGGAGTCGCGCTCTTCCTGCTCATTTCCCAACTTAAGCGCCAGCTGTTTTTTATATTCCTCCCAGCTAAGGACTTCCACCGTTTCTCCTTCTTCTTGATCTTCCTCAGGGAACCCGATTAAATCCATCCCCGGGTTTGCCCAGCAGCACACCACTTTCTCTGCGTATACCTCCCCGGGCAGATTTGTGGGCTGGAGGGGAGCCTCTAGAACATCCACCATACCGGAGGACTGATCCCAGACTAGATAAGCACAAACTCGGCCGGGTTCGCGGACTGGCGGCACAGTAAATGGGCCTATTAAAAGCTCCTTGGCTACTGGGGCAGGAACGGCGAGAGTACCTGCTTGTGATGTTATTCCGGTATCAGTCGACTTCTCCGCTGAGATCAGGGGCCGCCGGATTGGACGCAGCTCCACCATCTTCACCTTCAGGGCAGCTTTCCACCTGGACCCTGACTGCAGGAGTTGGTTGCTGAGCTCCTCTACTTCTGCCTCTAGGAGCTCTGGGTCCTTTGCTGCACCAAGGTACTGTTCCCGCTCTCTCATTCGTGAGCAGGTTTTCTTTTTTCTTCATTTCCCTCCATCCCAGATCAGGAGGTGGATCTCGTGGGCTGATTGACAAGTTCTTAAAGCACAGAAGTATCTACTGTGGGTAGGCATAATTTTTGCGCCCTTGGACCGGTGCCGCCCATGACGACACGCCTCCCAGAGCGCCGCGTGTTACCGTGATTTTACAGTTCTATTAGATCTATGGCACACAGGACCCAGCAATGTCGGGGTACATATCCTGTTCGTGACACCAAAATGGAGCACCCGCCAGGGCGGTGGGGATACTCGGTACCGGGCCTGTTCTTAAAGGGATGTTTTACGGCAGCAGTGACCCAGTCTATGGCCCTAGGCGTCGAATGAAACTGATGATAAAGTTTATGAAAGATAGTTCGTAATGCCACCTGTGATATTCGGCAATAAAGGTGTTAGCTGACGTTGCTTCAGAGTCCGCTGGGGCAGATGGTGATGCAGCAGAGTGGTTACAATTCTCCACAGGTAGAGCTAGGCCCCAGGGCAGCTGTAGTGTAAAAGGATGATGATGATGGTTGTTGTAGTGCATGGAAAGTTACACAGTAAATAAATTGGCGGGCACAGCAGTGTGCAGTCTTTACAGGTTTTACTCACAGTTCAGATGTTACAATCCCCAGCCGGGGTGTGCTGTGTCCTCAGGGTCAGTGGTCCAGACAGCTCTCAGGTAGTTTGGGGTGCACATTGCCAGGGCTCCCTTAGATGTTCCTTTCCTGGCCGTCTCACTATGCTGGCTACCACCTCTTCTGCCCTGCATCTTCACACAGTGTCCCGAACCAGCAGACCTGGATCCTATATGACTGCCTTTTCAGCGAATGTGTTGGATGTGGCTGTAGCACTTGCAGATACTGCAGCTTCTGGTTTCCTAGCTGAGTCCTTAGTTTCTCCACTAGTTGTGGGGCCGGTCCCCTAACTGCGACCTAGTCCCTCCACCGACCACACCGGTGGATGCGGGCCCCACGAATGGATTACTCACTGTCCATGCCCCTAAGACCTCTTCTTCCTCTCCTCCTCTAGGGCCTCGCTCTCTCTCCTTCGTTCTTCTACACTTCTCTCTCTCTCTGTAGTCTGGGGACGAGCTCCTGGCTCTTTCAGTCCCCACTGCAGACTCTCTCTCTGGTCTCACAGACCAGAGCTTATCACTTTCTGACTCCTCCCCCTCTAACTTTCTCCACCCACACCCTCTACCTAGTCCATCCCTGGCCTTGAGATGTCTGGTGTCTTTGGGGTCATTGATGAGCTTCAAGAAGTAATCACCGGAAATGGTCTTCCAACAGTCTTGAAGGAGTTCCCAGAGATGCTTGTTGGCCCTTTTGCCCTCACTCTGCGGTCCAGCGCACCCCAAACCATCTCTATTGGGTTCAGGTCTGGTGACTGTGGAGGCCAGGTCATCTGGCGTAGCACCCCATCACTCTCCTTTTTGGTCAAATAGCCCTTACACAGCCTGGAGGTGTGTTTGGGGTCATTGTCCTGTTGAAAAATAAATGATGGTCCAACTAAACGCAAACCGGATGGAATAGCATGCCGCTGCAAGATGCTGTGGTAGCCATGCTGGTACAATATGCCTTAAATTTTTAATAAATGCCCAACAGTGTCACCAGCAAAGCACCCCCACATCATCACACCTCCTCCTCCATGCTTCACAGTGGGAACCAGGCATGTAGAGTCCATCCATTCACCTTTTCTGCAACGCTCAGACACGGTGGTTGGAACCAAAAATCTCAAATTTGGACTCATCAGACCAAAGCATAGATTTCCACTGGTCTAATGTCCATTCCTTGTGTTCTTTAGTCCAAACAAGTCTCTTCTGCTTGTTGCCTGTCCTTAGCAGTTGTTTCCTAGCAGCTATTTTACCATGAAGGCCTGCTGCACAAAGTCTCCTCTTAAGGCTATGTGCACACGTTGAGGATTTTTCGCGTTTTTTTCGCGTTTTTGCGGCGGTTTTCCGCTGCAAAAACCCTGAAAAAACGCATGCATTAAGCATCCTATTAGTAGAATACATTCCGCAATTTTTGTTCATTCTTTTTCCGGAATCGTGGCGATTCCACCGCCATAGGAATGCATTGAACTGCTTACTTTCCGCATGTGGCTATGCCCACCATGCGCAAAGTGAGCGGTTCATGTGTCTCCTTCAGGCCCTGGGTACCATATCCATATTAAAACAATAATTAAAATAAAAAATAGTGACATTCTCACCTTCCGGCGGCCCCCGCAGCCTTCCCACCTCTCAGCGACGCTCCCGGCAACTCCCGTTCCCAGGGATGCTTAGCGACAATGACCCCAGATGACGTAGCGGTCTCGCGTGATGCCACGTCATCTGGGGTCATTGTCGCTAACGGGAACGGGATTGGCCGGGAGCGTCGCTGAGAGGGGGGCCGCCGGAAGGTGAGAATATCATGATTTATTATTTTTTTAAATTATTTTTAACATTAGATCTTTTTACTATTGATGCGGCATAGGCGGCATCAATAGTAAAAAGTTGGTCACACGTGTCAAACACTATGTTTGACTCGTGTGACCAACCTGTCAATCAGTTTTCCAAGCAATGCTAGAGATCGCTTGGAAAATGCTAGCATTCTGCAAGCTAATTACGCTTGCAAAACGCTAGTTTCTGGCGGGAATACGCATATCTATAAAATGCGGATTACCCGCGGCAGGGAGGTGCGGGATTGCTGCGGAAATTTCCGCAGCAATTCCCGAACGTGTGCACATAGCCTAACAGTTGTTGTAGAGATGTGTCTGCTGCTAGAACTCTGTGTGGCATTGACCTGGTCTCTAATCTGAGCTGCTGTAAACCTGTGATTTCTGAGGCTGGTGACTCGGATAAACTTATCCTCAGAAGCAGAGGTGACTCTTGGTCTTCCTTTCCTGGGGCGGTCCTCATGTGAGGCAGTTTCTTTGTAGCGCTTGATGGTTTTTGCAACTGCACTTGGGGACACTTTCAAAGTTTTCTCAATTTTTCAGACTGACAGACCTTCATTTCTTAAAGTAATGATGGCCACTCGTTTTTCTTTACTTAGCTGTTTTTTTCTTGCCATAATACAAATTCTAACAATCTATTCAGTAGGACTATCAGCTGTGTATCCACCAGACTTCTCCACACACACAACTGATGGTCCCAACCCCATTTATAAGGCCAGAATCCCACTTATTAAACCTGACAAGGCACACCTGTGAAGTGAAAACCATTTCCGATGACTACCTCTTGAAGCTCATCAAGAGAATGCCAAGAGTGTGCAAAGCAGTCATCAAAGCAAAAGGTGGCTAGTTTGAAGAACCTAGAATATAAGACATAATTTCAGTTGTTACACACTTTTTTGTTAAGTATATAATTCCACATGTGTTAATTCATAGTTTTGATGCCTTCAGTGTGAATGTACAATTTTCATAGTCATGAAAATACAGAAAAATCTTTAAATGAGAAGGTGTGTCCAAACTTGGTCTGTACTGTATACACTGCACAGTATAACTCCTCCTGTCCTGTATATATACACTGTACAGTACCATACCTCCTGTCCAGTATATGTACAGTGCACAGTACCACTACTCTTGTCCTGTATATATACACTGCACAGTACCACACCTCCTGTCCTGTATATACACTGAGTAATACATATGGAAGACACAGATGACTACCCACACGAAACATAATCATGCACCGTAATAATGTATTTACTTAGGGCAGTCCAGTATCAATAGACAGTGTAGAACACACTGCCTATATTTATGAAAACCACAAACGAAAAAAGCAGTGTAATTGTCCATATAAATTACAAAAATACTTTTATTGATTAAAATAGTACCAAAAAACATCAAAGAAAAAGGTAAAGGGGGACTGGAAAAGTAACATGTACAAATTGCCGCATGACAAAAAACACAGTGTGAGTATGATTAGGTGTCCAAATAATTAAATACACATATGGCCACATAAATACATAGTAATAATAGGAATCATATACAACAGTATTATACAATACCCCAAATTAATGTGCAAACCATATATGTATCTCTCCATATATCCCATGTATCCAGAGCACAATATAAAAATCAATGAATATATAATGCAGTATACAGGAGAGAACTATGAATGGCCCAGGGAACACAATGTATCACATCCAGTTAAGCAAAATAGTGCTGTCCCATACAGGCAAGACACAGAAGGCACATCAATAGAGTAGTGGATATACCAGCTGGAAGTAAACAGGACACCGCTTCAACACCCGCCTCCCCAACGCGCGTTTCGGCTGAAATGCCTTCCTCAGGGGGCATGCCATGTGGAAATCAGCGTAGCTATTTATAGCTGCCAAGCAGGGGAATAAGCGCCATCAGCTGTGAACTGCTCAGCTCGCCGGTCAGCGCCATCACTGCTGACGTCGGATCACACATGCCTCATGTGACCCAGCATCAGACAGGAGGCGGAGGCCGGAGGAACAGAAACAGACAGTGATCCGCGCATGCGCAAAGAGCAGCGGCGGCCATTTTAACAGAGGGAAAGATAGAACAACATGCCCTAAAGTGATCTCAACAACAAAGGGGAATGTTTAATAAATATATAGCGCATATAAGCGCAAGCATCACCGCAAAACATCACTACTGATAGGGAGTAGATATATATCAAATACAATAAGTATGGTACATAATCAGACAATAATTAGTACATGCGAGAAGAGCACAAAGGCCATATTTATAAAGGGCAAAAGAGAGGAAATATGCCCAAAAGTGGCCATATTAATAACGTAATGTTTATAGTAAATATACAAGCGTAAAATACATTACCACAATGTTGACAGAATTATATAGTAGTAAAGACACAATACATAGAAAAAATGGAATATACCACAGTACTATACAAAAATGTATGCATTATATAACAGCCTGACAACCAAGATATAAAGTACCAGAAGATGTGCCATAAACATGTGATGTCCTAGCCTAGTATAAGTATACATAAGTACAAGTACATCATAAAAGATATAATAACAATTA
>JARQOD010000002.1:91800077-91834593 GCA_033576555.1 Oophaga sylvatica | reverse complement strand
GTAGCAGAAGGAAAAGAGGCAATGTCACAACCGAGTACCAGCTGACGTTACTGTGACACGGTTACTAAGCAGGAGGTACCTGTGCTCCAAAGCACTACCAAGGACCAGCAGACGTTGCTGGAACTCGGATACGGAGATGGAGGCACCTAGGCCAAAGGCACTGGGGAGAACCACTTGACGGTACTGGACCCCGGACGGGTAGCAGAAGGAAAAGAGGCAATGTCACAACCGAGTACCAGCTGACGTTACTGGGACACGGTTACTAAGCAGGAGGTACCTGTGCTCCAAAGCACTACCAAGGACCAGCAGACGTTGCTGGAACTCGGATACGGAGATGGAGGCACCTAGGCCAAAGGCACTGGGGAGAACCACTTGACGGTACTGGACCCCGGACGGGTAGAAGAACGCACCCATGAAAATGTAAGTTGACAGGACGCAAGCCGTCCGCAGCTACCGAATCACACAGTCCTACAGTGGGTGCTTATCCTATTGGCACAATGGAAACCGCCTTTATTTACATATCCCACAGCACACATAGGAATCACCTAAACTGCAGGCACCATAGAGTCGGCTAACCCGAATGCAACACGACAGCACAACTTATTGGAGGATAATTGACGTTCACACTGCCAGGAAACAGCTGTCGTGCTGTAACCAGGCTGGCCAGGAGTCAGTACCCCTGCCAATTACTTACGAGCAACAAATGGCGGTGTTGTAGCCCAGGGAGTAGAGTTCAGGTGGTAGAAAGATGAACATAACAGGAGACATGGAAAACGTTGCCAAACAGTTATTTAATCTGAAAACAGACAGGCAAATTCAGGTGAGATCCATGCCTTGTTTATTTTCAGAAAAGTAAGCCGGTCTACATTCTCTGAGGATAGTCGCATGCGACGGTCTGTTACTACACCACCTGCAGCACTAAAGACACGCTCAGATAATACACTGGCAGCAGGGCAAGCCAGCACCTCCAATGCATACTGGCTAAGCTCTGGCCATGTATCCAACTTAGAGACCCAAAATTTGAAAGGGGAAGAGGCATCTGGGAGTACACTTAGAGGGAAAGCCAAGTAGTCTGTCACCATCTTACGGAAACGTTTCTTCCTGGTGACTGGAGCCGTCTCGGATGGTGTAGACCTTGCTGGCGCTGTCACAAAACTTTGCCACATTTGTAACATACAGTTCTTGCCCTGTGCAGAGGCGCTGCTTCTGATCCCTCTTGTTGTAGAGGTGTCTACACTGCCTCGACGCACAGAGCTGCTTTGTAAAGCAGTATCAGCAGCAGCAGCAGCACCTCTCTCGGCTGGAATGTACAACAGTATGGATTGCACCAGTGTGTCTTGGTACTCCTGCATTTTACGGTCCCGGTTCACCGGTGTGATGAGGGTTTGTAAGTTGTCCCGGTAGCGAGGGTCTAGGAGGGTGTACACCCAATAATCTGACGTGCTGAGAATGTGGGCGATGCGACGGTTGTTTCTCAGGCACTGAAGCATGAAATCAACCATGTGCTGCAGACTCCCAACTGGCCAACAAAGGCTGTCCTCTGGAAGAGGCGTCATCTCTGTCTCCTCTGCATCACCTCACCCTCGCTCTACATACTGACTACAGCGTTGTGTACCTCCCTCTGTAGGGATTTCTTCCTCCTCCACTGACTCCTCCTCCTCCTCATCCTCCTCACAAAGTGAGCCCTGCCCAGCCCTTTGTGAGGAACCACGTTGCGCTGACTGTCCTGAAGGTAATTGAATTTGTGACTCCTCATCCTCCACCTCTTTCAAAACCTCTTCCTTTAGTGCTTTCAGTGATTTCTGAAGCAGGCAGATAAGGGGGACAGTCATGCTGACTAGTGCATCATCTGCACTCGCCACCCGCGTTGAGACATCAAACGCACGCAAAACGTCGCAGATGTCCTTCATAGAGGCCCACTCAGTAGTGGTGAAGTGTGAACGGCGCAAATTGCGAGTTGATTTTGCCTGTTGCAGCTGATACTCCATTACTGCTGGCTGCTGCTCACACAACCGCTCCAACATATGTAACGTGGAATTCCACCTGGTGGGTACGTCACATATGATGCGATGTTCAGGAAGGCGAAATCTGACTTGCAGAGCTGCAATGCGCGATCTGGCCATGCTGGAACGTCGCAAGTGAGCGCACTCTAGGCGGACCTTGTGCAGCAGTGCATCAAGATCCGGATAGTCCCTCAAAAAACTCTGCATGACCAAGTTGAGCACATGTGCCAGACATGGTATGTGAGTGAGGTTGCCAAGGCCCAGAGCTGCCACCAGATTTCGGCCATTGTCACACACTACCAAGCCTGGCTGGAGATTAGCTGACAAAAACCACACATCGCTCTCCTGCTTGATGGCATCCCAGAGCTCCTGCGCTGTGTGGCTTCGATTCCCCATGGGAATTAATTTCAGTACGGCCTGTTGACGTTTGGCCACGGCTGTGCTCATATCGGTCGCAACAGGTAAGCGTTCACGGGTCCATGTGGAGGTATACCGTGACGGCTCGTGCAGCGATGATTCTGAGGAACTGGAGTAGGAGGAGGAATCAATGTGCACAGACTGGATTCCTGCAATCCTTGGAGTTGGCAGAACACGTACAGCGCCACTGGCAAGATCTGTACCCGGCTCCACAACATTGACCCAATGGGCAGTGAGGGAAAGGTATCGTCCCTGGCCATGGGTACTGGTCCACGCATCGGTGGTCAGGTGGACCCTGCTACTGACGGCGTTTAGTAGCGCATGTTTAATGTTTCCCTCGACATGTTTTTGCAGAGCAGGGACAGCTTGCCTGCTGAAATAAAATCGGCTTGGCACATTATATTGTGGGACTGCCAATGCCATAAAGTTCCTGAAACTGTCAGTCTCCACCAGCCTGAATGACAGCATTTCAAGGGACAGGAGTTTTGCAAGGCCAGCATTCAGAGCCTGTGCTCGTGGATGTTTGCCGAGTATGGCCGTCTTTTATCCCATGCCTGTGTTACCGATGGCTGTTTTTTGTACTGGGAGTGTGACGATGACTGTGAACTTGCTGCAGTGGGTGGAATAACAGTTTCTCTATGGACAACAGTGACCGAGGTTCTTCCATGGAGATCCTGTGAGGAAGCCGAAACAGGTGTGTGAGAGCTGGAGGTAGAGGCTCGAACATGACCTAAAGATGTAGGTGCTGCTGTAGGTTGGCCTACATCTCCAGTGTGTCTTTGGAACTCAGCTACGTGCTTTGTCCGTACATGTGTCCACATATTTGTGGTATTCAGGTTCCTGATATTTTTACCTCTTTTAACTTTTTGCTTACACAGCTTGCATTGAACATAGCAAATATCATGTACAAGTCTGTCAAAAAAGGACCACGCAGTGCAAGTCATGGGAGCGCCAATTTTGACAGTTCTAAGAGAACTGCTCCCAACAGGTGCCAAACTGGAGGCTACAGGCAAGCGAGTCTGCAGCCTACCTCTCCCTCCTCTTTGTACCGTTGGGACAATCTCTTCCTCAGAGCTGCTCCCACCACCTTCCTGTTGCTCACGCCATGTTGGGTCTCGGACTTCATCATCTCCACTACCCTCTTCCAACACCTACTGCTGTTGGATGGTCTGGGCAGCACCATGCTCCACAAAACCTGGCACCTGAGTCTCATCATCATCATAAGATGCGTTCTGCGGTGTGCTGTCCATCGGCACTGGCTCACCCGCCTCTTCAGATTGAGAGAGACACAGCTGTTGCGCATCACTGCATACTCCCTCTTCTTCAAATTGCAGAATGCTGCTTGCCTGTGCCCGTGTTTGCGAGCCAACAGATTCTGAGAACAGAAGCAGAGACTCAGCTGGCTCCTGTACAGAACTCTCTGACTGCCTTGGCAATTTGACAGGCGGTGAACAGACAGATGGTTGCTCAACAGTGTTGTGTTCCTGAGAGGAGGTGGAAGGAATTGAAGTCGATGCATTGGCTGCCATCCAACCAACAACGGCTTCAATTTGTTCTTCCCGCAGCAGGGGGGCACGCCGAGCTCCTACCAAAGTGCGCATAAAGGAACGCTCACGGGGATAAATGGTGGATGCTGTGTCACTGAGGGCGGCAGCAGACACAGAATCCCCACGTCCTCTCCCTGCTGAAACTCCACGGCCACGACCACGTGCCTTACTCACTGACTTCTTCATCTTGGTAGATTGATAAAGAAAGTCAGAAAAGTTATAAGGCCTAAGTGTGGTTATTACGCAGAGACTGAAGTGAACACTGAAACACAACTGTTCACAATCTGTGAAAGGCTACTCCTTTGTCTACTTCTATAGTGTTTGCAACCAATGTATTGTATACGGATGGAAGCGCGTCACACTAATAGATTATTTTTAAATGGAATGGAGCAGAAACAATTTGAGATAAATGAAAAGGATGAGGCACTGAGACACGCTCAGCAGAGTACAAGCAGCAGTGCTTGAACAAGTAACTGGAGCGTGATGTGCACTCAAAAAATAAAAAACACAGACTGAAGTGAACACTGAAACACAACTGTTCACAATCTGTGAAAGGCTACTCCTTTGTCTACTTCTATAGTGTTTGCAACCAATGTATTGGATACGGATGGAAGCGCGTCACACTAATAGTTAAATTGCATGGAGCTGCAAGAATTACACTGAAGGAAAAAAAAAATAGTCTGTGAGTGACATGTGCAGATGCCTACAGACAGCGTTGCATGCAGAGCAAACTGCAGCGTCACCTGCACTCACACACACCTTGCAGAGCTGTTAAAACAACACTGCAGGCAAAAGGAAGCTTTACACAGCGGTTGGTGCTAGCCTGCCTACAGCACAGTACACTAAATCGCAATCTCTAACTGTCCCTCAGAGTCAGCACAGCAGCGTTCTGTCCCTTACTGAATTCACAGCACAGTGACGCTAAAATGGCGGCGGCACCTTTTATAGTGCATTCTGACATCATTTCAGCATCCAATCACAGCCATGCCATTAGTTAACATGACCGCAGCAGTACAGGATGTGCCCACACTTCTTAGGATTCCTCATTGGCTGACTAAAATCACATTGCCTCGCAAAGAATTATGGGAACTTCCGATTCCGGTATTCGATAAGACGAAAATATCGAAACGAATTATCGAAAGGCCGATAGAGCTAATATCGGCCGATAGCCGATATTTGCATTATCGTATCGCTCAACACTAATAGCAAGGTTTGACAATGTATCTAGTCAAAATAAGGATATTAATGAATTACCTTGCAACATAATTGCGGTTATGTGCAGGGGTGCCTGTGAGACGGGCAGGAGCCGCGACGCGTGTTTCACCGCCCTGGGTTTCGTCAGGATATTGTAACCTGTGCTGTCCTGCAGCCGGGGTGAAGTTTGTCAGCGCATGATACTGACCTCTCATGTCAGTCCCTCTATCTGAGGCACAATGAGGTTTATGGAAGCTGCTTTGCTTTGACAGAGACACCATCTGATCTGTTTAAAAGTTCAAGTAGCCGCCATGAATCTACTGTGCCACAGCAAGACCGCAAATACAGCAATATAAACCATCCAGGACTTGTCAGGAGGTGATCAGCATCCTGCCCCCTCTTCAGTGCACAGACACCTCCGGCCCGGGAGGAGGCAGCAGCCTGAGCTTCTACTCACAGCACCAACCTGTCCTGCTCCTCTCTGGCAGGAAGAAGACTGCACTGTGAGGTCTCTCCTGGAGACACAGGGTGAAATGTGGGCGTGCCTGTGTAACAAGGGGGCACGGGGTGGTAGTCGTGGGTGAGTCCACTAAGTCACAGTCAGTGAGCACCCTAGCCCATTTCACATAGACAGATAAAGTCCCAGCCCTGCGGCACAGTCAGTTACCTCCATCACACAGTTACTCTCAACATGAGGTAAATAAAGTAATGCTCCCTGCGCTTTCCCTGCTTCTTCAAAGAGTAATACAGCATCAACGGCTCCCATCCGGATTTTAGGAACCTACAGTCCACCTGCAGTCGCTTCCACAGAACCAGTGCCCATCCGCATTGCCCGAAAGTCTTTAGCAGCATCCATCCCCTGGACCGGGGCACCCTCCGTTCCCAGCTGTGGAGAGCGTCTTGCCCTGGGCAAGCCAGCCCAGGCACTGCTACAAGAACAGGAAATCCCATCCCTGTAAGCCCGCTTGACTGGTCCCCTTCTTAACTCCTTCTGTCCTTGAGCTAACTATATACAAAGGTATGATCCAAAAAATGAAGGCAGCACTCCAAGATGTAAGAAATGGGTGGTTTATTAGCCCATATGCGACGTTTCGGTCCTAGATGTGGACCTTTTTCAAGCTTGAGGACCGAAGCGTCGCATATAGGCTAATAAACCACCCATTTCTTACATCTTGGAGTGCTGCCTTCATTTTTTGGATCATATCATGAGGTTTGGTATATATCTGGAAGGATTTTTTGCACCCTCATTATTATTTTGGTGCTGCTTTTCAATATTTTTTGTTATATACAAAGGTAGTTACATAGCATATACAACACATTACACATTACATAGTAATACATGACAGGACATGACGCAACACCAATACACAGCAGAACAGTGTAAAACATAAGGGAACCATTGGTGGTCCACATGTGCTCAGTGTGTAGGAGAGAGGAGGCAATTGAGGGTCCCTGCCACCTCCTTACATGTACAGGTACAATGCCGGCATCCAGAGTCCCGGTTGCATATGTCCCTATGCCCCCAGTCTATTGAACAGACAGCGGCAGTGCAGGGAGATCATGTCTCCCAGCATTACAGTGGAGCTTAACTACATCAGAGTGCTGCGCACGCTGACATAGTTAACAGTGGCAGTAGCTCTGGGTGGGCCCCCTCAGAGCAAGGGGCCCATGGCCACCGCACCCACTGCCCCCCTAGTTGCTACGCTAGTGCCCCATGGCATATTTTTGATTATTACTTGTTGAGAACCATTGCTCTTGGACACATATTTTTGTTAACCGCTTTGAGCAACTGCAAGGTGACCATCCTGTACCTGCCTGGGTATTCAGATCTGACAAACCTGAATTTCAGGGTATGATTACTATTATTATTATTTATTTATATAGCGCCATTAATTCTATGGTGCTATACATGAGAAGGGGTTACATACAAAGTTATAGATATCGTTTACAGTAAACAAATTTACAATGACAGACTGGTACAGAGGGGAGAGGACCCTGTCCTTGAGGACTTACAATCAATCTTAATTTTAAGGCCGGCGTCACACTGGCAACAAAATCGGACGACTGCAATACGATGAAATATCGCATTGCAGTCGGACCTATGTTAATCTATGGAGCAGCTCCCAGTATCAGATTTTTTGTGGTCCGTTTTAAACGTCCGAGTGCAATCGCAGCATGCTGCGATTGTCACCGATTGTGGGTCGACTATTGCCAATGCAAGTCTATGGGAGCGATGAAAAATCGGATTACAAACGGACCGCACTTGTGACTTGCGATTAAATTGCATCGGTGTCCTTTAGAAAAGCCGGCAATTCATCCCTGCCTATACTGTAAAATCACACTGACAGCTTTAATAAAGAATAGAAAGATTACATATACACACATAGAATACATATATATATATATATATACAGTGCCTACAAGTAGTATTCAACCCCCTGCAGATTTAGCTGGTTTGATAAGATGCAAATAAGTTAGAGCCTTCAAACTGCAAACGAGAGTAGGATTTATTAACAGAAGCATAAATCTTACAAAACAAAAAGTTATGTTGCTCAGTTGAATTTTAATAAATTTTAAACATAAAAGTGTGGGTCAATTATTATACAACCCCTATGGTTAATATTTCGTGGAATAACCCTTGTTTGCAATTACAGCTAATAATCGTCTTTTATAAGACCTGATCAGGCCGGCACAGGTCTGTGGAGTTATCTTGGCCCACTCCTCCATGAGATCTTCTCCAAGTTATCTAGGTTCTTTGGGTGTCTCATGTGGACTTTAATC
The DNA here is from genome assembly GCA_033576555.1 of Oophaga sylvatica. Lineage (NCBI taxonomy): Eukaryota > Metazoa > Chordata > Amphibia > Anura > Dendrobatidae > Oophaga > Oophaga sylvatica. Next base: position 91,826,651 of record JARQOD010000002.1, on the reverse strand, counting down.
TTGAGCTCCTTCCACAAGTTTTCAATTGGGTTAAGGTCAGGAGACTGACTAGGCCACTCCAACACCTTGACTTTTTCCCTCTTGAACCAGGCCTTGGTTTTCTTGGCTGTGTGCTTTGGGTCGTTGTCTTGTTGGAAGATGAAATTACGACCCATCTTAAGATCCTTGATGGAGGAGCGGAGGTTCTTGGCCAAATTCTCCAGGTAGGCCGTGCTATCCATCCTCCCATGGATGCGGACCAGATGGCCAGGCCCCTTGGCTGAGAAACAGCCCCACAGCATGATGCTGCCACCACCATGCTTGATTGTAGGGATGGTATTCTTGGGGTCGTATGCAGTGCCATCCAGTCTCCAAATGTCACGTGTGTGGTTGGCACCAAAGATCTCGATCTTGGTCTCATCAGACCATAGAATCTTGAACCAGTCTGTCTCAGAGTCCTCCAATTGATCATGAGCAAACTGTAGACGAGCCTTAACATGACGCTTTGAAAGTAAAGGTACCTTACGGGCTCGTCTGGAACGGAGACCATTGCGGTGGAGTACGTTACTTATGGTATTGACTGAAACCAATGTCCCCACTGCCATGAGATCTTCCCGGAGCTCCTTCCTTGTTGTCCTTGGGTTAGCCTTGACTCTTCGGACAAGCCTGGCCTCGACACGGGAGGAAACTTTCAAAGGCTGTCCAGGCCGTGGAAGGCTAACAGTAGTTCCATAAGCCTTCCACTTACGGATGATGCTCCCAACAGTGGAGACAGGTTTTGTACCCCTTGCCAGCCTTGTGACCCTCCACGATCTTGTCTCTGATGGCCTTGGAATGCTCCTTTGTCTTTCCCATGTTGACCATGTATGAGTGCTGTTCACAAGTTTGGGGAGGGTCTTAAATAGTCAGAAAAGGCTGGCAAAAGAGATCATTAATCCACACATGTGAAGCTCATTATTCTTGGTGCCTGAACTACTTCTTAATACTTTAGGGGGACCAAACAGAATTCTTGTGGTTTGAGGGGTTGAATAATAAATGACACTCTGAATTAACTTTTAACGTTTTTAAAAAAAAAAAAATTAAAACAAAAATTTTTGCTGCAGTGCATTTCCCACTTCCAGGCTGATCTACAGTACAAATGTCACAATGCCAAGTTAATTCCGCATGTGTCAACCAGCTAAATCTGCAGGGGGTTGAATACTACTTGTAGGCACTGTATGTCATTGTGACATATATATATATACATATATTTATAGTTCTTACACTTCTACATACTGTAATAGCCGCTAATTCAATTGCCGGCTTTTGTGAAATCACAGAAGCCGACATGAAATGATACATTGTTTAGACACAGTTAACCATGTCACTTCCTGTATTTTGATATATGGTTTTAACTTACAATTACATAAGTGTATGTGTGCAAAATTTCAGACATGTAGGGGTTAATTAAAGGTGTAAATTCGTTGAAAAAAAATGCGTGGGCTCCCGCTGTATTTTCTCCACCAGACAGTCAAAGCCAGCGGGTGGGGGCAGATAATAATAGCCTAGGGAGGGTACATTTTTTTAAAGGGATTAAGAGTTAAATAAAAGATGGTCAAAAAAATGTGTTTTTATTTCATTAAAATTATTTATTCTTAAAGTGTGTGTTTTTTTTTTTTATTTCCTTCAATAGGATTAATAATTGATAGTTGTCTAATTGACAGCTCTCAATTATTAAACTGGCTTAAAGTGACCTTTCAATTGCAAGGTGGCTTTAACCCCTTATTAACCCATTCGCCACCGCTACAGGGCAATGGGAATAGACGGGCAAAGTGCCAGAAAGGGCGAATCTAATTAGAGATTTGCCCTTTCTGGGGTGTCTGGGGGCAGATGTTAGTAGCCAGGGGGGGCACAAAAAAATGTACCCTCCCTAGGCTATTATTATCTGCCCACACTCGCTGGCTTTGTCTGTCTGGTGGAGAAAATACAGCGGGAGCCCACGCATTTTTTTTCAACGAATTTACACCTTTAATTAACCCCTACATGTCTGAAATTTTGCACACATACACTTATGTAATTGTAAGTTAAAACCATATATCAAAATACAGGAAATGACATGGTTAACTGTGTGGAAACAATGTATCATTTCATGTCGGCTTCTGTGATTTCACAAAAGCCGGCAATTGAATTAGCGGCTATTACAGTATGTAGAAGTCTAGGAACTATAAAAATATATATATATACATGTCACAATGACATGTATATATATATATATATATATATATATATATATGTGTTCTATGTGTATATATCTATTCTTTCTTTTGTGATTTAAATACTATTCTTTTGGATCCATTATATGTCAGTTTTGCAAGCCTGCGAGAAATTCTCGCAAGTCGGATGAAAATCGGATGTTACAAGGTACATACACATGCGACTAAATCGCATCTTTGAAGGAAAATCAGATGCCAGGCGGATGTGTGATGTTTACATTTTGCTCCGATAATCGACCGACTAAAACGGTCCGTTTTTTTGTAGTTGTGTGTGACTCCGGCCTAATAAGTCATTTGGGCATGTGCAAACTGATTCATTATGTGCTACCTGGGTAACACAAAAAGCTCTCTGAATGCCTATTGTTCATTTGGACATTTGCTCTATCGAGAACATAAGACGGGCATATTTGAGAGGCACTTTTAAGGCCATTGGGCTTATGCCATATATCCCCACTTATTTTTTGAGGGACTATTCAGAAACATACTTTGATCTGGTCTAAAAAAAAGCTCTCAGAGCATTATTTTTTTTCTTAGAGGTATCTTGGACACAATTATGTCTATACACATGTTGCCATTATATTCCAATTAGAGTTTTCTTTCTTCTCTGGCAACTTATACCCTTTTGATGCTTCTGTTGGAGCCATTTTTTTCCTGCAGGGTGCAGTAGGTTCACCGAGGGAGAGCCAACTTCGAGCGGGGGTGCCATATCGTTCTTTAGGATGCCAACCTCTGCGGCAAGGTAGGGAAAGTATGAGGTCAAAACTAGGGTCAGTATCCCTTTTGGCCAATTATGTGACCCAGCATGGCAATTTATAACATCTTTTTGATTGAGAGGTCAGCACCTACAATCTTCATTTTCTCATCTGATGAGATACGTGTGTGCTACCTGGAACTATGTAACCCATGAGATATGACTGACATATGCTGTGTCTTAGACAGGGCTACTTTTCCTTGTATTGGCATTTTTCCAAGGCATCCATATTGGCGACCTTTGAATCACGTATACCTCCATGTTTGCTGTTTACTAATCACAGCTGATTTTTTGCAGGGTTTAACAGGGTCAGTGAGGGTGAGCTGACATTGAGTGGGGGCGCCATATCACTTTCTAGGGTGCCAACCTCGGCAGCAAGGAAGGGAAACCACTAGACCTTTATCAGGGAATGTATTCCAATCTACTCATATTTTGCAACATAAGCCCCCCTTTTTAATATAGGATAATAAAGCTTGTGTATATAGTAGGAGGATCCTAGAGGTGGGACTCACAACTATCTAGTGTTTATGGCATATCTTTTAGGACTTCACATTGGAATTTGGCATAATCTTTCCATTGAAGAGCTTATAACCGTTGGAATTCTATTATTCTTAACAGAAAATAATTGTATTTATAGGGTTAAGAAATTAAAAAAGTCTATTTATAGACTATAAAAAAATGACAGCTAAATATTAGAATCTGTGATAAAAAGTGTGAATTGATACAGATGTTTGTAGCTCTGGGCTTATATTTATTCACTAGATGGTGGCCCTATTCTAACGCATCGAGTATTCTAGAATATGTATGTAGTTTATTTATGAAGATTTAAGAATAATGCAATGAATAGGCAGGATTTTCCGGGTAAAATATATACATTATCATCGTTTGTTTCTTTTTTACTGTGTGCTGGAGGCTGCTGCTGGGGTGTTTATAGAGGCTTCTGGGGTGTATATAGAGGCTGCTGGGGTGTATATAGAGGCTGCTGGAGTGTATATAGAGGCTTCTGGGGTGTATATAGAGGCTGCTGGGGTGTATATAGAGGCTGCTGCTGGGGTGTACGTGGAGGCTGTTGCTGGTGTATATGTGGAGGCTGCTGCTGGATGATATATGTGGAGGCTGCTGCTGCTGGGGTATATGTGGAGGCTGCTGCTGCTGGGGTATATGTGGAGGCTGCTGCTGCTGGGGTATATGTGGAGGCTGCTGTTGCTGGGGTATATATGGAAGCTGCTGCTGGGGTATATAGAGGCTGCTGCTGGTGGGGTGTATGTGGAGGCTGCTGCTGGGGTTTACGTGGAGGCCGCCAGTAGGGGTAGTTACGCTGCGAGCAGCCGGGAGATGACCGGCTGGCGCCGGTCATCTCCCGGCTGCGTCGCCGCTGAACTCCATGTGGCAGGAGATGACCCGTGGCTACCGTCAGTAGATCAGCGACTAGCACCGCTGATCTCCCGACGATAGAGGTGGCGTGCGTGGTTCATGTCCCGCCGGGCGCGACCAATCAGCGACGCGGGATTTCCGTTACAGACAGACAGAAGTAGACGATTATATAGTAAATACCATTTGACTTAGCCATCATAGTATTAATAGGTGTTGACAAATTGAATTTAAAGGATACTGAAACAATGATACATTATTCAGTAGCTATGCGACTCAGTTGACAAAATTAGACGTCAATAGCTTTGATATTTATTACTAATTTTGACTCCCTGTTGTACAATTGTCTTTGTCATTCTACAACGTCAGCAATTTATATTATGCAATCAAATCAGCGCTTGGATTGTGTGGTCGGACAAAGCAAAACCTGTTTACCCTGTTGTATGGCAAGAAGATTGTGTGTTGCAGTAAGTCAGTGAGGGAGGAGCTGCAAAGAGAAGACAATGCCTTTCCCGTCACATTAAATGACGCATTTAAGGAGAATGGAATGTTGTTATATCCATTTAGCTTGTTTCAGATACATTAGTTCAGTGCTGCCTTTTGTTTGGAACCCACATGATTGTAGTACATGTATCTGTCATAATGATAGTAGTGAGTGATGAGCCTGTTCTTATTACTTAAAATGGTACATGCCCTGCATAGAAGAAATAGACAATTATTAGTAGACAATTGTTTTCTTGTTACCCAAATTCTTAGGCGTCATAGTCCTAGTTTCCTGGCTGTAATTGGAGATGTTGCTAAATCAGCTTTGACCATTCTCGGGAAAGACTATTATGTAGGGTTATCCACAGAGATGAGCGAGCACTAAAATGCTCGGGTGCTCGTTACTGGAACCGAGCAATTCTTAATACTTGAATGCTCGTTTCGAGTAACGAGTATAATGGGAGTCAATGGGAAAGCCAACCCTACAAAGACATCTGGGAGGCAGTAAAAATCTGCAAATGGATGGGAAAAGTGCGGAATGGAACCTATGTGTGGTGGATGGGCGTGTTTCTTGTGCTCCAGCAATAGTCATAGTCACACCTGCCTCACGTCCTTGGCATCTGCGTGCACCATCATCAGCACTTCCATTTCCCGTCCCTTACGCATTTTCTAATTGCTAGGTCTCTTGAAGCCAAGTCTATTTTTAATAAAAGAAACAAACTGGTCACCTGCAGCAATCAAAGCGTTTTTTGGGGAGTTTATTCCACTGTAATGTAACACAGAGAATGCAAAAATGTATGCATGACAATTAAATTCAATCCAGAAAAATGTTTCAATGCTTTTTTTCAGTTTTAGAGATCACAGAAATGTTCACAGACCATGTATTACAGTATGGCCGAGAAATGGAAGCCTACAATATTTTTGAAAGCTTTTTATCAATTTTATAGATCACAGAAATGTTCTGAGACCACCTAACACTGTATGGCTGCGAAATGAAGGCCTACAAAAATTTTAAAAGCTTTTTTATCAGTTTTAGACATCACAGAAATGTTCACAGACCACTCAACATTGTATAGCTGAGAAATGGAAGCCTACAAAATTTTTAAAAGCTTATCAATTTTAGAGATCACAGAAATGTTCACAGACCATGTAACACTGTATAGCTGAGAAATGGAAACCTACAAAAGTTTTAAAAGCTTTTGTTCAGTTTTAGAGATCTCAGAATTGTTCCCAGACGACGTAACACTGTATGGCTGACAAATGGAAGCCTACAAAATGTTTAAAAGCTTTTTCTCAGTTTTAGAGATCACAGAAATGTTCATAGAGCATATATCACTGTATGGCTGAGAAATGGAAGCTTACAAAATTTTTAAAAGCTTTCTATCAGTTTTAGAGGTCACAGAAATGTTCCGAGACCACATAACACTGTATGGGTGAGAAAAGGAGGCCTGCAAAAGTTTTTAAAACTTTTTTATCAGTTTTAGAGATCACAGAAATGTTCCCAGACCACGTAGCACTGTATTGCTGACAAATGGAAGGTTACAAAATTTTTAAAAACTTTTTATCCGTTTTAGAGATCACAGAAATGTTCACATACCACGGCTAAGAACTGGAAGCCTACAAAAAAATTTAAAGCTGTTTCTCAGTTTTTGAGGTCACAAATGTTCCCAGACCACATACACTGTATGGCTGAGAAATGGAAGCCTACAAAACTTTTTAATGTTTCTTCTCAGTTTTATGGATCACAGAAATGTACTACACACTAGGAATAGTTATATAGCACAAAAAAGGACCTTAAAGTATGCAATACTCAATGGATCAAACATATTCAATTTTATCAACCCCCACAAAAAAAGATGCAGCTATGTATAGGGTGGTCCAAAAGTGGGTGGACAGAAAATAATAACATTTATTTTGATTTATATATAAAATTATATTTACTAACACAAGCATAACATTGACAATTAAATTTTATTCTGAACAATATTACAAAAGCCCTTAAATTTTATCAACGCAGGTGCTCAAGCTGTTTTCCATCACAATTTGCACAGCTTTGAAGTCTGCCTCTTATGCTTCGACAAACATTTTTGCACAAGTCTCTTTGGGTATTAATTTCTTGAAATGCATCTCTTGTGTAATTTTTCAAATCACTTACACTTTTTGGTTTTTGACTATAAACTTTGTCCTTGAGTACTCCCCAAAAGAAAAAATCCATTAGGGTCAAGTCTGGTGAACGTGTCGGCCAATCAAGTTGGCCTCTTCGGCAATCCATTTATTAGGAAATGTTTCATCAAGATACTCGTAGATTACTCTTGAATAATGTGGAGGGGCCCCATCTTGTTGGAAATAAAGGTCATTTGAATTAGGCTGTTGCTGTAACTGGGGAACAACTTGATTCATTAGAATTTCAAGATACTCATCTCCTGTGACTGTTCCATAAAAAAAAATGGTCCAAGAATACCAAAACTTGAAATACCACCAAAAAACATTGACACCAGGCTCATTTAGTTGTTGCTCTAATGTTAACCCCTTAAGGACCAAGCCATTTTGTAGGACCAGGCCAATTTTTACAATTCTGACCACTGTCACTTTATGTGCTTATAACTCTGGAATGCTTCAACGGATCTTGGCGATTCTGAGATTGTTTTCTCGTTACATATTGTACTTCATGATAGTGATAAAATTTCTTCGATATAACTTGCGTTTATTTATGAAAAAAAAGGAAATATGGCGAAAATTTAGAAAATTTTGCAATTTTCAAACTTTTAATTTTTATGCCCTTAAATCAGAGAGATGTCACAAAAAACAGTTAGTAAATAATATTTTCCACATGTCTACTTTACATCAGCACAATTTTGGAACCAAATTTTTTTTTTGTTAGGAAGTTATAATGGTTAAAAGTTGACCAGCGATTTCTCATTTTTCCAACAAAATTTACAAAACCATTTTTTTTAGGGACCACCTCACATTTGTAGTCACTTTGAGGGGTCAATATGACAGAAAATACCCAAAAGTAACATCATTCTAAAAACTGCACCCCTCAAGGTGTTCAAAACCACATTCAAGAAGTTTATTAACCCTTTAGGTACTTAACAAGAATTGAAACAATGTGGAAGGAAAAAATGAACATTTAACTTTTTTTCCCCAAAATGTTTCTTTTGACACAATTTTTTTTATTTTGTCAAGGGTATCAGGAGAAAATGAACCACAATATTTGTTGTACAATTTCTCCTGAGTACACCGATACCCCATGTGTGGAGGAAGACCAATCTTAAGGCCCACGGCAGTGCTCAGAAGGGAAGGAGCATCATTTGAGATTTTTAATGTCAAATTGGCTGGAATCGAGAGCACACACCATGTCGTGTTTGGAGAGCCCCTGATGTACAGTCATGGCCAAAAGTTTTGAGAATGACACAAATATTAATTTTTACAAAGTCTACTGCTTCACTTTTTCTAATGGCAATTTGCATATACTCCAGAATGTTATAAAGAGTGATCAGCTTAACAGCAATTACTTGCAAAGTCAATATTTGGCTAGAAAATGAACTTTATCCCCCAAAACACATTTCAACATCATTGCAGCCCTGCCTTAAAAGGACCAGCTAACCTCTTTTCAGTGATTGCTCCATTAACACAGGTGTGGGTGTTGATGAGGACATGGCTGGAGATCAATCTGTCATGATTAAGTAAGAATGACACCACTGGACACTTTAAAAGGAGGCTGGTGCTTGGCATCATTCTTTCTCTTCTGTTAACCATGGTTATCTCTAAAGAAACACGTGCAGTCATCATTGCAATGCACAAAAATGGCCTAACAGGGAAGAGTATCGCAGCTAGAAAGATTGCACCTCAGTCAACAATCTATCGCATCATCAAGAACTTCAAGGAGAGAGGTTCCATTGTTGCCAAAAAGGCTCCAGGGAGCCCAAGAAAGACCAGCAAGCGCTAGGACCGTCTCTTAAAAGTGTTTCAGCTGCGGGATCGGGCTACCAGCAGTGCAGAGCTTGCTCAGGAATGGCAGCAGGCAGGTGTGAGTGCATCTGCACGCACTGTGAGGCGGAGACTCTTGGAGCAAGGCCTGGTCTCAAGGAGGGCAGCAAAGAAGCCACTTCTCTCCAGAAAAAACATCATGGACAGACTGATATTCTATAAAAGGTACAGGCAGTGGACTGCTGAGGACAGGGGTAAAGTTATTTTCTCTGATGAATCCCCTTTTTCATTGTTTGAGACATCAGGAAAACGCCTCATTTGGAGAAGACAAGGTGAGCGCTACCACCAGTCTTGTCTCATGCTAACTGTTAAACATCCTGAAACCATTCATGTGTGAGGTTGCTTCTCAGCCAAGGGAATCGGCTCTCTCACAGTCTTGCCTAAAAACACAGCCATGAATAAAGAATGGTACCAGAATGTCCTCCAAGAGCAACTTCTCCCAACCCTCCAAGAGCAGTTTGGCGATCAACAATGCCTTTTCCAGCATGATGGAGCACCTTGCCATAAAGCAAAGGTGATAACTAAATGGTTCAGGGAACAAAACATAGAGATTTTGGGTCCATGGCCTGGCAACTCCCCAGATCTTAATCCCATTGAGAACTTGTGGTCAATCATCAAGAGACGGGTGGACAAACAAAAACCTAAAAATTCTGACAAAATGAAAGCATTGATTGTGCAAGAATGGACTGCTATCAGTCAGGATTTGGTCCAGAAGTTGATTGAGAGCATGCCAGGGAGAATTGCAGAGGTCCTGAAGAAGAAGGGTCAACACTGCAAATATTGACTTGCTGCATTAACTCATTCTAACTGTCAATATAAGCTTTTGTTACTCATATGTTTGCAATTATATTTCTGTCTGTGATAAAAACATCTGTCAAACACACATAAAAACCAGAGGGCAGCAGATCATGTGAAAATATAATATTTGTGTCATTCTCAAAACTTTTGGCCATGACTGTACCTAAACAGTGGAAACCCCCCCACAAGTGACCCCATTTTGGAAACTATATCCCCAAGGAACTTATCTAAATGTGTGGTGAGCACTTTGAACCCCCAAGGGCTTCACAGAAGGTTATAACATAGTTATAAAATTAAAAAATCATATTTTTTACACAAAAATTATCTTTTCACCCCTAATTTTTATTTTCCAAAGGTAACAGAACCCCAAAAGTTATTGTGCAATTTATCCTGAGTACGCTGATACCCCATATGTGGGGGTAAAACACTATTTGTGCGCATGGCAGAGCTCGGAAGGGAAGCAGCGCCATTTGACTTTTTTGGCTGGAATTGAGATTGGACGTCATGTCGCATTTGGAGAGTCCCTGATGTGCCTAAACAGTGGAAACCCCCCACAAGTGACCCCATTATGGAAACTAGACCCCCCAAGGAACTTATCTAGATCTGTGGTGAGCACTTTGAACACCCAAGGGCTTTACAGAAGGTTATAACGTAGAGCTGTAAAATTCTAAAATCATATTTTTTCCACAAAAATGATCTTTTCACCCCCAATTTTATTTTCCAAAGGGTAACAGGACCTCAAAAGTTATTGTGCAATTTGTCCTGAGTATGCTGATGCCCCATATGTGGGGGTAAACCACTATTTGGGCGCATGGCAGAGCTCGGAAGGTAAGGAGCGCCGTTTTGGAATGCAGACTTTTATGGAATAGTCTGTGGGCGTCATGTCACGTTTGGAGAGCCCTTGATGTGCCTAAACAGTGGAAAACCCCCACAAGTGACCACATTTTGGAAATTAGACCCCCCCCCAAGGAACTTATCTAGATGTGTGGTGAGCACTTTGAACCCCCAAGTGTTTCACAGAAGTTTATAACGTACAGCCGTGAAAATAAAAAAATCATATTTTTTTTCCACAAAAATGATCTTTTTGCCCCCAAATTTTTACAGGAGAAATAGGACCCCAAAAGTTGTTGTTCAATTTGTCCTGAGTACGCTGATACCCCATATGTGGGGGTAAACCACTGTGATCGCCTTACTGCGCTCTTTGGGAGGCAGAATGAACAAATCCACAAAAGGTGAAGAATTGGTTTTATTTTTTACGCCGTTCCTCATGCGGTATTAGTGATTAGGCGACTTTATTCCTCGGATCGGTGCGATTACAGCGATAACTGATTTACATCCTTTTTTTCATGTTTAGCTTCTGTCACACACTAAAAGATGCTTTTTTTTGGAAGAATTTTTTGTAAGAAATTTTTGCATCACCTTATTTTGAGAGCTATAATTTTTCCATATTTCGGCTGACAGAGTCATGTGTGGGCTTATTTTTTGCGGGACGAGTGGACGTTTTTATTGGTACCATATTCGGGTACATAACGTTTTTTGATCGCTTCCTATTCCGATTTTTGTGGAGGCAAAATGAAGAAAAACCAGCAATTCAGGAATTGTTTTTTTTTCCTCCGTTCCGCGTGTGGTAAAATTGATAAAGCAGCTTTATTCTTCGGGTCACTACGATTACAGAGATACCTCATTTATATCTTTTTTTATGTTTTGCTGTTTTTTACACAATAAAAACTTTTATAGAAAAAAAAATATTTTTGCATCACTTTATTCTGCGAGCTATAACTTTTTTATTTTTTCGCTGATGATGCTGTTTGGTGGCTTGTTTTTTGTGGGACAAGACGATGTTTTTAGTGGTACCATGTTTATTTATATCCATTGTTTTGATCGCGTATTATTGCACTTTTTCCAAGCGGTATGATGATACCTCTTGGAAAAAGTATAATTTACTACTTTTTTGTGTTTTTTTTTTATGGATTTCACTGAAGGGGTTAACTAGGGTTACACTTTTATAGATGGGATTTTCACGGACGCGGTGATACCAAACATGTGTATTTTTTGTTTTTTTACATAAAAATGTGTATTTTTTAGGGAAATTTTTTAAAATTATTTTTCAATATTTTTTTTACAAATTTAAAAAAAAATGTTTTTTTTTTTACCTTGTCCTTTTATGCGACTTTCACTTTTTCACTTTTGATTGCAGGTATAATGCATTGCAATGCTCCAGCATTGCAATGCATTATACCTATGGTGAAAGCTGTTGAGACCATGTTGTGAGCATGGTCTCAGCGGCTTTCCATAGCTGGATGACCCGGAGGTTGTCATGACAACCCTGGGTCATCAAGGCAGAGATCGGGCCCTGAGATTACATCGCAGAACGGCGATCTGAGGCAGATGGAGCTCCCGATCCTCTGCCTGCCTCCCCCCCCCCGAACGCTGCGATCGCGCTCGATCGCAGCAATCAGGGGTTTTGTTAAGCATAATCTCACTAAATTGCAGCGCCTGTCTGGATCATCCTCCAATAAACCATGAATTAGACGTGGACGATAAGCTTTCCACCCAATAGATTTCAGGATTCGCATGATGGAAGCTCGTGAAATTCCCAATTCTAAAGAGACTCTTCTGGTGGACTTTTTTGGACTCTGAACAAATGTTTCAGTAACAAGTTGTTTATTATTTTCTGTACAGGCTGTTTTGGGTCGACCAGTTTTTGGAGCATTAAGGATTGAGCCAGTGGCATCGAATTTGTCATGAATGCGGTAATTAGCTTGTCTCTTTGGGGCTTGAGTACCGAATGTTTCAACCCAATTTGCTCTAACTGTTTCAGCATTTTGACATTTCCAATACTCTTTAAAAATCCATTTTCTTTAATCTGTATTTAAAGTATTTGCCATTTTGGGGGAGATTTATCTGTGATAACTGGATCTGTGAAACTGACTCAGTTGCCCTTAGCAACCAATCAGATTCCACCTTTCATTTTTCAAAGAGTCTGTGAAGAATGAAAAGTGAAATCAGGCCTAAGGCCGGCGTCACACTAAGGCCTCATACTCACTGGTGCCGATAACGGATGAAAATCAGACGATAAAAAATCGGATGCAAATCTGACCAATGTTAGTCAATGGGTGAGTTCTCATTAGCGATTTTTTTTCTCATCAGATATTGGTGTGAGAAAAAAATCGCAGCTTGCTGCAATTTGATGCGATTTTGGGATGAAAATCGCCAATGCAAGTCAATGGGTGCGATTAAAAAACGAACAGCACTCGCACCATGCACGTGCTGTCCGATTTATATGCACCAGTCTCCTTTGAAAAGCCGGTAATTCATCCCCGGCTACTGTAAAATCACACTGACAGCTCACAAAACACTAGATACATACACATAGAATACATATATATATATATATATATATATACATGTCATTGTAACACATACATATATATATATATTTATAGTTCTTACACTTCTACATACTGTAATAGCTGCTAATTCAATTGCGGCTTTTGTGAAATCACAGAAGCCAACATGAAATGATACATTGTTTCCACACAGTTAACCATGTCATTTCCTGTATTTTGATATATGGTTTGAACTTACAATTACATGAGTGTATTTGTGCAAAATTTCAGACATGTAGGGGTTAATTAAAGGTGTAAATTCGTTGAAAAAAAATGCATGGGCTCCCGCTGTATTTTCTCCACCAGACAGACAAAGCAAGCGAGTGGGGACAGATAGTAATAGCCCAGGGAGGGTACATTTTTTTTGTGCCCCCCCTGGCTACTAACATCTGCCCCCAGACACCCCAGAAAGGGCAAATCTCTAATTAGATTTGCCCTTTCTGGCACTTTGCCCGTCTATTCCCATTGCCCTGTAGCGGTGGCGAATGGGTTAATAAGGCGTTAATGTCACCTTAGTATTGAAAGGTGACCTTAAGGCAGGTTAATAATTGAGAGCTGTCAATTAGACAACTATCAATTATTAATCCTATTGAAGTAATTAAAAAAACACAAACACACTTTAAGAATAAATAATTTTAATGAAATCAAAACACATATTTTTGACCATCTTTTATTTCACTCTTAATCCGTTCGAAGCCCTTGTTCTTCTAAAATAAATATAAAATAATAAAACAACATTATTCTTACCTATCTGGCGATCTGTCACGTCCCACGATGTAATCCTTCACAAAGGGTTAACTAGCAATCAGATAAGCAGCGCAAGTAATCCTGCGTGCTCATCTGATAGCTCCTGAATGAATGAGCTTATCTCCTGCCGACAGGAGAGGATGTAATTAATGAATGAAGCTTAATTGATTGTATCCCACTTTCACGTTAGGTCAGGTCACTGAAGTGAAAGTGGCAATGAATCAATTAAGCTCCATTCATGAATCTATTCCTCTCCTTTCACTGGGAGAGTAACTGATTCATTCATGGGGTTACAACTTGGAGACAGCATTAGCTCTCTGCAAGCTGTAACCTGTTAACCCTTTCTGATGGATTACACCGTGGGACCTGACTGTACATCGGATTGGTAAGAATAATTTTGCTTTTTTATTTTATTTTTATTACAGGAAATGGTTTTAGCAGGAAAATAAAATATGGTCAAAAACTGTGTGATTATTTCATTAAACTTATTTTTTATTAAACTGTGTGTTTGATTTTTGTATCATACAATAGGATTAATAATTGATAGTTGTCTAATTGACAGCTCTCAATTATTAACCTGCCTTAAGGTCACCTTTCAATACTAAGGTGACATTAACGCCTTATTAACCCATTCGCCACCGCTACAGGGCAATGGGAATAGACTGGCAAAGTGCCAGAAATGGCGAATCTAATTATAGATTTGCCCTTTCTGGGGTGTCTGGGGGCAGATGTTAGTAGCCAGGGGGGCACAAAAAAAATGTACCCTCCCTAGGCTATTATTATCTGCCCCCACTCGCTGGCTTTGTCTGTCTGGTGGAGAAAATACAGCGGGAGCCCACGCATTTTTTTTCAATGAATTTACACCTTTAATTAACCCCTACATGTCTGAAATTTTGCACAAATACACTCATGTAATTGTAAGTTCAAACCATATATCAAAATACAGGAAATGACATGGTTAACTGTGTGGAAACAATGTATCATTTCATGTCGGCTTCTGTGATTTCACAAAAGCCGGCAATTGAATTAGCGGCTATTACAGTATGTAGAAGTCTAGGAACTACAAATATATGTATATATATATATATGTCACAAATTACATATATATATATATATATATGTATTCTATGTGTGTATATGTATTGTTTCTATTCTTTATTAAAGCTGTCAGTGTGATTTTACAGTAATGCCAGGGATGAATTAGCGGCTATTATACTATGTAGAAGTGTATGACCTATATATATATATATTATATATATATTAGATGTATATATATATATTATATATATAATTATTTGCTTTTTGTGTACATTTTTTTGTTACAATGTGATTTTTACATGACTTTTTACATAGAGATAACTGCTCTATGTAAAACTTCATGTTAAAATCGCATTGCATACAGATGGAAAACTGATGGAAAACTGACAGAAAACCACGGTGCGATTTAAAATCTCATCAAAATCGCATGCCTTTTTACAACAAATGTACCGTTTTTTTCCTGCAGAAAACGGACCGATTTTTTTCCACCCAGTGAGTATGAGGCCTAAAGAGGAATACGGACGAGTGAGAGGCGTGAAAATAACGCATTACACTCGGACCAATATTTCTCTATGGGGCAGCTCTGATAATCCGTACATTTCTCGCCCGTATTTTACGGGCTGAGAAACTCGCAGCATGCTGCGATTGTCAGCGTATTACGCCCGTAGTACGCCAATACAAGTCTATGGGTGGGAGAAAAATATGGATTACACACGGACCACACGTGTGACTTGCGAGAAATACGCACCCGTGTCCTTTAGAAAAGCCGGCAATTCATCCCCGGCTATACTGTAAAATCACACTGACAGGTTTAATAAAGAATAGAAAGAATACATATACACACATAGAATACATCTAATATAATATATATATATATATATATATGTCATTGTGACACATATACAGTACAGACCAAAAGTTTGGACACACCTTCTCATTCAAAGATTTTTCTGTATTTTCATGACTATGAAAATTGTAGAATCACACTGAAGGCATCAAAACTATTAATTAACACATGTGGAATTATACATTACACTTTACAAAAAAGTGAGAAACAACTGAAAATATGTCTCATATTCTAGGTTCTTCAAAGTAGCCACCTTTTGCTTTGATTACTGCTTTGCACGCAGAAAAGTTGAACGGCTGGACTCTACATGCCTGGTTCCCACCGTGAAGCATGGAGGAGGTGGTGTGATGGTGTGGGGGTGCTTTGCTGGTGACACTGTTGGGGATTTATTCAAAATTGAAGCGGTGAGCCGTCCAGCTCACCCCAAACCATCTCGATTGGGTTCACGTCTGGTGACTGTGGAGGCCAGGTCATCTGGCGTAGCACCCCAACACTCTCCTTCTTGGTCAAATAGCCTTTACACAGCCTGGAGGTGTGTTTGGGGTCATTGTCCTGTTGAAAAATAAATGATGGTCCAACTAAACACAAACCGGATGTAATATCATGCTGCTGCAAGATGCTGTAGTAGCCATGCTGGTTCAGTATGCCTTGAATTTTGAATAAATCCCCAACAGTGTCTCCAGCAAAGCACCCCCGCACCATCACACCTCCTCCTCCATGCTTCACGGTGGGAACCATGCATGTAGAGTCCATACGTTCAACTTTTCTGCGTGCAAAGCAGTAATCAAAGCAAAAGGTGGCTACTTTGAAGAACCTAGAATATAAGACATATTTTCAGTTGTTTCACACTTTTTTGTAAAGTGTAATGTATAATTCCACATGTGTTAATTCATAGTTTTGATGCCTTCGGTGTGATTCTACAATTTTCATAGCCATGAAAATACAGAAAAATCATTGAATGAGAAGGTGTGTCCAAACTTTTGGTCTGTACTGTATATATATATATATATACACCGTATATACTCGTGTATAAGCCGAGATTTTCAGCACCTTTTTTCGTGCTGAAAATGCCCCCTCGGCTTATACACGAGTCATAGGGCAGAAACCAGCGGGGGAGGGGATGCCGCGGCAGGAGCCGGTGGCTGGGACATCATACTCACCCTCCCCGTGCCATCGCTGAACGTCCCTGTAATCCTGCGTTCTCCCCGGCTTCCTGCAGCTCTCCAGTGCTGAGCGGTGACGTAATACCGCTCATTAAGGTCATGTAATATGGACGCGACGCCACTCCCATAGGCGTGGCATCCATATTCATGGCCTTAATGAGCGGTATTACGTCACCGCTCAGTGCTGGAGAGCTGCAGGAAGCCGGGAGAACGCAGGATTGCAGAGACGTTCAGCGATGGCACGGGGAGGGGTGAGTATGATGGAGGAGAGGACAAGGAGCATGGAGCAGGACGGGGGGGGGGAGAACGGTGGACGGGGGAAGCATGGAGGAGGACAGGGGGAGAACGGAGGACGGGGGAAGCATGGAGCAGGACGGGGGGAGAACGGTGGACGGGGGAAGCATGGAGGAGGAAGGGGGGGAGAACGGAGGACGGGGGAAGCATGGAGGAGGACATTGAGCACGGAGCAGGACGGGGAGGATGGAGGGCACAGAGGAGCACGGAGCAGGACGGGGGGAGAGGATGGAGGGCACAGAGGAGCACGGAGCAGGACAGGGGGGCACAGGAGGACGGAGTAGGAATGGGGGAGCACAGCGGAGGACGGAGCAGGAGGGGGGAGTACAGAGGAGAATGGGGGAGCACAGAGCTGGATGGGGGAGCAAGGAGCAGGACGGGGGCAGCACAGAGCAGGAGGGCAGTTTATACACCCGGCTTATACACAAGTCAATAAGTTTTCCCAGGTTTTTTTGGCAAAATTAGGGGGGTCGGCTTATACACGTGTCGGCTTATACACGAGTATATACGGTATATATATTTATAGTTCATACACTTCTACATAGTATAAATAGCTGCTAATTCAATTGCCGGCTTCTGTAAATTTATTACAGAACCCGACATGAAGTGACACATGGTTTACATACAGTAAACCATTTCATTTCATGTAGTTTGATATATGGTTTTGATTAACAATTACATGAGTGTATGTGTGCAAAATTTCTTACATGTAGGTGTTAATTAAATGTGTAAATTAGTTGAAAAAAAATGCGTGGGCTCCCGTGTATTTTCTCCACCAGACAGGGAAAGCCAGTGATTGAAAACAGATATTAGTAGCCCTGAGAGGGACCATTTTTTTTTGTGCCCCCCTCTGGCGACTAACATCTGCCCCCAGCCACCCCAGAAAAGGCATATCTGTGATTAGATGCACCTTTTCTGGCACTTAGCCCGTCTATTCCCATTGCCCTGTAGCGGTGGCTAATGGGTTAATAATGGGTTAAGGCCACCTTGCTATTGGAAGGTGACATTAAGCCAGGTTAATAATGGAGAGTTGTCAATTAGACAACTCTCCATTATTAATCCTATTGTATTAAATGGTTAAAAAAAACACATACATTAATTAAAAATCATTTTAATGAAATAAATACACAGTTTTTGACATTATTTTATTGTACTGGTAATCCTTCCGAATCCCTTGTTCTGTAATAAAAAAAAGAAATAATAAAGCAACCATATTCTTACCTCTCCGGCGCTCAGTCAGGTCCCACGCTGCAATCCATCTGAAAGGGTTAACAGGTTTACAGCGGGGACCGCTGCTAATGCTGGCAGCCTGGCTGTAAACCCCTGAATGAATGAGCTCATCTCCCTGGCTCACAGGAGATGAAGTGATTAGCTTGGAAGCTTAATTGATTGTTTCCCACGCTAATCAGTTCACTTCAGGTCAGCTGGGGATTCCCTCTGACATCACTGATGCTGTTCGGAGTCTCCGGCTGACCTACTATGTAGAAGTGTATGAACTATAAATATATATATGTCATAATGACATGTATAATATATATATATATATATATATATATGTATTCTATGTGTATATATCTATTCTTTCTTTTGTGATGTAAAAACTGTCATTGGGATCCATTATATGTCGGTTTTGCAAGTCAGCTAGAAAATCTTGCTGTACGGATGCCATACGGATGCTTACATGCGCAAAATACGCAGCCACACCTTGACAACGGATGACATACGGATCACTGTTCAGGGAACTTTTCTGTGTATTACGCCCGTAAAATACAGTCCGTATTTTTATACGTTGTGTCTGACGCCGGCCTAATACCTACCTACAGACTGGATTCAGTTACATTGCCTGCTCCTGCGACTCTCTCTCCCTCCCTAGGCTAAATGCAGATTGTATGTAATGTGAACAGCAAAGCAAGCAATTAGCCCTTAGGAGAGCTGTTAGTATGATGGCTCAGCTTCAGCACCAGTACCAACACTACAGTCCTCTGATTCTCTATACTGTTCACACAGGCCTAGATATGTACTCTAAACAGCAATGGTCTATTAACTTTTTAGTGACTGCTGCTGAGAACTGCAGATCTGCTGTTATTGAAATATGAAACTAGTGAAACAACTCTTTAAGTTCTTGTTCCAGCATGTTTCCAAACTAAAAAGTGACTTCTGATTAGAAATTGTAGCTCACAACCCCAAATCTACCAAGATCCCATAATTAAGACTATCTGATCTGGCTGCAATACACATGTCTGGCCGATACACAGGGTGGTCCAAAAGTAGGTGGACAGTATGTGTAATAGGGTTATGAAGGGGGAGATTTATCAAACATGGTGTGAAGTGAAACTGACTCCACTTTTCATTCTTCACAGACTCTTTGGAAAATGAAAGGTGGAATCTGATTGGTTGCTAAGGGCAACTGAGTCAGTTTCCCTTTACACCATGTTTGATAAATCCTACTTTTGGACCACCCTGTACAGTAGATGATAATCAAAAAGAATCATATTGCTCTTTCTATATTCATATTATTTTACTATACATTGATTACGGCTGTAAGACAGGCATTTCCAAAAACTAGTTCTACGTAGTACACATATCAATAGTGCCATACATTAGCCATATAAATTTCACACAGTACTCTTGCTAATTAAAAAAGTTGACCACTACTTGGACAACACCTTGTTATACCCCACGCTTGCCCCCTATAAGATAAAAAAAGCTTATACTCAGATCCTGTGCTAGCGCCGTTCCCATGGTGTCATACTCTGTTGCCCCGGGGCTCTTGTGCAGTTGTTGTGACACATGAGCCCGGCACCCAATCAGCGCTGGCGTCACCAGGGCCACCATCAGGGCATTACTGCTCTGACTGGCATATGGGGCCTGATCAGCCGAGGGGGCCCGCATTAGGCCCCATCACTTTTGCCTATTGGCCCGGGCCCCACTGGCAGGATTCTGCCTGATCAAGTAACTGAACCTGCGTCCGAGACCCAGGTTCAGTTACTCTATTGCCATGCGAGCCCGCACGGCAATAGTTAAAGCCACCAGCCAATCAGAGGCTGGCAGCTGACATCAGCGCGCATTTTGCCGGCATCTGACGTCACAGGAGCACAACCAGGTAAGGAAAAAGTTTTTATATATATATATATATATATATATATATATATATATATATATATTAAAAGCGGCAAGTCGGCAAGATTTGAGACATGGGGAAAGATGAAAGACATGGGAGCAGGATTTGAGACATGGGGGCAGGATTTCAGACATGGGGGCAGGATTTCAGACATGGGGAAAGATGAAAGACATGGGGACAGGATGAAGGACATGGGAGGAGGATTTGAGACATGGGAGAAGGATTTGAGACATGGGGGCAGGATGAAAGACATGGGAGCAGGCTTTGAGACATGGGGGCAGGATTTGAGACATGGGTGGCACAAGTTGAGACATGGGGGCAGGATTTGAGACATGGGGCAGGATGTGAGACATGGGGCAGGATGTGAGACATGGGGGCAGGATGAAAGACATGGGGGCAGGATGAAAGACACGGGGCAGGAATGGAGACACAGGGGGCAGGATGGGAGACACAGGGGGCAGAATGGAAACAGGGGATAGGATTGGAGACACAGGGTTGGAGACACAGGGGGCAGGATTGGAGACACATGGGGCAGGATTGGAGACACAGGGGCAGGATTAGAGACTCGGAGTAGGATGGAGAAATGGTGTGGGATGGAGACAGATGGGCAGGATGGAGACAGATGGGGCAGGAATATGGGGCTGGATGGAGATAGATGGTGCAGGATCATGGGGCAGGATGGAGACAGATGGGGCAGGATCATGGGGCAGGATGGTGACAGATCGTACAAGATCATGGGGCCGGATGGATATAATGGAGACAGATGGGGCAGGATCATGGGACAGATGGGGCAATAGGGAGATCATATGGGCAGAATGAATACTCATGAGGGCAGGATGGGAGAACATATGGCTGGAGCCAGGAATGAGACATACAGGGGACAAGGATGGGGGATATTATTACCATAGGGGCTAATTAACCCCTTCACCCCCAAGGGTGGTTTGCACGTTAATGACCGGGCCAATTTTTACAATTCTGACCACTGTCTCTTTATGAGGTTATAACTCTGGAACGCTTCAACGGATCTTCGCGATTCTGAGAATGTTTTCTCGTGACATATTGTACTTCACGTTAGAAGTAAAATTTCTTCGATATAACTTGCGTTTATTTTTGAAAAAAACGCAAATATGGCGAAAATTTTTAAAATTTTGCAATTTTCAAACTTTGAATTTTTATTCCCTTAAAACAGAGAAATATATCACACAAAATAGTTAATAAATAACATTTCCCACATGTCTAACTTTACATCAGCACAATTTTGGAACCAAAATTTTTTTTGTTAGGAAGTTATAAGGGTTAAAAGTTGACCAGTGATTTCTCATTTTTACAACAAAATTTACAAAGCCATTTTTTTTAGGGACCACCTCTCATTTGAAGTCACTTTGAGGGGTCTATATGGCAGAAAATACCCAAAAGTGACACCATTCTAAAAACTGCACCCCTCAAGGTACTCAAAACCACATTCAAGAAGATTATTAACCCTTCAGGTGCTTCACAGGAACTAAAGCAACGTGGAAGGAAAAAATGAATATTTAACTTTTTAGCCACAAAAATGATCTTTTACAAACTTTTTTTTTTATTTTCACAAGGGTAAAAGGAGAAAATGGACAGATAAGGTTGTTATGCAATTTCTCCTGAGTACGCCAATACCCAATATGTGGGGGAAAACCACTGTTTGGGCACACGGCAGAGCTCGTAAGGGAAGGAGCGCCGTTTGACTTTTTCAAACTAAAATTGGCGGGAATTGAGATTGGACGCCATGTCGTGTTTGGAGAGCCCCTGATGCGCCTAAACAGTGGAAACCCCCACAAGTGACACCATTTTGGAAACTAGACCCCCTAAGGTACTTATCTAGATCTGTTGTGAGCACTTTGAACCCCCAAGTGTTTCACAAAAGCTTATAATGCCTGGGTGTGAAAAAAAAAAAAAACAATTTTCCACAAAAATGATTTTTTAGTCCCAAATTTTTGAATTTTCCCAAGGAAATTGGACCCCAAAAGTTGTTGTCCAACTTGTCCTGAGTACGCTGATACCCCATATGTGGGGGGGGGAACTGTTTGGGTGCACGGCAGGGCTTGGAAAGGAAGTAGTAACGTTTTGGAATGCAGACGTTGATGGGGGTCATGTTCCGTTTGCAGTGCCCCAGATGAGCCTAAACAGTGGAAACCCCCCACAAGTGACCCCATTTTGGAAACTAGACCCCCTAAGGAACTTATCTAGATCTTTGGTGAGCACTTTGAACCCCCAAGTGCTTCACACAAGTTTATAATGCCCGGGCATGAAAATAAAAAATCCTATTTTTTTCCCACAAAAATTATCTTTTAGTCACTAATTTTTTATTTTCCCTAGGGTAACAGGAGAATTGGACCACATAAGTTGTTGTCCAATTTGTCCTGAGTACGTGATACCCATATGTGGGGGGAACCACTGTTTGGGCGCACGGCAGAGCTCGGAATGAAGGAGCACCATTTGACTTTTTCCAACCAAAATTGGCTGGAATTGAGATTGGATGCCATGTTGCATTTGGAGAGCCCCTGATGTGCCTAAACAGTGGAAACCCCCCACAAATGACCCCATTTGGAAACTAGACCCCTAAGGAACTTTCTAGATCTTTGGTGAGCAATTTGAACCCCCAAGTGCTTCACACAAGTTTATAACGTAGAGCCGTAAAATTAAAAATCTATTTTTTTCCACAAAAATTGATCTTTTTCCCCCAATTTTTATTTTCCAAGGGTAACAAGAATTACCAAAAGTTTTGTGCAATTTGTCCTGAGTGCGCTGATACCCCATATGTGGGGGGTAAACCACTGTTTGGGCGCACGGCAGAGTTGGAAGGGAAGGAGCGCCGTTGACTTTTTCAAGCAGAATTGGCTGGAGCCATGTCGTTTTGGAGAGCTCCTGATTGCCTAAACAGTGGAAACCCCCATAAATGACCCATTTGGAAACTAGACCCCTCAAGGAACTTATCTAGATGTTGGTGAGCAACTTTTAACCCCCAGGTGTTCACAAAGTTTATAACGTACAGCCGTAAAATAAAAAATCTTTTTTTTTTTACAAAAATGATTTTTCGCCCCAATATTTTATTTTCCAAGGGTAACAGAGAAATTGAACCCAAAAGTTTTGTCCAATTTGTCCTGAGTACGCTGATACCCATATGTGGGGAAAACTACTGTTTGGGCGCACGCAGAGCTCGGGAAGTGTGACTTGGAGCAGCTGACTTTTCAACGCAAATGGTCTGGACGCCATGTCATTTGGAGAGCTCCTGATGCCCTAAACAGTGGAAACCCCCACAATGACCCATTTTGGAAACTAGACCCCCAAGGAACTTATCTAGATGTGTGGTGAGAAACTTTGAACCCCAAGTGCTTTCACAAAGTTTATAACGTAAGCCGTAAAATAAAAAATCTTTTTTTTTTTACAAAAATGATTTTTTCGCCCCAATATTTTATTTTTACAAGGGTAACAGAGAAATTGGAACCCAAAAGTTGTTGTCCAATTTGTCCTGAGTACGCTGATACCCAATATGTGGGAGAAAACTACTGTATGGGCGCACGTCAGGGCTCGGAAGGGAAGTAGTGACGTTTTGGATTGCAGACTTTGATGGAATGGTCTGGGGGCGTCATGTCCATTTGGAGAGCCCCTGATGCCCTAAACAGTGGAAACCCCCCACAAGTGACCCCATTTTGGAAATAGACCCCACAAGGAACTTATCTAGATGTGTGGTGAGCACTTTGAACCCCGAAGTGCTTCACAGAAGTTTATAACGTACAGCCGTAAAAATAAAAAATCTTTTTTTTTTTACAAAAATGATTTTTTCGCCCCAATATTTTATTTTCACAAGGGTAACAGGAGAAATTGGACCCCAAAAGTTGTTGTCCAATTTGTCCTGAGTACGCTGATACCCAATATGTGGGAGAAAACTACTGTATGGGCGCACGTCAGGGCTCGGAAGGGAAGTAGTGACGTTTTGGATTGCAGACTTTGATGGAATGGTCTGGGGGCGTCATGTCGCATTTGGAGAGCCCCTGATGCGCCTAAACAGTGGAAACCCCCCACAAGTGACCCCATTTTGGAAAATAGACCCCACAAGGAACTTGTCTAGATGTGTGGTGAGCACTTTGAACCCCGAAGTGCTTCACAGAAGTTTATAACGCACAGCCGTAAAAATAAAAAATCTTTTTTTTTTTTTGCAAAAATGATTTTTTTGCCCCAATATTTTATTTTTACAAGGGTAACAGGAGAAATTGGACCCCAAAAGTTGTTGTCCAATTTGTCCTGAGTACGCTGATATCCAATATGTGGGAGAAAACTACTGTATGGGTACACGTTGGGGCTCGGAAGGGAAGTAGTGACGTTTTGGATTGCAGACTTTGATGGAATGGTCTGGGGGCGTCATGTCGCATTTGGAGAGCCCCTGATGCGCCTAAACAGTGGAAATCCCCAACAAGTGACCCCATTTTGGAAAATAGACCCCACAAGGAACTTATCTAGATGTGTGGTGAGTGCTATGAAGCCCCAAGTGCTTCACAGAAGTTTATAATGTACAGCCGTAAAAACAAAAAAATATTTTTTTTTGTACAAAAATGATATTTTCGCCCCCAGTTTTTTATTTTCCCAAGGGTAACAGAAGAAATAGGACAAATTGCACAATAACTCTTGGGGTCCAGAGTACGCTGATACCCCATATGTGGGGATAAACTACTGTTTGGACGCATGGCAGAGCTGAGAAGTGAAGGAGCACCGTTTGACTTTTTCAACGCAGAATTGGCTGGAATTGAGATCAGACGCCATGTCACATTTGGAGAGCCCCTGATGTGCCTAAACAGCGGAAACCCCCCAATTCTAACTCCAACCCTAACCCCAACACACCCCTAACCCTAGTCCCAACCCTAACCACAAACCTAACCCTAACACACCCTAATCCCAACCCTAACCCTAATCCTAACTTTAGCGCCAACCCTAACCCTAACTTTAGCCGCAACCCTAACCCTAATAGGGAAAATGGAAATAAATACTTTTTTTTAATTTTATTATTTTTCCCTTACTAAGGGGGTGATAAAGGGGGTTTGATTTACTATTTATAGCGGGTTTTTATGATTGGCAGCTGTCACGCTAAAAGACGCTTTTTATTGCAAAAATAGTTTTTGCATCATCACATTTTGAGAGCTATAATTTTTGCATATTTTGGCCCACAGAGTCATGTGAGGTCTTATTTTTTGCGGGACGAGTTGACGTTTTTATTGGTACCATTTTTGAGCACGTGACGTTTTTTGATCGCTTTTTATTTTGATTTTTGGGAGGTTAGAATGAACAAAAATCAGCAATTCATGAATTTCTTTTGGGGGAGGCGTTTATACCGTTCCGCGTGTGGTAAAATTGATAAAGCAGTTTTATTCTTCGGGTCAGTACGATTATGGCGATACCTCATTTATATCATTTTTTCATGTTTTGGCGCTTTTATAGAATAAAAACAATTTTATATAAAAAATAATTATTTTTGCATCGCTTTATTCTGCGAGCTATAACTTTTTTATTTTTTCGCTGATGATGCTGTATGGCGGCTCGTTTTTTGCGGGACAAGATGACGTTTTCAGCGGTACCATGTTTATTTATATCGGTCTTTTTGATCGCGTGTTATTCCACTTTTTGTTCGGCGGTATGATGATAAAGTATTGATTTTTTGCTTCGTTTTTTTTTTTTTTTAAGGGGTTCACTAAAGGGGTTAACTAGTGGGACAATTTTATAGGGGGGGTCATTATGGACGCGGCGATACCAAATATGTGTACTTTTATTGCTTTGTTTTTTTTTATTTACAGGAAGAAGTGAATTTATTGGGGAATATATATATTTTTTTATTTATTTTGGATTTTTTTTTAAAACATGTTTATTTTTATTTTTTTAACTTTTTTACTTTGTCCCAGGGTGGGACATCACTGTATTTTATCAGATCGCTGGTGTGACAGTGTGCACAGCACTCTGTCACACCAGCGATCGCTCAGGCAGTGCAGCAGGCTTCTCAGTGCCTGCTCTCGGCAGGCACTGAGGTAGCCGCCTCCCTCCAGGACCCCGGCGCCATCTTGGATCCGGGTCCTGGGAGGGAGGAAGCCCTCAGAACAGCGCGATCACATCGCGCTGCTCTGAGGGTCTCAGGGGGGCGCGCAGGGAGCCCCCACCCTGCGCGATCCTCCCCTGTGCCCCCAGTACACCGCGATCATGTTTGATCGCGGTGTGCAAGGGGTTAATGTGCCGGGAGCGGTCCGTGACCGCTCTTGACACACAGTCATGGGTGTCAGCTGTGATAATCAGCTGACAACCGGCCGCGATCGGCTGCGCTCCCCCTGGGAGCGCGTC
>JARQOD010000002.1:91691831-91799977 GCA_033576555.1 Oophaga sylvatica | reverse complement strand
CCTCCTTGTTGGACCTCGGGGATAGTTCATGAAAAAAATTCCGGGGGTTAAGGGGGTTTGGGGGCCCCCCCCGGGGTTCCAGGCCCCCGAAAAAAACTGTGGGGGTTGGTGGTAAAACCCCACTGAGTTATTTACAAACAGTATACTTAAAAAGGGGGGGGGTGGCCCGGGGGGAATACGGACAGAATTCAGGGAAGTGCCCGGGGCAGTCTCTGGGTGGCAGGTTGTCACGGCAAGTGACCAGGCGTTTGGGGGGGGCAGGTTGTAACGGCAAGGCCCCCGGGCAGTCTTGGAGGCAGGTTGTCAGCAGTGACGGGGCATCTCTGGGGGGCAGGTTTACAAAAAATGACCGGGGCAGTCTCGGGGCGGCAGTTGTCACAGAAGTGCCAGGCATCTTGGACGGGGGGTTGTAAGCAAGTGCCCGGGGAGTCTCGGACAGGCAGGTTGTCACAGAAGTGCCAGGACAGTTTCAAATAACGGGTTTTTGCCTGAGATGTTGGAGCCCCTGGTGGCTCGTTGATGGGATGATCCCCCCAAGCGGCAGGCAGGAATTCGGGGCGGGTATCATGCTGGGATGTCCGAACCTTCGGATAAAGTGCATCGGATGGCGATGACGCTCCCAAGTGACGGGAAAAGAGTCTCTGAAGTAGGGTGACACTGCTGATGAATCGAACCTTCGGATGAGGCAGGGGGATGGCAAATGACCCCCCCCCCAATGACGGGCAAGATCCTGTAATCCCCGGGGTCACTGCAGGTGTTCCCCGAACCCCGGGGAGGGCTGCGCAGATGGCCAGCAAACAGCGGGTAACAGGCCGGCAACTAAAAACGGGCTGGGGGGAAATTTATACAGTCAAAAAAACAATTTTGCTGGGCACCTCCTTAAGGGGAAAACCCTTTTTGGGTGGAGCCTCCGGCTTGGGGCCGGAGACTAATTTGGAAATCGGGGGCCCTTTTAAAAAGACGGGGAGGGCGCGGGGCCCGCGCCCTAAGCCAGCAGCAGGGAAGGAGTGCACGGGCCCAGCAGGGGGAATGAGGCGCCGAGGATGCTGGGGGTGTGAGGACGCTGGGGGCGCAAAAGGCCCCCGGGGGCGCTGAGGACCCGAGCGCGGAAGGGGAACGGCCCCCCAGCGGGCGGGGGGCCGGACGCCGATGTCATAATGGTTTAACAATAACAGAAAATTCCAATAAATTTACGATAAAATTTTTGGAAAAACCCCCAAAAATCTCGAAGACCTTTAATGAAGTAGGTTGGACCAACACAGATGGCTTAACCCCTTGCCGGGGGGCCTTTTTTCAAAACAGGGGGGACAAATGAACCCCCAGAAATGGATCTCTGTACCCAAAAAGCCTTTGACCCCCCTTACTCAGAGCATTCTCTCTCAAAATCTGGAACACGTTTTTCGAACATTTTTCACATGAGAGTCCCAGCCATTAAAAAAATCAAGATATCACCCCAAAAAACAATCAGAATTTGTCCACAAAAATCCCCCCCGAAAATGTCATTCAAAGGACTGGAAGAGGAAGGACATTATGACCCAAAAAGGGGATCATGGGGATCAAAATGCCCTTCAGGGTTTGAATCCGTCTTTCCCTTCATCCCGTGTTAAAAAGCGAATAAGGTTTACGCCCCCTGGCAAGTTGGGGAAACCAAGTGCTTTTTCACCTGGAAAAAGGGGCAGAAATAAGGGGGACGGGTATTGTATTTCACATAATTTTGTTCAAAAGACGATAATCATTCACGGCCTTTTAAAAAACCACTTTTTTGGCCCCAAAAAAAAAACCGGGACCTAGGGTGAAGAGGGGGTCTGATATGCCCCTTTTCCCCAAAAAAATTTCCTTGATATAAGCCCCCCCTAGGTCATGTTCAGGGACAGACAAGTTTAAAAGGCGATTAAGGGAATTTACTCCCCCGGGACTAATTAAAGCGCAGTCATAGCTCCTAGGGGGGGCAAGGAGCAGATTTTTTTCGCAAAAACATCAGAAAAATAAACAAAAGTCGGAACATCTGACCTGGGGGGGCAGAAAAAAAAGGAGTGTTGGTATTAACACATTGGACCCCAAAAGGGGCCCCAAAACCAGACTTCCAATCCAAAACGGATTTGGACTGCAAAACCCAAGGGAAAACCCCGCCGATAAAGTCATGCGTTATTGAACCAAAAAATTTGCAGCACCTTTTTGATCAGGTTCAACCCTCATTTCACCTGAGTAGAAAACGGGGTTTTTCTCAGCCAAAGGGGTAAACGACCCCGTGGGGGGAAAAGACTTCTGGGGGTATCAAGGGGAACCCACAACGTTTAGCAAAATCATAATCCTCGGGGTTTAAAAGCTGCTCCAAAATTTTAACGAACCCCCAGCAGAAAATGGGACAGGGCATATCAGAGTGACAGTAAAAAAAAATTGTCTGAAATACCCAAACAACTGAGCGTCCCCAAAAAGTCTTCCCCTTGGGCAACGAAATTTTCAGGAAGCTCACCACAGTAGAAAAAATAACCATTGGTTTTGAAACTCTGACGCTGTGCCCCAGAACCACTCTTCACACTGCGGGGTTTTCAGGAGCTTTTCACAAGGCAACCCCTTTTTCCACGCATATTCTCCGCTCCGAAAACGTCTGAAAATTTAATCGTAATGACATAAATCTTGAGCCAGAGGGGACAGGGAATCCCACCAAAACACCTTTTTACTTACGACAGACCCTTCCGGAAAAGGGCCGAAAGCGTCGCATTCCATTTGGTCAGGACGCCCACCTCGGAATCTCTGACAGTATAACTCAGCGTCTAAACCCCCGATTTTTGCAACAAGGCTTTTTCAGCTTGATCGTGACATTAGGCTATCGTAAAATAACCCCAAACCTGAAAAAACCCATCAACATCCTAAAAACGGATCCCCAGGTATCAGGGAAAAAACCCAACCGAGGTGCCCCGCAGGGAGAGATGATAATTTGAACCGAGCGCTGCGTTTCCTGAGGACTTATTTTTTTGGCAAAAAACAATTTAAATTATTTTTAAATTCTGAAACTTAGCTCGACCCCCCAAAAAAAAATCTGGCAGGGGCCCCCGGGGTCCACAACAGGAAACCCCGCAAGATTCCCAAAACCCCCAACCTCTGGGAAGCTGACCCAGGGGCCGACAACTGTTGCAAACTCCATTGAGAGAAAGACCCCCCCCACCCCAGAGTACAGGGGGAAAAAAAAAAAAAAAAAAAAGCAAAAACAAAAAATATCTCTGACAACTCGACCAATATGTTGGCATTCCGAACCGCAAGTATCGGGTATGGGCCCCCATATTGCGTTATCGGAATTCCGATACTTAATTCCCCATACTTTTTCCATATCGTATCCCGGGGAACGGAGCCCCCCTAAATTTTTTGGACGGCAATGTGATTTTAGTAGAAAAAGAGGAATCCCCGAAGTGGGGCACTCCTTAATGCGGGTCATCTTAACTAATGCATGGCTGTGATTGGCTGCTGAAATGATTTCAGAATGCACAAAAAAAAAGGCCCCGCCCCCCATTTTAGCGTCACTGTGCTTGAACTCATAAGGGACGACGCTCCTGCCATCTGAGGCGTTAGATATTGCGTTTTGTGTACTACTGTGCTGAGGGGCTAGTTTACCAACCCTGGTAAGCTTCATTTTGCCGTTTGTTTTAACAGCTTGTGCAAGGTGTGTGTGTGACGTGCAGGTGACGCTGAGTTTGCTCTGCATCCCCCCCTGTTTGTAGGCATCTGCAGTGTCATGACCCCCTTTTTTTTTTTTTTTTTTTTTTTGGAATTGGTTTGCAAAACCCTTTTAATTAAAAAAAAATCAAACTTTAGTGTGACTGCTTTTCCTCCGATACAATACTTGGTTGCAAAAACCTTTTAACTACCAAGGAGCTTTTCACAGATTTTTGGAAGTTTGTTTAGTGTTCATTCAGTCTGTGTTTTTTTTCTTTTTTAGTGCAGAAAGTCCGTTCATGTTTTAAACACTGCTGCTTTTTCTGGGGGGTGTCTCAGTGTCTCTCCTTTTCATTTTCCCAATTGGTTTTTTCCATTCCTTTTTAAAATAAATGTAATCTTTAACAATAATTGTTTTTTTAAATGGAAGTGCAGAACCAAAAATTTGGGATAAATGAAAAGGTGAGCCACTGGACACCCAGCAATACAAGCAGCAGTGCTTGAACAAGTAAGGGGCGTGACTCCCTCAAAAAAAAAAAAACAAACTGAAAAGAAACTGAAAACAAATGTCCACAATCTGTGAAAAGCTCCTTTTTTTACTTTTTATGTTTGCAACCATGTATTTTTACGGATGGAACGGTCACACTTTTTTTGGGACGCGCTTCCATCCGTATACAATACATTGGTTCAAAAAATTTGAAACAGAAAGGGCTTTTCACAGATTTGGACGTTGTGTTTCAGTGTTCACTTCATCGGGTTTTTTACTTTTTTGGTGCAGACAGCTCCTTACTTGTTAAGCACGTGCTTGTACTTGCTGAGGTGTCCAGTGGTATCCCTAATAGTTTTTTGTGCGCGCTTTCCCCGTTTACAAAAAATTGGGGTTCAAACAATATGAAGTTTTAAAAAAGGAGCTTTCACGATTGTGGACAGTTTTTTTTAGTGTTTTTTCAGTCTGGTTTTTTACTTTTTTTTGTGCAGATCACGTCCAGTTCTGTTCAAGCACTGCGCTTTTATCTGTGGCGTGTCCGTGGGGCATCCTAAAATTTTTTAAAAGGGACTCCTTCCATCCGTAAACAATACATTGGTTGCAAAAATATAGAATACGAAGGAGCTTTTCACAGTTGTGGCAGTTTTTGTTTCGTGTTCACTTCAGTCGTGTTTTTTTATTTTTTTGGTGCAGTCACGTCCCCTTATTGTTTTAACACTGCTGCTTTACCCTTTTGAGCGTGTTTTGGGTCATCCTTTGTATTTTTGTGACGCCTTCCATCCGTTTCATAATTGGTTGCAAACCTTAGAAGTACAGAAAGGAGCTTTTCACAGATTTTGGGGAGTTGTGTTTCAGTGTTCACTTCGTCTGTGTTTTTCTTTTTGAGGCAGATCAGCTCCTTACTTTTCAAAAAATGCTGCTTGTTCTGTGGCGTGTCCAGTGGTCATTAATAGTTTAGGTGACGCGCTTCCATCCGTTACAAAACATTGGTTTCAAAACCTTTGAATACAGAAAGGGGCTTTTCACAGATGTGGACAGTTGGTTTCAGGTTCACTTCGTCGGTTTTTTTATTTTTTTTTTGTGCGATCACGCCCCGTTACATGTTCAGCCTGCTCTTGTATTGCGAGCGTTTCCCCCGTGGCCATCCTTTTTTTATCTCCAATTGGTTCTGCAATTTTTCCTTTAAAAAAAAATCTAATTATTAGTGTGCCCCCTTCCACCGTATACAATACTTGGTTGCAAAAAATAGAAGTAAAAAAAGGGCCTTTCACAGCTATGAACATGGGTTTTTAATTTTTAACTAAAATATGTTTTTTTCAAATGACAAAAATAAAAAAATGTTGAAGGGATAGTCCACCCCCCTTTTTTTGCACAATATTACGGTGTCTCATGTCCCTTAATAACAATGTATTATTATATTTACTTGTATGCTTTTATTTAAAAGCCAGAACACAGAAGGAAACCCTTTTCCCACTCAGGTGTTGTCAAAGTTAAAACCCCATTATGCACTTCCAACATTGCAGTTTTTTAGGCATGGTAGTTGGTTTGGGGAAAAATTTGGGGGGAAGGTTCACCCCAGTACCTTGCTTAAAAGCTTTTGTGTTGACATGGGGGTTCTCCAAAATATGTCATTTTTATTTGTTAAGATTTTTCCCAAACACTAAATTTGAGGGTTTTTTAAATTTGATTTTTACTTGTTTACGCTTAGAAATGGGGTTTTACCCCATATCTTGTGTAGCACACCATTTTAAAAATGTCTTTTTTTTTAAATTTGTAGCGGAGCAGAAATTTTTTTTCCGGACACACACAGGGGAACGCAGGCGTTCTAAACCCCCTTTTCTATGCTTGGTTTGGGGTTTGGACACGAACTTTGAGCAGCATTGGAGGTTGTAGCCCGGGGTTTAGCCAGGTGGTGAAAGTGAAATAACAGGGGAATGGAAACGTTGTAAACCGTTGTTATCTGAAACCGGAAGGCAAATTCAGGCGGGTCCTGCCTGTTTTTTTTTAAAAATTTTAAGCCTTTTTAATTATCGTGGTATCGCATGCAACGGTCTGTTGTACCCACTGCAGCAGAAAGACGCGCTCCGATAATACACTCCACTAAGCCACACCTCCAATGCATCTGGCTAAGCTCTGGCCCAGTACCCAGCTTAGAGACACAAAACTTGAATGGGGGAGCCACGAGGAAGGGGGAAATTTTCTGTAATTTTTCCGGAATTTCCTCCTGCTGCTGGGCCGTCTCGGATGGGGAGACATTTTTGGGGCGCTGCCCAAAACTTCGACACTTTGGAACAACTGGGGTGCCCTTCAGAGGCGCTGCTTGTGCTCCCCTTTTTTGCAGAGCTGTCTCCACTGCCCGACGCACAGAGCCTTTTTTAATCAGTAGCGCCAGGTTTGGGGGGAATGGAGAACTTAGGATTGCACCCCGTGTGTCTTGTATTCCGTTTTTCGCTCCCGGTTTCCGGTGTGTGGGCTTTGAAGTTGTCCCGGTAGCGGGGTTAGGGGGGTGTAACCCCAAAATCAGATGGGTAAAAGTGTTCGTGGGGCGGTTTTTTCTCAGCCATGCAGCATAAATCAACCAGTGCGCGCTCCCAACTGGCCAAAAACGTTGTCCCCGCAAGGGTCATCTCCGCCCTGTGCATCACCCCCCCTTGGTCTAATCTGACTAGAGCATGGGTTTCCCCCTCGGGCGATGTCTTCCCCTCCATGACTCCTCTCAAAAGCCCTTTAAAAAAAATATAAATTTTTCAAAATTTTAAAAATAAAAAAATTTAAAAAAATTTGTACTAATTTTGTAAAAACTTTTTTTGGAAACACAAAGCTTACAAAAGGGGTAAAAAAAAATTTTTTTTGTGCTTTGTAAATCTTAAAAATTTTAATGGTTATGAAAATTAGACGCGACTCTGAGGTTCAATTGTTGTCAGCATGGTACTTTGAAAGCCCCCCCCCCCTTTGTGAAGAACCACTTTTTGCTGATGTCCAGAAGGGGGAATTTGTGACTCCTCTCCTCCTCAAAAGTCCTTCAAATACATAAAATTTTTTAAAAATTTTTTAAAAATAAAATTTTAAAAAAATTTTTATCAAATTCTGTAACTTCAGTTTTGGAAACCAATAGAAAATTTCAAAAGGATAGCAAAAAGTACTTATGTGCTTTGTAAATAAAATTAAAAGTTTGTAATGGTTATGAAAATATAGACAGCGACTGGAGGTTAATTTTTGATACGCTGGACTTTAAAAATCCTCCGCCTTTGTAAAAAAAACCCCGTTCCCCGACTGCCAAAAAGGGGATGGAATTTGGGGACTCCTCATCCCTTTAAAACCCCTTTAAATACATTAAATTTAAAAAATTTAAAACTCAAAATTTAAAAATTTTGTATCTAATTCTGAAACATCTTTATGGAAACACAATAGCATACAAAAGGTACAAAAAATGTACATTATGTGCTTTGTAAATACATTAAAATTGAATGGTTATGAAAATAAGACAGCAAATCTGGAGTTCAATTGTTGTTTACAGCAAGGATTTGAAAGTCCCTCCCAGCCCTTTGTGAAAAAACCCACGTTGCGTGACTGTCCAAAAGGTGAGGGGAATTTTGGACTCCTCATCCCCCACCTCTTCCAAAACCCAGCCTTAGGGCTTGCAGTGTTTTTTGAAGCGGCAGAAAAGGGGGGACAGTCAGGCTGTAGGCATCTCTGCACTCGCCATCCGCGTTGATCATCAAACGCACGCAAAACGTGGCGATATCCTTCATAGAGTTTTCGCCACTCATTCACGGGGCGTGGCTCCCTATTTGGCCAATTCTAATTACTGGTTTCTCCCAACATGCCTCCCACACGCAGCACCCCCTACTCTCCCCCTTATTTATATTTATCGGCCTAACCGACTGCTGCACTCTGCAAACGACCTTCGACTAACCTCTGCACTAATCCGTACCTCCACTCCCAATACTCCAAGACTTCACCCGCGCTGCGCCAATCCTCTGGGAATGCTCTACCCCAAGAAATTAGGACATATCCGCAATTTGGATGGTTTCAGGCGCTCCCTCAAAACACATTTGTTCACAGTGGCCTATCACATTCTCTAATCAAAGTCATTCTATGTGTAATTCTGTGTGTGTAGCCCATTCACTATCTCCATGCATCCCTCACTTCCTTAAAATGGCTGGACCATCATTGTAAAAACAACCATTGTATATAAACACTGTACTTTGTATCCCCACCTCATGTAGATTGTAAGCTTTCACCAGCAGGGCGGCTGATTTTGCTTTAATTATTGTATTGTTTACGTTGTTACTTAGACTCGTGTTTTGAAACTGTTAAACTGTAAGCACTGCGGAATATTATGGCGCTATAAAAAATAAATAATATTTATTTTATTATAGAGCCCACTCAGTAGTGGTGAATGTGAACGCCGCAAATTGCGAGTTGACTGCGCCTGATGCGCTGATACTCCATTACTGTTGGCTGCTGCTCACACAACCGCTCCAAATATGTAACGAGGAATTCCACCTGGTGGGTACGTCACATATAATGCGATGTTCATGAAGGTGAAATCTGCGTTGCAGAGCTGCAATCAGCGATTGGCCATGCTGGAACGTCGCAAGTGAGCGCACTCTAGGCGGACCTTGTGCAGCAGTGCATCAAGATCCGGATAGTCCCCTCAAAAAACTCTGCACGACCAAGTTGAGCACATATGACAGACATGGGTATGTGAGGGAGGTTGCCAAGGCCCAGAGCTGACACCAGATTTCGGCCATTGTCACACACTACCAAGCCTGCCTGTAGATTCTCTTCCAAAAAACCACACGTCGCTCTCCTGCTTTATGGCATTACAGGCTCCTGCGCTGTGTGGCTAAGATTCCCATGGAATTAATTTCAGGATGGCCTGTTGACATTTGGACACGGCTGTGTCATATCGGTCGCAACAGGTAAACGTTCACGGGTCCATGTGGAGGTAGACCGTGACGGCTCCTGCAGCGATGATTCTAGGAACTGGAATAGGAGGAGGAATCAATGTGTACAGACTTGATTCCTGCAATCCTTGGAGTTGGCAGAACACGTACAGCGCCACTCGCAAGTCAGTACCCGGCTGCACAACATTGACCAATGGGCAGTGAGGGAAAAGGGATTGTCCCTGGCCATGGGTGTTAGAACCCTCTTGTTAGGTTTTGTTTCAGTTTGCTGGTCACATGACCTTTTTTCCCTATTTAGTCTGGCTCCGCCTTCTGGCTTTGCTTGACTTCATTGTATTATCTACTGTTAAGCTAGCCGGGTGCTTAGGTGCCTTAATCTGTGAGTTTTGCTTGATGTTAGGATCACAAAGTATTTATTTTTCTGTTTAATTATCCATGCTACAATTTATGTTAGGACTAGGAGGTGTCCACCTTTTTCCCAGTCCCTAGATCTTGTAGGGATTACTCCCTCGCAACTATAGGTCTTCGTTCACACTAGATGAGGATCTTTAGCGGGTCTGGTCGCAGGATCAGGTTCCCCGTTACATCGTAGGGATTCAGCTTAGTTGTATTGTAGGACAAAAATTCCCTTCTTTCCTTACTGGTTGTAGCAGATATAACAATGGGTATGGTCCACGCATCGGTGGTCAGGTGGACCTTGCTACTGAGGGCTTTTAGTAGCGCATGTTAATTTTTCCCTCAACATGCTTTTGCAGACCAGGGACGGCTTGCCTGCTGAAAGAAATCGGCTTGGCACATTGTATTGTGGGATTGACAATTTATATTCATGTTACGGAAACTGTCTGTCTCCCACCAGCCTGAATCACAGCATTTCAAGGGACAGGAGTTTTGCAATGCCAGCATTCAGAGCCTGTGCTCGTGCATGGTTTGCGGAGTATGGCCGTCTTTTATCCCATGCCTGTGCTACCGCTGGCTGTTTTGTGGCCTGGGAGTGTGAGGATGACAGGGAACTTGCTGCTGTGTGTGGAATAACAGTTTGTCTCTGGACAACAGTGGCCGAGGTTTTCCATGGCGATCCTGTGAGGAGATAACAGCTGTGTGTGAGCTCGATGAAGAGGCTTCAACACAACCTGAAGATGTAGGTGCGCTGTAGGTTGGCCTACATCTCCAGTGTGTCTTTGTAACTCAACTACGTGCTTTGTCCGCACATGTTTCCACATATTTGTGGTATTGAGGTGACGACACTTTTAGCTATTTTTTTAATTTTGATTACACAGCTTGCATTTCACATAGCAAATTCATGTGCAAGGTGTGTGAAAAAAGGACCACGAGTGCAAGTCCTGGGAGCGCACGTTTTGACTTTTGGAACACAACTGCTCCGAAAGGTGCCAAATGGAGGCTACAGGCAACCGAGTCTGCAGCCTAACTCTCCCTCCTGTTTGTACCGTTGGGGCAATGTCTTCCTCTATCTTCCTTCTATCACTAACCATTTCTCTAGGCCTCTCCCAGCTTTCAACCAAAGTACTGGTTCTCACCCACAAAGCTCTCCACAGTGCAGCACCCCTCCTACATCTCCTCCCTCATTTCTATCTATCGGCCTAACCGACTGCTGCGCTCTGCAAACGACTTTCGACTAACCTCTGCACTAATACGTACCTCCCACTCCCGACTCCAAGACTTCTCCTGCTCTACGCCAATCCTCTGGAATGCTGTACCCCAAGAAATTAGGACTATCCACAATTTGCATGGTTTCAGGCGCTCCCTCAAAACACATTTGTTCAGAGCGGCCTATCACATTCACTAATCAAAGTCATTCTATGTATTCTGTGTAAGTGTGTGTGTGTCTGTAGCCCATTCACTATCTCCATCCCTCAGTCCCTTAAGATGGCTGGAACATCATTGTAAATGCACCATTGTATATAAACACCTATACTTTGTATCTCCCCCATCTCATTGTACATTGTAAGCTGTCACGAGCAGGGGCGACTTATTTAGCTTAAATTATTGTATTGTTAACGTTGTTACTTATGACTTGTGTTCTGAAACTGCTAAACTGTAAAGCGCTGCGGAATATGATGGCGCTATATAAATAAATATTATTATTATTCCTCTGAGCTGCTCCCACCACCTTCCTGTTCTTCATGCCATGTTGGGTATTGGACCTCATCATCTCCACTACCCTCTTCCAACACCTGCTGTTGGGTGGTCTGGCCAGCACCATGCTCAACAGAAACTGGCACCTGGGTCTCATCATCATCATCAGATGCGTTCTGCGGTGTGCTGACCATCGGCACTGTCTCACCCGCCTCTTCAGATTCAGAGAGACACAGCTGTTGCGCATCACTGCATACTCCCTCTTCTTCACATTACAGAATGCTGCTTGGCTGGGCCCCTGTTTGCAAGCCAATAGATTCTGAGAACAGAAGCAGACACTCAGCTGGCTCCTGTACACAACTCTCTGACTGCCTGGGCAATTTGCCAGGCGGTGAAGAGACAGATGGTTGCCCAACAGTGCTGTGGTCCTGAGAGGAGGTGGAAGCAATTGAAGTCGATGCATTGGCTGAGATCCAAACAACAACGGCTTTAATTTGTTCTTCCCGCAGCAGGGGGGTACTCCGAGCTCCTACAAAAGTGCGCATAAAGGAACGCTCACGGCCCGGGGAAAACTGGTGGATGCTGTGTCACTGGGGGCCGCAGCAGCCACAGAATCCCCACGTCCTCTCCCTGAAGAAACTCCACGACCACGTGCCTTACTCCCTGCCTTCTTCATCTTGGTAGATTGATAAAGAAAGTCTGAAAAGTTATAAGGCCTAAGTGTGGTTATTCCGCAGAGACTGCAGTGAACACTGCACACAACTGTTCAGTAGGTGTGAAAGGCCCCTTTGTGTACTTCTATAGTGTTTGCAACCAATGTATTGTATACGGATGGAAGCGCGTCACACTAATAGATTTTATTTATTTGTAATAGAGTGGAGCAGCAACAATTAGAGAAAAATTTCAAGGATGTGCCAGTGACACACGCTCAGCAGACTACAACCAGCAGTGGTTGAAGAACTAACTGGAGCGTGATCTGCACTCCAAAAAGGAAAACCTCAGACTACAGTGAACACTGCACACAACTGTTCACTACCCAACGCGTCTCAGCAGGAAGGCAGTCTGTGCGTCAAAACAAAGGCGCAAGCATACATCCACGTACCCTGTTTATAAAGCTATATAAAAAAAATTATGTAGTAGTGACGCACACTTTATTGAGGTACAGTATTACATCGCCATTCACCATCTGTGGCTATGCAGTCTCATCTATATATACCTTATCTATCCGTTGTCATGCTTGCAAGTCGACAGTCAGGCATAACTAGCAATTTTCACTATGCACTATGCACTTTTTAAAGGTTATGTTTGTTAATAAACATGATTATTGCCACATATTATGAGTATTACATGATGGAAATTGTATAATTTTGTATAAACTGTTTAGTGACATTATTCAGCAAATGTAACATTTTAGTAATGTCACAGATAACTTGTAATGCTGATGATGTTTTGAAGTCAGACATTCATTGTCTATACAATAAAAATGGTGTACATACTGTTACTTATCCATCATTAATGGATTCAGATATGTACTTGTATGCTTTTATGTACAACCGTATAGCAGATTCCTTAACTAATTTATTTTGTGGTTTGCATTGCTGTTCAACATGTTAATGTATGTGTTTATGTTTGTCAATTCTTTATTTATCTAGATATTAGTTTAAATGAAATCATCATCTTATGGTAGTAAAGGTTATCTTTCTCTTGTTTGAAGTATAGACATTTAAAATTGACAGGTAACAAGGAAATTACTTTATCTAGTATTTAAACATCCTCCTTGACCCTGGGCTCCAACACCGCCAGTTGTTGCTCGGAAGTGCTGTTAGCACAGTCAACACTTGCTCCTGTGTTACTGGGGTTCAGTAACGTCAGCTGGTCCTCGGTTGTGCCATTGGCTCTTTTCCTTCTGCTGCCCCTCCGGGTTCCAGTACCGTCAGCTGGTTCTCCGCAGTGCCTTTGGCCTAGGTGCCTCCATCTTGGTATCCGAGTTCCAGCAACGTCTGCTGGTCCTTGGTAGTGCTTTGGAGCACAGGTACCTCCTGCTTAGTAACCGTGTCCCAGTAACGTCAGCTGGTCCTCGGTTGTGCCATTGGCTCTTTTCCTTCTGCTGCCCCTCCGGGTTCCAGTACCGTCAGCTGGTTCTCCGCAGTGCCTTTGGCCTAGGTGCCTCCATCTCGGTATCCGAGTTCCAGCAAAGTCTGCTGGTCCTTGGTAGTGCTTTGGAGCACAGGTACCTCCTGCTTAGTAACCGTGTCCCAGTAACATCAGCTGGTACAAGATTGTGCTACAAATACAAGATACGGAACAAGAGACACAAGAACAATAAGCAGAAGATCTAAAAGCAGAAGAACATGAAGTATAAGACCAAAATGAAGAGCAAAATATATGCTCTAAATTCTAAGCAGAAGAAGACTAAGCAGTGTATGGGGGTGAGTCCGTTCCTCCTCGTGGTGCCCCTGGAAAATGCCTGCTGCTGCAGGCTAAACTGAACACGGACAAATACTGTTGTAATTTAAATCTTTTGTGACAGCAAGAACGGAAGGATGAAAAATTCATACTTTGACAGATTACAAGTACAGGATTCTCTGTCACAAATAAGAATATGATGAAGAAGATGAAGCAGAATATGAATAAGAATAATAGTTTAATAAGAAGAATATGAGTAATGTTAACAAAGATGAATAGCAAGAAGTTTAAGAAGAAGATAAAGAAGGTGAAGATGAAAAATAATTTGATGAAAAAGATGATGCTGCAGAAGATTATGAAGGAGAAAGTGTGTGAAAAGTTAAAAAGGTGAAGATGAAGAGCATGGAAGTTGTGTAATATACATATTTGCCAAAATATAAAAAACGTTAACATTGTCAATTTCTTCGTCAATCCGAACATCTTTAAAAAAAAAAATATTTATGCTATTCCATTTGATTGGGTTAAACATCTATGCCTTTAATGTCTCCTCAACCTTCCACAATACATTCTACATTACTCTTTGTTGTTTTCCTTCATGTACAATTAACCAACAAGGCAAGAATGGGTTTTTTTTAATTTCGATATTTTGTTCCCATAGACTTACATGGGACTTCCGGTATCGATATCGGGTATCGCCGATATTTTAGTGATATCGGCGATACCATTCCGATTCCGATACTTTAGGATATCGGAAAGTATCGCTCAACTCTACTGACAACCTTTTTTTCTATCACAATATTTTTTCCCTTCTGTGAGTACCATACAATTTTCTATTGGCCGGTGATACTGTTATGTTTCGGTAGCTGAGGAGTGCAGGTAAAAAAGGCAATACACCAGAGCAGTTTGAATCTATGGGATTGCAGTACCCTGACTAACCACCGCAACTAGAGGCAGCCGTGGAGCGTTCCTACGTTGGTCCTAGACGCCTCGTCACAGCCTGAGAAACTAACTACACCTAAAGATAGAAATAGGAACGCTATCTGCCCCGGAGCAGAACCCCAAAGATAATAGAAAGCCCCCAAACATGTAATGGCGGTTAGACAAGAGGAAATACTGACACAGAAAGAAAATAGTATGAGCAAACGCTGGGGTCCAAACTATCTAAATAGAAAAGGATAGGAAGGGTACTTACTGCAATCCCAGAAAACCCTGAAAAACACCAACTCTACTAATTTCAAAATCACCTGAGATCACACGACCTCTACCACCTAAATTAGTTCTCTGGTGTAACAAAATCAAAACAGCAGCCACTGAAAAAACTGGAAAAAGCAAAAGAACAAAACTCAGTGGCTGAACTAAACTGAGAAGGCAGAAGCCCCCGGAGGGGACCCTGAAGGCCCCCACAGAAGTGCAAGACAAAATGCAAAAATATAGCAATAACACAAAAGAAGAAAAAATCTTATCTGGTAGCAGGAGATGCAGACACGACACAGCAGGCTACAAGGGAAACTGGAATGAAGGATTCAGACCAGAACAATTGATCACCGGCAACCCTGATGGGAAAATGACTCCCTTATAAAGACCAGTCAGTAACACCTGATTCCCAGTCCTCACAATCTTCACTAGTACCGCTTGTAACCACCAGAGGGAGCCTCTGCTCAGAACTCATCTCAAACCCATTCACAACAGGGTTCACTGACTGGTCTGATATAAGGGAGGTTCCCTCCCATGATGGTTGCCGGTGATCAATTGTTCTTGTCTCAATTGTGGTTCCTGGTTCATTTGGAAGTTTGCTGGAGTCTTGCCTGCATCTCACTTCTTTCAGATAAGATATTTTTTGCTTTTCTTTTTGTGCTTGCTTTTTGCATTGTTTTCTGCACTTTTGTGGAGGTCAGCCAGGTCCCCTCCTGGGGCCTGAGCTCCTCACAGTTTATCTGCAGCCACTGTTATTTGCTTTTTCCTGTTTTTTTCAGCAGCAGCGGCTTGGTTTTTTTCACACTGAGATCTGATTTAGTGGGTGGCGAGATTGTGTGATCTCAGTATTTTTGTAATCAGAATTGTTGGATTTTTGTAGGGTTTTCTGGGTTGCAGAAAGTAATCTCTCCTGTCCTATCCTATTTAGTCAGCTTGTAGCCCCAGCGTTTGCTCTGTCTATTTTCTGCCTATGTTTGTATTTTCATCTTGTCTAACCGCCATTATATGTTTGGGGGCTTCCTATTTTCTTTGGGGATCTGCTCCGGGGCAGATAGCTTTCATCTTTCTGCCTTTAGGTGTAGTTATCTCTCAGGCTGTGACGAGGCGTCTAGGATCAACGTAGGAACGCTCCACGGCTACCTCTAGTTGTGTCGTTAGTTTAGGAATCTGCAACCCATAAGTTACCAACATCTCAGGTGTTCGGCTGCCCTGCTGTTGTTCCTGTCCTCCTCAGCTACCGAAACATAACAAATATCGTTTAAAAATACAGAAAGTGATTCATGGTCCCCCAAACAAATAAATAAAATATCATCTATGAAGAGTTGCCAGAGGACAAGGTTTGCACTCAGCGCCGCACCGGTGTAGATGACCTCCTCCTCCCATCTCGCCAAGTAAAGGTTAGCATAGCTGGGCACAAATCTGGTCCCGGTGGTGGTGCCTCACTGCTGGATGTAGTATTCCGCCTCATATTTGAAAAAAATGTGAGTTAAAATGAATAAAATACAATCTCTAATAAAAATAATTTAGTCAATGGACAATTGTTCAAATTGAAAAAAAATTTTGTTGCTTCACAGCCTTTGTCATGTTGGATCACAGTGTAAAGTGATGTGATATCCAATGTACCTAGAATGTAGTTGTCGTGCCACTGTTTATGTCCCAAAGATTGCAAAACGTGGGTGCTGTCTTTAAAGTAAGCTGGGAGTAGTGGTACTATATCTTGTAAGTAGCAATATACATAACTTGACAAATTAGAAGTAAGACACTAAATCCCTGAAATTATTGGATGTCTTGGTGGGTTTGTGAGGCTTTTGTGGATTTTCAGTAAGTAATAAAAAATTGCAGTTCTAGGATGTATAGTGTTAATAAATTAAAATTTAGATTTGTTAAAAAAACAGCATTTAGCCCTCTAGTAATTTACTCTTTTATCTCTCTGAAAAAGGTTGATGTCAGGTCGTTATCTACTTTCATATATGTTTGTCTATCACTTAGAAGGCACGTGGATTCTCTGTGGTACTGTGCGTGGTCTAGAACCACTATCCCACCCCCTTTGCCTGCGGGACGTGTTACTAGGTCATGATTATCCAGTACTTGTTTGTTGGC
The DNA here is from genome assembly GCA_033576555.1 of Oophaga sylvatica. Lineage (NCBI taxonomy): Eukaryota > Metazoa > Chordata > Amphibia > Anura > Dendrobatidae > Oophaga > Oophaga sylvatica. The sequence goes on along the minus strand of JARQOD010000002.1, from coordinate 91,783,132 downwards.
TCTACTTTCACTAAACGTAAGGTTGTAGCTAAAATTAGAGCATCTTCTATTGCTAACTCGTCGGATGTCATCAATAGCATTTTTGTGAAATATTCAAATGGTTCAGAGTACTAATTTATAAGTTGAAAGTTTGATTTATTCCGTAAGAGGGTATGTTTAAAGTTAGGGTCTTGATTTTGTTCTATGGTAGAGCTAGCATTGCTGGGTTCTTTTTTTCGGAAATTTTTTTATGGCTAGTTTCTTCATAAATTGCTTTATCCCAATTTGGCCGCAGGAGCATATTTAAGGCCTTTATTTAATAATGCAACTTCATTCTGTTGTAAAATATGGCAACTCAGGTTGACAATCGTTTGATCATTAATGTTTATTTTTTGGGGTTTATTTTTCTTTTTGGTGAGTCCCCCCTGCAGCCCCTCCTATGTGTCTTTTTGGACCTAATTGAAAAAAGATGTGTTGACCACCTTTTTGCGTGATTGTTGGCTCAGTGCGTTACCCTCAGATGAAGGCTCTTCTCCATGTGTTGGACCATTGTGTATTTCTGGCACATTACTATTCAAAGATAGTTCATTTATAGTTTCCAATGGTTCAAAACGGTTTTGAATATGGGTAGGATTAGGAGTGGTAGGTGGAGGTACTAAGGAACTTTTTGGCCATGTGAACCCATATCGGGTGATAAAATATGAAGTGTTACTTGTCAGTGGCTTTTAGATCTACAAGGTTCTTGGTATTGAGGTGAGGGATTATCCATTTCTGAGGTGGGATATGTGGAAAATCTGTCCTCTGAAGGAGTAGTATTCAGGGGACTGCCTTCAATCTCGTCTATCACCTCAAACGTTGGTTCTAATCTGGGTATAATATGAAACCCACATTCTGGTATCACATCTCGTCCAAATTTTTTTAGTTTTTTACCTACAATCTCTTTCTCTTTGCTCTGTATCCTATTTCTAATGCTACTTGATAGGTTCATAATTTCAGGATGGTGTTTATATGGTTTTACCTCATCAAATAGTTTAGATATCTTGTTATTACTTTCCAATAGTTTTTTTAATTTTTCAATAATAAAAGACATAGCCTGTTTTGAGAAGGTCTTAAACATAGAATCCCATTCAGATAGAGTGGTTTGATCTCCTATGTCCCCTAACAGGGGTTTGTATACAGTTAGACCTTTTGGAATACAATCATATGCTAAAAGTTCTAAGGTGGCAACATCCCAAAGGTCTCACATTTCCTTCAGCAATAGTTGTTCTAGTGTTTTCAAAGATTCTTTAATCATGCTGACATTTTCAGTATTAGAATAGGTAGGGGCTTGTTTATGAGCCAAATTAAAGAATTTATGAATATTATGTATGCGGTCTTTCCTGTTTGACCACAAGTCCCGCATAGTTGTCAAGCTTATACCGCTGCCCGCTCTAAGGTGGTTGTTAAATAGTATAAGTTTTTTACAAACAGTGTCGCTGATATCAGAGGGAAGGAACAGCTGCAAAATAGGACCACAACCATAGTGGTCTCAATTATAAAGTAAAATGTAAATGTGCTTATTTGTGCTAGGGTGCACTTCCACAATTAGACAAGGGGGGTAAGAACATGTACCAGAAACCATGCTTTTAGTACTAGGGAAAGTAGTTGTAGTTATAGTCCTCAGTGATTTCTCAATATAATGAGCTAGCTAGCACCGCCATGGGGACCAGGTTCGCGCCTAGCTATGCTAAATTTACATGGGAGGAGAAGGTCATCTACACCGGTGGGGCGTTGTGCATGAACCTGATCTTCTGGCAACGCTTAATAGATGACATTTTATTTATTTGGCCGGAGGACCATGAATCACTTTCTGTATTTTTAAACGATATTAATAAAAGCAAGTTTTCTTTAAAATTCACCTCCACAACAACCAGGCAAACAGTTAATTTCTTAGACTTGTTTATCTTCATTGAGGATGGTTATACACATACACATACCTTTTAATAAACATATGGATTCTATTAGCTATATTCCTATAGACAGCTGCCACTTACCTAGCTGGCTAACAAGTGTTCCCAGAAGACAATACATGAAAGCACTTCGTAATTTTTCCAAATCCCAAGACTTTGATAATGAGGCCAAAACACTAACAAGAAAATTCTTAAACATAGGGTACAATAGGGACCTCCTTATGAAAGCGAGAAAGAGAGTAGAAGAGACTCCACGGATAAACCTTTAAAATTTATATCTTTAAAAAAATTGTAAAGCGTCATTGGGACATATTGAAGGATGATTAGACTATAGGTGACAAACTCCCAGCACACCCCAAGCTTCTTTATAAAAGCTTGCAACCTGGGAAATCTTTTCGCCCCATTTTCCCTGCAAAAATTGCAAAATGTGCAGAACCTTACATATTGAAAAACAAACAACTATCAATAAAGCTGATAGTGAATGTAAAATCCAGGATTTTATTACTTGCACCACCACAGGGGTAATATACAGTATGTCATCAAATACCCATGTAGTAAATTATATGTCGGCTGTACAAAACGCCCTATGAATATACGGATTAATGAACTCTAGAGTTGAGCGAAACAGGTCGGTCAGATTCATAAGTCGCCGACTTTCGCCAAAGTCGGGTTTCGCCGAGCGAACCCGACCATAGCGCCAAGTCGGCCATGCGTTCGGCAAAACGACCGCAAAAGTCAGTTTTCCCATAATGCTTGCAGGCGCCTTTTTTCAGCCAATAAGCAAGGACGTACACTGTGGGCAATGAGATGACATGGGCAGCGTCCACCACCATCTTAGAGAAGGGCATTGCAGTGATTGGCTTCCTTTGGGGGGGCGTCATAGTGTCTATAAAAGCCCTGACCGCCGACCTCCATTTTACATCTGCCGATCTTAACAGTAGCGAGAGGTTGCTGACGCTGTTTATCAGTAGGGAGAGAGTTAGGGCTGGAAAGAGAAATTCTTATGTGCTTGTGCTGATAGCAAATGTGATAAAGCAGTGACTACCAATCCAAAAGTGTTGAAAAAAAGCAGGGTAGGATCTATTCTAAAATTACAACCTTTATTAATGTTTATATTAAAATCAAAAAAGATAACCAAAAGTGACATACAAAGACACACAAAAAAACGAAATTGGTACTGGGCCAATTCTTGCAACACAGCAAATAACAGTGGGCATGTATTAATCAAAGCCCCGGTATAGAATATCGTTCAAGAAGTGTATCGCTTTTATAATCTAAACTTTCTATATAAATTGGAACGATCTCACCTCGTCTGCTGTCATCCAGCCTTATAGAGCCATTGATTTCTGTTCAGATTGGGGGAAGGTTTTATCCTTCATTTACTTTCATTTAAATCACCCCACCAAAAGGAATCATACAATCTCTAAAACTGCCCCATAGTAAACTTCCCGAAGAGTTTCGTTGTCATAACTCATCAGGGGAAGAGAAAAAATGTAACATGGTGAAGTATAAATCATCCACCATCATGCATGGGGAATAAGAGGCATCACCTGCTTTCTCAGTGTGTCCCATTTAAATAGACCGCTACACGATCCACGTGTTAGCGGCGTCTGAACGTCATCAATGTGCGTCCCACGTCTGGACGCCAGTTCGAACGTCACTTCCGGTATCCCGAACCATGTCATATCCGGTCCATGGAACGCGGCTGAACCGCAGTGCTCATTTCCTGTTTACAGCCGTCGGTCAGACACCAATGCATCACATCCTGTTTTTCAGCCGCCCGTCATACTCTAATGCGATCTGCAAGCCTCTGCGTCCTATCCGGAAGTCAGTTAGTGTATAAATGCCATAAGGGGCCCGGGATTATCATAAAGGAGTTTTTATCTCTCTGTTTCTTATATCATACAAGTATCGCCTAATCATAAGGGAAATGCTGATCAAATATAATTACCCATTTTTTACCCTATATATCATAGGGGCGGGGCTAAAAAAAATACCTCATTAATAAAGTTTTTTGCAATCAAGAGGTCATTTTTTTGTCATAGCACGTACTATTTTCAATCTTATTAGATGGACACCGAATTCTACTTTTCTTTACCAGAAAGAAGAAAAACTTGGAAAAACTTAGAAAAACTTAGAAAAACCTAAAGGGAAAGTATTATTAGAAGACTCATCAGGAGGGACTAACAAATGAAAAAAATAAAAAAATGAGAAAAAAATGTACGAATTTATTTACATGGTGGTGCAAGAGTTGCAGGACAGCTTTGCCAGATGGTCAAATTAGCACAGCGTGCAAGTCCTGAAAATTTATTCCATAGTAGGAAGAGTGCAGTGTGGCACTTTTTTGACCAAAATCCTATTGATGAGGCGAAGGTTATCTGTAAGAAGTGCGGAAGGACCTTTAGCCGAGGGAAAAATCTCCGAAATTTTAATACCAGTTGCATGCTTAGACATTTTAACACCATGCAATTGCAAGCGTGGACGGACTACAAAACCTCAGGTAGCACACGTGCACCTGCTCCGACTGAAGGTAGCCAGCAACGCTACTTCGCTTCCCCCACTGTAAGCCCACCAGTTAGCACACCACCAGCAAGAAATGTTGAGGTGTCGCAAGGCCAAAGCAGTCAGGGAATCACAATGTTTTTCTAACGAAAGACTGAATCTAGGCCATCACCACCACCATCACCAACCCCCTCTCAGTCCGCCATGTCCACCGCTATTTGCCCCATATGCAGCTCTCAAGTCCAGCTCACCCTAGCAGACACTCTGAGTAGGACAAGAAAGTACTCATCCTCTCATCCGCGTACACTGGCTTTGAATGACTACATTGTCAAACTGATCCCATTAGAGATGATGCCCTTCCGTTTGGTTGAAAGCGCAGCTTTCTGACAGCTCATGGCCTACCCTGTCCCGCGCTAAGACCTACCCAGTCGGCACTTCTTTTCTAGAAAAGCCATCCCTGCCCTCCACCTGCATGTGAAAGAGCTCATTGTTCATGCATTCAAACAATCAGTGAGTGGAAAGGTGCACCTCACAACAGATGCATGGGCCAGTAGGCATGGCTAGGGCCGTTTCGTGTCCATCACTGCGCACTGGGCTAATGTGGTGGATGCAGGGTGCACAGGGGACAGCGGCGGTGGGACAGTGCTGCCTAGCCCACGGTATAGGCAACAGTTGGCTGTAGGCGTTCGACCCTCCTCCACCTCCTAATCCAGAAGCGAAAGCTCGTCGACAGAGCGCAGTCGCACGAGCACTCCATCCGCAGCCACCAGTGTTGCACACGAGGTGTCCCACCATCGAACAGCTAGTGGTAAGCGTCAGCAGGCTGTTTTAAAGATGATGTCTTTGGCTGACAACAGACACACCGCGGAGGTACTGACCGACTACTTGCAGCGAGAAACTGAGTCATGGCTGGGCAGTCTACATCTTGAGCCAGGCAAGGTAGTCAGTGATAACGGATGTAATTTTGTGGCGGCCACAGCCCTGGCAAAACTCAGACACATACCTTGCCTGGCTCACACCTTGAACCTGGTGGTACAGTTCTTCATAAATAATTATCCAGAGTTACCAGCCCTGTTCCATAAGGTGCGAAGACTAAGCTCGCACATACTTCGCTCGCCCGTAGACTCCAGTTGTATGCAGAGGCTGCAGCGATCGCTCCACCTCCCCAAGCACCGCCTAATCATAGACGTTGCCACAAGGTGGAACTCCACCATGCACATGGTTGAGAGGCTGTGTGAACAGAGGCAGGCTGTAATGCAATTTTGGGAGGATACACGAGCAGGAAGTTTGAGGGCAGACATCGAGTTGTCGGGTGTGCAGTGGTCAAAGCTGAAAGACCTCTGTAAAGTACTTCAGTGTTTTGAGGAATGCACATGGCTGGTAAGCGCAGATGACACCATCATAAGCATGAGCATCCCACTTATGCATCTGCTCATGTCCTGGATGAGGTTGTGGACGAAGAGGAAGAGGATGAGGAGTAGGATGAGGGGGATGATTATTTTGGGGAGGAGGATGGTTCTTAGGGGGCAAGAGAAAATGTTGGCTTGCCAAGGTCAGGTACAGGGTTTGCGCGTGACTGGAGGGATGTGGATTTGGCAGAAAGTGCTCTTCCACCCACCACTGGCAGTGCATCGTTGACACCTGGAACATTGGCCCACATGTGTGATTATGTCTTGCGGATCCTAAAAAGGGACCCCTGCATTGCCAAAATTATGAAGGATGACGACTACTGGTTGGCCAGCATCCTCGATCCACGCTATAAAGGCAAATTACAGAACATCATGCCACAGGAGAACCTAGAGCTAATATTCGCGAACAAACAAGCAACTCTGGTAAATCGTTTGTTAGAGGCATTCCCAGCACACAGCAGCAGTGCAGGTTCTACCACGAGCCGTACTGGGCAACATGGAAAAGGTGTTCGTGGTGCACACAGCCGAAGTGGCGTTGGAGACAGGGGTTTCATGACCATGTTGTGGTATGATTTCTCGAGTACTGCTCACACGACTGTTAATACTGAATTGATTGCAACAGACAGGAGTCAGCAGTTGTCAAGTATGGTTCAAAATTACCTCTCCTCCCCTATCGATGTTCTCCCTCACAGTTCATTCACCTTTGACTACTGGGCCTGTAAACTGGACACCTGGCCTGAACTGGCACAATATGCCTTACAGGAGCTCGCTGCCCTGCTCGTAGTGTGCTATCAGAAAGAGTCTTCAGTGTTGCTGGATCAATCCTGACAGAAAGAAGGACCCGGCTGTCGACCCAAAATGTTGGTGATCTCACCTTCATTAAAATTAACCATGCCTGGGTTTCAAAGGATTTTGTACCACCTTCCCCTGATGACACATAGGTTGCCAACAAAATGGCTCGCTTTGTCCTCCTCTTCCTCCGACTTCTCCAATTCCTCCATTTTCAGCTGCTGAACGTCCAGCCTACACCTCAACATATGCGAGTTTTTCCACCTCCCCTACTGGGCTGTAGCCCCCCCTGGGCCGGCGTCAGCACCTGGCGCACCCGCGCAAGTGCCGGGGCCCTCAGCAGGTGGGGGGCCCACTCGCCATCAGAGACACCGGCGTAATATGAGGGGCCCTGTGCCAGTTCCTGCGCCCACGAGTGTGCCCCCCTGCTTGCTCAGGGCCCCAGCACTTACAATACTTACGTCTCCCTGCTCCACCGCTGTGACGTCTTCCGCGTTTCCTGACAGTGACATTCTGGTCAGAGAGCGCGATGATTGTCACGTCTGTGCGCCCTCTGCCTGAACAGTCACAGTGCAGAGAGCTGGAAGATGGTGACGCTGAGGAGTCCAGAATAGAGCAGTGCCCAGCGAGGAAAGGTGTTTCATTTTTTTTAATATTTGGAGCAATATATGGGGAGCATTATACACTGGAGAATTATATATGGGGCCCATCATACACTTGAGCATCATAGATAGGGCCCATTATACACTGTAGCATTATATATGGGGCCCATCATACACTGGAGCATTATAAATGGGGCCCATCATACACTGGAGCATCATATGCGGCCCATTATATATGAAGCATTATATAGGCCCATCATACACTGGAGCATCATCCATGGGGCCCATCATATACTGGATCATCATATGGGGCCCATTATATATGGCGCATCATATGGGGCACATTATATATGGAGCATCACATGGAGCGCATTTGGGGCCTATTCTGTATGGATCATTATATGGAGCCCATTCTGTATGGAGCAATATATGGGGCCCATCATTTACTGTATGGAGCTTTATATGCGACTCATTATACTGTATGGAGCAATATGTGGGGCTCATTATACTCTATGGGGACTATCCTATACTGTATGGCACATTATATAGGGACCATCATATACTGGAGCATTATGTGGAGCTCATCATATATTGTATGGAACATTATATGGGACCAATTATGTATGGAGCAATATATGGGGCTCATTATTTTGTATGGAGCAATATATGTGGCGCATTATACTGTATGAAGCATTATATTGGGCCCATTATTCTGTATGGAGCATCATATATGGGACTCATTATTCTGTATGGAGCAATATATGTGGCTCATTATTCTGTATAGAGCAATATATGGGGCTCATTATTCTTTATGTCGCACTATGTGGTGCCCATAATACTGTATGGAGGACTATACTGTCCTCCATACAGAATAATATATATATTTTGAACTATTGTAGAATTTACAATAGATATCACTCATGTAATGTAAGAAGTGAAGTATTTGGCATTGTACTATACCTATATTTCTCTGCAGTATCGGAGCATCATGAATTGTGGTATGTGTTAAAGGGGCCCACTGAGACTCTTTCCCCCGGGGCCCACGAAAACCTGGAGCCAACCCTGCCCCCCACAACTTTAGCCAAATAACCCCCAGTTTTCAATGCGTTACTATTATTATAAAGTAAATTAAGGTTGACAAGCTGAAGTAATAAGAATTGATGTCGTTGGCATTGAAATGGGCACTGTAGGTGTTTTTACTGTCCTCCACTCACTGCCGACTTTTCTTCCCCATTGACTTACATTGGGGTCGGTTCGAGTTTCAGTCAGACCTTCGACTTTTTCCGTTAGTCTTCCGATTTCGTTCGACTCGACTTTTGGAAAAGTCAGGTGGTGCGAAACCCAACTCGACCCTCCCGAAGGCAAAGTCGCTCATCTCTAATGAACAGCTCTGGAATATAAAAAAAAATATGAGGGTCACCCCTTATCAAAACATTTTGCAACACATCATGGAGCTCCGCGCAAGGTTCATTAATAACTGATCTACAAATTGTCCATAAACATTGTAATGGTGACTACATTAAGCGGATGTCGCGTGCTGAAATCCGCTGGATTTTTCTACATGATTCTCTTAAAGGAAAGGGATTGAACAGTGAGGTTGAACTTTTTGCATTCCACTGATTAATTAACTAACACCTATGAACTAGCATCACACCTAGGTATATATAGAAGTCATGCTAAGAATGGGGCCATCCCTGATGAAGGAAACCGCTTGTTTCCCGAAATGAGTAGGAATTGTGGTCCTCTTAGCGTTTCTTACTGGCCTACGTCACATGTGCCGCACGTAGCTATCTACGTCACGAAGGTCCTACATCACCCGCGTCGAGGATTGGACCTGTAGTGCACACAAGCACATGCTTACCTAGGACCGGAGGAGCTGCACGGTGCGCAGCTCACCAGCAGAGACAGCGCTTTGGTAAACATCGTTCAGCCCCAAACATCTCTTCATCCACGTTACCTGAGTGGAAAAAGAACATTTCGAGAGAACAAATGGATAATAGAACTGCAGCATTTTAGAACTGCAGCACGGCAACATATTCATAAGGAGTCAAAGAAGTAACTCTCTCTATATATTTTTACCCTGCATTTAAGTGGAACTCTTCACCACAATGTGTCTTTATTGACCCAAATAACAAAATCGGTTAGTTCATTATACTGAGAAATCATTGAGGACTACAACTACAAGTACGTCCCCTCATATTAAAACCACGGTTTCTGGTACATGTTCTTATCACCCTTGCCTAATTGTGGAAGTGGACCCTAGCGCAAAAAGCACATTTTCACTTTATATTTGAGACCACTGTGGTATACCATACACTCCTGAACTTAAATAAATTGTCAGGAATTTGACACTAAAATGTCATTTTATGGATGAGACCATTGAAAATGATACAGAAATTTCCACCATTAGTGATCAAACTCCACCGTTGTCTTCAATTTCCACATTTGAAGAAGTATGTTGTCTGCAAAATCTTAAATGTTTTTAATATCTGGACTATGACTTAATTGTTTTTATGTCATTGGAAGTTATGGAATAAAAGAAAATGGATTTTATGGACTTACAGTGCTGGACTTATTTTTTCTAAGTTCTGAAAACTTGCCGCACAGAAGGATCCGTGCGCTTTAGAGGAGGTGAGCAGAGACTAAACTTTTTTGTATATTTTCACTGTGGTTGTGGTCCTATTTTGCAACTGGTCCTTCCCTCTTATATCAGCGTCACTGTTAGTAAAAAAAACATACCGTATATACTCGAGTATAAGCCGAGATTTTCAGCCCATTTTTTAAGGCTGAAAGTCCCCCTCTCGGCTTATACGCGAGTCATATACCGGGGGCTCGGCTGGGGAGCGGATCGGGGGTTTCAGATCATACTTACCCCCTGCCTGCGCGTCTCTGCAGCCTGGACAGTCATTGACAGAAGGACCCGGAAGTCGGAGCAGTGCGCAGCGGCGGACCGGGGACAGGTGAATATATAATGCCGAGGCACTGAGAGAGCGGTGACACCAGCACCTGTCCCCCATAGCACGCCAGTGTTCCCGCCTGCTCAGGACACCGGGACCTGGCCCCCAGCGACGAGAGGTGAGTATGTAATTTTTTTTTTTTTAGTTGCAGTGGCAGCATATGGGACATAATCTATGGATCACATGGGGCATAATCTATGGAGAATATGGGGGCATAATCTATGGAGCATCTATGGAGCATATGGGGCATTATCTATGGAGCATATGGGGCATTATCTATGGAGCATCATATGGGGCATAATCTATGGAGCATCATATAGGGCATAATCTATGGAGCATCTTAGGGGGGCATAATCTATGAAGCATCTTAGGAGGGCATAATCTATGGAGCATTTTATGGGGCATAACTTTTATGGAGCAGCATATGGGGCATATTATTCTATGGAGCATTTTATGGGGTCATTATTAACCTTTATGGAGCATTATATGGGGCGTATTTTGTAACGAGCATCTTATGGGGCCCATCATGAACTGTATGGAGCATTATATGGGGCTCCTGATTCAATATGGATATTTAAAAACATTTAACCTACTGATGTCTCAATTAATTTTACTTTTATTGGTATCTATTTTTATTTTTGTAATTTACCAGTAGCTGCGGCATTTTCCACCCTAGGCTTATACGTGAGTCAATAAGTTTTCCAGTTTTTTGTGGCAAAATTAGGGGGGTTGGTTTATACACGGGTCGGCTTATACATGAGTATATAAGATAAGTAATAAAAATGCCTTAAAACATTCTCTCTCTGTCATTATTCTGGCATTTGGGAAATATTAATAGTTATGGTAATCCTAATTGACCTAAAATGGGAAAGGTTTATTATGATTTCATGCCAGATATTGAGGAAAAACATACAGAAGTGTCTTTTATATAGCGTATGCCAACTTCTGGTTTTAACTGTATGTAGACAAATGCACAAAACATGCATGATGATGATTGTGAGGAACTAAGCCGACCGCCACACGGTAGCCTGGGTATCACAGCTTCGGATACCACCGCCGCTACCAAATGCGACGGACGATCCCCTTCCTCCCACGTCACCAATGGGACGTAACTCCACAGGTACAGCTCTCCGGCGCCCCCTTTGTCTCTCAGGTCAGTAAGGGAACTGCACCTAGAGCAAATGGCCGCCGGGGAGGTTGTCCTGTTACCCACTGGGTATTCTAAGATTCGTGATCAGAGTAAAAGCATCAGCCCAAGATTAATTTTATGGTTTAATTTGCCTTAAGGGCGCACTAGATAATTACAGAAATATACAGTAAAGCTATACAACGTAATTACAATGGATTTGCAGTCAGAATAAAATACAACGATAATGTACAAGGCTAAAAGGTATAAGCTATAGATCAATATTACCGGGTTGTATGGTCATGGGGAGGCATGGAGCTCTGCGTTCCCCAAGTGAAAGTCTTCAGTTGCTGGACAGTCCCCAATGCATGTGCTGCAGCTCCATTTGGCAAGTCTGTCCCTTGTGCTTCTGTGTGTGAAATGGAATGAACACAGGGGTACCTGGCTACAGCTCTTAACCCTGCTAGGCCCCTCCCCTTTTGCTTTGAAGCCCGCATATTAACTGGCCTGCAATTCATATGGAGCAGGAAACAATGGCTTGAGCTTGAGCTATTTACCATACGACTGACCATCTTATTCAGACCCTGGCCTAAACCAATTTTCTTCCCCATTGACTTACATTGGGGTCGGTTCGAGTTTCAGTCAGACCTTCGACTTTTTCCGTTAGTCTTCCGATTTCGTTCGACTCGACTTTTGGAAAAGTCAGGTGGTGCGAAACCCAACTCGACCCTCCCGAAGGCAAAGTCGCTCATCTCTAATGAACAGCTCTGGAATATAAAAAAAATATGAGGGTCACCCCTTATCAAAACATTTTGCAACACATCATGGAGCTCCGCGCAAGGTTCATTAATAACTGATCTACAAATTCTCCATAAACATTGTAATGGTGACTACATTAAGCGGATGTCGCGTGCTGAAATCCGCTGGATTTTTCTACATGATTCTCTTAAAGGAAAGGAATGAACACAGGGGTACCTGGCTACAGCTCTTAACCCTGCTAGGCCCCTCCCCTTTTGCTTTGAAGCCCGCATATTAACTGGCCTGCAATTCATATGGAGCAGGAAACAATGGCTTGAGCTTGAGCTATTTACCATACGACTGACCATCTTATTCAGACCCTGGCCTAAACCAATTAGCATGTAAAGGCCTATTGATTCATAGTGGACATCAAAGTTGGTCGTACTGAATATGCTAATAGGCCCTGTGTAGTTAAAAGTCTGTGGCTGTGTGAACTGACAAAATGGAGGCTGGTACAGGCCCTATACAAAATGGTGGCGGTCCCGACCTCACACCTCCCTGCTTTTGAGGGCGCTAGGGGGTATCACATTCCTGTGTTCCCCCGTGCGCCCTACCGCACCCTCTCCTTGCCGGGACAACCCATCAGCGTTACCATGGTCCCTGCCTCTTTTGTGGCGAATGGTGAAATGGTACTGTTGGAGAGCGAGGCTCCAGCGTAGCAACCTCCCATTCGTCCCAGAGACCGTGTGTAACCAGCTGAGGGGGTTGTGGTCTGTTTCCACGGTGAATTGGCGTCCGTACAAGTATGGCTGCAGACGCTGCAGGGCCCACACAATTGCCAGACATTCCTTCTCCATCGTGGAATAGGCCACTTCCCTCGGCAGGAGCTTCCTGCTCAGGTACAAAATGGGGTGTTCATGGCCCGTAGTGTCAACCTGGCTGAGCACAGCACCGAGGCCGAAGCCGCTGGCGTCGGTCTGCACTAAGAATGGCCGCGTAAAGTCGGCTGCCTGTAGTACAGGAGAACTAGAAAGGGCGGTCTTGAGCGCCTGGAAAGCTGTCTCGCAGGCGACTGTCCAGTCAACTGCGACAGGCAACCTTTCTTGGTGAGGTCCGTCAGGGGCTTGGCCAGGGCACTATAGTGTGGAACAAACCTCCTATAGTACCCAGCAGTACCCAAGAAGGACATCACCTGCTTCTTGGTCCTGAGTGTGGGCCTCCCCGGTCTCTGGCTTCAGAGCTCCCCCACCTACCCGGTGTCCCAGGTAGTGGACCTCACTCATACCCAGCTGGCATTTTTCCGGCTTAATGGTCAAGCCTGCTCGCTGGATCCGCCCGAGCACCTGCGCCAGGTGCTCTAGGTGATCCTCCCAGGTGGGACTGAAGATGGCAATGTCATCCAGGTACGCGGTCGCATACCCTTCCAGTCCCTCGAGCAGCGTGTTGACCATCCGCTGAAAAGTGGCAGGGGCATTCTTGATGCCGAAGGGCATCACCATGGACTCGTACAGTCCGAATGGGGTGATAAAGGCAGAGCGTTCCCGTGCCCTAGGGGTCAGGGGAATCTGCCAATACCCCCTGCTCAGATCCATGATGGTCAGGTACTTGGCCCCGGCCAGCTGGTCGAGCAGGTCATCGATGCGCAGCATTGGGTACGCATCGGTGACCGTCACAGCGTTGACCCCCCTGTAGTCCACGCAGAACCGCGTAGTTCGGTCCTTTTTAGGGACGAGGACTACAGCGAAGCCACGCGCTGTTGGACGCTTGGATCACCCCCAGCCTCAGCATCTTGTCTATCTCTTGGCGCATCTGCTGCTGCACCTCAAGAGAGACCCGATATGCTGAACGCCGGATTGGGGGGTGGTTGCCAGTGTCCACGTCATGGACCGCTGCCTCAGTCCTTCCGGGCAGGCTGCTGAACAGCTCCCGAAAGGGGTGTAGGGTGGCCCCCAGCTGGGAACGTTGGTCCTCCGAGAGCTGGTGGCCAACCCCCACATCCTCGATGGATCCACCCGACTTGGCTTGGGTGAGCAAATCGAGGAGGGTTTCTGCCTCTCCTTCCTCTGGAAGGTTGCACACTGGGTGAGCATAAGCCTCCCGCTCATGATGGGCCTTCATCATGTTCACATGGAAGGCCTTCCTCCTTCCACGGGCGTGGTCCAGGGTGACCAGGTAGGTGACGGCGTTGAGCTGCTCGTGCACGAGGTATGGACCCTCCCAGGCCGCCTGAAGCTTGTTTTGTGGTACGGGGACCAGTACCCACACCTTTTGACCCACCTGGTAGGTCCGCTCACAAGCATTCTGATCGTACCATCGCTTCTGGTCAGCCTGAGCTTGGGCCATATTGTCATGCACCAGCCGCGTCAAGGCCATCATTCGGTCCCGGAAGCGCACGACATACTCAATGACCGACACTCCAGGGGTGGCTAAATCCCCTTCCCATGCTTCCTTCACCAGAGCAAGGGGCCCCCGTACACGTCGCCCGTACAGGAGCTCAAAGGGGGAGAACCCCGTTGAGGCCTGTGGAACCTCCCGGTAGGCAAACAGCAGGTGTGGGAGATACCGCTCCCAGTCTCTCCCGTGGGAGTCGACCAACATCTTCAGCATCTGCTTTAAGGTGCCATTGAACCGCTCACACAAGCCATTGGTCTGTGGGTGATACGGGCTGGCCACCAGATGTTGCACCTGTACCTGCTTACAGAGAGACTCCATCAGCTGCGACATGAACTGGGTCCCTCGGTCGGTGAGCATTTCCTTGGGAAACCCCACTCTGGAGAAAATCTCCAGTAAGGCAGTGGCCACTTTGTCGGCCCGAATGGACGACAAAGCTACCGCCTCCGGGTACCGGGTGGCATAGTCCACTACCGTTAGTATGAAGCATTTCCCGGAGCGGCTGGGAGTGGACAGAGGTCCAATGAGATCCACAGCCACCCTCGAGAAAGGCTCTTCGATGATGGGCAGAGTTACCAGTGGGGCTTTGGGGCGCGGCCCCGCCTTCCCCACCCTCTGACAGGTGTCACACGAACGGCAGTAGGCTATCACCTCGGTCCTCATTCCAGGCCAGTAGAAATGCTGAGCTAGCCTGGCCCTGGTTTTAGTGATCCCTAAGTGTCCGGCCATTGGAATCTCGTGTGCGATCCGCAACAATTCCGCCCTGAACGGATGGGGCACCACTAACTGTCGGTCCCTGGGCCACGCCTCCGGTGAACCCTGCTGGACCGTTACCCGGTACAGCCGTCCCTGGTCCCAGACCACTCGCTCGCGGTCGGACTCCAGGGGAGGCTGTGCCGCCTGTTCCTTGAGAGTCTTCAGGCTAGGGTTAGCTTCCAACGCTGCCTGAAATCCCTGACTAGATATGGCAAGAATTGATGAAACTGCCCTGTCCTCTGTCAGTTCCCCGGGATCTGTCTCCTGGCTACTGTCTGACTCGGCAGCCACTTGGTCAGAGAGGGGGAAACCGTCGGACCTCCGCGAGGCTCCTTGGGCTTCAGCGCTCCCACTCCTGGTAACAGCGGCCACGACCGCTGAGACCACGGGTAGCGCCTGCTTTCCCTCATCCTCTGACCAAGTCGCCGGGTCAGGCAGACTTCCCTGACTTCCTGACATCCCGGATGTGGGGAACTCCTGACCTGGGGTCCTACCTGGTGGCTCCTCTCCCGGGACACCCCCTCCCCCCATGGCCTGTTCCTCTTTCTGCAGGGGCCCTAGACTCAGCAGGCTGGGTTCACTTAGGGGCCCTACACTGCTCATAGAAGCCCCTCCCTCCACCTCTGAGCTCTCCCATACAGCCTCCTCACCTGTCCTCACTGTGAGCTCTGTGTGTGTAGTGTCAGTGCATGGCTTACCATCAGGTTTCACTCCCTCCTCCACTGTCGGAGGCACATTCAATACATTAACATTAGCATTCACAGTAGAGTCATGACATTCTTGGGGAGCCGAACTTGGGGTTCAGTGGCCACATACTGGGACACTAGCCGCCCCAAATCGGTCCCAAGCAACACATTTGCAGGAATATTTGGCGTTACTCCCACCTCCCGCATCCCCCTCCCGGTGCCCCAGTCCAAATACACCTTGGCAACGGGCAGCGCCGGTTCAATGCCTCCAATTCCGGAGACGGAAAGGGTTTTCCCAGGTACCAAGTCTTGAGGGGACACCACCTCAGGGCGTACCAGGGTTCGTTCAGCGCCTGTGTCCCGCAGTCCCATGACCGCTGAGCGGCCGATGGTGACGGGTTGGTAATTGTCTAGGGACCTCCCACCACCCTCTCCCACACACAAAACAGTGGTCGGTTTCTGGGACAGGGATGGGGCCTTCTGGCGCTGGGGACACGCAGCCTTAAAGTGTCCTGGCTGGTTGCAATTATGACAACGTCTGGGTTCTGTTCCTGGCCTGGAGAGGGTAGCTGGGGGGTACACCCCTTGCACTCTGGGGGCTGGATATGGGGCTGGGGCAGGATTGGGCTTACCCCCTCTCCAGGTGCTGCTGGCAGGCTTCTTTGGCTCCGGCGCCCTGTTGTTGGCATACTCGTCTGCCAGGGCGGCTGTAGCAGAAGCCCCCTTTGGTTTCCGGTCACAGAGGAACTCTGGAGGTCCTCTGGGCAGTTCCACAAGAATTGCTCCACGACAAACAGTTCCTGGACCTCCTGGCGGGTAGTGAGCTCTAGACCCGAGGTCCAGTGCTCCGCAGCTCTCAGCAGGGCCCGCATGTGGTCGGTCCAGGTGTCCTTTGAACCCCCCTGCAGGCTCCTGAACTTCCTGCGGTACGACTCCGGGGTGAGGTTGTAGTGCTGGATCAGGGCCCGCTTGATGCTGTTGTAGTCCTGCTCCTCCCCGGCAGGTAAGTCCCCCAAAACTTCCAGGGACTTACCCCTCAAACGGGGGGTCAGGTACCTTGCCCACTGATCCAGGGCCAGATGATGTTGGAGGCATGTCCTCTCAAAAGCAAGCAGAAAGGAATCCAGGTCTCCATCCTTTTCAAGTAAGGGAAAGTCCTCCGCCCGGACCTTGGAAGGCCTTGTCTCAGGTGGGCCTGGTGCGTCCAGCGGGGGCCCGTGCTGAGCCATCTCCAGTCGGTGCCGGCGCTCCGCTGCTCTCTCTGCCGCTGCATGCTCCTGCTCCGCTGCTCTCTCTGCCGCTGCTTGCTCACGCTCCGCAGCTTCACGGCGTTCTGCTTGCTCACGCTCCGCAGCTTTCTCTGCCGCCACCAGGAGTCTGTCATAGGCAGCGTCATTACCAGCCTCGAGCTGTGCCATAGCCGCTTGGAAAATGGCCTCCGATCTGGACAGGCTGGGACGGGCAGGGGGTGGACAGTCCACTGTGAGACTGAGCATGGGGGTCGGGCTCCTTGGGAGCCCTGGCTGAGCTCCCCCTCATCGGTATCGAACCCCTCATAGGCCACAGAATTGGCCTCCCCCTTTGCCCTACTCCTGGTGCCTTCCGCCATCTTGGGAACCTTTGGTTACTGAAACACAGCTGCAACCCTGACCTTGCACACAACTTGTTATATTTACACTCTGACCGTCTAGTGCTGGGCTGACCTTAAGACCCCAGCAGTGAAAGTACTGCTGGTAGTCTCTAGTGTCTGGGAGTAGGGGTCCCACGCACACTATTATTCTGATCCCACTGCTGCCACCAATTGTGAGGAACTAAGCCGACCGCCACACGGTAGCCTGGGTATCACAGCTTCGGATACCACCGCCGCTACCAAATGCGACGGACGATCCCCTTCCTCCCACGTCACCAATGGGACGTAACTCCACAGGTACAGCTCTCCGGCGCCCCCTTTGTCTCTAAGGTCAGTAAGGGAACTGCACCTAGAGCAAATGGCCGCCGGGGAGGTTGTCCTGTTACCCACTGGGTATTCTAAGATTCGTGATCAGAGTAAAAGCATCAGCCCAAGATTAATTTTATGGTTTAATTTGCCTTAAGGGCGCACTAGATAATTACAGAAATATACAGTAAAGCTATACAACGTAATTACAATGGATTTGCAGTCAGAATAAAATACAACGATAATGTACAAGGCTAAAAGGTATAAGCTATAGATCAATATTACCGGGTTGTATGGTCATGGGGAGGCATCGAGCTCTGCGTTCCCCAGGTGAAAGTCTTCAGTTGCTGGACAGTCCCCAATGCATGTGCTGCAGCTCCATTTGGCAAGTCTGTCCCTTGTGCTTCTGTGTGTGAAATGGAATGAACACAGGGGTACCTGGCTACAGCTCTTAACCCTGCTAGGCCCCTCCCCCTTTTGCTTTGAAGCCCGCATATTAACTGGCCTGCAATTCATATGGAGCAGGAAACAATGGCTTGAGCTTGAGCTATTTACCATACGACTGACCATCTTATTCAGACCCTGGCCTAAACCAATTAGCATGTAAAGGCTTATTGATTCATAGTGGACATCAAAGCTGGTCGTACTGAATATGCTAATAGGCCCTGTGTAGTTAAAAGTCTGTGGCTGTGTGAACTGACAAAATGGAGGCTGGTACAGGCCCTATACAAAATGGTGGCGGTCCCGACCTCACAATGATATAATAGGTATAATGATTGTCCAAAACTATCATGTCGCATAAGACGAAAGGGAACATGGTCAAGTATACAGCTTATGTGCCAATTCCACCCTCACATAAAACACAACCTTAGGTGTCAATCATATGGATCATGTACCCAATACTGTGTCTCTGTCTAGGGTTATGATCAAAGGAACTGAGCAGTCTGATCATTATAATACCATAATTTATTATTAATCAAAAGGCATAGTCCTTAATGTAGAGTTACATGGCTATATACCATAGATCATAACCCATCCACCATCAAGTGGTGTGAGTCCAAACATCCTAATGACATTAGCTTATTGTTTCTTGTTTCTTTACTGTCTCCTACACCTTTGAAAAGTCCAGATGGACGACATACATGGTCTTAACCTGGCTCATTCTAAAATGTATCTCCTCACAGAAGCTGATCAGATTAGTTTGACAGGACTAATCTCTCATAAACCCATGTTGATGTTGGGGCATGAGGTTATTCTTATATACTGTATATATTCCAGGATAGCATCACCTAGAAAACCTTCAAGGATTTTGCTCTCCGAAGGAGTGAAATTTACCATTGTATAATTTACAGGCTCAGATTTCGTCTCATTTTCCAATATTGGCTCCACATTTGCTATGTGCCAGTCCTGTGGTACAGATTCTGTTAATATGGATACTGGAATATTGTATGCCATTCGGGCCCAGGGATTTGTCTACTTTAGTGATTTTGAGTAGGCTCCATACTTCCTGCTGGTTTAAGCAGGTGACATTTAGTGTAGAATTTCTAGTATCCCTGATCATCTGTCCATCCATCTGTCATTGGATTTTCTTGTGTATACACAAGTTAACACAGTTGTTTGTCCTGATGAAGTGTTGGTTTTTTGCTTCAAAACATGCTGACAAATAAAAAATGCTTCTAAATACCCTTCACTGTTCTTTCATCGTCTGGTGGGAGTTTGGCAGCACGATTTTAGATTTGTCCACATTTTATCTGCCTCAATGGATCTGCAGCAGCCTTCTGCTCTTGTAAGCTAAAACAGGAGTTATGACTGTCACAACCCCATAAGGTGAGTATAAACAGTTTTCTGTTTTTCCTCTTTTACACTGGATAAGACCCTATTTGCACTTTACTGTCTACCCCGCCAAATTTTATCCCTAAAAAAAGGGAAGGGGGCACACCACTGTATGTACAAAGTGCAAAGAAATTAAGCAAAACCAAAGAAGGGGGTTGGACATGATAACCCTTGAGGTCCTTTTCAACTCTAGCATTCTATGATTCTATGACATGGGCTGGCACAACTGTTGATATAATTACAATGTGTAGGTGCACTATCACACAGGGGCCACTAACTGACAAAACCTTTTCTGTTTTCTGTATGTAGCATATTGAAATAAGGGACACACCAATATGTTTCACTTTCATGAATTCTAGTGCCTATAAACTTGGATATGGTATACATACACTGTGCAAAATTATTAGGCAAGTGAGTATTGTGACCATATCATCATTTTTAGGACAATTTAAGGTCATGTTCACACTTTCAGTGTTTGGTCAGTATGTTACCTCAGTATTTGTAAGCCAAAACCAGGAGTGGGTGATAAATACAGAAGTAGTGACATGTTTATGTTATACTTTTCCACTAATTGCTCCAAACCTGATTTTGGCTTACAAATACTGATGTAAAATACTGACCAAACACTGAAAGTATGAATGTGGCCTTATGCAGATTTTCCAGCAAGCTGTATAAACTTGAATGTTTATTGGGTGAAGCAGATCAGGTGATGTGTATTTGTGTAATGAGTGAGGGTGTGACCTAAGGATATCAACACTCTTTATCAAGGTGTGCAGAATTATTAGGAAAAATTAGCCAAAAAAAAAAATCAACTTAATATAGAAAGTCAAAAAAGTTAAAAGTCTTGTTTTGCAAAAATATTTGCATATAGGGAGAGACAGAAATATAAATAATCTTTTTAGGTGTTGATCTCAGTTTAATACTGTGCTTGTGACAGGTTTTTAGTCACTAACAGGAATTTTTATGCTATTTACAATTTTAGAAAATATATGGATAAATAGGTATAATATGATTTTTTTATATTTTATAATTTGCTGTCTTATTTCCTTTTGTCTGGTTTTACTTAAGTATGAAAATTGCCTGTAAACCTAAGCAATAAGAATTAAATGGTCATTTTACTTTCCAACATGACCATGAAAATTGTATGAGTGCTGTCCATTGTTTTGCACATGGGACTGTGCACATGTCTAAGATTCCTGGAGAGTCTTGACAGTTCTCGCTGCCCCTGGTCCCTGTGCCCCCACCACTTCACTAGGAGAGCCTTAACACCCTATATTAATTAATTATGGGGTGTATCTTGTTAAATTGTGACAAGTTATGTATTTACTTTTTTTTGCTATTTTTTTGAGGGTGGGAGGTTCTGTTGCTCTGGTACCTATTAAGGGTTCTTAAAGGGAATCTGTCACCCTAAATTGGCGGGATATTTAAATGATGGCAGTCAGGTCAGATGGGCGGTGTTTTGGGTACTTGCCTTAACATGTTGTTCGCCGCTGTCTCCATTATTTCTGGGAATTGTAGTCGTTGCCCTCCATATAACGCGCCTGCGCATTGCAATCTGCGGGCAAAGCATACTGCACATGCGCAATTCATGATTGCAATGCACAGGCGCGTTATATGAAGGGCAACGACTACAAATCCCAGAAATAATGGAGACAGCGGCGAACAACATGTTAAGGCAAGTATGCAAAACACCGCCCATCTGACCTGACTGCCATCATTTAACCCCTTCACCCCCAAGGGTGGTTTGCACGTTAATGACCGGGCCAATTTTTACAATTCTGACCACTGTCTCTTTATGAGGTTATAACTCTGGAACGCTTCAACGGATATTCGCGATTCTGAGATTGTTTTCTCGTGACATATTGTACTTCACGTTAGAAGTAAAATTTCTTCGATATAACTTGCGTTTATTTTTGAAAAAAAATGCAAATATGGCGAAAATTTTTACAATTTTGCAATTTTCAAACTTTGAATTTTTATTCCCTTAAAACAGAGAAATATATCACACACAATAGTTAAGAAATAACATTTTCCACATGTCTACTTTACATCAGCACAATTTTGGAACCAAAATTTTTTTTTGTTAGGAAGTTATAAGGGTTAAAAGTTGACCAGCGATTTCTCATTTTTACAACAAAATTTACAAAGCCATTTTTTTAGGGACCACCTCACATTTGAAGTCACTTTGAGAGGTCTATATGGCAGAAAATACCCAAAAGTGACACCATTCTAAAAACTGCACCCCTCAAGGTACTCAAAACCACATTCAAGAAGTTTATTAACCCTTCAGGTGCTTCACAGGAACTAAAGCAACGTGGAAGGAAAAAATGAATATTTAACTTTTTAGCCACAAAAATGATCTTTTACAAACTTTTTTTTTAAATTCACAAAGGTAAAAGGAGAAAATAGACAGATAAGGTTGTTATGCAATTTCTCCTGAGTACGCCAATACCCAATATGTGGGGGAAAACCACTGTTTGGGCACACGGCAGAGCTCGTAAGGGAAGGAGCGCCGTTTGACTTTTTCAAACTAAAATTGGCTGGAATTGAGATTGGACGCCATGTCGCGTTTGGAGAACCTCTGATGCGCCTAAACAGTGGAAACCCCCACAAGTGACACCATTTTGGAAACTAGACCCCCTAAGGTACTTATCTAGATCTGTTGTGAGCACTTTGAACCACAAATGTTTCACAAAAGTTTATAATGCCTGGGTGTGAAAAAAAAAAAAAACTATTTTCCACAAAAATGATTTTTTAGTCCCAAATTTTTGAATTTTCCCAAGGAAATTGGACCCCAAAAGTTGTTGTCCAATTTGTCCTGAGTACGCTGATACCCCATATGTGGGGGGGAAACTGTTTGGGCGCACGGCAGGGCTTGGAAAGGAAGTAGTAACGTTTTGGAATGCAGACGTTGATGGGGGTCATGTTCCGTTTGCAGTGCCCCAGATGCGCCTAAACAGTGGAAACCCCCACAAGTGACACCATTTTGGAAACTAGACCCCCTAAGGAACTTATCTAGATCTTTGGTGAGCACTTTGAACCCCCAAGTGCTTCACACAAGTTTATAATGCCCGGGCATGAAAATAAAAAATCCTATTTTTTTCCCACAAAAATTATCTTTTAGTCACTAATTTTTTATTTTCCCAAGGGTAACAGGAGAAATTGGACCACATAAGTTGTTGTCCAATTTGTCCTGAGTACGCTGATACCCCATATGTGGGGGGGAACCACTGTTTGGGCGCACGGCAGAGCTCGGAAGGGAAGAAGCACCATTTGACTTTTTCCAACCAAAATTGGCTGGAATTAAGATTGGATGCCATGTTGCATTTGGAGAGCCCCTGATGTGCCTAAACAGTGGAAACCCCCCACAAATGACCCCATTTGGGAAACTAGACCCCCTAAGGAACTTATCTAGATCTTTGGTGAGCAATTTGAACCCCCAAGTGCTTCACACAAGTTTATAACGTAGAGCCGTAAAATTTAAAAATCATATTTTTTCCACAAAAATGATCTTTTCACCCCAATTTTTATTTTTCCAAGGGTAACAAGACTCCAAAAGTTATTGTGCAATTTGTCCTGAGTGCGCTGATACCCCATATGTGGGGGTAAACCACTGTTTGGGTGCATGGCAGAGTTTGGAAGGGAAGGAGCGCCGTCTGACTTTTTCAACGCAGAATTGGCTGGACGCCATGTCGTGTTTGGAGAGCTCCTGATCTGCCTAAACAGTGGAAACCCCATAAATGACACCATTTTGGAAACTAGACCCCTCAAGGAACTTATCTAGATGTGTGGTGAGAACTTTGAACCCCCAGGTGTTTCACTAAAGTTTATAACGTACAGTCGTAAAATAAAAAATCTTTTTTTTTTTTTTTTACAAAAATGATTTTTTCGCCCCCAATATTTTATTTTCACAAGGGTAACAGAAGAAATTGGAACCCAAAAGTTGTTGTCCAATTTGTGCTGAGTACGCTGATACCCAATATGTGGGAGAAAACTACTGTATGGGCACACGTCGGGGCTCGGAAGGGAAGTAGTGACGTTTTGGATTGCAGACTTTGATGGAATGGTCTGGGGGCGTCATGTCGCATTTGGAGAGCCCCTGATGCACCTAAACAGTGGAAACCCCCCACAAGTGACCCCATTTTGGCAAATAGACCCCAAAAGGAACTTATCTAGATGTGTGGTGAGCACTTTGAACCCGAAGTGCTTCACAGAAGTTTATAACGTACAGCCGTAAAAATAAAAAATCCTTTTTTTTTTACAAAAATGATTTTTTTCGCCCCCAATATTTTATTTTCACAAGTGTAACAGGAGAAATTGGACCCAAAAGTTGTTGTCCAATTTGACCTGAGTACGCTGATACCCAATATGTGGGAGAAAACTACTGTATGGGCGCACGTCAGGGCTCGGAAGGGAAGTAGTGACGTTTTGGATTGCAGACTTTGATGGAATGGTCTGGGGGCGTCATGTCGCATTTGGAGAGCCCCTGATGCGCCTAAACAGTGGAAACCCCCCACAAGTGACCCCATTTTGGAAAATAGACCCCACAAGGAACTTATCTAGATGTGTGGTGAGCACTTTGAACCCCGAAGTGCTTCACAGAAGTTTATAACGCACAGCCGTAAAAATAAAAAATCCTTTTTTTTTTTGCAAAAATGATTTTTTCGCCCCAATATTTTATTTTCACAAGGGTAACAGGAGAAATTGGACCCCAAAAGTTGTTGTCCAATTTGTCCTGAGGACGCTGATACCCAATATGAGGGAGAAAACTACTGTATGGGTACACGTTAGGGCTCGGAAGGGAAGTAGTGACGTTTTGGATTGCAGACTTTGATGGAATGGTCTGGGGGCGTCATGTCGCATTTGGAGAGCCCCTGATGCGCCTAAACAGTGGAAATCCCCAACAAGTGACCCCATTTTGGAAAATAGACCCCACAAGGAACTTATCTAGATGTGTGGTGAGCGCTATGAAGCCCCAAGTGCTTCACATAAGTTTATAATGTACAGCCGTAAAAACAAAAAACTCATTTTTTTTTTACAAAAATGATATTTTCGCCCCCAGTTTTTTATTTTCTCAAGGGTAACAGAAGAAATAGGACAAATTGCACAATAACGCTTGGGGTCCAGAGTACGCTGATACCCCATATGTGAGAATAAACTACTGTTTGGACGCATGGCAGAGCTCAGAAGTGAAGGAGCACCGTTTGACTTTTTCAACGCAGAATTGGCTGGAATTGAGATCAAACGCCATGTCACATTTGGAGAGCCCCTGATGTGCCTAAACAGCGGAAACCCCTCAATTCTAACTCCAACCCTAACCCCAACACACCCCTAACCCTAGTCCCAACCCTAACCAAAAACCTAACCCTAACACACCCCTAATCCCAACCCTAACCTTAATCCTAACTTTAGCGCCAACCCTAACCCTAACTTTAGCCGCAACCCTAACCCTAACCCTAATGGGAAAATGGAAATAAATACATTTTTTTAATTTTATTATTTTTCCCTAACTAAGGGGGTGATAGAGGGGGTTTGATTTACCATTTATAGCAGGTTTTTATGATTGGCAGCTGTCACGCTAAAAGACGCTTTTTATTGCAAAAAATAGTTTTTTGCATCGCCACATTTTGAGAGCTATAATTTTTGCATATTTTGGCCCACAGAGTCATGTGAGGTCTTATTTTTTGCGGTACGAGTTGACGTTTTTATTGGTACCATTTTTGAGCACGTGACATTTTTTGATCGCTTTTTATTTCGATTTTTGGGAGGTTAGAATGAACAAAAATCAGCAATTCATGAATTTCTTTTGGGGGAGGCGTTTTTATCATTCCGTGTGTGGTAAAATTGATAAAGCAGTTTTATTCTTCGGGTCAGTATGATTATGGCGATACCTCATTTATATCATTTTTTTATGTTTTGGCGCTTTTATAGAATAAAAACAATTTTATATGAAAAATAATTATTTTTGCATCGCTTTATTCCGCGAGCTATAACTTTTTTATTTTTTCTCTGATGATGCTATTTGGCAGCTCATTTTTTGCGGGACAAGATGACGTTTTCAGCGGTACCATGTTTATTTATATCGGTCTTTTTGATCGCGTGTTATTCCACTTTTTGTTCGGAGGTATGATGATAAAGCATTGATTTTTTGCTTTGTTTTTTTTTTTTTAAGGGGTTCACTAAAGGGGTTAACTAGTGGGACAGTTTTATAGGGGGGTCATTACGGATGCGGCGATACCAAATATGTGTACTTTTATTGTTTTGTTTTTTTTATTTACAGGAAGAAATGAATTTATTGGGGAATATTTTTTTTTTATTATTTATTTTGGATTTTTTTTTTAAAACATGTTTATTTTAATTTTTTTTACTTTTTTACTTTGTCCCAGGGTGGGACATCACTGTATTTTATCAGATCGCTGGTGTGACAGTGTGCACAGCACTCTGTCACACCAGCGATCGCACAGGCATAGCTGCAGGCTTCTCAGTGCCTGCTCTCAGCCGCCTCCCTCCAGGACCCCGGCGCCATCTTGGATCTGGGTCCTGGGAGGGAGGAAGCCCTCAGAACAGCGCGATCACATCGCGCTGGTCTGAGGGTCTCAGGGGGCGCGCAGGGAGCCCCCTCCCTGCCCGATGCTTCCCTGTGCCCCCAGTACACCGCGATCATGTTTGAATGCGGTGTGCTAGGGGTTAATGTTCCGGGAGCGGTCCGTGACCACTCCTGACACACAGTCACGGGTGTCAGCTGTGATAATCAGCTGACACCCGGCGGCTAATCGCCTATGACGTACTATCCCGTCCATGGTCAGATTGGCACGGGTTTCATGGACGGGATAGTACGTCTAATGTCAGAGAGGGGTTAAATATCCCGCCAATTTAGGGTGACAGATTCCCTTTAATGTAAAATGGTGGCTGCAAACCGCATTCCAGTGAACTCTTCACTCTGAAATGACGCTCCCAAAATTGTGAGGTGTTAATTTTCTCCTGTTATTATTGTGAAAATGAAAAAAATGGGGCTAAAGCAACTTTATCTCCATATATTGGATATTGTTGCACACAGGACAAATTGCATAATAAATAATTATTTGATCCCCTGCTGATTTTGTAAGTTTGCCCACTGACAAAGACATGAACAGTCTATAATTTTAGGGGTAGGTTAATTTTAACATTGTTACCATTGTTACATTGTTACATTGTTACCATCTTTTCAGTTAGCCATTAAAAGGTATCAACCACTGAGGACTCTCAACTCTAAATATTTTTCTAACATTGAGAGATAGAATATCAAAAATAAAATCCAGAAAATCACATTGTATAAATTATATAAATTTATTTGCATTTTGCAGTGAGAAATAAGTATTTGATCCCTCTAGCAAACAAGGCTTAATACTTGGTGGCAAAACCCTTGTTGGCAAGCACAGCAGTCAGACATTTTTGTAGTTGATGATGAGGTTTGCGCACATGTCAGGAGGAATTTTGGTCCACTCCTCTTTGTAGATCATCTCTAAATCATTAAGATTTTGAGGCTGTCACTTGGCAACTCGGAGCTTCAACTCCCTCCATAAGTTTTCTATGAGATTAAGGTCTGGAGACTGGCTAGGCCACTCCATGACCTTAATGTGCTTCTTTTTGAACAACTCCTTTGTTGCCTTGGCTGTATGTTTTGGATCATTGTCTTGCTGGAAGACCCAGCCACCACCCATTTTTAATGTCCTGGCGGAGGGAAGGAGGTTGCCATTCAGGATTTTACAGTACATGGCTTCATCCATCTCCCATTGATGCGGTGTGGTAGTCCTGTGTCATTAGCAGAGAAACACCCCCAAAACATAATGTTTCCACCTCCATGCTTGACAGTGGGGACGGTGTACTTTGGGTCATAGGCAGCATTTCTCTTCCTCCAAACACGGCGAGTTGAGTTAATGCCAAAGACATCAATTTTTGTCTCATCTGACTACAGCACCTTCTCCCAATCACTCACAGAATCATCCAGGTGTTCATTGGTAAACTTCAGACAGTCCTGCACATGTGCCTTCTTGAGCAGGGGGACTTTGCAGGCATTGCAGGTTTTTAAACCTTTACGGCGTAATGTGTTACCAATGGTTTTTTTAGTGACTGTGGTCCCAGCTGCCTTGAGATCATTAACAAGTTCCCCCCATGTAGTTTTAGGCTGATCTCTCACATTCCTCATGATCAGGATATTCCACGAGGTGAGATTTTGCATGGTGCCCCAGATCGATGTCGATTGACAGTCATTTTGTATTTCTTCCATTTTCTTACTATTGCACCAACAGTTGTCTCCTTCTCATCCAGCGTCTTACTTATAGTTTTGCAGCCCATTCTAGCTTTGTGCAGGTCTATGATCTTGTCCCTGGCATCCTTAAAAAGCTCTTTGGTCTTGCCCATGTTGTAGAGGTTACAGTCTGACTGATTGAGTATGTGGACAGGAGTCTTTTATAAAGATGACTATGTAAGACAACTCTCTTTAATGCAGGTAATGAGTTGATTAGGAGCGTCTAACTGGTCTGTAGGAGCCAGAACTCTTAATGGTTGGTAGGGGATCCAATATTTATTTCTCATTGCAAAATGCAAATTAATTTATATAATTATACAATGTCATTTTATTTTTGATATTCTATCTCTCAATGTTAAAATTAACCTATCCTTAAAACTGTAGACTGTTTATGTCTTTGTCAGTGGGCAAACTTACAAAATCGGCACGGGATCAAATAATTATTTCCTTCACTGTATATCTTCACATAGAACATCAGAGTTTGGATTTAAATTATTTTTGACCAGTATTTAAGTACTGTATTTTTCACACTATAAGACACACCTGACTATAAGATGCACCCAAGGTTGAGTCAGCAGAAAATGTGAAAAAAAATATTTTATACTAATTATAGCTAAAAAAACTAGAGAAATTAACAACCTACTGCCCTTTTCACAAATAATACTTAAATAACCATAACTAAAAAATAATAGTAAAATAATTTGCTCAGATCCTGAATCACGATGAGTCTTAAGCAAATGCAGTAGAACATTTCAGAATTGAAAAAATTGTCCTGCTTTGAAACACCCCCCAACTTTTAAACTAAGGCAAATTTTGACCATGTCTCTAGCCCCACCTCAAGCCAATCCATTTACCATTTCTTTGTATCCTGGCAGGAGATGTCAGAGTGGACGGTGGCAGTGAAAGCATTCAGTAGATGCCCTAGACACCAGGGCGTAGACCCATGCTAACACTTCAACCTCCATTAAAGTAGGACTCTACATTGAAGATATGGGATTAATTATAGCTGGGGAAGAGAAAAACTAATTATGACTGGGGAAGTGGGAGCCAGTTGACACTTCAACCTCCTGGAAGATGCTGCTTGCTGTATGCTCTGTCTGTTTTCCTAAGTTGTACCTTTTTCTTTTGACATCCCTTTAATTTTATGTAACTGTATATACTGTATTGTTTTGTTCTCATTTTGTATCATCTTTGTCTATTTTTAATAAACACAGCCTTCCTTTCCAGATTAAATATAAAATATTTAATAGCTTTGTCCCTCTTCGTCTGTAAACTGCACTCCTGAAGTCATATGCTACCTGTAACGGGTGTCCAGTCGGACTGTTTAAACAATTGTTGGTGGCAACTAGTAGTCTTGTTGTTGTTATGGCAGAGTTGGCAGTGACCGTACCTGGGTGTATAGGGATATATGGCTTTTGGGTGAAATTTATGGAAAACGTAGTAAGTTCTAGCTGCATTGATATTTTATCAGGAAAGTAGGGCATTTAAAGAGAACCTGTCAGCAGGATTGTGCACAGTAACCTACAGACACTGTCAGGTTAGTGCCGTTATACTGATCAAAACGATACCTTGGTTTATGAAATCCATCTTGTGGTTGTTGTTTAATCTTTATTTTCAGTGTTGAGTTAATGATATGCTCGTGCCTGGGGGCGGCCTGTGGGAGTCTTCATGTGGTGTTCTGATTAGGTATTCGTAATGCAGACTGCTGACAGGTCACTGATCCCTCAGCGACCTGCACCCTAGTTTACATAATGAATATTATACAGTGGGTACGGAAAGTATTCAGACCCCTTTAAATTTTCCACTCTTTGTTTCATTGCAGCCACTTGGTAAATTCAAAAAAGTTCATTTTTTTCTCATTAATGTACACTCTGCACCCCATCTTGACTGATAAAATGTAGAAATTTTTGCACATTTATTAAAAAAGAAAAACTGAAATATCACATGGTCATAAGTATTTAGACCCTTTGCTCAGACACTCATATTTAAGTCACATGCTGTCCATTTCCTTGTGATCCTCCTTGAGATAGTTCTACTCCTTCATTGGAGTCCAGCTGTGATTAATTAAACTGATAGGACTTGATTTGTAAAGGCACACACTTGTCTATATAAGACCTCACAGCTTGCATTGCATGTCAGACCAAATGAAAATCATGAGGTCAAAGGAACTGGCCAAGGAGCTCAGAGACAGAATTGTGGCAAGGCACACATCTGGCCAAGGTTACAAAAGAATGTCTGCAGTACTCCAGGTTCCTAAGAGCACAGTGGCCTCCATAATCCTTAAATGGAAGAATTTTGGGACCACCAGATGTCTTCTTAGACCTGGCCGTCCAGCCAATCTGAGCAATCATGGGAGAAGAGCCTTGGTGAGAGAGGTAAAGAAGAAACCTAAGATCACTGTGGCTGAGCTCCACAGATGCAGTAGGGAGATGGGAGAAAGTTCCATAAAGTCAGCTATCACTGCAGCCTTCCACCAGTCGGGCCTTTATGGCAGAGTGGCCCAACGGAAGCCTTTCCTCAGTGCAAGACATATGAAAGCCCACATAGAGTTTGCTAAAAAAACATATGAAGGACTCCCAGACAATGAGAAATAAGATTCTCTGGTCTGATGAGACGAAGATAGAACTTTTTGGTGATAATGCTAAGTGGTATGTGTGGAGAAAATCAGTCACTGCTCATCACCTGCCCAATACAATCCCAACAGTGAAACATGGTGGTGGCAGCATCATGCTATGGGTGTGTTTTTCAGATGCAGGGACAGGATGACTGGTTGCAATTAAAGTAAACATGAATGCGGCCAAGTACAGAGATATCTTGCATGAAAACCTCTTCCAGAGTGCTCTGGACCTCAGACTTGGCCGAAAGGTTCACCTTCCAACAAGACAATGACAACAAGCACACAGCTAAAATAACAAAGGAGTGGCTTCAGAACAACTATGTGACCATTCTTAACTGGTCCAGTCAAAGCCCTGACCTAAACCTAATTGAGCATCTCTGGAGAGACCTGAAAATGGCTGTCCACCAATGTTCTCCATCCAACCTGACGGAACTGGAGAGGATCTGCAAGGACTAATGGCAGAGGATCCCCAAATCCAGGTTTGAAAAACTTGTTGCATTATTCCCAAGAAGACTCATGGCGGTACTAGCTCAAAAGGATGCTTCAACTCAAAACTGAGCAAAGGGTTTGAATACTTATGACCATGTGATATTTCAGTTTTTCTTTTTAATAAATTTGCAAAAATTTCTACATTTCTGTTTTTTTCAGTCAAGATGGGGTGCTGAGTGTACATTAATGAGAAAAAAGTGAACTTTTTGGCATTTACTAAATGGCAGCAATGAAACAAAGCGTGAAAAATTTAAAGGGGTCTGAATAGTTCTGAACCCACTGTATATATAACTGTATATACCATATTGTATTGTTCCCATTTTGTATCATCTTTGTATATTTCTTTATACACAGAGCCTGTCTTTCCAGATTAAATTCATAAAATTTAATAGCTTTGTTCCTCTTGGTCTCTAAACAGCACCCCGAAGTCATATGCTACCTGTAACTTTGGAATCGGAGGTGTATACAGTACAGACCAAAAGCTTGGACACACCTTCCCATTCAAAGATTTTTCTGTATTCTCATGACTATGAAAATTGTAGAACATACAAAAAAAGGCTGCACTCAAGCATACTAAAGCATGACAACATGGAATACATGAAATTTAGAATAGCAATATGGCTTTGGAATGTAAGGAAAAATTTGAGACACTTAGTATAAACATTTGGCCAAACATTTTAAAGCCCACCAACCATCGTCAAGGTGGTCTCAATTCTGGTGAGTTCCTGACCTAATGTGAACATACCTCTATTAGGCTGATATCTGAATTTCTGGGTGAATATGCACCTCTGTCATGTCAGTAACAGGGCCGGCTCCAGGTTTTTATGGGCCCCGGGCGAAAGAGCCTCAGTGGGCCCCTTTAACACAGACCACGATTCATGATGCACAGATACAGCAGAGAAATATAGGTACAGTACAATGCCAAATACTTCACTTCTTCCATTACATGAGTGATATCTATTGTAAATTGTACAATAGCTCAAAAACCGCCAAATCCTCACAGCGCACAGTACAGACTGGACAGTACAGTCCTCCATACAATATTATGGGCACCACAGTCTCCCCCTCATCACCCATATAATACCCCATGCAGGATGTCACCCCCCATATAATGCTCCATACAGAATACTGGACCCAAAATAATGCTCCATACAGAATACTGGACCCAATATAATGCTCCATACAGAATACTGGACCCAATATAATGCTCCATACAGGATACTGGTCCCCATATAATGCTCCATACAGGATACTGGTCCCCAAATAATGCTCCATACAAAATATGGAGCTCTCCTCTGCGCTGTACTGCGTTCTGCACTGTTACGGCTCAGGAAAGGGCGCTGTGGAAAGACTCCCCATTATCATCATGATTGCCTCCTTATCATCATCATTGCCTCCCCATCATCATCATGGCCTCCCCATTATCATCAATGCCTGCCCATCATCATCATCTCCTCCCCATCATCATCTTCTCCCCATCATCAATGCCTGCCGATTATCATCAATGCCTGCCCATTATCATCATCTTCTCCCCATCATCATCAATGCCTCCCCATTATCAGCAATGCCTGCCCATCATCACACACAGACAGCACACAAGCACTCTCTCACATACATACACACACACATACACACACACACAAAGCACCGCACTACATACACACAGAGACACACACACACACGTCTTACCTGTCCGGCGTCCCCGCGCTTTTTGCCACAGCCAGCCGCTGAATGATGACGTCATTCAGCGGCGCTGCTGTGAGAGGAGGCGCCGGCGCCCCCTGGAGCCCGGAGCTGCGGCAGCGGAGGCACGGGAGAGGTAAGCATTGTGCCAGCTGATGCCGGGGCCCTGAGCAAGCGGGGGGGGCCCAGTGGCGGCGCTGACACCGCTCTCCTCTGCTAACGGGCGCGGGGGTGCCAGACTGCGAGTGGGCCCCCCCGTCTGCTCAGGGCCCCGGCACTTGCCCGGGTGTGCCGGGTGCTGACGACGGCCCTGGTCAGTAATGCCTGCATTTATGGGTAAAGTAGGGACCTGGTGTAATTAAAATCACCACCTGGTGGGGGCTGAGTGCTCGGTCAGAAAGCTAACATTCAATAGACAAAAAAACCTGACTTGCACATCCAGACTAATGTGAACTAGGTGCAAACCAAGGAAAGCTACCCCCATGTAAAACATACAAAAAAAGGCTGCACTCAAGCATACTAAAGCATGACAACATGGAATACATGAAATTTAGAATAGCAATATGGCTTTGGAATATAAGGAAAAATTTGAGAGGCTTATTATAAACATTTGACCAAACATTTTAAAGCCCACCAACCATCGTCAAGGTGGTCTCAATTCTGGTGAGTCCCTAACCTAATGTGAACATACCTCTATTAGGCTGATATCTGAATTTCTGGGAGAATATGCACCTCTGTCAGTAATGCCTGCATTTATGGGTAAAGTAGGGACCTGGTGTAATTAAAATCACCACCTGGTGGGGGCGGAGTGCTCGGTCAGCAAGCTAACATTTAATAGACAAAAAAACCTGACTGGCACATCCAGACTAATGTGAACTAGGTGCAAACCAAGGGAAGCTACCCCCATGTAAAACATACAAACAAAGGCTGCACTCAAGCATACTAAAGCATGACAACATGGAATACATGAAATTTAGAAAAGCAATATGGCTTTGGAATATAAGATAAAATTTGAGACGCTTAGTATAAATATTTGACCAAACATTTTAAAGCCCACCAACCATCGTCAAGGTGGTCTCAATTCTGATGAGTCCCTGACCTAATGTGAACATACCTCTATTAGGCTGATATCTGAATTTCTGGGTGAATATGCACCTCTGTCAGTAATGCCTGCATTTATGGGTAAAGTAGGGACCTGGTGTAATTAAAATCACCACCTGGTGGGGGCGGAGTGCTCGGTCAGCAAGCTACCATTCAATAGAAAAAAAAACCTGACTGGCACATCCAGACTAATATGAACTAGGTGCAAACCAAGGGAAGCTACCCCATGTAAAACATACAAAAAAAGTCTGCACTCAAGCATACTAAAGCATGACAACATGGATGAAATTTAGAATAGCAATATGGCTTTGGAATATAAGGAAAAATTTGAGACGCTTATTGTAAACATTTGGCCAAACATTTTAAAGCCCACCAACCATCATCAAGGTGGTCTCAATTCTGGTGAGTCCCTGACCTAATGTGAACATACCACCAGGTGGTGATTTTAATTACACCAGGTCCCTACTTTACCCATAAATGCAGGCATTACTGACAGAGGTGCATATTCACCCAGAAATTCAGATATCAGCCTAATAGAGGTATGTTCACATTATGTCAGGGACTCACCAGAATTGAGACCACCTTGAGGATGGTTGGTGGGCTTTAAAATGTTTGGCCAAATATTTATACTAAGCGTCTCAAATTTTATCTTATATTCCAAAGCCATATTGCTTTTCTAAATTCAGACTCAATTTTGAATAAATCCCCAACAGTGTCACCAGCAAAGCACCCCCACACCATCACACCTCCTCCTCCATGCTTCACGGTGGGAACCAGGCATGTAGAGTCCATCCGTTCACCTTTTCTGCGTGCAAAGCAATAATCAAAGCAAAAGGTGGCTACTTTGAAGAACCTAGAATATTAGACATATTTTCAGTTGTTTCACACTTTTTTGTAAAGTGTAATGTATAATTCCACATGTGTTAATTCATAGTTTTGATGCCTTTAGTGTGATTCTACAATTTTCATAGTCATGAAAATACAGAAAAATCTTTGAATGAGAAGGTGTGTCCAAACTTTTGGTCTGTACTGTATATCATACGCTCACCGTGAGTTCCCCAGTAACTGGCCTAGTAGTGGAAGCAACCACCGCGGCCTTGCCCATCATTCGTCAGTCAATTGCATAATTGTCTTGATGACTGAAGGCAGAGTAGCTCCGCCTCCTTAACAACTGGTGACAGCGGTGGGATATGTGTGACAAAGTAAGAGGCAGTCAGGACAAAACTCTGACCTGACAGGACAGCAGGACTGGGTCATCAAACTGGGACAGTCCTGCTGAACCTAGGATAATTGGGAGCCATGTTGGTGGGTATGCTGAAAACTGTCTTAGGCAGGAAAGGGTTAAACTGAATCCTTTGGAAAAAAAATAAATACATTTACCATTTGTCTGCAACTAGTTAATTTTCTTTTAAAGCTATTAAAAGGGGGAAAAAAAAAACCTCCAGCCTCTCCAGAGATCCTTTAAATGTTCTTAAAAAAAAAACATTTGAATTTGTTTGCCAAACATCCATGCTGTTTTTGTTGAAACAAATTTGTCCTAATAACAAAGTCCTATTTGAACCAAAAATACTTGGGGATAAAAAGCGAGAACATAAATGCACTAAGCGCTTTAGTTTCAAGGGGCCCAATTCTGCTCAAGAGTGATGCCTGTCCCTTTCAATGGAAATTGGGAAGAAATTCTTAGAAGATTGATAGAACACTTCATGATTTAGCTACCTCTTCACTTCTTCTCTTACCAAAATCCCATGACCTTTCAGGGTATCTATTAATGCTCGCACAAGGTTTACATGCAACTAATTGACCAGAAAATATTGTAGCTGTCAGGGATATCTTGCAGAGGATGGTAGGCGTTTATTTATTTATTATTTAGCCTGGTAGTTTTTGATCAAGTTCTGTAGAAAAAGTGCCTTACTTTGAAATGACGAAAAAAACTCCTGTATTTTCATTTACTGTTTCCAACAAAAGGTCAAGAGAAAGACAACTCAGACGTTGCCTTAGAAACAAATGGATTTCTGTGCCATCTTATTCTCAACATACATTTTTGTTCCATCCTCTGCGTGCGTCTGCTTTTACAGTGCATAAGTAAATGACGCAGGCTTACATTAGTTTTTGGTTTCTTTTCGCCTTGTTTGTATGTTATACTATTATTTATGCAACAAAGGGAATCTTTGAGCATTTCAAGGGAGCTCTACTTTTTGTAGAGATGAATGCCAACTTAGCTTAAAATATGCAGTTCATGTCTTCTTAGACTTGTTATCCAATCGGTGAAAATGAAAAACTTATTTATTTTGCTTGCTTGTGTAGCGTCAACATATATTGCAGCACTTTACAGACATCATCATAGCTCCCAACCGTCCCGGATTCAGCGGAAATGTACCAGCCCGTCAGAGCTTTGTCCTGGCCTCTATACTCACCTCTCCAATGTCTTCATCGCTCCATAGCGCCTCCTTGCGAGGTGGAGCCACATCTCTCTGCATAAATGAAATTTTGATTATCCACTTCTCCTGCCATCAGGACACTAACTCACTTTTCTATGTTTGCAGACGGCAACTTTAGCTATAAGCCACAGCCACAGCTGATAACCATGGGAGATTTTGGTAACCTTTGCATTTATGCAGGCAGTGTACCTAGAAGCAGATTATACATGTACATTGTATACAACAGTGTATTTCTTTGTGCTTGTATACCGGGGTGAAAAGTCAGATTTTTTTGTTCCATAAAACTAATAAAAAAATAATAAGCAATTACAAAAATGTAATTTTTCATTTTTTGTGAGTCTCCCCAGGTGTCTGGAAAACTCCCATGTAGTCAAATCATCACTATAACTGTAGAATATTCCCAAAAGGGTATAATTTACAAAATGGGGTCACTTGAGGGGGGATTCTGCTCTTCTAGCACTTCTAGCACTTAGGGTCTCTGTATATGGAGTCCGCACACTATTCTAAGAAAATCTGCACTCCATAGTGCAAATATCACTCTGTCCCTCCCGAGTCTCGCCGTGTGGATAATCAGTACTGTATAGCCACATATGGGGTATTTCCACATTCAGCAGTAATTGTGTGCCATTTTCTACCTATTTGCCCTTGTGAAAATGTCAAATCTGGGGCTAAACAAAATAATTTTTGGGGTAAAAATGTAATTATTTTATCTTCATTGCCCTATGGTCGAAAATTCTGTGACACACCTATGGTGTCAATATGATCACTGCATGAATTCATTGAGAGGTGTAGTTTGCAAAATGGAGTCACATATAGTGGGTCCTGCTATACTGGCATCTCAGGGGCTCTTCCATTGGGTCATAGCACCTGCAAACCATAACAGTAAAATCTGCGATAAGTTATGGCACTCCTTCCCTTCTGAGTTTTGCACTGTGCCTCAAAAGGGTATTGGCGCAATAAGGAGAAATTGCACAACAAAACAATGTCCATTTTTCTTATTAGCACACATAAAATTAAAACTTTGGGGCTAAAACAACATTTTAGAGGTAACAATGTTATAATTCCTTAATCACCACCCAATGGTATAAATTTCTGTGAGTTACATGTGGTGTCAAAATGCTCACTGCACCCTTAGATGAATTCATTGAGTGGTTTAGTTTGGAAAATGATATAATCTATGGAGGGTTTGTGCTGTTCTAGCACCTTCAGCAAAATACAAACTGCAATATGGCGCTTAATCCCATCTGAGCTTTGGCACTGTGCCACAAAAGTAGTTTTTGACCACATATTCTGTATTGGTGTACTCAGGACAAATTGTACAACAAATGGTATGGTCGATTTTGCGCCTGTATTTTATCATTTTCACAGTTCAAATTATAAACTTATGTGAAGCTCCTGGGGGTTCAAAGTGTTCACCACATGTCTAGATAAATTCCATGAAGGGTCTAGTTTCCAAAATGGCGTCACTTGTGGGGTTGTTCTACTGTTTAGGCACATACAGGATTTCCAAACCCGACATGGTGTCCGCTAACTATTCTAGCCAATTCTCTGTTCAAGAAGTCAAATGGCGCTCCTTCCCTTCGGAGCCCTGCCATGCGCTCAAATAGTAGTTTTCCCCCACATATGGGGCACTCAGGAGAAATTGCACAACAAATTGTATGGTGTAACTTCTGATAACTTTGTGAAAATAAACAAATTGAGGCTAAAAGAACATCTTTGTGAGAAAAATTTGTTTTTTTTATTTTTACAACTCAATGTTATAAACTTCTGTGAAGTGCCTGAAAGATCACGGTGCTCACCACACATCGAGCTAGATAATTCATTGAGCAGTCATTGATGCTGATACAGTTAAAAGCAATGATAGAGAAGAGCATGTCAGATGATGCTCCCTCCCCTATCATTCCCCATTGACTCTGCCGCAGCAGGTACGTGATGACGTCACTTCACTTGAGTATTGTATTTTTTTATATCAGTGAGTACGTGGTGGCCATAATACTGCAGGACTGTGGGGCTGCATTACATTCTATGGGAAGTCTGCACTGTTTTCTATGGGGTGGCATTATACTCTATAAGGGGGCTGCATTATACTCTATGGGTATGGATGGCTACATTATACTCTATTGAGGTCTATGGGGGGCTGCATGCTACTTCATCAGACTATGCATTATAGAGGGTGGGCCATTTATATGGATACATCTAAATAAAATGGGAATGGTTGGTGAATCAACTTCCTGTTTGTGGCACATTAGTATATGGGAGAGGAAAAACTTTTCAAGATGGGTGGTGACCATGGTGGCCATTTTGAAGTCAGTCATTTTGGATCCAACTTTATTTTTTTCAATGGGAAGAGGGTCATCATTATCGAGAATTTCACCACTAAAAAAAAAAGTTGTGCTTGGTTTTAGCGTAACTTTATTCTTTCAGGAGTTATTTACAAGTTTATGACCACTTATAAAATGTGTTCAAAGTGCTGCCCATTGTGTTGGATTGTCAATGCAACCCTCTTCTCCCACTCTTGACACACTGATAGCAACACTGCAGAAGAAATGCTAGTACAGGCTTCCAGTATCCTTTGTTTCAGATGCTGCAGATCTCGTATCTTCACAGCATAGACAATTGCCTTCAGATGACCCCAAAGATAAAAGTCTAATGGGGTCAGATCAGGAGACCTTGGAGGCCATTCAACTGGCCAATGATGACCAATCCACTTTCCAGGAAACTGTTCATGTAGGAATGCTCAGACCTGACACTCATAATGTGGTGGTGCACCATCTTGATGGAAAAACTCTGGGAACGTGCCATATTTAGTTTCCTGGAAAGTGGATTGGTCGTCGTGGGCCAGTTGAATGGCCACCCAGGTCTCCCGATCTATGTAGAACATTATACTATATGGAGCACTATGGGATGTGCATTATACTGTATGGAGGAGTATGGGATGCATTATACTATGCGGAGGACTGTGAGGTGTATTATACTAAACAAGCAAAATGCTGTCTATTTATTGAGTGATTGGATTGTTTTTACCGGAACAAAAATCATTGTTCTCAGCAGCACATTGTGAAAACTACAAATATGCTGCTGATAACATGATACTGTATGGGGACAGATTGAACTACTAGTGATTGTTCTGTCCCCATCATTGTTCCTCAGGCAGTGTAAAGACTTCAATATTGTCGATCATGCTCGTTTAGTGGCCTGACATCAGTGCATGAAAATACAGCCAAAATGTTTCTGTGTGATAGTGCAATATGTTAGCATTTGGGGCCCCACTTTAAACTTTTGCCTAAGGCCCCACTTTTGTCTAAAACCAGCCCTGGTGAAGGGGTTATGTTACCCCTGTAGATGTTTGTGTAGGGAGCCCAATGCAGGACATGAAACAACCAAAGGATTACCCCGTGGGCTGAATTCTGAATGGGCATGCATGGCCACCTTTCCATTGACAGTGACACACAAAGGGGCCTCATACTAGATATAGATGCAGGTTCCAGGGATAGATCTGGTGGATATGCAATAAATGCTCAAACTAGAAATAGCCCTGTAAGGAGCACTGATAATACTATTAAAATGTTAAAATTAGTATAGGGGATGGGTGATACCATTACTAGAGTTGAGCGAAACAGGTCGGTCAGAATCAAAAAACACCAACTTTCACCAAAGTCGGGTTTCGCCGAGCGAAACCCGATCATAGCGTGAGGTCTGCCATGC
Organism: Oophaga sylvatica; assembly: GCA_033576555.1. NCBI lineage: Eukaryota > Metazoa > Chordata > Amphibia > Anura > Dendrobatidae > Oophaga > Oophaga sylvatica. The sequence goes on along the minus strand of JARQOD010000002.1, from coordinate 91,743,159 downwards.
GTTCGGCGACCCGAGCGCCAAAGTCGGTTTTCCAATAATGCTTGAAGGGCCTTTTTTCAGCCAATGAGCAAGGACACACACTGTGGGCAGCGCGAAGACATGGGCAGCAGCCACCACCATCTTAAAGAAGGGCATTGCAGTGATTGGCTTGCTTTGTGTGGCGTCACAGTGCCTATAAAAGCCCTCACCGCCGACCGCCATTTTACTTCTGCCGATCTTAGCGTAGGGAGAGGTTGCTGCCGCTGGTTCTCAGTAGGGAGAGCGTTAGGCAGGAAAAAAAAACTAATTCTGTGCTTGTGCTGATAGCCATTAGCTTTACAGTTAGTGTGCAGTGACAGGGGAGGATTTTGTTGTGTGCAGCAGCGCTGGTTCTTAGGCTGCCTGCCAGTGACAGGCGAGGAATTGCTTGTGTGCAGCAGCAGAGCTGATTATTAGGCTGCCTGCTAGCTGTATTGCTGTGTGTACACTGCTGTGCAGACTGCTTTTTACACAGCACTAATACTTTTATTCTTTTTTTCTGCACAGTTACCGAGCGTTCATTTTTTCCCACACCGTATAGAGGTGTACGCTCCTCACACACTACCGTGTACCGGCTGGTATCACGGACAAATACATGCTGACTATCTGTGTGTGACTCTGGAAATATATACGGAGATTTCAATTTTCCCCAAAACCGTATACAGCTAGTATCTTCTGATACAGTACCGTTTTTCTGCCTTGTGTATTATGGTCAAATCCATACTGAGAGACCGTCTGTGTGTGACTACGGAAATAAATACGGAGATTTAAATTTTCCCCAAAACTGTATACAGCTGGTATCTTCTGATAAAGTACTGTTTTTCTCCCTTCTGTATTACGGTCAAATCCATACTGAGAGAGCGTCTGTGTGTTACTACTCAAATATATACAGAGATTAAAAATTACCGCAGCACTGTATACAGCTGTAAGCTACTGATACAGTACACTTTTTCTGCTTTTCATATTCTGGTCTACTCCATACTGAGCCTGTGAGTGTGTGTGTGTTACTCCTGAAATATATACAGAGATTTAAAATTACTCCAACACTGTATACAGCTGTACGCTACTGATACATTACACTTTTTCTGCTTTTCATATTCTGGTGTAATCCATACTGAGCCTATGAGCGTGTGTGTTACTCCTGAAATATATACGGAGATTTAAAATTACTCCAACACTGTATACAGCTGTACGCTACTGATACAGTACACTTTTTCTGCTTTTCATTTTCTGGTCTACTCCATACTGAGCCTGTGAGAGTCTGTGTGTGTCACTCTGCAAATATATACCTGGTACTGATGGTGGTGGTGCATCTGCTGGTAGTGCCAAAAGCACAATAGCACCTAAGGCAGGAGGTGTTGAGCCTGTGTCATCGTCTGGCTCCAGAAGGCCTGGAAGGCTCCCTTTTCTGGGAGTACGTAAACCGCTTTTAAAGCCGGAGCATAAGGAACAGATTTTGGCTTACATTGCCGAAACAGCCTCCAGCTCTATCTCCTCCTCTTCTGAAGTTTCAAAAACCCCAAGCACTGAGTCGTCAGTGCAGGCTTCTGGTCAGTAACAACCCCTTTCCTTGTGTCCTTTACCCTCACCAAAAGTGAAGGATGCGGCAGGCCACACTTCAGATTACTCCATGGAGCTCTTTTCACATACCATGCCTGGGTTATCAAGTCAAATCCTGAATTCCCCAGTACAAGATGAATCTGACATGGAGTGCACTGATGCACAGCCACCGCTATATGATTCTGCTGGTACATTCAACCAGAGCACTACATTGCCCTCAAGCCTACTGAGCCAGAATGTGACCCTGATGAAACTCAGGTGCCCCTTCCTGCATACTATACCACCTTACATGGTGACACAGAGGAAGGTGCAGATGAAATTGAAGAGGAGGTGATGGATGACCCAGTTGTTGACCCGGATTGGCATCCAGTGGGGGAAGAGGGTGCTGCCGGCAATAGCTCAGAAGAGGAGGAGGATCCGCAGCAGGTATCGACATCGCAGCTGGGGTTATCTGGCAGGCCCGTAGCAGTCCAAAAAGGTCTTAAAAAAACAAAAAGAGTTGCAGGACAGCTTGGCCAGACGGTCAAATTAGCACAGCGTGCAAGCTCTGAAAATTTATACCATAGTAGGAAGAGTCCAGTGTGGCACTTTTTTGACCAAAATCCTATTGATGAGGCAAAGGTTATCTGTAAGAAGTGCGGAAGGACCTTTAGCCGAGGGAAAAATCTCAGAAATTTGAATACCAGTTGCATGCTTAGACATTTAATGAACATGCACTTGCAAGCGTGGACGGACAACAAAACCTACAAATTACACCCCCCCAGGGCCGGCGTCAGCACTTGGCGCACCCAGGCAAGTGCTGGTTTCCTAAGCAGGTGGGGGGGCCGACTCGTGGGCTACGGCACTGGCATAGGGCCCCTCGTAGTACAAAAAAGTGTCTCTGATGGTGGGGGGGCCCACTCGCCATCAGACACACCGGGGTACTATGAGGGGCCCTGTGCCAGTGCCGTCGCCCACGAGTGGCCCCCCTGCTTGCTCAGGGCCCCAGCACTTGCAATATTTACCTCTCCCTGCTCCACTGCTGTGACTTCTTCCGCGTTTCCTGAGAGTGACATTCAGGTTAGAGAGTGTCATGATGTCACATCTGTGCGCCCTCTGCCTAAACAGTCCAAGTGCAGAGAGCTGTAAGATGGCGACACTGAGGAGTCCAGAGTAGAGCAGTGCATAGCGAGGAGAGGTATTTCTTTTTTTTAACGTTTGGAGCAATATATGGGGAGCATTATACATTGGAGAATTATATATTGGGCCCAGCATACACTTGAGCATCATAGATAGGGCCCATCATACACTCGAGCATTCTAAATGGGGGACATCAGACACTGGAGCAGCATTTACGGGGCACATTATACACTGTATCATTAATAATGGGGCCCATTATATATGGAGTATTATTTTGGCCCATAAGACACTGGAGCATCATCCATGGGGCCCATCATATACTGGAGCATTCTAAAAGGGGGAAAACAGACACTGGAGCAGCATTTACGGGGACCATTATACACTGGATCATTATAAATGGGGCCCATTATATATGGAGCATTATATTGGCCCATCATACACTGGAGCATCATCCATGGGGCGATCATATCCTGGAGCATTCTAAATGGGGCAGATCAGACACTGGAGCAGCATCCATGGGGCCCATCATATACTGGAGCATTCTAAAAGGGGGAAAACAGACACTGGAGCAGCATTTACGGGGACCATTATACACTGGATCATTATAAATGGGGCCCATTATATATGGAGCATTATTTTGGCCCATAAGACACTGGAGCATCATCCATGGGGCCCATCATATACTGGAGAATTATATGGGGTTCATTATTTATGGGGCATCATATAGGTTATGGAGCATCATATGGGGCACATATGGGACCTATTCTGTATGGAGCATTATATGGAGCCCATTCTGTATGAAGCGATATATGGGGCCCTGTTGTGAATGGGTTTGAGATGAGTTCTGAGCAGAGGCTCCCTCTGGTGGTTACAAGCGGTACTAGTGAGGATTGGGAATCAGGTGTTACTGATTGGTCTTATTTAAGGGAATCATTTTCCCATCAGGGTTGCCGGTGATCAATTGTTCTGGTCTGAATCCTTCTTTCCAGTTTCCCTTGTAGCCTGCTGTGTCGTGTCTGCATCTCCTGCTATCAGATAAGACAATTTCTTATTTTGTGTTTTTGCTATATTTTTGCATTTGGTCCTGCACTTCTGTGGGGGCCTTCTGGGTCCCCTCCGGGGCTTCTGCCCTCTCAGTTTAGTCCAGCCACTGTGTTTTGTACTTTTGCTTTTTCCAGTTTTTTTCAGTGGCTGCTGTTTTTGTTACACCAGAGAACTAATTTAGGTGGTAGAGGTCGTGTGATCTCAGGTGATTTTGAAATTAGTAGAGTTGGTGTTAGTCAGGGTACTGCAATCCCATAGATTCCAACTGCTCTGGTGTATTTCCTTTTTTACCTGCACTCCTCAGCTACCGAAACATAACAGTATCACCGGCCATAAAAATTGTATGGTACTCACAGAAGGGAAAAAATATTTTGAAGGAAGAAAAGTTGTCAGAGATATTTTTCTGTTTGTTGCATTTTTTTTTTCCTCTGTATCTCTGGGTGCTGGGGAGGATCTTTTCTCCCAATGGAGTTTGCACAGTTGTCTGGCCGTGTGGATCAGCTTGCCACTGAGGTTCAGAGTATTGCTGCATATCTTGCTGGGTTGCCTTTGTGGAACCTAGGATCCCCATGCCAGATTTGTTTTTAGGGGATCGAGCTAAGTTTCAGAATTTCAAAAATAACTGTAAATTGTTTTTTGCCTTAAAATCTAAGTCCTCAGGAAACGCAGCGCAGCAGGTTCAAATTGTCATCTCTCTCCTGCGCGGCGATCCTCAGGATTGGCTTTTTCCCTGACACCTGGGGATCCTGTTTTGAGTGATGTTGATGCATTTTTTCAGGCTTTGGGGTTATTGTACGATGAGCCTAATGTCACTGATCAAGCTGAAAAAGCCTTGTTGGCATTAAATCAGGGCTTGATGACGCTGAGTTATACTGTCAGAGATTCCGTAGGTGGGCAGTCCTGACCAAATGGAATGACGACGCTTTGGCAGCTCTTTTTCGGAAGGGTCTGTCGGATAATGTAAAGGATGTTATGGTGGGATTCCCTGTCCCCTCTGGTCTCAATGATTCTATGTCATTAGCGATTCAAATTGACAGACGTTTGCGTGAGCGGAGAAGTATGCGTGGAGTGGTGTTGCCTTGTGAGCCAGCTGCTGAGCCCATGCAGTGTGATGGAGTGGTGTCTGGGGCACAGCGTCATGAGTTTCGAAAGCGCAATGGGTTATGTTTCTACTGTGGTGATGCCTCTCATGCTATTTCAGTCTGCCCTAAGCGGGGAAGACGTTTTGCACGCTCAGTTGTCTTGGGTAGTGTTCAGACTAAGTTTTTATTAACTGTCACTCTGATATGCTCTCTGTCCTCATTTTCTGCTCAGGCTTTCGTTGATTCTGGAGCAGCTATTAACCTGATGGATTATGATTTTGCTAAACGTTGTGGATTTCCCTTGATACCCCTACAGAAGTCTATTCCCCTACTGGGGATCGATTCTACCCCTTTGGCTGAGAATAAACCCCAGTTTTCTACTCAGGTGATAATGAGGGTTGAACCTGATCACCAGGAGTGCTGCAAATTTTTGGTTCTATATAATCGGCATGACATTATCGTGCTGGGTTTCCCTTGGTTACAGTCTCATAATCCTGTTTTGGATTGGAAATCTGTGTCTGTAACCAGTTGGGGCTGCCAATGTGTTAATACCAACACTCCTGTTTTTTCTGCCTCCCCCCAGGCTGAGGATGTTCCTGACTTTTTGTTTGATTTTTCTGATGTGTTTAGCGAAAGTAAATCTGCATCCTTACCTCCCCATAGGAGCTATGACTGCGCTATTGAATTAGTGCCAGGTAGTAAATTCCCTAAGGGTCGCCTTTTTAACTTGTCTGTACCTGAACATGACGCTATGCGGTCTTATATCAAGGAATCATTGGAGAAGGGTCATATCAGACCATCCTCTTCACCCTTAGGTGCCGGTTTTTTCTTTGTGGCCAAAAAAGATGGTTCGATAAGGCCGTGTATTGATTATCGTCTCTTGAACAATATTACTGTGAAATATCAATACCCGTTACCCTTGATTTCTGACCTGTTTTCCAGGGTGAAAAACGCTACTTGGTTTACCAAGCTTGACCTCAGGGGGGCGTATAACCTTATTCGCATTAAGCACGGGGATGAATGGAAGACGGCATTTAACACCCCTGAAGGGCATTTTGAGTACCTTGTGATGCCCTTTGGGCTCACTAATGCTCCTTCCGTCTTCCAGTCCTTCATGAATGACATTTTCAGGGATTTTGTGGACAAGTTTCTGATTGTTTATTTGGATGATATCTTGATTTTTTCTAATGACTGGGACTCTCATGTGAAACATGTTCGAACTGTATTCCAGATTTTGAGAGAGAATGCTCTGTATGTGAAGGGATCAAAGTGTCTTTTTGGCGTACAGAAGATCTCATTTCTGGGATTCATTTTGTCCCCATCTGTTATTGAAATGGACCCGGTCAAGGTTCAGGCCATCTGTGATTGGGTCCAACCTACTTCATTAAAGGCTCTTCAGAGATTTTTGGTGTTTGCCAATTTTTATCGTAAATTTATTGGTAATTTCTCTGTTATTGTTAAACCATTAACTGATTTGACCAGAAAGGGTTCTGATGTGGTGAATTGGCCTCCTGAGGCAGTCTCTGCGTTTCAGGAACTTAAGCAGAGATTCACTTCTGCTCCTGTTCTACGGCAGCCTGATGTTTCTCTGCCATTTCAGGTGGAGGTTGATGCCTCTGAAATTGGGGCAGGTGCCGTTTTGTCCCAAAAAGATCCAGAGACCTCTAAAAGTAACCCTTGTGCCTTTTTCTCTCGAAAATTTTCTCCTACTGAACGTAATTATGACGTGGGTAATCGGGAGTTATTGGCCATGAAGTGGGCTTTTGAAGAGTGGAGACATTGGCTGGAGGGAGCCAAACATCAGGTGGTGGTCCTTACGGACCATAAGAATCTGGTCTATCTGGAATCTGCCAAGCGACTCAATCCTAGACAGGCCAGGTGGGCCTTGTTTTCACACGTTTTAATTTTGTGGTTTCCTTTCTTCCTGGCACTAAGAATGTTAAGGCGGATGCCCTCTCGAGGAGTTTCCTTGCGGACTCTCCTGAGCTATCTGATCCCTCTGTTATTTTGAAGGAGGGTGTAGTTCTTTCCGCCATCTCGCCCAATTTGAGACTTGCTCTGGAGGGGTGTCAGGAGGATAGGCCCGAGCGCTGCCCTGTTGGAAAATTGTTTGTCCCGGACCAATGGAAAAAGAGTGTGATGTCTGAGATTCATTGTTCCGCATTGGCTGGCATCCCGGAATTTTTGGTACCAGAGACTTGGTTAGTCGGTCCTTTTGGTGGCCTACCTTGTCTCGCGATGTCAGGGAATTTGTGCAGTCCTGCGGGACTTGCTCTCGCTCCAAGCCTTGCTCTCGCTCTAGTGGTTTGTTGATGCCATTGCCTGTGCCCAAGAGACCATGGACCCATATCTCTATGGATTTCATTTCCGATCTTCCTGTTTCTCAGAGAATGACCACCATCTGGGTAATTTGTGATAGGTTTTCCAAAATGATACATCTTGTGCCATTACCTAAGTTGCCTTCCTCCTCTGAATTGGTGCCGTTGTTCCTTCAGCACGTGGTTCGTTTACACGGCATTCCTGAGAACATTGTGTCTGACAGAGGAGTCCAGTTTGTTTCCAGATTTTGGAGGACTTTTTGTTCTAAACTGGGTGTTCAATTGTCTTTCTCCTCGGCATTTCATCCTCAGACCAATGGTCAAACTGAGAGAACAAACCAGACATTGGAGACTTATCTAAGATGCTTTGTGTCTGCTGATCAGGATGACTGGGTCTCTTTTTTGCCTTTGGCTGAGTTTGCTCTTAATAATAGGGCTAGCTCTGCCACTTTGATGTCTCCGTTTTTCTGTAATTCTGGGTTTCACCCTCGATTTTCTTCAGGACAGACGGAGGCTTCTGTCTGTCCAGGTGTGGACTCTGTTGTTGAGCGTATGCAGCAGATTTGGGACCAGGTAGTGGAGAGGTTGTCCCTCTCTCAGGAGAAGGCCCAGCGGTTTGCTAACCGGCATAGGACTGGTGGTCCTCGGTTTAAAGTGGGGGACTTGGTCTGGTTGTCCTCAAAGAAAATTCCTATGAAGTAGCATCTCCTAAATTTAAGCCTAGGTTCATTGGACCTTATAAGATCATGGAGATTATTAATCCTGTTTCTTTTCGTTTGCTTCTTCCAGGGACATTTAAGATCCATAACGTGTTCCACAAGTCCTTGTTGAAGAGTTTGTTGAGCCAGTGGTTCCTGCTGCTGTGCCTCCTGACCCTGTTTTGGTTGAGGGCAATCTGGAGTATGTGGTTGAGAAAATATTGGATTCTCGTTTTCAGACGAAGACTCCAGTATTTGGTTAAATGGAGAGGTTATGGTCAGGAAGATAATTCTTGGGTGTTTGCTTCGGACATCCATGCTAGGAGACTTATCCGTGCGTATCATAGAACTCATCCTGACCGACCTGGTTGCTCAAATGAGGGTTCGGTGACCCCTCCTCAAGGGGGGGGTACTGTTGTGAATGGGTTTGAGATGAGTTCTGAGCAGAGGCTCCCTCTGGTGGTTACAAGCGGTACTAGTGAGGATTGGGAATCAGGTGTTACTGATTGGTCTTATTTAAGGGAATCATTTTCCCATCAGGGTTGCCGGTGATCAATTGTTCTGGTCTGAATCCTTCTTTCCAGTTTCCCTTGTAGCCTGCTGTGTCGTGTCTGCATCTCCTGCTATCAGATAAGACAATTTCTTATTTTGTGTTTTTGCTATATTTTTGCATTTGGTCCTGCACTTCTGTGGGGGCCTTCTGGGTCCCCTCCGGGGGCTTCTGCCCTCTCAGTTTAGTCCAGCCACTGTGTTTTGTACTTTTGCTTTTTCCAGTTTTTTCAGTGGCTGCTGTTTTTGTTACACCAGAGAACTAATTTAGGTGGTAGAGGTCGTGTGATCTCAGGTGATTTTGAAATTAGTAGAGTTGGTGTTAGTCAGGGTACTGCAATCCCATAGATTCCAACTGCTCTGGTGTATTTCCTTTTTTACCTGCACTCCTCAGCTACCGAAACATAACAGGGCCCATCATATACTGTATGGAGCTTTATATGCGACTCATTATACTGTATGGAGCAATATGTGGGGCTCATTCTACTCTATGGGGACCGTCCTATACTTTATGGCACATTATATGGGGACTATCATTTACTGGAGCAGTATGTGGAGCTCATCATATACTGTATGGAACATTATATGGGACCAATTATGTATGGAGCAATATATGGGGCTCATTATTCTGTATGGCGCACTATGTGGTGGCCATAATACTGTATGGAGGAATATAGTGTCTGGTTTTTGAGCTATTGTAGATTTTTACATAGATATCAGTCATGTCATGTAAGAAGTGAAGTATTTTTCATTGTACTATACCTATATTTCTGTGCCGTATCGGAGCATCATGAATTGTGGTTTGTGTTAAAGGGGCCCACTGAGACTCTTTGGCCCGGGGCCCACGAAAACCGGGAGCCAGCCCTACCCCCCCCCACAAGTTTAGCCAAATAACCCACAGTTTTCAATGCGTAACTATTATTATAAAGTTAATTAAGGTTGACAAGCTTAAGTAATAATAATTATGTCGTTGGCATTGAAATGGACACTGTAGGTGTGTTTACTGTCCTCCACTCCCTGCCGACTTCGCTTCCCCATTGACTTGCATTGGGTTTCGTGTTTCAGTCAGACCCCCGACTTTTCCCGGTATTCGGCCGATTTCGCTCAACTCGACTTTTGAGAACGTCGGGTTTCATGAAACCCGACTCGACCCTAAAAAAGTGAAAGTCACTCATCTCTAACCATTACAATAACGAGTTATTTTAGAACAAGCAATTTCAAAATGAAGATTTAGGGGTAAAAACAATTAAAGTATATTTGAAATTCTGAGGACCCTTTGCTGGTGAAGTTTTTTGAGTTATATTATTTGCGCACTTACGTATAATTGCTTTTGGTTTGAGGACACTTATTGCTTGCAATTAATTAGTTCAGCTGTGGGTTCAAATTATGCAAATAGACTTCTGTTTATAAGTTTACTGAAAAGATGATTTATATGTCTAAGGGCAGGTGCAGACAGCTATATTACACAGGTATGCAAAATTTGGGTTTATGAAAATTGTATCTTATCCAATAACTGACTATGTTTTTTTATGTTTCAATTAAAAAATACTTGTATTTCTAACTATCACATATGAATTTTTTCACAAAACGCGCATGAAATTACGTACAAGTGAGATGAACAAGAAAAATCTCTACAACTACAATTGCTTCTTATTAAATTAGAATAATCATAAAAAGTTCATTTATTTCAGGTCTTCAATACAAAAAGTGAAACTCCTATATTATATAGAGTCATTACAAACACAGTGATCTATTTCAAGTGTTTATTTCTGTTTATGTTGTTGATTATGGCTTACAGCCAATGAAAACCCAAAAGTCATTATCTCAGTAAATTAGAATACTTTATAAAACCAGCTTGAAATTTTTTTTTAAAATCCGAAATGTTGGCCTACTGAAATGTATGTACAGTAAGTGCACTCAGTACTTGGGCTCCTTTAGCATCAATTACTGCATCAATGCGGCGTGGCATGGAGGCGATCAGCCTGTGGCATTGCTGAGGTGTTATGGATCCCAGGTTGCTTTGATAGCTGCCTTCAGCTCGTCTGCATTGTTGGATTTGGTGTCTCTCATCTTCCTCTTGACAATACCCCATGGATTCTCTATGGGATTAAGGTCAGGCGAGTTTGCTGGCCAATCAAGAACAGTGATACCGTTTTTAACCCCTCTCTGACATCTGACGTACTATCCCGTCCATAAAACCCGTGACAATCTGACCATGGACGGGATAGTACGTCATAGCGATTAGCTGCGCTCCCCAGCTGTATCACAGCTGACACCCGGGACTGTGTGCCAGGAGCGGTCACGGACCGCTCCCGGCACATTAACCCCTTGCACACCGCGATCAAACATGATCGCGGTGTACTGGGGGCACAGGGGAGCATCGCGCAGGGAGGGGGCTCCAAGCGCGCCCCCCTGAGACCCTCAGAACAGCGCGATGTGATCGCGCTGTTCTGAGGGCTTCCTCCCTCCCAGGACCCGGATCCAAGATGGCGCGCGAGAGCAGGCACTGAGAAGCCTGCAGCGCTGCCTGTGAGATCGCTGGTCTCACAGAGTGCTGTGCACACTGTGAGACCAGCGATCTGACATTTTACAGTGATGTCCCACCCTGGGACAATGTAAAAAAGTAAAAAAAATAAAAATAAACGTGTAAAAAAAATTCCAAAATAAATAAAAAAAAAATAAAAAATTTCCCCAATAAATTCATTTCTTCCTGTAAATAAAAAAAATAAAACAATAAAAGTACACATATTTGGTATCGCCACGTCCGTTACGACCCCCCCTATAAAACTGTCCCACTAGTTAACCCCTTTTAAGAACCCCTTAAAAAAAATAAAATAAAAACAAAGCAAAAAATCAGTGCTTTATCATCATACCGCTGAACAAAAAGTGGAATAACACGCAATCAAAAAGACCGATATAAATAAACATGGTACCGCTGAAAACGTCATCTTGTCCCGCAAAATACGAGCCATCATACAGCATCATCAGCGAAAAAATAAAAAAGTTATAGCTCGCAGAATAAAGCGATGCAAAAATAATGATTTTTTTATATAAAATTGTTTTTATTCTATAAAAGCGCCAAAACATAAAAAAATGATATAAATGAGGTATCACCGTAATCGTACTGACCGAAGAATAAAACTGCTTTATCAATTTTACCACACGCGGAATGGTATAAACGCCTCCCCCAAAAGAAATTCATGAATTGCTGATTTTGTTCATTCTAACCTCCCAAAAATCGAAATAAAAAGCCATCAAAAAATGTCACATGCTCAAAAATGGTACCAATAAAAACGTCAACTCGTACCGCAAAAAATAAGACCTCATATGACTCTGTGGGCCAAAATATGCAAAAATTATAGCTCTCAAAATGTGGCGATGCAAAAAACTATTTTTTGCAATAAAAAGCGTCTTTTAGCGTGACAGCTGCCAATCATAAAAACCCGCTATAAATAGTAAATCAAACCCCCCTTTATCACCCCCTTAGTAAGGGAAAAATAATAAAATTAAAAAAATGTATTTATTTCCATTTTCCCATTAGGGTTATGGTGAAGGTTAGGGTTGCGGCTAAAGTTAGGGTTAGGGTTGGCGCTAAAGTTAGTATTAGGGTTATGGTTGGGATTAGGGATAGAGGTGTGTTAGGGTTAGGTTTGTGGTTAGGGTTGGGACTAGGGTTAGGGGTGTGTTGGGGTTAGGGTTGGAGTTAGAATTGGGGGTTTTCCGCTGTTTAGGCACATCAGGGGCTCTCCAAATGTGACATGACGTCTGATCTCAATTCCAGCCAATTCTGCGTTGAAAAAGTCAAACGGTGCTCCTTCCCTTCTGACCTCTGCCATGCGCCCAAACAGTAGTTTACTCCCACATGGGGTATCAGCGTACTCTGGACCCTAAGAGTTATTGTGCAATTTGTCCTATTTCTTCTGTTACCCTTGGGAAAATAAAAAACTGGGGGCAAAAGTAACATTTTTTAAAAAAAAAATGATTTTTTTTTGTTTTTACGGCTGTACGTTATAAACTTCTGTGAAGCACTTGGGGCTTCATAGCGCTCACCACACATCTAGATAAGTTCCTTATGGGGTCTATTTTCCAAAATGGGGTCACTTGTGGGTGGTTTCCACTGTTTAGGTGCATCAGGGGCTCTCCAAATGCGACATGACGCCCCAGACCATTCCATCAAAGTCTACAATCCATAACGTCACTACTTCCCTTCCGAGCCCCAACGTGTACCCATACAGTAGTTTTCTCCCACATATTGGGTATCCGCGTACTCAGGACAAATTGGATAACAACTTTTGGGGTCCAATTTCTCCTGTTACCCTTGTGAAAATAAAATATTGGGGGCGAAAAAATAATTTTTGTAAAAAAAAAATATTTTTTATTTTTACGGCTATACATTATAAACTTCTGTGAAGCACTTCGGGTTCAAAGTACTCACCACACATCTAGATAAGTTCCTTGTGGGGTCTATTTTCCAAAATGGGGTCACTTGTGGGGGTTTCCACTGTTTAGGTGCATCAGGGGCTCTCCAAATGCAACATGACGCCCCCAGAGCATTCCATCAAAGTCTGCAATCCAAAACGTCACTACTTCCCTTCCGAGCCCCAACGTGTACCCATACAGTAGTTTTCTCCCACATATTGGGTATCCGCGTACTCAGGACAAATTGGATAACAACTTTTGGGGTCCAATTTCTCCTGTTACCCTTGTGAAAATAAAATATTGGGGGCGAAAAAAATAATTTTTGTAAAAAAAAAAAATATTTTTATTTTTACGGCTATACATTATAAACTTCTGTGAAGCACTTCGGGGTTCAAAGTACTCACCACACATCTAGATAAGTTCCTTGTGGGTCTATTTTCCAAAATGGGGTCACTTGTGGGGGGTTTCCACTGTTTAGGTGCATCAGGGGCTCTCCAAATGCAACATGACGCCCCAGAGCATTCCATCAAAGTCTGCAATCCAAAACGTCACTACTTCCCTTCCGAGCCCCAACGTGTACCCATACAGTAGTTTTCTCCCACATATTGGGTATCAGCGTACTCAGGACAAATTGGACAACAACTTTTGGGGTCCAATTTTTCCTGTTACCCTTGAGAAAATAAAATATTGGGGACGAAAAAAATCATTTTTGTAAAAAAAAAATAATAATTTTATTTACGGCTGTACGTTATAAACTTCTGTGAAGCACTTGGGGGTTCAAGGTGCTCACCACACATCTACATAAGTTCCTTGAGGGGTCTAGTTTCCAAAATGGTGTCATTTGTGGGGGGTTTCCACTGTTTAGGCAGATCAGGAGCTCTCCAAACACGACATGGCATCCAGCCAATTCTGCGTTGAAAAAGTCAAACGGCACTCCTTCCCTTCCAAACTCTGCCATGCACCCAAACAGTGGTTTACCCCCACATATGGGGTATCAGCGTACTCAGGACAAATTGCACAATAACTTTTGGAGTCTTGTTACCCTTGGGAAAATAAAAATTGGGGTGCAAAGATCATTTTTGTGGAAAAAATATGATTTTTTAATTTTACGGCTCTACGTTATAAACTTGTGTGAAGCACTTGGGGTTCAAATTGCTCACCAAAGATCTAGACAAGTTCCTTAGGGGGTCTAGTTTCCCAAATGGGGTCACTTGTGGGGGGTTTCCACTGTTTAGGCACATCAGGGGCTCTCCAAATGCAACATGGCGTCCAATCTCAATTCCAGCCAATTTTGGTTGGAAAAAGTCAAATGGTGCTCCTTCCATTCTGAGCTCTGCCGTGCGCCCAAACAGTGGTTCCCCCCCACATATTGGGTATCAGCGTACTCAGGACAAATTGGACAACAACTTTTGTGGTCCAATTTCTCCTGTTACCCTTGGGAAAATAAAAAAATTAGTGACTAAAAATAATTTTTGTGGGAAAAAAATAGGATTTTTTTATTTCATGCCCGGGCATTATAAACTTGCGTGAAGCATTTGGGGGTTCAAAGTGCTCACCAAAGCTCTATATAAGTTCCTTAGGGGGTCTAGTTTCCAAAATGTGGTCACTTGTGGGGGTTTCTACTGTTAAGGCTCATATGGGGCACTGCAAACGGAACATGACCCCCATCAACGTCTGCATTCCAAAACGTTACTACTTCCTTTCCAAGCCCTGCCGTGCGCCCAAACAGTTCCCCCCCCACATATTGGGTATCAGCGTACTCAGGACAAATTGGCCAACAACTTTTGGGGTCCAATTTCCTTGGGAAAAATCAAAAATTTGGGACTAAAAAATCATTTTGTGGAAAATTGTTTTCTTTTTTTTTCACACCCAGGCATTATAAACTTTTGTGAAACACTTGGGGGTTCAAAGTGCTCAGAACAGATCTAGATAAGTTCCTTAGGGGGTCTAGTTTCCAAAATGGTGTCACTTGTGGGGGGTTTCCACTGTTTAGGCGCATCAGGGGCTCTCCAAACGCGACATGGCATCCAATCTCAATTCCAGCCAATTTTAGTTTGAAAAAGTCAAACGGCGCTACTTCCCTTATGAGCTCTGCTGTGCGCACAGACAGTGGTTTTCCCCCACTTATGGGGTATTGGCGTACTCAGGAGAAATTGCACAACAACTTTATCTGTCCATTTTCTCCTTTTACCCTTGTGAAAATAAAAAAAAAGTTTGTAAAAGATCATTTTTGTGGCTAAAAAGTTAAATATTCATTTTTTACTTCCACGTTGCTTCAGCTCCTGTGAAGACCTGAAGGGTTAATAAACTTCTTGAATGTGGTTTTGAGTACCTTGAGGGTGCAGTTTTTAGAATAGTGTCACTTTTGGGAATTTTCTGCTACATAGACCCCTCAAAGTGACTTCAAATATGAGGTGGTCCCTAAAAAAAATGGCTTTGTAAATTTTGTTGTAAAAATGAGAAATCGCTGGTCAACTTTTAACCCTTATAATTTCCTAAGGAAAAAAAAATTTGATTCCAAAATTGCGCTGATGTAAAGTAGACATGTGGGAAATGTTATTTCTTAACAATTTTGTGTGACATATTTCTCTGTTTTAAGGGAATAAAAATTCAAAGTTTGAAAATTGCAAAATTTTCAAAATTTTCGCCATATTTGCATTTTTTTCAAAAATAAACGCAAGTTACATTGAAGAAATTTTACCAATAACGTGAAGTACAATATGTCACGAGAAAACATCTCAGAATCGCGCAAATCCGTTGAAGCGTTCCAGAGTTATAACCTCATAAAGAGACAGTGGTCAGAATTGTAAAAATTGGCCCGGTCATTAACGTGCAAACCACCCTTGGGGGTGAAGGGGTTAAACCAGGTATTGGTACTTTTAGCAGCATGGACAGGTGCCAAGTCATGCTGGAGAATGAAATTTCCATCTCCAAAAAGCTTGTCATCAGAGAGAAGCATGAAGTGCTCTAAAATTTCCTGGTAGACGGCTGCGCTGACTTTGGTCTTGATAAAACACAGTGGACCTACACCAGCAGATGCCATGGCTCCCCAAACCATCACTGATTATGGAAACTTAACACTAAACCACAAGAAGCTTGGATTGTGGCCTCTCCACTCTTTCTCCAGACTCTGGGACCTTGATTTCCAAATGAAATGCAAAATTTACTTTCATGTGAAAACAACTTCTTGGACCACTGAGCAACAGTCCAGTTCTTATTCTCCTTGGCCCAAGTAAGACGTTTCTGGTGCTGTCTATTAGTCATGAGTTGCTTGACACTTGTAGCCCATGTCCTGGATACGTCTGTGTGTTGTGGCTCTAAAAGCAATGACTCCAGCAGCAGTCCACTCCTTGTGAATCTCCCAAAATATTTTGAATGGCCTTTTCTTAACAATCCTTTCAAGGCTGTGGTTATCCCGGTTGCTTTTGCACCTTTTTCTATCACACTTTTTCCTTCCACTCAACTTACCATTAATATGCTTGGATACAGCACTGTCACTATCCACTTTTGGATCTGTGGCAGACTATGCTTTCCATATTAAAACCTTATTCCTTTCAGCCCATCGGGGTTAATGTCAGTCTTTTCCCCCGGTGGCCGCTGGTGTAATTACATTGCTGCTGACTGTCAGGGAAGGTGGTGACCACTCCCACTGTCCTTTAAAAGGTCACCTGAGTTGTCAGCTGACTGTTGGTGATACTTCTGCTTTTAGGAGACCAACCAAGCTGGAGTCAGGAGCTTGCTGAGGGGTTCCAGGGAAGTAGTCAGCTGGGGTCAGTCATGTGAGGGCTGCTGCCCGGGGGCTACTGTCTCTGCCGTCTTTCTTCAATCATCCCCTTCTTCTCCAGTGGGGGCAGCAGAGGTGCTGCCAAGGAGTAGGGGCAAGTCCCAACCCTCACCACTAGCCAACTCTGAGAGTTGGAGCCCTCTTGGGAGAGGGGTCAGGAGAGGGTGGTGGTTTCCTCTGAGAATTGGGTGAATGTGGTGACACACGGGGATGCCTCTGTTGTCAGTTCTTCTAAGAATTCACCGTCTTGTGGCAAACGTGTGTGTGGCAATAAATGTTCAGGTCCAGACCTGTGTGTGAACGAGTATGTATGGGTGTCCACCAAAAACATCCGGTGGAAGGGTGCGGCTAGAGTCTGGAGTTCTCAGGTG
Source organism: Oophaga sylvatica (assembly GCA_033576555.1). Taxonomy (NCBI): domain Eukaryota; kingdom Metazoa; phylum Chordata; class Amphibia; order Anura; family Dendrobatidae; genus Oophaga; species Oophaga sylvatica. Next base: position 91,726,197 of record JARQOD010000002.1, on the reverse strand, counting down.
ATCGGGCCAGATCGGGTGTCGGCCATTCTCGGTTCGGGGACTTACCAGCTGGAGTTACCCCCAGTAATGCCCGTACATACAGTACAGACCAAAAGTTTGGACACACCTTCTCATTCAAAGATTTTTCTGTATTCTCATGACTATGAAAATTGTAGAATCACACTGAAGGCATCAAAACTATGAATTAACACATGTGGAATTATACATTACACTTTACAAAAAAGTGTGAAACAACTGAAAATATGTCTTATATTCTAGGTTCTTCAAAGTAGTCACCTTTTGCTTTGATTACTGCTTTGCACGCAGAAAAGGTGAACGGATGGACCCTACATGCCTGGTTCCCACCGTGAAGCATGGAGGAGGTAGTGTGATGGTGTGGGGGTGCTTTGCTGGTGACACTATTGGGGATTTATTCAAAATTGAAGCAGTGAGCGGTCCAGCTCACCCCAAACCATCTCGATTGGGTTCAGGTCTGGTGACTGTGGAGGCCAGGTCATCTGGCGCAGCACCCCATCACTCTCCTTCTTGGTCAAATAGCCCTTACGCAGCCTGAAGGTGTGTTTGGAGTCATTGTCCTGTTGAAAAATAAATGATGGTGCAACTAAACGCAAACCGGATGGAATAGCATGCCGCTGCAAGATGCTGTGGTACCCATGCTGGTTCAGTATGCCTTCAATTTTGAATAAATCCCCAACAGTGTCACCAGCAAAGCACCCCCACACCATCACACCTCCTCCTCCATGCTTCACGGTGGGAACCAGGCATGTAGAGTCCATCCGTTCACCTTTTCTGCGTGCAAAGCAGTAATCAAAGCAAAAGGTGGCTACTTTGAAGAACTTAGAATATAAGACATATTTTCAGTTGTTTCACACTTTTTTGTAAAGTGTATTGTATAATTCTACATGTGTTACTTCATAGTTTTGATGCCTTCAGGGTGATTCTACAATTTTCATAGTCATGAAAATACAGAAAAATCTTTGAATGAGAAGGTGTGTCCAAACTTTCGGTCTGTACTGTAACTCATTCTCCAGGTCGGCGCTCTGGAGATTTGTGGCACCTCCAGAGCATACATTGCCACTTCCATCAGTCCACGTTTGCCATAAACCTGAGAGTCAGGTGACTGCTGGGGTGAACCCTGGTGGATCAAGGCATCCTCACCGTAGGTTGTTTCCAATGAGGTGCGGTGTTGAGGGTCCAGAGGCCCCTTATTAAAAGGGGGTACTGTCACGATCCACTTTTGGATCTGTGGCAGATTGTTCTTTCCATTTTAAAACCTTTTTCTTTCAGGACATTGGGAGTTAATGTCAGTCTTTTCCCCCGGGGCCGCTAGTGTAATTACATTGCTGCTGACTGTCAGGGGAAGGTGGTGACCACTCCCACTGTCCTTTAAAAGGTCACCTGAGTTGTCAGCTGACTGTTGGTGATACTTCTGCTTTTTGGAGACCAACAAAGCTGGAGTCAGGAGCTTGCTGAGTGCAGTTGTCCTTCAGTTGCTTCCCTCATCTGGTGCCTTACTCTGCTGTGCGGTGCATTACAGCAGAGAAAGCTAAGTTTCATTGTTTAGTTGATTTAACTCCTAGGTGTCTGTCTTTCCTTCCTTTTGTTGTTTTGGTGTAATTTCCTTTATTCCCTGTCTCACCTCCTGGGGAAGGGGTTGGGGGTTAGGCTCAGGGCTAAACAGGAGATAGGGACAGGTCTGTGACTTGGGCCTCACTACCTTCAAGTGTACCCCCAAGCTGAGGAAAGACAGGGCCTCCCTTAGCCTTAGGGGCAGTTCAGGGACCCAGGTCCCTCGTCCCCTGTATTCCCATTACTGCCCCGTGACAAGCACTCTGTGAACAGCCAGCTTCTTTAGCAATGACCTTTTGTGGCTTACCCTCCTTGTGAAGTGTGTCAATGACTGCCTTCTGGACATCTGTCAAGTCAGCAGTCTTCCCCATGATTGTGGAGCCTACTGAAACAGACTAAGGGCCCTTTTTAAACACTTAGGAAGCCTTTGCAGGTGTTTTTTGCTAATTATTCTAATTTACTGAGATAATGACTTTGGGGTTTTCATTGGCTGTAAGCCATAATCATCAACATTAACAGAAATAAACACTTGAAATAGATCACTATGTTTGTAATGACTATATAATATATGAGTTTAACTTTTTGTATTGAATAACCGAAATAAATTAACTTTTTGATGATATTTTAATTTTATGAGAAGCACCTGTATGTTCTTAAGTCCAAATTGTAAAGAAAGATGTTCTCATTGGCCAACTTTCACACAAAAAGCATGGTAAGGACTCATACTCACTTGCTGAAAAAAAAAACAGTCAGTTTTCTGGATGGTCCGATTATGTGCAATTGTCATGCAATTTGCATGTGATTTTTTATAGCACCACCTATTGCATTAGCGATTATCATGCCAAAATTGCATCAAATCGCAGCATGTTGCGATTTTTTTCTCACACCGATTTCGGCTGAGAAAAAAATCGCAAATAAGATGTCACCTATTGAATAACATTGGTCCAATTTGAATCTGATTTTTTATAGGCTGAAAATCATCCGTTTTCGGCTCAAGTGAGTAAGAGCCCTTACTTCGTGTATCCTCCTTGTTGCTCAAGAAGCAAAGAGAGAACTTTCAGATCACCACATATTGACCTTCCTTGATCCTCATAGTTAAGTTTCTTGAGAATAAAGTTACTTTCGAGTGCACAGCATGCCCTACATGCCCTGAAGCAAACTTTCTGCCATTAAGCAGTAGCACAGCTTCCAGACTTTTTTTTGGATGAATCAATAAAGAGTCTCCACTTGCTCACTTTGTACGCAATGTTCAATTTTTCTAGCCCAGCCCAAAAACATCACTGCTAGAGATGAGTGAACCCTAACTGGAAAGTTTGGGTTTCGTACTGTACACGGTGCTGAACTCCGAACATGGGATTCTCCAGTAAGTCTGTTTTACTGTTTGGAGCGTTCTCTCAGGTTCTTTTCCCTTAGTCTAGACTCTAGAGCATAAAAGTTCTGCAGAATGTTTAGGAAGGTCCAAGGCCTTGCCTAAATCATTTATTTGAACTGTGAAAAAAGCTGTGGCTCGTTGGGACTAGTATGAAAGTCTTCGTCACATTGCTGCTCTTTATTTTCTGAATCAAGTGTAACTTCATGTTTCTCCGGAAGTGAAGGGACAGGTATACCTGGATTGTGAGGTACAGGGCGAATCGCTGACAGGAGGTCCGGATATATGATTTCCTTATTTTTAACCCCTTCACCCCCAAGGGTGGTTTGCACGTTAATGACCGGGCCAATTTTTACAATTCTGACCACTGTCTTTTTATGAGGTTATAACTCTGGAACGCTTCAACGGATCTTCGCGATTCTGAGAATGTTTTCTCGTGACATATTGTACTTCACGTTAGAAGTAAAATTTCTTCGATATAACTTGCGTTTATTTTTGAAAAAACGCAAATATGGCGAAAATTTTTAAAATTTTGCAATTTTCAAACTTTGAATTTTCATTCCCTTAAAACAGAGAAATATATCACACAAAATAGTTAAGAAATAACATTTCCCACATGTCTACTTTACATCAGCACAATTTTGGAACCAAAATTTTTTTTTGTTAGGAAGTTATAAGGGTTAAAAGTTGACCAGCGATTTCTCATTTTTACAACAAAATTTACAAAGCCATTTTTTTTAGGGACCACCTCTCATTTGAAGTCACTTTGAGGGGTCTATATGGCAGAAAATACCCAAAAGTGACACCATTCTAAAAACTGCACCCCTCAAGGTACTCAAAACCACATTCAAGAAGATTATTAACCCTTCAGGTGCTTCACAGGAACTAAAGCAACGTGGAAGGAAAAAATGAATATTTAACTTTTTAGCCACAAAAATGATCTTTTACAAACTTTTTTTTATTTTCACAAGGGTAAAAGGAGAAAATGGACAGATAAGGTTGTTATGCAATTTCTCCTGAGTACGCCAATACCCCATAAGTGGGGGAAAACCACTGTTTGGGCACACGGCAGAGCTCGTAAGGGAAGGAGCGCCGTTTGACTTTTTCAAACTAAAATTGGCGGGAATTGAGATTGGACGCCATGTCATGTTTGGAGAGCCCCTGATGCGCCTAAACAGTGGAAACCCCCACAAGTGACACCATTTTGGAAACTAGACCCCCTAAGGAACTTATCTAGATCTGTTGTGAGCACTTTGAACCCCCAAGTGTTTCACAAAAGCTTATAATGCCTGGGTGTGAAAAAAAAAAAAAACAATTTTCCACAAAAATGATTTTTTAGTCCCAAATTTTTGAATTTTTCCAAGGAAATTGGACCCCAAAAGTTGTTGTCCAATTTGTCCTGAGTACGCTGATACCCCATATGTGGGGGGGGAACTGTTTGGGTGCACGGCAGGGCTTGGAAAGGAAGTAGTAACTTTTGGAATTCAGACGTTGATGGGGGTCATGTTCCGTTTGCAGTGCCCCAGATGAGCCTAAACAGTGGAAACCCCCCACAAGTGACCCCATTTTGGAAACTAGACCCCCTAAGGAACTTATCTAGATCTTTGGTGAGCACTTTGAGCCCCCAAGTGCTTCACACAAGTTTATAATGCCCGGGCATGAAAATAAAAAATCCTATTTTTTTCCCACAAAAATTATCTTTTAGGCACTAATTTTTTATTTTCCCAAGGGTAACAGGAGAAATTGGACCACATAAGTTGTTGTCCAATTTGTCCTGAGTACGCTGATACCCCATATGTGGGGGGGAACCACTGTTTGAGCTCGGAATCGAAGGAGCACCATTTGACTTTTTCCAACCAAAATTGGCTGGAATTGAGATTGGACGCCATGTTGCATTTGGAGAGCCCCTGATGTGCCTAAACAGTGGAAACCCCCCACAAATGACCCCATTTGGGAAACTAGACCCCCTAAGGAACTTTTCTAGATCTTTGGTGAGCAATTTGAACCCCCAAGTGCTTCACACAAGTTTATAACGTAGAGCCGTAAAATTTAAAAAATATTATTTTTTTCCACAAAAATGATCTTTTCACCCCAATTTTTATTTTTCCAAGGGTAACAAGACTCCAAAAGTTATTGTGCAATTTGTCCTGAGTGCGCTGATACCCCATATGTGGGGGTAAACCACTGTTTGGGTGCATGGCAGAGTTTGGAAGGGAAGGAGCGCCGTCTGACTTTTTCAACGCAGAATTGGCTGGACGCCATGTCGTGTTTGGAGAGCTCCTGATCTGTCTAAACAGTGGAAACCCCCATAAATGACACCATTTTGGAAACTAGACCCCTCAAGGAACTTATCTAGATGTGTGGTGAGAACTTTTAACCCCCAGGTGTTTCACTAAAGTTTATAACGTACAGCCGTAAAATAAAAAATCTTTTTTTTTTTTTACAAAAATGATTTTTTCCGCCCCCAATATTTTATTTTCACAAGGGTAACAGAAGAAATTGGAACCCAAAAGTTGTTGTCCAATTTGTCCCCAATATGTGGGAGAAAACTACTGTATGGGCGCACGTCAGGGCTCGGAATGGAAGTAGTGACGTTTTGGATTGCAGACTTTGATGGAATGGTCTGGGGGCGTCATGTCGCATTTGGAGAGCCCCTGATGCGCCTAAACAGTGGAAATCCCCAACAAGTGACCCCATTTTGGAAAATATACCCCACAAGGAACTTATCTAGATGTGTGGTGAGCGCTATGAAGCCCCAAGTGCTTCACAGAAGTTTATAATGTACAGCCGTAAAAACAAAAAAATATTTTTTTTTGTACAAAAATGATATTTTCGCCCCCAGTTTTTTATTTTCCCAAGGGTAACAGAAGAAATAGGACAAATTGCACAATAACTCTTGGGGTCCAGAGTACGCTGATACCCCATATGTGGGGATAAACTACTGTTTGGACGCATGGCAGAGCTGAGAAGTGAAGGAGCACCGTTTGACTTTTTCAACGCAGAATTGGCTGGAATTGAGATCAGACGCCATGTCACATTTGGAGAGCCCCTGATGTGCCTAAACAGCGGAAACCCCCCAATTCTAACTCCAACCCTAACCCCAACACACCCCTAACCCTAGTCCCAACCCTAACCACAAACCTAACCCTAACACACCCCTAATCCCAACCCTAACCCTAATCCTAACTTTAGCGCCAACCCTAACCCTAACTTTAGCCGCAACCCTAACCCTAACCCTAATGGGAAAATGGAAATACATACTTTTTTTTAATTTTATTATTTTTCCCTTACTAAGGGGGTGATAAAGGGGGGTTTGATTTACTATTTATAGCGGGTTTTTATGATTGGCAGCTGTCACGCTAAAAGACGCTTTTTATTGCAAAAATAGTTTTTGCATCATCACATTTTGAGAGCTATAATTTTTGCATATTTTGGCCCACAGAGTCATGTGAGGTCTTATTTTTTGCGGTACGAGTTGACGTTATTATTGGTACCATTTTTGAGCACGTGACATTTTTTGATCGCTTTTTATTTCGATTTTTGGGAGGTTAGAATGAACAAAAATCAGCAATTCATGAATTTCTTTTGGGGGAGGCGTTTATACCGTTCCGCGTGTGGTAAAATTGATAAAGCAGTTTTATTCTTCGGGTCAGTACGATTATGGCGATACCTCATTTATATCATTTTTTCATGTTTTGGCGCTTTTATAGAATAAAAACAATTTTATATAAAAAATAATTATTTTTGCATCGCTTTATTCTGCGAGCTATAACTTTTTTATTTTTTCGCAGATGATGCTGTATGATGGCTCGTTTTTTGCGGGACAAGATGATGTTTTCAGCAGTGCCATGTTTTTTTATATCGGTCTTTTTGATCGTGTGTTATTCCACTTTTTGTTCGGCGGTATGATGATAAAGCATTGATTTTTTGCTTCGTTTTTTTTTTTTTTTTTTAAGGGGTTCACTAAAGGGGTTAACTAGTGGGACAATTTTATAGGGGGGGTCGTTACGGACGCGGCGATACCAAATATGTGTACTTTTATTGCTTTGTTTTTTTTATTTACAGGAAGAAGTGAATTTATTGGGGAATATATTTTTTTTTTATTTATTTATTTTGGATTTTTTTTTAAAACATGTTTATTTTTATTTTTTTAACTTTTTTACTTTGTCCCAGGGTGGGACATCACTGTAGTTTATCAGATCGCTGGTGTGACAGTGTGCACAGCACTCTGTCACACCAGCGATCGCTCAGGCAGTGCAGCAGGCTTCTCAGTGCCTGCTCTCGGCAGGCACTGAGGTAGCCGCCTCCCTCCAGGACCCCGGCGCCATCTTGGATCCGGGTCCTGGGAGGGAGGAAGCCCTCAGAACAGCGCGATCACATCGCGCTGCTCTGAGGGTCTCAGGGGGGCGCGCAGGGAGCCCCCACCCTGCGCGATCCTCCCCTGTGCCCCCAGTACACCGCGATCATGTTTGATCGCGGTGTGCAAGGGGTTAATGTGCCGGGAGCGGTCCGTGACCGCTCCTGACACACAGTCATGGGTGTCAGCTGTGATAATCAGCTGACACCCGGCCGCGATCGGCTGCGCTCCCCCCGGGAGCGCGTCCGATCGCACGAGACGTACTATCCCGTCCCCGGTCATACGGGCCCAGGTACCATGGACGGGATAGTACGTCCGATGGCAGTAAGGGGTTAAGGTTGAGTCAACAGTGTGATGCAGCAACAAAAAAGGCAAATGCAATTCTAGGATGTATCAACAGAAGCATACAGTCTAGATCACGTGAAGTCATTATTGCACTCCACTCCTCTTTGGTCAGACCTCATCTGGAATACTGTGTCCAGTTTTGGGCACCACATTTTAAAAAAGACATCAACAAACTGGAGCAAGTTCAGAGAAGAGCCACCAGAATGGTGACCGGTCTGCAAACCATGTTCTATGAGGAACGGTTACAGGATTTGGGAATGTTTAGCTTGCAAAAAAGAAGATTGAGAGGAGACTTAATAGTTGTCTACAAATATCTCAAGGGCTGTTACATTGTAGAAGGATCATCTTTATTCTCATTTGCACAAGGAAAGACTAGAAGCAATGGGATGAAACTGAATGGGAGGAGACACAGATTAGATATTAGAAAAAACTTTTTGACAGTTAGAGTGATCAATGAGTGGAACAGGCTGCCACGAGAGGTGGTGAGTTCTCCTTCAATGGAAGTCTTCAAACAGAGGCTGGACAGACATCTGTCTGGATGATTTAGAGAATCCTGCTTTGAGCAGGGGGTTGGACCAGAAGGCCCAGGAGGTCCCTTCCAACTCTACTATTCTATGATTCTATGATTCTAATTGCTCCACATACAAAAGTAGCAGTCATCACTATGAGTTTGCGGTTTCCTACAGATCATAGGAACGCCAAAACAAAAGCTCTCTGTTTAATAGAAAATCTGCCTTTGCTCCCATAGCAACCAATCACAATGCAGCTTTCAGTTCTTATTCTGCTGAGGTCAAATGAAGGATGTGTCCTGATTGGTTGTTATGGACACCACCCCACTATTATGAACTGTGTCTAAGAAAAAAAATCTGTCTTTACTGCCCACAGCAGCCAATTGCAACACAGTATCCATTAATTTGTAACCAATCTAATTACACCAAAATCATCCATGAAAGTTCATTCAAAGGCGTCAAAGTTTGGTGCCCAAAAAACCTACGAAGTCAGTGTTTGTGAAAAACTGTGAGGCTATGTGCACACGTTGCGGATTGTTAGCGTTTTTGCCGCAGTTTTTCACCGCAAAATCGTGGCAAAAACGCTTACCCAACGCAACTAATTATATTCTATGGGATTCCGCAATGCTGTGCACATGCTGCGTGTTTTTTCCGCGGCGGAATCGCATCACGGAAAAATCCGCAGCATGCACATTCTTTTTCCGGAATCGCGGCGATTCCGTCGTCAAAGAAATGCATTGAACCGCTTACTTTCCGCATGTGGCTGTGCCCATCATGCGCAAAGTAAGCGGTTCATGTGCAGATGGTACCCAGGGTCTGGAGGAGAGGAGACTCTCCTCCAGGCCCTGGGTACCATATCCCTGGTAAAACAATAATTAAAATAAAAAATATTGATATTCTCACCTTCCGGCGGCCCCCGCAGTTTTCCCGCCTCTCAGCGACGCTCCCGGAAACTCCCGTTGCCAGGCTTGCTTAGCGACAATGACCCCAGATGACGTAGCGGTCTCGTGTGATGCTACGTCATCTGGGGTCATTGTCGCTAAGCACTCCTGGGAACGTGATTGGCCGGGAGCATCGCTGAGAGGCAGGAAGGCTGCGGGGGCCGCCGGAAGGTGAGAATATCACGATTTATTATTTTTTTTTTATTTTTAACATTAGATCTTGTTACTATTGATGCGGCATAGGCGGCATCAATAGTAAAATGTTGGTCACACTTGTCAAACATATTGTTTGATTCGTGTGACCAACCTGTCAATCAGTTTTAATGCTACAGATCGCTTGGAAAACGCTAGTTTCTGGCGGGAATACGCATACCTCTAAAATGCGTATTTCCCGCGGCAATTCCGCAACGTGTGCACATAGCCTAATGGAATATTTTCCATAGTTTTACTGAGTTCAGTGATCGAAAGTATACAAAAAACACCTCTTACTTTTCAAACAGTTTTACCTTTGCAGACCTGTGTAATCTGTTCAAGTGTGATTTGACAAAATACCCGATCACATCTGGACCAATGTTAGTCTATGGGGCTGTGCATATGTCTGATTTTTTTCCTCAAACTGATCCAATATTAAGATCGCGATCGGCCATGCAAGTTAGTGAGTGTGCATGGAAATCATCAGACTGCACTCGGATGCCATCTGAGTGCAATCCAATTTCCATAGATTGACAAAATTAAGAAGATTGAGAAATTTTTTTCTTCAACTTCTCATCCGAGAGAATCGGATCACACTATGAACACACTATGATCAGATAACAAAAACAAAAATGGGGACAAAAAATGGACTTGGAGGAATATATCATTAATTATTAAAAAAAATGGTGAGGACCCCATAAAAAAATCCCTAACTATTAGGCCATAAAACTTAGCTATTATTTTTATTTAAAATGCATACAGGGTATTCAATTATTGTCCCTAATCTGCATGTATCATTCTATCAATAGTAGCCACTTATATATTCATCTAATGACACCCGAAGGTGCCACTATCAATGGCTGAATAGGACAATTGTTTAAAATCGCAGCACACATCCCCCCAACATGTTTCACCGCATATGCCAGTGTCTCATCCCTTGATGATGCCGCATATGCGGTGAAACATGTTGGGGGGATGTGTGCGATTTTAAACAACTGTCTGATTCAATAATCACCCAGATCAGAGTTTGATCAGAGTGTCATTTGCATAATCGACCCGATACTTTCCGATAAGAGCCTCTACGGATGCCTGCATGAGCCCTTATTATAAGATGTAAATAGAGAATCGTTTTAAAAAAATGGTAATGTTTGTATGTGAAGGTAAGAGAACCAATAGGAAATTAAAGCCACTAAACAGAGTAGTGAATAGCTAGAAACATCTTGTAATTCATTTTAATTTACTGCATAAAAGTGGCATAAATTATATAAATGTACTTCAGTCCTCTTGACAGATGAAGGGCAAAGAATTTAATCCGGCATAGTCTTCATCAAGACTGGTGTACAAAACTCCAATCTTGATGAATTAGGGCCTTAGGATCAACGCTTTATTAAAACAGAATGCAGTTTCTTAACCCCTTCACCACCTTGGGATTTTCCACTTTTGTTTTTTGCTCCCTTTTTGCCAGGGTCATAACTTTTTTTTATTTTTCCATCACTACAGCCAAGTAAGGACTTTGTTTTTTGTGAGACGTGTTGTACTTTTGAGCGACACCATTGATGTGAACATATAATATAAAAAAATTCCAAGTGCGGTGAAATTGGAAAAAAAAAGGGCAATTTCACAATTGGTTTTTTTTTTTACCATGTTCAATAAATGCTAAAACTGACCTGGCCTTATGATTCTCCAGGTCATTAGGAGTTTGCAGATACTGAACATACAGTATACAGGTTCTTTTTTATTTAAGTGGTGAAAAAAAAATCCAAAATTTGTAAAAAAATAAATAAATAAAATGGTGCAATTTTCCAAGACCTGTAGCATGGAATGCATTGAATATTCATTTCTTTTTAGCAGCGGGCACAGGACTTAACTGCAACCACCGGCTCTTGCCTCCTGTGATCCACTGCTCGCCGCTGCCACTCCCCCACCTCCCCAACACAGCCAGAGCAGGTACATCTGGACTATAATATGCACCCCCCATTTTCTTCCACATTTTTGGAGGAAAAAAGTGCGTCTTATAGTCTGAAAAATATGGTAATTCTTTTTATATTTTGATTGGGTGTTTCTGAACGCAGCAATACCAAATATGTGGGGTTTTTTTGTTTTATTTTGAATAGGACAAAAAGGGTGATTTGAACTTTTATATTTTTAAAATATTTTTAAAAACTTTTTATACTTTTTACTTGCTTCAATAATCTGCGTAGGAGACTTGAAGCTGTGATCTTCTGATCGCTTGTGCTGCACAGAGCAGGGCTTTAGTCCTGCTATGTGTAGCAGAAATGCTCCTTTATTTATTTAGATTTTACTCACTTATATAGCACCATTATTTCCACAGCGCTTTACAGATACTGAGCGGCGCTCTTTGCAGATTGGCAATGACAACCACAGGGGTCTCCTGGTGATGTACGTGCAACAGTCAGGAGATGAAGAGGATAATGATCCCCTCTCTGTTGTCCGTGGTTGATGGGAAGGGATGGAGGAAGCAACCTTGAGTATTAGGATATGTGCCCATGTTGCGTTTTTAAGCGTTGTTCCGCAGCGGAAACGCTTATAAAAACGCTAACAAAACGCATCCCATGCAATCCTATGGGATCCCCAACAGTGTCACCAGCAAAGCACCCCCACACCATCACACCACCTCCTCCATGCTTCACGGTGGGAACTAGGCATGTAGAGTCCATCCGTTCACCTTTTCTGCGTGCAAAGCAGTAATCAAAGCAAAAGGTGGCTACTTTGAAGAACCTAGATTATAAGACATATTTTCAGTTGTTTCACACTTTTTTGTAAAGTGTAATGTATAATTCCACGTGTTAATTCATAGTTTTGATGCCTTCAGTGTGATTCTACAATTTTCATAGTCATGAAAATACAGAAAAATCTTTGAATGAGAAGGTGTCAAAGGATAAAAGAAGAACAGCATACCAATCCGGGTGAAGATCAGATCATGTCTTTATTTCCATATTGCCAAGTGCGACGTTTCAACCTCCATAGGTCTTTTTCAAGCATATCCTTTGATATGTTTTGTCCTCCTGGGTCCGGAGGACTAGAACGTGCATCCATTGACTGTTGTGCTGTCAGCCACATTTGGCTAATTTTTGAATGAGAAGGTGTGTCCAAACTTTTGGTCTGCACTGTATATATACATAGACAAGGTCACATGTGCTGTATGACAGGGTAGATATGTGTCACGTAGGTTGCCATCTTCCGTGATGTGAAGCCCATAAGTTTCGTTCCAGCATGCTATGTGCTGAGAGGGTTAACCAGTCATTACAATGGTTTGGGGTTTTTGTGAGTAGGTGTAAGGCTGTGGTTCCACCCAAAGCCCTGCCCCCTTTTGAACGCGCGCTCTTTCCGGATGTGTTCAGGACACCTCCGGAACACATCCTGAATGATCGCAGGGCTGCATAGCCCTGTGTTATTTCCCTTGCGGCGACGCAGCGTCGCCGCAAGGGACTAGGACATGCTGCGGTCTGAAAAGACGCGCCGCATGTCCGGAAACACAGGTCTTCCGCCTGCGTGTTTTATAGCATAGTGGAGACGAGATTTCTTGAAATCCCCTCCACTATGCTGTAACATCTGGACGCTGTGTGTTTGACGCTGAGCCAACGCACAGCGTCAAACACGCAGCTAATCCGGACTGTTTCCTGATAGTGGAAACATACCCTTAGGGTGAGTTTCCACGATCAGTAAACGCTGCGTGTTTGGCGCTGTGCGCTGGCGCAGCGCCAAACACGCAGCGTCCAGATGTTACAGCATAGTGGAGGGGATTTCAAGAAATCCCGTCTCCACTATGCGTAACAACACGCAGACGGGAGACCTGCGTAAACGGACATGCGGCGCGTCTTTTCAGACCGCAGCATGTCCTCGCGTGTTGCGGCGACGGTGCGTCGCCGCAACAGAATTTAACACAGGGCTATGTAGCCCTGCGTTCTTTCCGGAGGTGTTCCGGAGGTGTCCTGAACACCTCTGGAAAGAGCGCGCGTCAGAAAGGGGGCGGGGCTTAGACAGAGCGGAATTTCCGCTCCGTCCAAAGCGCTGTGGTTCCGGACCGTGGAACCACAGCCTCAGAGATGGGCGGGAAGCCTACTCACTATGTATCCATCTCAAGGGTGTGATTTGGGAAGCTACTGTGTTTTTTTTCGCTGTCCTGTGTTTGGAGAGGAAAGTCTCCAGCCAGTGGTTCCAGGTGGAGCTGAACACTAATTGTTTCTGAGCCGGCGAATCCCGCAGATTCATTATGTGCTAATTTTTAGAAAAAAACAAGATGGATGTTACCAATGATACCACTATATGAGGGTAAAAATCATCTTACTGATAATCATCAACCACGACTGAACCAACATCAATATTACTATCAATACTGTAATATAAAAGACAAATAATAACTGTCCATAACAGATATTGCCGGTATATACAGTAGTTTTCTCATCATCACAAATGGATAAAATGGCAATGTCATTGTAAAAAAAAAGTAACTTTGCAATTTACCTCTTTAGGCCGGGGTCACACTGGCGACAGAATCGGACGACTGCAATACGATGAAAAATCGTATTGCAGTCTGCCCTATGTTGATCTATGGAGCAGCTCCCAGTATCCGATTTTTTGTGGTCCGTTTTAAACGTCCGTGTGCAATCGCAGCATGCTGCGATTGTCACCGATTGTGGGTCGACTATCGCCAATGCAAGTCTATGGGAGCGATGAAAAATCGGATTACAAACGGACCGCACGTGTGACTTGCGATTAAATCGCATCACTATCCCAGGTGTCAGGAAATTGCATCAGGTAATTGCCAGGAAGGGCTGACATGCTAATTAGGCTACGAAAATTCAAACCCAAAGAGGAAACCGCCTCCACGGAGTCCAGAACCATGGCCAGTCACATCAATGTGGAGATGTTGATCGTTCTGGTCCAGGAGAGGCCAGAACTTTGGGACCAGCGGGATCCAAATTATTCGAACCGGTCGCGGAAGGACGCGGCTTGGAGGAGAATATGTGGACAGATGTTCCGGGATTTTAGCGACAGGTCTAGGGAGGAGCAAGAACGCATTAGTAAGTAACGACTTGAAACCGCTTACAATACTGTTTGATTACTCAGTATGTACCAACAACAATGTGTTATAATGTCCCTGTACCCTTATATGTGAACCCGAAATGTGTTGAATTAATAAGTTATTCCTGTTGAACCCCCAATGCTATGTGAGAAATCCAAGCACATGTAATATTTAGCTCCTGTATAATTGTCAAAACAGGGGCCAAAAAAAAAAAATGCAAGTTCAAAAACTGTAACTTAAAAAGTCCACAGACTAAAAACATGTAGAGGTAACGTTTCGAGCCTGCAATGGGTGTTTCTCAAACCTTAAGGAACATAACTCAAAAGGAACAGAGGAGGGCACTATGGGATATGATAATTTCCAAACGCTCCATCCCATATATACGAGAATCACACAGGGCAGGGACCAACTGAAGGTCCTGGTATGATGAATGTTCAGGTGCCGTCTGTGTTGGTGTGATATTTAGGTCCTACTGCAATGGTCGCCAAATTAAAGTTTCACATTTTGCCGGACACAATAAATGCGTAGGTGAACTACTTAATATGTGTCCCTTTAGTTAATTCCATTGCTGTGTGCCAAATAAATGCTAATTATTGTGACACATATGTCATACAGCTTTCTATGTATGACCCCTTGTAATATTAAATTGTTATTTTACCTACATACAATTTGTATTGCTGTTCTATACCCCTATAACAGGTTAAAAAAGTAATATATTGCTGTTTTCCTTTATTTTTTTGTAAAATACATTACAAGGGCACATAATTTAAAAATGTTATTGTATCTGTTAATTTTTCAGCCTCAGATGTTACAAGACGTTGGCGCAGCTGTAGAGACTGCTACAGGAGAGAGAGACAGCTGAGGGGGCGCAGTGGGGCAGCAGCAAGCACTAAGCGCAAATATGTGTATTTTGATCGACTTAATTTTCTTGCTCCAGCTCTGGATTTGCGACCGTAAGTTCATGTCTGTACAAAGTTTCTATGATTTTTAATGAATAAATTGTAATCAATTTTTCATATTCTCTAGCACCGAGTCAAACCTTACAGACAGAGAGCCAGCTTCTGACTCGGGAAGGCAGTTATCGACCCTGTGGGGGATGTTGAGGAGGCTGGCCCATCATCAGCAGCAAGTGCAGCAGCAGCATCACCACCACCACCACCACCAGCAGTGGAGTCTGAGAGATTGGCTCTACAGTCGCAAGACCCTCCCCTGAGCAGCAGCCCTGGTAGGCCCCTGGATGTGGCTTCGCCTACAGCAGATGTTGCACGGCGACCCAGGCGTAGAAGAGAAGGAGTTGGTTCTGTCACAAGGAGGCAGGTGGACCGAGGAGTGCTGGACTATTTGTCCACTGTAGCTAATGATGATGGTGAGGAGGGATTTTGCCGCAGTCTGGCCCGTTACCTCCGGCGATTCCAAGACAGCACATACTGCGGATCAGAAGTGCACTGCATATTGTGTTGGATGCTGGAACACCGCCTAATGATCCAACCAACCTACTCAATTATCTTGATAGATGGGTGGTTGGTCCCGAAAATGTATTTAGATTGTTGGGTCCAAATCCCTCACAATCTGCATCAGCCTCTGATCCTCCTCCTCATCATCATCCTCCTCCTCCACCTCCTTCTTGTGTCCAACAGAACCCAACTCCTCCTCCTCATCCTACTGCAGCTTCTTCTCTATACGGAGCTAACCAGATCCAAGCCATGGCACAGAGTGCACAGTCACAATATGCCCACTCGACCATACCCAATGTTCAATGCTGGCCACAACATGGGTATGGTCGACATGGGCATTTTGGAGGCTATAGTGTAAGTGGGCAGTCATATTATGACTACCCACAACAGTTCCCAAACTTACCATACCCAAACCCACATCCAGAGCAAGCCAGAAGCATGCAGCAAACTGTTCAGTCAGCCACCACTCATGGTGACACAGTGGCTGGAGAACAGTCTAGCCAGCCCTCCCAAGCTGGACTTCCACCTTCACCACCACACACCTACCAGCAGTTATAGGTGTTAAATGTATTTATAATGTTTATGTTTTAAGTTATCAAATTTACCTTTGTTTTACTGCTGAGAAGTTATCAGCAAATATGTTGAAAAAACCTAGGGACACATTAGTCCTTTACCATTATGTTTAAAGCCACTAAACATAACAGCAGACATAAAAAAATATTGAAGTGGCATTGATTGTATGTGATTATTATTTCAAAAGGTGATGGGCTGCGTAACTTACACACAACATGACAAGAAAAAAATCACAACATATACAATAAAGTGAGAAGAAATATCTTTATGACTGAGTAACTGTCAGTATTCCGGGTTTTCTAGGTAACTTTGTCAATGATTTTGCCCTTTGTTAAGATGGAGTTTGCTGTTTTCTGTGCCCTACTTCCTGTTCGTTTGTTTAAAACCCGGCTCAGGTGCTGGCTTCACTGCTGGAATATTCTGCTTCTGTTTCACTGCAACCCAGCTGCTTGTTCCTCACAGATCGTTGTGTATTTACCAGGGAAGTGCATAACCAGGTTATCTTCAGGTGTTTCTCTGCCACAGCAGTTTCTACCCATGGCTCTGGACATTCTCTGCATATGTAAGTTGCACAAAGTACTGTGTTGTCACTAAACTGTTGATTTGGGAATTTAACCCTTGGTTCACTCCATCTGATAAGAACTGTGTTTCTGAACTGTTGCTGTTTAACCCTTTGCGCATTACCTCTGGTGAGAGCTGTTGGAACTATTACTGGAACCTTACTGACTTATGAACTTGTTGTTGGACTTCACTGAATTAAGCCACAACTGAGATTAACTTGTTCCTGGACCTCCCTGTGTTTTCTGCATACCTGGATTTGACTCTTCACACACCAGCAGGGTGTAAGTCCAGCCACGTTACCCGTTCATCAGACTTACCTTGTGGTCACATTTGTGTGAGGACTCCGTCATAAGAACTTTACCACCCTCGCTATAGAGGTTCAAGGACTTATATATCCGGATTCATATAACTGGACTTGTGTATATATATATGGACTCATTGCATGTCACTACGGGTTGTTTGAATATTGTTTTTGGGGGTTTTGCTGTTTCACAAATACATTATTTGCATTCAAAGAAACCCGTCTCTGATTGTTCATTGCCCCACGCTATCAGAATCCTCGAGTTCCTACAATAGTATTACAGGATATTCCAGCCTAAAAAAGAGGATTCTGCTGGGGCAATGACGGAGACACGGGCAGACAAACTGTTCACCATTGTTAACTCTTTGCAGCAGGAGGTGTCGGCTGCACTCAATCAAATTAGAGACTTGGAGTCTCGGTTAACCACAATGCACAGGGGTTTGGTCAGGCTCTCCAAGATCTACGTTCTAGGTTAGGAGTCATGGAGGCCTTACCTACTGAGCCTACCTCATCCACCAGTATGCCCAAATTGCCTCCATTCCGTTTTAATGGTGACCGAAGTCAATTCCGTGGGTTTGTTAATCAATGTATATTATTTTTTGATGTACATGCCTCTTACTACCGGTCTGATAGATCTAAGGTTCTATGTATTATTATGTTGTTGACATCACGTGCACTGGCTTGGGCAAATCCTATGGTTGAAAGTCATGATACCCGTCTAAATAATTTGGACAATTTTCTGGCAGCCATGGCGCAAATGTTCGACGATCCCAACCGCCGTGCTACCGCTGAATCTGCCTTGCTTTCCTTACGCCAGGGGAAACGGTCAGTCATAGAATATGTTACTGAATTTAAAAGGTTAGTGGTGGACACCCAGTGGGAAAACAATGCTTTATTACCAATCTTTAGAAAAGGTTTGTCAAATGTAATCAAGGATGAGCTAGCTCGTTCAGAGTCTCCACAGGAGTTTGAATTGTTTATACAGCACTGTGTACGTATTGATACCGTTTAACTGAACGCAGACAAGAAAAATGGGCCGCTGTAAATCGCATTACTAATTACTCTCTTCCGTCCAGGGAAACCACAGGCAAAAACCCGCGAGAGGCTGAGGAGGTGCCTATGCAGGTGGACTCACTGCAGAGACGTGAGAATAATGAACGCCGCGAACACCGTTTCCGTGAGCGCTTATGTTTCTATTGTGGTCAATCGGACCATTTCCTCATCAATTGTCCTAAATGTCCTAGGCGACCCAACAAGGTGTTGGCGGTAGTAGGAGATTATGATAACACAGACGCTGAGTCTGAAGTTTCAGAAACCAGTCTACATCTAGATGCGGTTTTTCCCCCAATACTGATGCCGACTTCCCCTAAAGATCACGGGGAGAAATATTCACATTGTTCTCTTCCTATACAGATTCAGTGGGAGGAACAGTGGATATCAAGTTCTGCCATGATAGACTCTGGAGCAGGTGGGAATTTCATGGATTCTTCTTTTGCAGAGAAACATGGTATAAAGACACAACTAAGAGCTTCACCAATCACTATGGAAACGGTGGATGGTTCCCCATTAGTTTCTGGACCAGTAGATCGGGAGACAGTGCCTCTGGAGTGTAAGATGGAACCAGACCATCAAGAAACACTTTCATTCATGTTAATATCTTCTCCTCATTTTCCTGTAATTTTAGGAATTCCCTGGTTACGGTCACAAAATCCAATCATCAATTGGGAAACCAAGGAGATAACCTTTCTCCCGAAGTGCAGTTCTACCATCAGTCCAACTGTAGCGGCTCCAGTTACCCAGAACTTGGAAGAGGTGATACATGTACCTACTCTCCCTCTGATTTATCAGGAATTCTCAGACATTTGTGATAAAAGGAAGGCAGATCAACTTCCCCCACATAGACCGTATGACTGCCCCATAGAATTGCTTCCTGGAGCAGCGATTCCTTTCGGCCATGTTTACCCGTTGGCGGCTCCGGAATTAAAATCTTTACGAGAGTATATAGATGAGAATTTAGCCAAGGGGTTTATCCGACCATCTTCTTCACCAGCGGGAGCTCCAATATTCTTTGTAAAGAAGAAGGATGGTACTCTAAGACCCTGCATTGACTACCGGGAGTTAAATAAGGTAACCATTCGTAACAGGTACCCGTTGCCCCTAATTCCAGAATTGTTGGAAAGAGTTCGCCAGGCCAAAGTATTTACCAAATTAGATCTTCGTGGGGCATATAATTTACTCCGTATACGGCCCGGAGACGAATGGAAGACAGCTTTTAGATGCCGGTATGGACATTTTGAATATTTGGTGATGCCATTCGGACTCTGTAACGCTCCTGCTGCTTTTCAACATTTAGCCAACGACATTTTCAGGGATTTATTGGACCAATATGTGGTAATTTACCTTGATGACATCTTAATCTTTTCTGACTCCTTACAGGAACATCAGGAACATGTCAAGACCGTACTTAGACGTTTGAGAGATAATCATTTGTATATCAAACTCGAAAAGTGTGAGTTCCATTGTTCTGAAATTCAATTTTTGGGCTATGTTATCTCGCCTCAGGGATTGAATATGGAGTCCAGCAAGATCCAGGCAATCTTGGACTGGCCGGTACCAGGAAACATTAAGGAGGTACAACGATTCATTGGCTTTGCTAACTTTTATAGACGGTTTATCCGAAATTTTTCAGAAATTGTCCGTCCCATCACTCTCCTCACCAAGAAGGGGAAGAAGTTTGAATGGTCTTCGCAAGCTCAGGAAGCCTTTGATCGCCTGAAGGGTTGTTTACCACAGCTCCAATATTGATGCATCCGGATCCTGCACAGCCTTTTATCGTGGAGGTGGACGCGTCTGACTGTGCATTGGGAGCTATCCTCTCACAACGTACCGGAGACAAGGTTTGCTGCACCCGTGTGCCTTCTTCTCTCGTAGGTTATCTTCTGCAGAACTGAACTATGATGTGGCAGATAAGGAACTTTTGGCAATTATTTCTGCCTTTAAGGAATGGAGACACCATTTGCAGGGGGCAACTCAGCAGGTAGTAGTACTCACGGATCATCGCAATTTGGAATTCCTTAAGTCTGCCAGATGTCTTTCTCCTCGACAAGCTAGGTGGAGTTTGTTCTTGAACCAGTTTAATTTTATTTATTTCGTACCGCCCAGGTTCACGTAATGGGAAAGCTGACGCATTATCCCGAATCCATACCGTGGATTCCGTGCCTGGGACCCCGTCGAAGACCATCTTGTCGGAGGCCAATTTCGTTGGAGTGCTCCGGAACCGGGACTTGTGGCAGGAGATCAAGCTGGCCTATGACGGTGACGTATTTCTTGCAGCTCCACCTGACAATGTGAATCTTGTCCTTCGGAATGGTGTGTGGCTTAGAGATCGATGTATTTATGTCCCAGAGGCTGTAAGACTTCGAGTTCTCAGATTGGTCCACGACTCTAAATTGGCTGGTCATAGGGGGGTACAGAAGACGCAGGAATTGTTAACTCGTTTTTTTTGGTGGCCTACCTGCTTGAAGGATGTGAATGACTATGTCCGCTCTTGTGAAGTTTGTGCCCGGTACAAGGTTCCTCGTGTTTCACCTACTGGTCTTCTTAAACCGCTACCTGTACCGTCTCGCCCTTGGGGTCTATTTCGATGGACTTTATTGTGGAGTTACCCACCTCTGGTGGTAAAAATACTATTTTGGTGGTAGTAGATCGTTTAAACGAAAGCTGCTCATTTCATTCCGTGTGCTGGTCTTCCCTCAGCTACAGAGACAGTAGATCTAGTTATCCAGAACATTTTCCGGCTGCATGGGGTACCAGATGACATCATTTCTGACCGGGGAATACAATTTACCTCTAGATTTTGGAAAGGATTTTGTTCTGCGCTCCACATTAATGTTGCTTGTCTTCTGCATACCATCCTCAGACCAACGGCAGACCGAACGACAAATCAAACTTTGGAGCAATATCTACGCTGTTACGTCAGTCATTTGCAGGACGATTGCTGAAGCTACTTCCTCTAGCGGAATTTTCGTACAACAACTCCCAAAGCAGTTCCACGAAGGGAACGCCTTTTTTTGCCAACCTGGGTTATCATCCAAATATTTTGCCTAGGTCTCCGTTACGATTTCGGTACCAGCGGTTGAAGACAGAGTGACGGCGTTTTCAACGTAATCTTGAAGTTTTGAAGGACTCCCTGACCACAGCACAGGAGCGTTACAAAAAGTCGGCCGATAGATTCCGGAAACCAGCACCTATGTATAAGGTAGGAGACTCAGTTTGGTTGTCCACCAAGAATCTAAAATTGGGTGTTCCTTCGCAGAAACTGGGACAGAAATTCATCGGTCCATTCAAGATCACGGGATTGTGAGCTCTGTTGCCTGTCGGTTGAAGCTACCACGGACTTTAAAGGTACACCCAGTATTTCATGTTTCCTTATTAAAACCATCTCTCCTAACACATTTCAGGACGTATCGTACCTCCCCCTCCACCAGTGTTGGTTTGATGGCGAAGAACAATTCGTGGTACAGGAGATTGTTAATTCGAGACTTCATAGAAACCGGCTTCAGTATCTAGTTAGATGGCAAGGTTACTCTCCTGAAAATGATTCTTGGGAACCAGTAAGTAACATCAATGCGCCTCTGAAGATTGCTCAGTTTCATCGGAGATACCCGGACAGGCCTGGTCCAGGACCGTCCGGAGGCCGTCTTTAGGGGGGGAGTAATGTCAGTATTCCGGGTTTTCTAGGTAACTTTGTCAATGATTTTGCCCTTTGTTAAGATGGAGTTTGCTGTTTTCTGTGCCCTACTCCTGTTCGTTTGTTTAAAACCCGCTCAGGTGCTGGCTTCACTGCTGGAATATTCGCTTCTGTTTCACTGCAACCCACTGCTTGTTCCTCACAGATCGTTGTGTATTTTACCAGGAAGTGCATAACCAGGTTATCTTCAGGTGTTTCTCTGCCACAGCAGTTTCTACCCATGGCTCTGGACATTCTCTGCATATTAAGTTGCACAAAGTACTGTGTTGTCACTAAACTGTTGATTTGGGAATTTAACCCTTTGTTCACTCCATCTGATAAGAACTGTGTTTCTGAACTGTTGCTGTTTAACCCTTTGCGCATTACCTCTGGTGAGAGCTGTTGGAACTATTACTGGAACCTTACTGACTTATGAACTTGTTGTTGGACTTCACTGAATTAAGCCACAACTGAGATTAACTTGTTCCTGGACCTCCCTGGTTTTCTGCATACCTGGATTTGACTCTTCACACACCAGCAGGGTGTAAGTCCAGCCACGTTACCCGTTCATCAGACTTACCTTGTGGTCACATTTGTGTGAGGACTCCGTCATAAGAACTTTACCACCCTGCTATAGAGGTTCAAGGACTTATATATCCGGATTCATATAACTGGACTTGTGTAATATATAGGGACTCATTGCATGTCACTACGGGTTGTTTGAATATTGTTTTTGGGGGTTTGCTGTTTCACAAATACATTATTTGCATTCAAAGAAACCCGTCTCTGATTGTTCATGCCCCACGCTATCAGAATCCTCGAGTTCCTACAATAGTATTACAGTAACATAGCCACACTACATGTCTAATAATGCCTCCTCTTGCCAGGCAGTAGCACCCTCAGGGACACAAAATATTGAGTGAAAAACATCACGTACTTTTATGCCTGAAGGTGGCGACGGGATGGATGGGTGGTGACATAGGCAAAGACACATTCACAGAGGTTAATTCACCCACATGTTGAGAGGATGTCATGTTGCATCGCCACGAAGATCGTCGCGGGTTGCACATTCTGACTTCTCACAGTTTGAGTTGCTGTTTCTTTGTGTTTGGCAGTTGGGGAGTTAATTCTGTCTGTGCTCATTCTGGGACTGGGTGCAGTTTCTTCCGGCTGCAATTAATTATTTGTTGTTTTGGTTTCCTTTAAATCTCTGGTTGTCTGTGTTGGGAGTTGCCAGTGAAATTCTTCATGCAGACCACAGATAGGATTGTATCTTTTATAGACTTAAGTTAAAGAGCTCCTTAGTTGTTTAAAGCTCACCTTGCTTAGAGTTTAAATATCCCAGATCATTATGTTCCTTCTGTGTTTGAGTGTGTATGCAAGTCTGTGTTTTCTCCAGTCTGTCTTATATGTCTAATCTGTGTATTTAGCAGAGATCAGCCATATCCCTTTGGTGGTAATCAGAATCCTTCTTAGGACTGATTACAGGGTTCAGGGACTGATAGAGACGGGGGTTTAGGCTGGAGACTTGGACCTCTGAACCATTATCAGTACCTCCAAGGTGAGGGATTAGTTAGGACCCCAGTTTAGGGTCAGGTTAGACCCCCGGCCTCCTCTTTCCTGTGACAGTGTATCAAGTCCTCAAGATTAACCCTGAGTTAAAACGGATATCGTGTCAGGTAAATCTATTCTATATTTACATGCTGATGTTGCTAATCTATATGTTGTATAGAGTGTTGTTCTTTTAAGAATAGTTTACTGACATCGTACACATATAAATAAAAACCGCGTGACATTTTCACTGGCCCATAAAATTATTCCCCAGTTGCCAATGGATCCAGTAGCCCAGCTGGCTCTGCAGTTGCAGGGATTATCCATGGAGCTGACGGACATTAAGTCCAAAGTTTTGTCTCCCTCGGAGCAAACCAGATTTGAACCTAAGTAGCTCTCCCGGACAGGTTCACTTGGGCGAGACAAATTTTTTACCTTCAGGGAAGCATGTAAATTGTATTTTCGGCTTCGGCCTCGATCATCAGGGAGTGAAGAGCAGAGAGTGGGGAAATTTTTATCTCGCTCCTACAAGGGGACCCTCAATCCTGGGCCTTCTCCCTTCCTCCGGGATCCCCGGCTCTACAGTCAGTAGATCGATTTTTTCTGCCCTGGTTTGGTATATGATGACCCAGATCGGGTCTCTCTTGCTGAGACAAAATTACGTAAATACAGCAGGGAGATCGTCCGCGGAAGAATTTTGCTTCTGATTCCGTAGATGGCCACAGATACTCAGGGAATGACCCAGCTCTTAGGAGCCAGTTTTGTCATGGGCTTTCTGACAAATTAAAGACGTTTTGGCTCAGTATGATTCTCCTCCATCACTGGAGGCTGCTATGGGCCCCAGCTATCCGTACTGATAGACGGCTCCGGGAGAGGTGCGAGGTAACTCCGCCCCCTGTTGTTACTCCACCTACTACTAAAGTCCCTTATGTTGAGGTTCCCCTTGTCTGTTCGGAGGAGCCTATGCAGTTGGGAGGGACATCATTTCGTAGAGGGGATTGGCGGTACGCCGCAGGACTAGAAGGTGTTTCTTCTGCGGGAAAAGAGGGACATTTTGTTGGGGGTGTCCATCCCGTGCCTTGTTGAGCAAAAAGTCTCCGGAAAACTGTTAATCCCAGGTTGTGTGGTGGACGACAACCTGGGAGTATGTATTCGTCCGCTAGTTCTTCTCAGTTCCTTGTACCAGTGGAGGTGGTGGTTGGTAGAGAGTGGAGAGATTTTTTTGTTCTTCTTGATAGTGGTCCGGGGCTAATCTGGTTGACGCTCAGTTTGCTCAGGCTCAAGGTATGCTCTATGTATTGGTCAAACCGATCCCTATATTCTCCATTGACGCCAGGCTTCTCGCCAAGGTAGCTTTGTTCATGAGGTTCATAACATTGACCTTCGGGTAGGGGCAATACATAGGGAACTATTATCTTGTTATGTGTTGGAGGGTCTACCTACTCCTATTGTGTTGGACTTCCTTGGTTGGTTAAACATAACCCTGTGATTAATTGGCAGTCCAGAGATATAAGCCAATGGGGGGATTTTGCAAAAGTAACTGCATGAACACAGTCATCAGTGCTCGTGCCTAGTACTTTGCCTCCTTTTTGGAGGACTTTGGGGATGTGTTCTCTGAAGGGTGTCAGGAGTTGCCTCCTCATCGCGTGTATGACTGCTCTATTAATTTACTTCCTGATGCTAATTACCTAAAGCTAGGTTATATAACCTTTCTGGTCCTGAGAGGCAGGCTAATGAAAGATTATATTTCGGAAAGTCTGGCCAAAGGGCATATTAGACCTTCATCTCCCCAGTGGCCGCGGGGTTCTTCTTTGTGAAGAAAAAAGATGGAGCCTACCCCTGCTTGGATTTCCGCGAACTTAAATCGGATTACTGTTCGAGATCCGTATCCACTCCCTCTGATTCCTATCTCTTCAATCAATTGTTGGCGCCAAATGGTTTCTCTAAATTGGATCTCAGGGGGCGTATAATCTGATTAGGATAAAAGAGGGGGATGAGTGGAAACGCGTTTAACACGCCGGAGGGACATTATGAGAACCTTGTCATGCCTTTGGTCTGACTACTGCACCAGCAGTATTCCAACATTTTGTTAATGACATTTTTCGTCATCTGGGGGCTGTTTGTGGTCGTATATTTGGATGACATTTAATTTACTCACCAGATCTTGTGTCTCACCAGGAGCATGTGAGACAGTGTTGCAGATCTTGCGAGACAATAAACTATACGCCAAACTGGAAAAGTGTGTATCGCCGTACAGGAACTTCAGTTTTTGGTTTCTTGGTGTCAGCCTCCGGTTTCCGTATGGACCCTGAAAAGGTGAGAGCAGTGCTTGAATGGGATCACCAGAGGATCTTAAGGCTCGCAGCGTTTTTGGGGTTTGCTAACTACTACCGAAATTATTTGTAATTTTCTCATCTGTTGTCAAACCTCTCACTGACATGACAAGAAAAGGGACGGATTTTTTCTAAATGGTCGGACAAAGCTTGCCAAGCTTTTTCCTCTTTGAAAAAATGTTTTGCTTCGGCACCCGTTCTCATCCAACCAATGCATCACAGCCGTTCGTTGTGAGGTGGACGCGTCTGACGTAGGGTGGGTGCAATATTGTCCCAGGGTCCGTCCCCTGGTAAATGGCATCCGTGCGCTTTCTTTTCTAAAAAATTGTCGTCCGCCGAAAGGAATTATGATATCGGCAATAGGGAACTTGGCCATTAAGTTGGCTTTTGAAGAATGGCGTCACTTTTTGGAGGGGGCATCCACCCGGTCACCGCATTACTGATCACAAGAACCTGCTGTATTTGGAATCGCTAAGCGTCTGAATTCCAGACAAGCTCGATGGTCGTTGTTTTTTACCAGGTTAATTTTGTTGTCACTTATTTTGCCCTGGATCTAAGAATGTAAGCGGATGCCTTGTCTCGCAGTTTTCCCAGGGGCCGGGAAAATGGATGACCGCGATTCCTATCCTTCAGGAGGGGGTGGTAGTGTCGGCTCGTATGTTCTAGCTGAGGAGGAGGTGTTAGAGGCTCAGGGGGACCGCTCCTGCAGGACCTCCAGGGAGACTGTTTGTCCCAAACATTTGAGACAAAAGGTATTGAGGCACATCATAATTCTGCTTTAGCAGGACATCCAGGGAGTAAGGCTACTTTAGATCTCCTTTCTCGCCGGTTTTGGTGGCCTAACGTTAATAAAGATGTTTTAAACTTTTGTCGCGTCCTGTGGGTTTGTGCTCGCTCTAAGACCCCTCATACCCGTCCGTCTGGGACCCTCTTACCCTTGAACTTCCGGGCGTCCATGGGACTCATTTGTCTATGGACTTCATCACGACCTTCCTCAGTCGTCAGGGAAACTGTCATACTGGGGGGGTTGTTGACAGGTTCAGTAAATGGCACATTTCATTGCTCTTCTGCCCTCCCTAATGCTAAAACTCTGGCGCAGGGTGTTCATTGGGGAGATTGTGAGACTTCATGGGTTGCCTTCTATGTGGTGTCAGATAGGGGGTCTCAGTTTTGTTCCAGTTTTGGAGGGCATTTTGTTTACGTCGGGGATGCAATTGTCATTTTTCCTTCGCTTTTCATTCGCAGACCAATGGTCAGACAGAGCGTCTGAATCAAAGCCTAGAGACTTATCTTCGGTGTTTTGTCTCAGAGAACCAGGAGGACTGTCTTCTTTCTTGCCTCTGGCAGAGTTCGCTCTTACAACAGGCGGAGCGAGTCCCACTGGTAAGTCCCCCCGTTTTTTGGGGCATTGGTTTCATCCCCAGTTTTGTAC
Source organism: Oophaga sylvatica (assembly GCA_033576555.1). Taxonomy (NCBI): domain Eukaryota; kingdom Metazoa; phylum Chordata; class Amphibia; order Anura; family Dendrobatidae; genus Oophaga; species Oophaga sylvatica. Next base: position 91,698,934 of record JARQOD010000002.1, on the reverse strand, counting down.
ATTCAATGGGGGGGGCCCTTCTGGGTTTCTGAGGAGGAGCGTTTCTCGTCGTCACTTGCTTCAGTGTGGAGAGGTGTATTGAATAATCTGAGTGCTATGGGAACCGTTATAAACGTATGGCTGATAGGAGGAAAGTTTCTGGTCCAACTTAATGTGAACGATCTGGTATGGTTGTCTACCAGAATATAAAACTAAAGTTCCCTCCTGGAAGCTGGGCCCCAGATTCATCGGCCCGTACAGGATCATTTCCATAATTAATCCTGTGGCATTTCGTCTGGACCTCCCTCCTACGTTTAAAATTCATAATGTGTTCCACAATCATTACTTAAGAGGTAAGTGGCCCCATTCCATACCATCACCTCTACCTCCTCCCCAGTGGTGGTCAATGGTAACTTGGAGTTTCAAGTGTCAAAGATCATGACTCACGTCTGAATCGCCGGTCCCTTCAGTACTTGGTGCATTGGAAGGGGTATGGCCAGAGGAGAGGACGGGGTTCCTCGTCTGACATTAACAGCAGATCGTTGGTGCGGACCTTCCACAGAACTCACCCGGGCAAACCTGGCCCTGAGGGTCCGGAGGCCCCGTAGAAGGGGGGTACTGTCATGTGTGCATCGCCATGAAAGATCGTCGCGGTTGCACATTCGACTTCTCACAGCTGAGTTGCTGTTTCTTTGTGTTTGGCAGTTAGGGATTAATTCTGTCTGTGCTCAGTCTGGGACTGGGTGCAGTTTTCTTTCCGGCTGCAATTTAATTATTTGTTGATTGGTTTTCCTTTAAATCTCTGGTGTCTGTGTTGGGAGTTGCCAGTGGAAATTCTTCAGCAGACCACAGATATGGATTTGTATCTGTATAGACTTAAGTTAAAGAGCTCCTTAGTTTGGTTTAAGCTCACCTTGCTTAGAGTTTAATATCCCAGATCATTTATGTTCCTTCTGTGTTTGAGTGTGTATGCAAGTCTGTGTTTTCTCCAGTCTGTCTTATATGCTAATCTGTGTATTTAGCAGAGATCAGCCCATATCCTTTGGTGGTAAATCAGAATCCTTCTGGACTGATTACAGGGTTCAGGGACTGATAGGAGACAGGGTTAGGCTGGAGACTTGGACCTCTGAACCATATCAGTACCTCCAAGGTGAGGGATTAGTTAGGACCCCAGTTTAGGGTCAGTTAGACCCCCGGTCCTCCTCTTTCCTGTGACATGTATCAAGTCCTCAAGATTAACCCTGAGTCAACGGATATCGTGTCAGGTAAATCTATTCTATATTTACATGCTGATTTTTGCTAATCTATATGTTTGTATAGAGGTTGTTCTTTTAAGAATATTTACTGACATCGTACACATATCATAAGACCGCGTGACAGAGGAGCATTCAGGATTCTACAAAAATTATGTAGGACCACACAATGCTTTAAGGACCACATTAACATTATCTTCACTCATTGAATTGCAGATTGAAGTACCCGCCATTTAGCACAAAGAATTCCAAATGTGCACTCCACCAACGCCGAGCACGTGACAGCCGACAATTAAATATTCTACGCCGATGGGTGAGAATAGCGACGGGGATATGGCCTCATACATTACGGCTTAATTGAAAGGCCTCATCCGCTACTATAACATAAGGCACATGTTCTGGAATAGAGTCAGTAATTGACTTGCTGGAGGTAGGTCCAGTTGGTTATTGCGTATCCGCCTACCCCATTATGGAAGTAGGGAAGACTCTTGAGTCTCCAGTCCTTCCATAGGCACCAATGTCTACAATTATAAACATGTAGTTGTGTCGACCAAGGCCAACAAAACAACAGAAAAATATTGTTTGTAATTGAAGAATTGGAGCCTGAGTTAGGAGGTTTACGAACCGTATGTGCTTTGCCGTCCAGGGCTCCTAAAACAGTGTGGAAACTGGCAATTTTCTGCAAAACCCTGTGCTATCCTCAACCAGTCACTCATTTTGGGTTCAGGCATGACTTCTTCATGTAGTCTGTTCCAAATTTCCACACAAGTTGACCGAACAATGCCAGAAATTGTTGATCTGCCTATTAGGAACTCTAGTGCAGAGCAGCGTAGGACATGCCAGTAGAAAGGAACCTGTAACACACATAGAAAATGGACAAATCAGTTTTACAAAAAAAACAGCATTCACAACACTTACAATGCTTGAGTTTGTTACAGCACACATGGTGGAAATTAGATTACAAGCCATGGCTTCTGTAGAATAGACCATAGTCAATAATTGACATAGCTAAGGTTGAGAAATACATTACACACATTATAAGTTTACAAGAACTGTGCTCCAACACTTGCTAAGTGAGTATGTGAGGAAAACATCATCAACATATCGTTGACACACATACCTTATTGTTAGGAGTAGACGTTCCTCGGCAGAAATTGCTTTTCTCATCCTGGTGTCATGAAATGTAATCCCAGGGCGCACAATTTCAAGCAGCGATCAAAGGTAGCTATGCTCATTCGACAATATAGGAAAAATTGTCTCCATGGCTACGCAGTGACAAATATAGCCGGTGAAAATGGCCTTTAGTTAGCCTTCTTGTCAAAAGTGGATGTACCCACATCCTTTCTGCGTCTTCTGGATCTGATATGACGGATATGGTCCCCAAAACGTCTGGATATAACCCAATGAAACAGCACACGCTCAGTGGGAGTAAATCTGAGTGTGTCGCTGATGTTTGGATAAGCAGCTAGCAAGCACTAAGCACAAGGAACAAAATGACACCAGTGCAAAGGGGGAGGGTCACAGCTGTAGCACAGCACTTAAATATAGCTCTGCCTGATTTAAATGAGTATCAGGCCTCAAAACCGTTATTGGTCCTTTTTGGTTAGCTGCGACAAAAAAACGGTAGTCGGATGAAAATCGGATGTTACAAGGTACACACACATGCGACTAAATCGCATCTTTGAAGGAAAATCGATGCCAGAAGGATGTGTGATGTTTGTATTTTGATCCGACAATCGACCGACTAAAACGGACCGATTTTTGTAGTTGTGTGTGACATCCGGCCTTATAGTAAAAATCCTCTCTATTCTCAATAACACAGGGATTTTTTAATTTCATAGTTTACTGCTCATCGCCTATTTTAATGGCCACTTCTGCAATCTATAAGTGGTGGCTAGTTTCCAGGCCAAGGAGCACATGATAGCCCAGCTGTTTTTTATAAGGATTGCAGTCAATAAACTAAAGCTGGAAGGATTGCTGTATCTGGCCAGCTTCAGTGTCCCTGCGCTCCCCTGATGCTGCAAGAGGAAAACTGTCTCTGTTTACAGCACCACAAGGTCCCCAACACCAGTATGCCCCGATTTCCTCACGTGCAGAAAAAACTTAAAATGGCCCCAAATTTCTGTGAATGAGAAATAAATCGTTATGTTCATCATAATTATTTCCTTAATCTGTGCGCCAAAGTATTGTTCATGATCGGTTTCTTTTCTTATGAGCACCTATTCCATTGAAGCAGCGAGCAAGCTATCCGGTATCTCAGAGTTTCTGTTGCTCAGCCTGCGGTTCCTCAAAGTGGATAATTACGTTCCCTTAGACCATTCCAAAAACCAGGCTCCCATACTCAGCTAGGCAACTAGAGGAAAATGAAGATTCCTACCACAAGCATTAACAGTCCTGGCACGTTAAATACAATGGGTTTTCAACTAGGTCTACTTTAGTTAGGCTTATTACTCAATTTAAAAAATGGGTCAAAATTTTAACAATGAGTCTTTGGGATGGATGGCACAGGATGTTAAACTGGTCAACATGGCAGTATTTGTGCATTTCCTTTGGAGTGGCTATTCACAAAAGAAAATGCTTTGGTCTCTGTGTGCGTAGATTAGAATCATTTTTAGTAGGTTATTGGGCATCCTCACAATACAGCTCCTCCGCCTTCAGCACGATGAGGTACTCAAAGCTTAGTAATGGGGACATAAGAGGAAAGGACAAAGAAATTATAGGCTGGGTACAGATCTGAAGGGGGTTCTTAATTATGTGCCCCAATTTCTTTAGTTTTTTTTTTTATTATGTGACGTATATATGATATATTGTGAGGAACTGAAGCTACACCTTACTCCCATTCTAAGTTTTTATCAGGGCACTCTTTCATTCAGTATTATACAGAATAAACCTTTCTATTACTGTTCATTTAAAGAATTCAATGAATGCAAGTTTAGGATTCATGGCGTAAAACAATCCCAAACCATGACCCTTTCAATCACCATGGTATCAGTTGGCATGTGTGTTTGTCGCGATAACCCTGAGTGCTGCCAAACATGGCGCTGTGCTTGGACCACCACAATCTCTTGGTTTCATCAGTCCAACGAATAATGTCTCTGAATTTTGTTTGTGGAGAAGCAATTTTGCAAACCAAGTTGTGTTGCACTATTCTTTTTATAAAGGTCTTTCCCTAACCACTCTAATAAAAGCCATATGCTGCAGTCTTTCCAATATTCTGCGTATCTTCTAACTGACCTCCATTAAGATGTCTGTATTATGGGCAGTGGGTACACGCATAAGCCTTTTAAACTAAATGTGCCCTTCTGATTCAGTCACTAACTAAGCTAAAAGATCTAAAGAAAAAAACGAGAAATAAGTGGTAAATACATGGAGAAAAATGTCAGAATTTGGAACATCAGGTCTGTATTTCCGAATATAGTTTATCTATCATAAAAAGAAGGCTTACCTCTGGCTCCCCCTTGTGTGCAAATGACAAAATTAAACCCTACATTACTCTTTTTTTGCTCTTTATTTTGCAACAGATACTCATTCTTAGATTAGGTTTTTTGTGCATGTCTTTTTTTAATACAATACAAACAGAAGAAAAAAAATTCCCCCTCACCCCCTTTTTTATTCTGCATTATGTTTCTATTTTTTTTTCGGATATTTTGAGCAATGAACATCATTTTCCAGAGGACTTTTCACTACATTTTTATTAGTGATTGCATAGCTCATCATAAAGGACCCGAAGTGCTGATTGAAACATTGTTCTTTTTTTTTCTTTTTTTTTAAACTCCACTCCATTGGGAGATAGGGTTTTCTGAAATTTCTCCTTCAACCAAGAAGGCAGTAACAGAATTTTTTTCTCTGGGAGCATTTACTTTTCCCTTGCAAACCAATTTTAAGAAAGTAGTATCATAGAGAGGGAAAAAATACAATGTAATCATTCATTACAGCTTTGAGAGGAGCGCTTCAGTGTCAAAGTAGTAAAGAGCATCAAAGCAGTGAAGACAAGGGGGGGAATTTCCCTTTGTGTTAAAAACCACCCCCATTTCAAAGCATGCACATTATAAGCCACACACCCACTTTGTTAACCACACCCATTTCTAAGCACACTTTTTCTACTACAAAATACAATTAACAGGAGGTAAAAGTAAAAGTGCTGCTTTCCCTTTTTACCCCACCTCTACCTTCATAGTTAAACCTCATTGCCTCCTGTCATGTGCACGGTGTTCCAGTCACTGTCAGTCACTTTTTAAATATGGGTGAATGGTATTAAGGATTTTCTACAAGTTTTTACAATTAGCACATAAAGGAACACTGCACCAATAGGAAAGGATGACCACCCATCCACCCGTCACCTCAACTGTCTGCTGCACCTAATCTCTGGCCTCAGCAGTCACAGGCAAAAGATGTGCGAAATACCACCAACACCATGACCAGACCACTACGTTAGGGTTTGTGGATCGCACAAAAAATAAAATAATATAAAGTGCAATCGCAACCCGAGGTCCACCGTGCAGTGATGGGAAACCGCAGCTAATGAACAATGGTGGAAGCGAAGCTGCGAGCAAGCACCCTAATCCACGCCAGGTTAAAGGTCACTCGGCGTGAACAGAGCGCAAAGTACCTAACTCTGTTACTCCACAGAGTGGTACTATAAAAGAAAGCTCTCAGAGCTAAAACCGTTAGAACGCACAGGATATAGCATATTGACGCTTTGTTGGCGTCCCTATAGCTACCCCCCAGGAAAGTCTAGACTGGTGGTTGTGTTTGCTCTGTGACTCTGCAGTGCTAACCGCACACAGGACAGGAAACAGATACCAAGCCAAGCAGGAGTTCCCACCCTACACTGCCTGTGTAACCACACTCCGCAGTGCTAGTAACGCACACTTGCACCAGGGTGGAAAAGTATCCACCAACCCCACCAAACACATATGGGTCTTAAGCGCGTGGCGTGCGCTCCAGTGAACATTTTATACATCCCATTCAAGTCCAGTCTGACAGGACCTTGCTCGTGGACCAATCCGGAACTGCCACATCACCCGAGCAGCTGACGACCGACCCACCAATGAGAGGTCGCCACCTCACGAGCATGCTCAGTAGAGTGATTTCTGGGCTTAGCCTCAGGAACGTCTGTTCGCCGCTGCCTATTGCTAGTTACAATAGCATTGGCTGGAGAGACAGCATAACTAAGCGAACACACAAGTCTGAGCAAAAGGCGCTGAGACCGACAGCTTTGCTGAGCAGCTCCCCAAAAGCGGGAGGATCGCAGAAGGAGACAAAGTTTGGGATCCAACCCTGTGCAGCGTGAGAATCCCGGCGCCTAACACCAAAATTTACCAGCAAATAGTGACCAAATAATACAAAAATAAGAGACAAATACCAGACCACATGTTACCACAAGTTGATGATTTAGCACAAAATGAGTGCTCATGTAGTGACCAGAAAAACCATTATTAAATGTATGTCATATGCAATATGGTAAGTGTGCTCTATTTCTTACATGATTACAATTGTGATACTGGCTCCTTGTTTTGCCTGGAAGGAGGTAAATTATTTAATATTTGCTGCCCTCTCCTTGTCTTGTTTTGGTATTAAATTTGCTGCCTTAGTTTGGCATTGCAACTTGTTTTTCTGATTTGAAACAAGTGGTTGTTGGAGGTGGTGTGAGACTGAAAAACGGGAGTTACGAGCGGTTCCCGTGGTGAGAGGAGGTAGGAAATTGGGGCTCCTTGTTGGGGACCATCGGGGAATACAAATAGCACCCCGATTCAGAGTGCCCTGCGTTTTCCAGCAATAGAGTGCTGAGGACTGCAGGGCTGCACAGCAAATTTCCTGGATTCCCTGATCCGATAAGGTCGGGAACTTTCCCCCCCCGCAGCACCCTTA
>JARQOD010000002.1:91644865-91691731 GCA_033576555.1 Oophaga sylvatica | reverse complement strand
TTCTAACCTCCCAAAATCGAAATAAAAAGCGACAAAAAATGTCACTTCCCAAAAAAAGGTACCAATAAAAATTAGCTGTACCCGCAAAAAATAAACCTACTGATTGGGCCAAAAATATCAAAAATTTAGCTCTCAAAATGTGGCGATGCAAAAAAATTTTTTTGAATTAAAAAGCGTCTTTTAGCGGAAGCTGCCAATCATAAAAACCCGCTTTAAATGGTAATTCAAACCCCCTTTATCCCCCCTTAGTTAAGGAAAAATAATAAAATTAAAAAAATTATTTATTTCCTTTTCCCATTAGGGTTAGGGTTGGGTTGCGGCAAAATAGGGTTAGGGTTGGCGCTAAATTAGATTAGGGTTAGGGTTGGGATTAGGGTGGTTAGGGTTAGGTTTGTGGTTAGGTTGGGCTGGGGTTTTGGGGTTGTTGGGGTTAGGGTTGGAGTTAAATGGGGGTTTCCCTGTTTAGGCACATAGGGGCTCCCCAAAAAGGACTGGCTGTATCTCAATTCCACCATTCGCTTGAAAAATAAAAAACGGTGCCCCTTCACTTTGGCCGCCAGCGTCCAAACAGTAGTTTATTCCCACTATCGGGTATCCGTACCTGGACCCAAAGTGTTATTTGCAATTTGTCCTTTTTTTCTTTTTCCCCTTGGGAAAAAAAAAACGGGGGGGGGAAATATCATTTTTGTAAAAAAAAATGATTTTTTTGTTTTTTACGGCGTACATTATAAACTTTGTGAACCGGGGCTTCAAGCCTCACCACACACCAAATTAAGTTCCTTGTGGGGCTATTTTCCAAAATGGGGTACTTTTGGGGTTTCACTTTTAGGGCACGGGCTCTCCAAATGCGACATGCGCCCCCAGACCATTCCATCAAAGTCTGCAATCCAAAACGTCACTACTTCCCTTCCGAGCCCCAACGTGTACCCTACAGTAGTTTTCTCCCAATATTGGGTATCAGCGAAACTCAGGACAAATTGGACAACAACTTTGGGGTCCAATTTCTCCTGTTACCCTGTGAAAATAAAATATTGGGGGCAAAAAAAAATCATTTTTGTAAAAAAAAAAAAGGATTTTTTATTTACGGCTGTACGATATAAACTTAGTGAAACACCTGGGGGTTCAAAGTTCTCACCACATATCTAGATAAGTTCCTTGAGGGGTCTGTTTCCAAAATGGTGTCATTTTATGTGGTTTCCACTGTTTAGGCAGATCAGGAGCTCTCCAAACACGACATGGCGTCCAGCCAATTCTGCGTTGAAAAAGTCAGACGGCGCTCCTTCCCTTCCCAAACTCTGCCATGCACCCAAACAGTGGTTTACCCCCACATATGGGGTATCAGCGCACTCAGGACTAATTGCACAATAACTTTTGAGTCTTGTTACCCTTGGAAAAATAAAAAATTGGGTGAAAAGATCATTTTTGTGGAAAAAATATGATTTTTAAATTTTATGGCTCTACGTTATAAACTTGTGTGAAGCACTTGGGGGTTCAAATTGCTCACCAAAGATCTAGATAAGTTCCTTAGGGGGTCTAGTTTCCCAAATGGGGTCATTTGTGGGGGGTTTGTACATTTGCTTTTTCCAGTTTTTTCAGTGGCTGCTGTTTTGATTTTGGTTACACCAGATAACTAATTTAGTGGTAGAGTTCGTGTGATCTCAGGTGTTTTTGGAATTAGTAGAGTTGGTGCTTTTCAGGGTTTTTGGGATTGCAGTAAGTGCCCTTCCTATCCTTTTCTATTTAGTAAGTTTGTGCCCCAAGGTTGCTCATACTGTTTTCTGTCTGTGTCAGTATTTCTTCTGTCTAACCGCCATTACATGTTTGGGGGCTTTCTATGTTCTTTGGGGGATCTGCTCCGGGGCAGATAGCTTTCCTCCTTCTATCTTTAGGGTGTAGTTAGTTTCTCAGGCTGTGACGAGGCGTCTAGGACCAACGTAGGAACACTCCACGGTGGATAGTCAGGGTACTGCAATCTCATAGTTTCCAACTTCTCTGGTGTATTTCCTTTTTTACCTGTACTCCTCAGTTACCGAAACATAACAGTATCACCGGCCTAACAAATTGAAAAATTATATCGTACTCTCAGAAGGGAAAAAAAATATTGTTAAAGAAAAAAAAAAAGTTGTCAGATTTTTTTTTTTTTTCCCTCTGTATCTCTGGGTGCTGGGGAGGATTTTCTCTTTTCTCTCAATGGAGTTTTGCACAGTTGTCTGGCCGTGTGGATCAGCTTGCCACTGAAGTTCGGAGTATTGCTACCTATCTTGCTAGGTTGCCTGTTGTGGAACCTAGGATTCCCATTCCAGATTTGTTTTTAGGGGATCGAGCTAAGTTTTCTGAATTCAAAAATAACTGTAAATTGTTTTTTTGCCTTAAAATCTAAGTCTTCAGGGAACGCAGCGCAGCAGGTTCAAATTGTCATCTCTCTCCTGCGCGGCGATCCTCAGGATTGGGCTTTTTCCCTGACACCTGGGGATCCTGTTTTGAGTGATGTTGATGCATTTTTTCCAGGCTTTGGGTTATTGTACGATGAGCCTAATATCACTGATCAAGCTGAAAAAACTTTGTTGGCATTAAATCAGGGGCTTGAGGACCTGAGTTATACTGTCAGAGATTCCGTAGGTGGGCAGTCCTGACCAAATGGAATGACGACGCTTTGGCAGCTCTTTTTCGGAAGGGTCTGTCAGATAATGTAAAGGATGTTATGGTGGGATTCCCTGTTCCCTCTGGTCTTAATGATTCTATGTCATTAGCGATTCAAATTGACAGACGTTTGCGTGAGCGGAAAGGTATGCGTGGAATAATGTTGCCTTGTGAACCTGCTTCTGAATCCATGCAGTGTGATAGAGTGGTTTCTGGGGCACAGCGTCATGAATTTCGAAAGCGCAATGGGTTATGTTTCTACTGTGGTGATGCCTCTCATGCTATTTCAGTCTGCCCTAAGCGGGGAAGACGTTTTGCACGCTCAGTTGTCTTGGGTAGTGTTCAGACTAAGTTTTTATTAACTGTTACCCTGATATGCTCTCTGTCCTCATTTTCTGCTCAGGCTTTTGTTGATTCTGGAGCAGCTATTAACCTGATGGATTTTGATTTGCTAAACGTTGTGGGTTTCCCTTGATACCCCTACAGAAGTCTATTCCCCTACTGGGGATCGATTCTACCCCTTTGGCTGAGAATAAACCTCAGTTCTCTACTCAGGTGATAATGAGGGTAGAACCTGATCATCAGGAGAGTTGCAAATTTTTGGTTCTGTATAATCTGCATGACATTATCGTACTGGGTTTCCCTTGGTTACAGTCTCATAATCCTGTTTTGGACTGGAAATCTGTGTCTGTTACCAGTTGGGGCTGCCAATGTGTTAATACCAACACTCCTGTTTTTTCTGCTTCCCCCCAGGCTCAGGATGTTCCTGACTTTTGATTGATTTTTCTGATGTGTTTAGCGAAAGTAAATCTGCATCCTTGCCTCCCCATAGGAGCTATGACTGTGCTATTGAATTAGTGCCTGGTAGTAAATTCCCTAAAGGTCGCCTTTTTAACTTGTCTGTACCTGAACATGACGCTATGCGGTCTTATATCAAGGAGTCTTTGAAGAAGGGTCATATCAGACCATCCTCTTCACCCTTAGGTGCCGGTTTTTTCTTTGTGGCCAAAAAGGATGGTTCATTAAGGCCGTGTATTGATTATCGTCTTTTGAACAATATTACTGTGAAATATCAATATCCGTTACCCTTGATCTCTGACCTGTTTTCCAGGGTGAAAAACGCTACTTGGTTTACCAAGCTTGACCTCAGGGGGGCATATAACCTTATTCGCATTAAGCACGGGGATGAATGGAAGACGGCATTTAATACCCCTGAAGGGCATTTTGAGTACCTTGTGATGCCCTTTGGGCTCACTAATGCTCCTTCTGTCTTCCAGTCCTTCATAAATGACATTTTCAGGGATTTTGTGGATAAATTTCTGATTGTTTATTTGGATGATATCTTGATTTTTTCCAATGACTGGGACTCTCATGTGAAACATGTTCGAACTGTATTCCAGATTTTGAGAGAGAATGCTCTGTATGTGAAGGGGTCAAAGTGTCTTTTTGGCGTTCAGAGGATCTCATTTCTGGGATTCATTTTGTCCCCATCTGTTATTGAAATGGACCCGGTCAAAGTTCAGGCCATCTGTGATTGGGTCCAACCTACTTCATTGAAGGCTCTTCAAAGATTCTTGGGTTTTGCCAATTTTTATCGTAAATTTATTGGTAATTTCTCGGTTATTGTTAAACCATTAACTGATTTGACCAAAAAGGGTTCTAATGTGGTGAATTGGCCTCCTGAGGCAGTCTCTGCATTTCAGGAACTTATGCAGAGATTCACTTCTGCTCAGGTTCTACGGCAGCCTGATGTTTCTCTGCCATTTCAGGTGGAGGTTGATGCCTCTGAAATTGGGGCAGGTGCCGTTTTGTCCCAAAGAGATCCAGAGACCTCTAAAAGTAACCCTTGTGCCTTTTTCTCTCGAAAATTTTCTCCTACTGAATGTAATTATGATGTGGGTAATCGAGAGTTATTGGCCATGAAGTGGGCTTTTGAAGAGTGGAGACATTGGCTGGAGGGAGCCAAACATCAGGTGGTGGTCCTTACGGACCATAAGAATCTAGTTTATCTGGAATCTGCCAAGCGACTTAATCCTAGACAGGCCAGGTGGGCCTTGTTTTTCACACGTTTTAATTTTGTGGTTTCATTTCTTCCTGGCACTAAGAATGTTAAGGCTGATGCCCTCTCGAGGAGTTTCCTGGCGGACTCTCCTGAGTTATCTGATCCTTCTGTTATTTTGAAGGAGGGTGTAGTTCTTTCCGCCATCTCGCCCAATTTGAGACTGGCTCTGGAGGGGTGTCAGGAGGATAAGCCCGAGCGCTGCCCTGTTGGGAAATTGTTTGTCCCGGACCAGTGGAAAAAGAGTGTAATGTCTGAAATTCATTGTTCCGCGTTGGCCGGTCATCCCGGAATTTTTGGTACCAGAGACTTGGTTAGTCGGTACTTTTGGTGGCCTACCTTGTCTCGTGATGTCATGGAGTTTGTGCAGTCCTGCGGGACTTGCTCCGCTCCAAGCCTTGCTCTCGTTCTAGTGGTTTGTTGATGCCATTACCTGTGCCCAAGAGACCATGGACCCATATCTCTATGGATTTCATTTCCGACCTCCCTGTTTCTCAGAGAATGACCGTCATCTGGGTGATTTGCGATAGGTTTTCCAAGATGATACATCTTGTGCCATTACCTACGTTGCCTTCCTCCTCTGAATTGGTGCCTTTGTTCCTTCAGCACGTGGTTCGTTTACACGGCATTCCTGAGAACATTGTGTCTGACAGAGGAGTCCAGTTTGTTTCCAGATTTTGGAGGACCTTTTGTTCTAAACTTGGTGTTCAATTGTCTTTCTCCTCGGCGTTTCATCCTCAGACCAATGGTCAAACTGAGAGAACAAACCAGACATTGGAGACTTATCTAAGATGCTTTGTGTCTGCTGATCAGGATGACTGGGTCTCTTTTTTGCCTTTGGCTGAGTTTGCTCTTAATAATAGGGCTAGCTCTGCTACTTTGATGTCTCCATTTTTCTGTAATTCTGGGTTTCACCCTCGATTTTCTTCAGGACAGACGGAGGCTTCTGTTTGTCCGGGTGTTGACTCTGTTGTGGAGCGTATGCAGCAGATTTGGGACCAGGTAGTGGAGAGGTTGTCCCTCTCTCAGGAGAGGGCCCAGCGGTTTGCTAACCGGCATAGGACTGATGGTCCTCGGTTTAAAGTGGGGGACTTGGTCTGGTTATCCTCAAAAAATATTCCTATGAGAGTGGCATCTCCTAAATTTAAGCCTAGGTTCATTGGACCTTATAAGATCATGGAGATTCTTAATCCTGTTTCTTTTCGTTTGCTTCTTCCAGGGACATTTAAGATCCATAACGTGTTCCACAAGTCCTTGTTGAAGAGGTTTGTTGAGCCAGTGGTTCCTACTACTGTGCCTCCTGACCCTGTTTTAGTTGAGGGCAATCTGGAGTATGTGGTTGAGAAAATATTGAATTCTCGTTTTTCTAGACGGAAACTCCAGTATTTGGTTAAATGGAGAGGTTATGGTCAGGAAGACAATTCTTGGGTGTTTGCTTCGGACATCCATGCTAGGAGACTCATCCGTGCGTATCATAGAACTCATCCTGACCGACCTGGTTGCTCTAATGAGAGTTCGGTGACCCCTCCTCAAGGGGGGGGTACTGTTGTGAATAGGCTGGAAATGAGTTCTGAGCAGAAGCTCCCTCTGGTGGTTACAAACGGTACTGGACTGTCCAGTGAAGATTGTGAGGATTGGGAATCAGGTGTTACTGACTGGTCTTATATAAGGGAGTCGCCTTCCCATCAGGGTTGCCGGTGATCAATTGTTCTGGTCTCAATCCTTGATTCCTGTTTCCTTGTTAGCCTGCTGTGTCGTGTCTGAATCTCCTGCTAACAGATAAGACATTTTCTTCTTTTTGTTTTTGTGCTAGATTTTTGCATTTTGTCCTGCACTTCTGTGGGGGCCTTCAGGGTCCCCTCTGGGGCTTTTGCCCTCTCAGTTCAGTTCAGCCACTGATGTTTGTACATTTGCTTTTTTCAGTGGCTGCTGTTTTGATTTTGGTTACACCAGAGAACTAATTTAGGTGGTAGAGGTCGTGTGATCTCAGGTGTTTTTGGAATTAGTAGAGTTGGTGCTTTTCAGGGTTTTTTGGGATTGCAGTAAGTGCCCTTCCTATCCTTTTCTATTTAGTAAGTTTGTGCCCCAACGTTTGCTCATACTATTTTCTGTCTGTGTCAGTATTTCTTCTTGTCTAACCGCCATTACATGTTTGGGGGCTTTCTATGTTCTTTGGGGATCTGCTCCGGGCAGATAGCTTTCCTCTTTCTATCTTTAGGTGTAGTTAGTTTCTCAGGCTGTGACGAGGCGTCTAGGACCAACGTAGGAACGCTCCACGGCTGCCTCTAGTTGTGGTGGTTAGTCAGGGTACTGCAATCTCATAGTTTCCAACTTCTCTGGTGTATTTCCTTTTTTACCTGTACTCCTCAGTTACCGAAACATAACAGGGCTCTCCAAATGCAACATGGCATCCAATCTCAATTCCAGCCAATTTTGGTTGGAAAAAGTCAAATGGTGCTCCTTCCATTCTGAGCTCTGCCGTGCGCCCAAACAGTGGTTCCCCCCCCACATATGGGGTATCAGCGTACTCAGGACAAATTGGACAACAACTTTTGTGGTCCAATTTCTCCTGTTACCCATGGAAAATAAAAAATGAGTGACTAAAAGATAATTTTTGTGGGAAAAAAAATAGGATTTTTTATTTTCGTGCCCGGGAATTATAAACTTGTGTGAAGCACTTGGGGGTTCAAAGTGCTCACCAAAGATCTAGATAAGTTCCTTAGGGGGTCTAGTTTCCAAAATGGGGTCACTTGTGGGGGGTTTCCACTGTTTAGGCTCATCTGGGGCACTGCAAACGGAACATGACCCCCATCAACGTCTGCATTCCAAAACGTTACTACTTCCTTTCCAAGCCCTGCCGTGCGCCCAAACAGTTTCCCCCCCCCATATATCGGGTATCAGCGTACTCAGGACAAATTGGACAACAACTTTTGGGGTCCAATTTCCTTGGGAAAATTCAAAAATTTGGGACTAAAAAAATCATTTTTGTGGAAATTTTTTTTTTTTTTTCACACCCAGGCATTATAAACTTTTGTGAAGCACTTGGGGATTCAAAGTGCTCACAACAGATCTAGATAAGTACCTTAGGGGGTCTAGTTTACAAAATGGTGTCACTTGTGGGGGTTTCCACTGTTTAGGCGCATCAGAGGTTTTCTAAACGCGACATGGCGTCCAATCTCAATTCCAGCCAATTTTAGTTTGAAAAAGTCAAACGGCGCTCCTTCCCTTACGAGCTCTGCCGTGTGCCCAATCAATGGTTTTCCCCCACATATTGGGTATTGGCGTACTCAGGAGAAGTTGAATAACAACCTTATCTGTCCATTTTCTCCTTTTACCCTTGTGAAAATAAAAAAAAAGTTTGTAAAAGATCATTTTTGTGGCTAAAAAGTTAAATATCATTTTTTCCTTCCACGTTGCTTTAGTTCCTGTGAAGCACCTGAAGGGTTAACAAACTTCTTGAATGTGGTTTTGAGTACCTTTAGGGGTGCAGTTTTTAGAATGGTGTCACTTTTGGGTATTTTCTGCCATATAGACCCCTTCGAAGTGACTTCAAATGTGAGGTGGTCCCTAAAAAAATGGCTTTGTAAATTTTGTTGTAAAAATGAGAAATCGCTGGTCAACTTTTAACCCTTATAACTTCCTAACAAAAAAAAATTTTGGTTCCAAAATTGTGCTGATGTAAAGTAGACATGTGGAAAATGTTATTTATTAACTATTGTGTGTGATATATTTCTCTGTTTTAAGGGAATAAAAATTCAAAGTTTGAAAATTGCAAAATTTTAAAAATTTTCGCCATATTTGCGTTTTTTTCAAAAATAAACGCAAGTTATATCGAAGAAATTTTACTTCTAACGTGAAGTACAATATGTCACGAGAAAACAATCTCAGAATCGCGAATATCCATTGAAGCGTTCCAGAGTTATAACCTCATAAAGAGACAGTGGTCAGAATTGTAAAAATTGGCCCGGTCATTAACGTGCAAACCACCCTTGGGGGTGAAGGGGTTAAGCTTACAATTACATGAGTGTATGTGTGCAAAATTGCAGACATGTACGGGTTAATTAAAGGTATAAATTTGTTGAAGAAAAATGCGTGGGCTCCCGCTGTATTTTCTCCACCAGACAGACAAAGCAAGCGAGTGGGGGCAAATAATAATAGCCCAGGGAGGGTGCATTTATTTTGTGCCCCCCGGGCTACTAACATCTGCCCCCAGACACCCCAGAAAAGGCAAATCTATAATTAGATTAGCCCTTTCTGGCACTTTGCCCGTCTATTCCCATTGCCCTGTAGCGGTGATGAATGAGTTAATAAGGGGTTAAAGCCACCTTGTGTAATACTATTGTAGGAACTCGAGGATTCTGATAGCGTGGGGCAATGAACAATCAGAGACGGGTTTCTTTGAATGCAAATAATGTATTTGTGAAACAGCAAAACACCCAAAAACAATATTCAAACAACCCGTAGTGACATGCAATGAGTCCATATATATATATACACAAGTCCAGTTATATGAATCCGGATATATAAGTCCTTGAACCTCTATAACGAGGGTGGTAAAGTTCTTACGACGGAGTCCTCACACAAATGTGACCACAAGGTAAGTCTGATGCACAGGTAACGTGGCTGGATTTACACACTGCTGGTGTGTGAAGAGTCAGATCCAGGTATGCAGAAAACACAGGGAGGTCCAGGAACAAGTTAATCTCAGTTGTGGCTTAATTCAGTGAAGTCCAACAACAAGTTCATATGTCAGTAAGGTTCCAGTAACAGTTCCAACAGCTCTCACCAGAGGTAATGCACGAAGGGTTAAACAGCAACAGTTCAGAAACACAGTTCTTATCAGATGGAGTGAACCAAGGGTTAAATTCCCAAGTCAACAGTTTAGTGATAACACAGTATGTGCAACTTACGTATGCAGAGAATGTCCAGAGCCATGGGTAGAAACTGCTGTGGCTGAGAAACACCTGAAGATAAGGTTATGCACTTTCCTGGTAAATACACAAAAGATCTGTGAGGAACAAAGCAGCTGGGTTGCAGGGAAACGGAAGCAGAATATTCCAGCAGTGAAGCCAGCACCTGAGCCGGGTTTTAAACAAACGAACAGGAAGTAGGGCACACAAAACAGCAAACTCCATTTTAACAAAGGGCAAAATCATTGACAAAGTTACCTAGAAAACCCGGAATACTGACATTACTCCCCCCTAAAGACGGCCTCCGGACGGTCCTGGACCAGGCCTGTCCGGGTATCTCCGATGAAACTGAGCAATCTTCAGAGGCGCATTGATGTTACTTACTGGTTCCCAAGAATCATTTTCAGGAGAGTAACCTTGCCATCTAACTAGATACTGAAGCCGGTTTCTATGAAGTCTCGAATTAACAATATCCTGTACCACGAATTGTTCTTCGCCATCAACCAACACTGGTGGAGGGGGAGGTACGATACGTCCCTGAAACGTGTTAGGAGAGACTGGTTTTAATAAGGAAACATGAAATACTGGGTGTACCTTTAAAGTCCGTGGTAGCTTCAACCGACAGGCAACAGAGCTCACAATCCCAGTGATCTTGAATGGACCGATGAATTTCTGTCCCAGTTTCTGCGAAGGAACACCCAATTTTAGATTCTTGGTGGACAACCAAACTGAGTCTCCTACCTTATACATAGGTGCTGGTTTCCGGAATCTATCGGCCGACTTCTTGTAACGCTCCTGTGCTGTGGTCAGGGAGTCCTTCAAAACTTCAAGATTACGTTGCAACGCCGTCACTCTGTCTTCAACCGCTGGTACCGAAATCGTAACCGGAGACCTAGGCAAAATACTTGGATGATAACCCAGGTTGGCAAAAAAAGGCGTTACCTTCGTGGAACTGCTTTGGGAGTTGTTGTACGAAAATTCCGCTAGAGGAAGTAGCTTCAGCCAATCGTCCTGCAAATGACTGACGTAACAGCGTAGATATTGCTCCAAGGTTTGATTTGTCCGTTCGGTCTGCCCGTTGGTCTGAGGATGGTATGCAGAAGACAAGCAAACATTAATGTGGAGCGCAGAACAAAATCCTTTCCAAAATCTAGAGGTAAATTGTATTCCCCGGTCAGAAATGATGTCATCTGGTACCCCATGCAGCCGGAAAATGTTCTGGATAACTAGATCTACTGTCTCTGTAGCTGAGGAAGACCAGCACACGGAATGAAATGAGCAGCTTTCGTTAAACGATCTACTACCACCAAAATAGTATTTTTACCACCAGAGGTGGGTAACTCCACAATAAAGTCCATCGAAATAGACCCCCAAGGGCGAGACGGTACAGGTAGCGGTTTAAGAAGACCAGTAGGTGAAACGCGAGGAACCTTGTACCGGGCACAAACTTCACAAGAGCGGACATAGTCATTCACATCCTTCAAGCAGGTAGGCCACCAAAAAAAACGAGTTAACAATTCCTGCGTCTTCTGTACCCCCCTATGACCAGCCAATTTAGAGTCGTGGACCAATTTGAGAACTCGAAGTCTTACAGCCTCTGGGACATAAATACATCGATCTCTAAGCCACACACCATTCCGAAGGACAAGATTCACATTGTCAGGTGGAGCTGCAAGAAATACGTCACCGTCATAGGCCAGCTTGATCTCCTGCCACAAGTCCCGGTTCCGGAGCACTCCAACGAAATTGGCCTCCGACAAGATGGTCTTCGACGGGGGTCCCAGGCACGGAATCCACGGTATGGATTCGGGATAATGCGTCAGCTTTTCCCATTACGTGAACCTGGGCGGTACGAAATAATAAAATTAAACTGGTTCAAGAACAAACTCCACCTAGCTTGTCGAGGAGAAAGACACCTGGCAGACTTAAGGAATTCCAAATTGCGATGATCCGTGAGTACTACTACCTGCTGAGTTGCCCCTGCAAATGGTGTCTCCATTCCTTAAAGGCAGAAATAATTGCCAAAAGTTCCTTATCTGCCACATCATAGTTCAGTTCTGCAGAAGATAACCTACGAGAGAAGAAGGCACACGGGTGCAGCAAACCTTTGTCTCCGGTACGTTGTGAGAGGATAGCTCCCAATGCACAGTCAGACGCGTCCACCTCCACGATAAAAGGCTGTGCAGGATCCGGATGCATCAATATTGGAGCCGTGGTAAAACAACCCTTCAGGCGATCAAAGGCTTCCTGAGCTTGCGAAGACCATTCAAACTTCTTCCCCTTCTTGGTGAGGAGAGTGATGGGACGGACAATTTCTGAAAAATTTCGGATAAACCGTCTATAAAAGTTAGCAAAGCCAATGAATCGTTGTACCTCCTTAATGTTTCCTGGTACCGGCCAGTCCAAGATTGCCTGGATCTTGCTGGACTCCATATTCAATCCCTGAGGCGAGATAACATAGCCTAAAAATTGAATTTCAGAACAATGGAACTCACACTTTTCGAGTTTGATGTACAAATGATTATCTCTCAAACGTCTAAGTACGGTCTTGACATGTTCCTGATGTTCCTGTAAGGAGTCAGAAAAGATTAAGATGTCATCAAGGTAAATTACCACATATTGGTCCAATAAATCCCTGAAAATGTCGTTGGCTAAATGTTGAAAAGCAGCAGGAGCGTTACAGAGTCCGAATGGCATCACCAAATATTCAAAATGTCCATACCGGCATCTAAAAGCTGTCTTCCATTCGTCTCCGGGCCGTATACGGAGTAAATTATATGCCCCACGAAGATCTAATTTGGTAAATACTTTGGCCTGGCGAACTCTTTCCAACAATTCTGGAATTAGGGGCAACGGGTACCTGTTACGAATGGTTACCTTATTTAACTCCCGGTAGTCAATGCAGGGTCTTAGAGTACCATCCTTCTTCTTTACAAAGAATATTGGAGCTCCCGCTGGTGAAGAAGATGGTCGGATAAACCCCTTGGCTAAATTCTCATCTATATACTCTCGTAAAGATTTTAATTCCGGAGCCGCCAACGGGTAAACATGGCCGAAAGGAATCGCTGCTCCAGGAAGCAATTCTATGGGGCAGTCATACGGTCTATGTGGGGGAAGTTGATCTGCCTTCCTTTTATCACAAATGTCTGAGAATTCCTGATAAATCAGAGGGAGAGTAGGTACCTGTATCACCTCTTCCAAGTTCTGGGTAACTGGAGCCGCCACAGTTGGACTGATGGTAGAACTGCACTTCGGGAGAAAGGTTATCTCCTTGGTTTCCCAATTGATGATTGGATTTTGTGACCGTAACCAGGGAATTCCTAAAATTACAGGAAAATGAGGAGAAGATATTAACATGAATGAAAGTGTTTCTTGATGGTCTGGTTCCATCTTACACTCCAGAGGCACTGTCTCCCGATCTACTGGTCCAGAAACTAATGGGGAACCATCCACCGTTTCCATAGTGATTGGTGAAGCTCTTAGTTGTGTCTTTATACCATGTTCCTTTGCAAAAGAAGAATCCATGAAATTCCCACCTGCTCCAGAGTCTATCATGGCAGAACTTGATATCCACTGTTCCTCCCACTGAATCTGTATAGGAAGAGAACAATGTGAATATTTCTCCCCTTGATCTTTAGGGGAAGTCGGCATCAGTATTGGGGGAAAAACCGCATCTAGATGTAGACTGGTTTCCGAAACTTCAGACTCAGCGTCTGTGTTATCATAATCCCCTACTACCGCCAACACCTTGTTGGGTCGCCTAGGACATTTAGGACAATTGATGAGGAAATGGTCCGATTGACCACAATAGAAACATAAGCGCTCACGGAGACGGTGTTCGCGGCGTTCATTATTCTCACGTCTCTGCAGTGAGTCCACCTGCATAGGCACCTCCTCAGCCTCTCGCGGGTTTTTGCCTGTGGTTTCCCTGGACGGAAGAGAGTAATTAGTAATGCGATTTACAGCGGCCCATTTTTCTTGTCTGCGTTCAGTTAAACGGATATCAATACGTACACAGTGCTGTATAAACAATTCAAACTCCTGTGGAGACTCTGAACGAGCTAGCTCATCCTTGATTGCATTTGACAAACCTTTTCTAAAGATTGGTAATAAAGCATTGTTTTCCCACTGGGTGTCCACCACTAACCTTTTAAATTCAGTAACATATTCTATGACTGACCGTTTCCCCTGGCGTAAGGAAAGCAAGGCAGATTCAGCGGTAGCACGGCGGTTGGGATCGTCGAACATTTGCGCCATGGCTGCCAGAAAATTGTCCAAATTATTTAGACGGGTATCATGACTTTCAACCATAGGATTTGCCCAAGCCAGTGCACGTGATGTCAACAACATAATAATACATAGAACCTTAGATCTATCAGACCGGTAGTAGGAGGCATGTACATCAAAAAATAATATACATTGATTAACAAACCCACGGAATTGACTTCGGTCACCATTAAAACGGAATGGAGGCAATTTGGGCATACTGGTGGATGAGGTAGGCTCAGTAGGTAAGGCCTCCAGGACTCCTAACCTAGAACGTAGATCTTGGAGAGCCTGACCAAACCCCTGTGCATTGTGGTTAACCCGAGACTCCAAGTCTCTAATCTGATTGTGTGCAGCCGCCACCTCCTGCTGCAAGGAGTTAACTATGGTGAACAATTTGTCTGCCCGTGTCTCCGTCATTGCCCCAGCAGAATCCTCTTTTTTAGGCTGGAATATCCTGTAATACTATTGTAGGAACTCGAGGATTCTGATAGCGTGGGGCAATGAACAATCAGAGACGGGTTTCTTTGAATGCAAATAATGTATTTGTGAAACAGCAAAACACCCAAAAACAATATTCAAACAACCCGTAGTGACATGCAATGAGTCCATATATATATATACACAAGTCCAGTTATATGAATCCGGATATATAAGTCCTTGAACCTCTATAACGAGGGTGGTAAAGTTCTTACGACGGAGTCCTCACACAAATGTGACCACAAGGTAAGTCTGATGCACAGGTAACGTGGCTGGATTTACACACTGCTGGTGTGTGAAGAGTCAGATCCAGGTATGCAGAAAACACAGGGAGGTCCAGGAACAAGTTAATCTCAGTTGTGGCTTAATTCAGTGAAGTCCAACAACAAGTTCATATGTCAGTAAGGTTCCAGTAACAGTTCCAACAGCTCTCACCAGAGGTAATGCACGAAGGGTTAAACAGCAACAGTTCAGAAACACAGTTCTTATCAGATGGAGTGAACCAAGGGTTAAATTCCCAAGTCAACAGTTTAGTGATAACACAGTATGTGCAACTTACGTATGCAGAGAATGTCCAGAGCCATGGGTAGAAACTGCTGTGGCTGAGAAACACCTGAAGATAAGGTTATGCACTTTCCTGGTAAATACACAAAAGATCTGTGAGGAACAAAGCAGCTGGGTTGCAGGGAAACGGAAGCAGAATATTCCAGCAGTGAAGCCAGCACCTGAGCCGGGTTTTAAACAAACGAACAGGAAGTAGGGCACACAAAACAGCAAACTCCATTTTAACAAAGGGCAAAATCATTGACAAAGTTACCTAGAAAACCCGGAATACTGACACCTTGATATTGAAAGGTGACTTTAAGCCAGGTTAATAATTGAGAGCTGTCAATTAGACAACTATCAATTATTAATCCTATTGTATGAAAGAAAAATCAAACACACACACTTTAATAAAAAATCATTTTAATGAAATAAGCAAACAGTTTTTGACCATCTTTTATTTTCCTGCTAAAACCATTTCCTATAATAAAAATAAAATAAAAAAGCAAAATGATTCTTACCTATCCGATGCACAGTCAGGTACCATGCTGTAATCCATCAGAAAGGGTTAACAGGTTACAGCTAGCAGGCAGCTAATTCTGCCTGCTGAGCTGTTACCCCTGAATGAATAAGTTCCTCTCCCGGCGACAGGAGAGGAAGTGATTAATGTGTGAGGCTTAATTGATTGCTTCCCACAGTAATCAGGTCACCCGGGGACTCTCTCTGACGTCACTGCTGCTGTGCGGTGTCCCCGGGTGACCTGACCTGAACTGATTACTGTGGGAAGCTATCAATTAAGCTTCACACATTAATCACTTCCTCTCCTGTCGCCGGGAGAGGAACTTATTCATTCAGGGGGTAACAGCTCAGCAGGCAGAATTAGCTGCCTGCTAGCTGTAACCTGTTAACCCTTTCTGATGGATTACAGCGTGGTACCTGACTGTGCATCGGATAGGTAAGAATCATTTTGCTTTTTTATTTTATTTTTATTATAGGAAATGGTTTTAGCAGGAAAATAAAAGATGGTCAAAAACTGCTTATTTCATTAAAATGATTTTTTATTAAAGTGTGTGTGTTTGATTTTTCTTTCATACAATAGGATTAATAATTGATAGTTGTCTAATTGACAGTTCTCAATTATTAACCTGGCTTAAAGTCACCTTTCAATAGCAAGGTGGCTTTAACCTCTTATTAACTCATTCGCCACCGCTACAGGGCAATGGGAATAGACGGGCAAAGTGCCAGAAAGGGCTAATCTAATTATAGATTTGCCTTTTCTGGGGTGTCTGGGGGCAGATGTTAGTAGCCAGGGGGGGCACAAAATAAATGTACCCTCCCTAGGCTATTATTATCTGCCCCCACTCGCTGGCTTTGTCTGTCTGGTGGAGAAAATACAGCGGGAGCCAACGCATTTTTTTTCAACGAATTTCTACCTTTAATTAACCCCTACATGTCTGCAATTTTGCACACATACACTCATGTAATTGTAAGTTTAAACCATATATCAAAATACAGTACATGAAATGACATGGTTAACTGTATGTAAACCATGTGTCATTTCATGTCGGATTCTGTAATTTCACAAAAGCCGGCAATTGAATTAGCGGCTATTACAGTATGTAGAAGTGTATGAACTATAAATATATGTATATATATATGTCACAATGACATGTATATATATAAAGTATTCTATGTGTGTATATGTATTCTTTACATTCTTTATTAAAGCTGTCAGCGTGCTTTTACAGTATAGCCGGGGATGAATTGCCGGCTTTTCTAAAGGACACCAGTGCGATTTAATCGCAAGTCACACGTGCGGTCCGTTTGTAATCAGATTTTTCAACGCTCCCATAGACTTGCATTGGCGATAGTCAACCCACAATCAGTGACAATCGCAGCATGCTGCGATTGCACTCGCACGTTTAAAACGGACCACAAAAAATCTGATACTGGGAGCTGCTCCGTAGATTAACATAGGGCAGACTGCAATGCGATATTTCATCACATTGCAGTTGTCCAATTTTGTCGCCAGTGTGACGCCGGCCTAAAGGCACAAGCAGCTTTCATTTCTGTAATGTCTATACACTGACACAGGCCAGGATATGACATTATGAGAAAACACACGATATGCACATTACATTACACAATACGCTGCATCAAACACGCACAGCTACGCACATTACACACTGTTCTGCAAATTACACACTGCCAGTACAAAAGAAGAAAATATATCCAAAAAAAGGGATCTCTCAAAACATAATTGACATTTTATTGATACACAAGAAAAAGCCCAAGAAACATTTTAACCCCTTCATAACCGGAGGTATTTTTGTTTTTGCATTTTTGTTTTTCGCTCCCTTTCTTTCCGGAGCCATAACTTTATTTTTCCGTCAATATGGCCATATGAGGGCTTGGTTTTGCGGGACAAGTTGTACTTTTGAATGACACCATTGGTTTTACCATGTCGTGTACTAGAATACGGGAAACAAATTCCAAGTGCCCTGAAATTGCAAAAAAAGTGCAATCCCACACTTGTTTTTTGTTTGGCTTTTGTACTAGGTTCACAAAATGCTAAAACTGACCTGCCATTAGGATTCTCCAGGTCATTACGTGTTCATAGACACCAAACAAGTCTAGGTTCTTTTTTTATCTTAAGTGGTGAAAAAAAAATCCAAACTTTGTTTAAAAAAAAAAAAATTGCACCATTTTCCAATACCCGTAGTGTCTCCACTTTTCGTACTCTCGGGTTGGGTGAAGGCTTATTTTTAGGGTGCCGAGCTAACGTTTTTAATGATACCATTTTGGTGCACATACGATCTTTTGATCACCCGTTATTGCATTTTAAGGTATGTGCACACGTTGCAGATTAGCCTGTGGAATTTTCTGCACAGAATCCACACCTCTTGGCAGAAAACGCAGGTGCATTTTTGATGCGGTTTTTGTGCGGATTTGTATGCGTTTTGTGTTATTTAAAAAAAAAAGATTTGTGATGTCATTTCTTGTCCAACTTCTTCTTTTACATTTGTCAGGATATATATGTGATAGATAGATGATAATATATAGATAGATGATAGATAGACAGATAGATGATAATAGATAGATAGATAGATATGGGATATACTGTATATGTGATAGATAGATAGATAGATAGATAGATAGATAGATAGATAGATAGATAGATAGATAGATAGATAGATAGATAGATAGATAGATAGATAGATATGGGATATATATATGTGATTGATAGATAGATGGATAGGTAGATGACAGATAGATAAAATGGTACATAAATAGTTAAAGACACAAACAAAATCTTCACGTAATATCTTTAATTTAAAGAAAATGGGAAAAAAATGGCGTGGGCTCCCGCACAATTTTCTGCACAAGAGGGGGAAAGCCAACGGCCGGGGCCAATATTTCTAGCCTGGGAAGGGGTTAATACCCATGGAGCTTCCCAGGCTAAGAATATCAGCCTGCAGCTAGCCTTTACTGGCTATTAAAATAGGGGGACCCCCCCCAAAAAATGACGTGGGGTCCCCCTATAATTTATAGCCAGAAAGGCTATGCAGACAGCTGCGGGCTGATGTTCATGGCCTAGGAGGGGGCCATGGGTATTGGCGCACCCCCCTTGCTAAAAATACCAGCACCCAGCCAACCACAAAATTTGCGCATCTGTACGATACGCCAATTCCGACACTTAACCCCTCTCTTCCCACTGCCGTGTAGCAGTGGCATATGGGGTAATAAGGGGTTAATGTCACCTTGCTATTGTAAGGTGACTTTAAGCCTGGTTAATAATGGAGAGGCGTCAATAAGATGTCTCTCCATTATTAATCTTATAGTTTGAAAGGGTTAAAAAAACACACACATAAGAATAAAGTATTTTAATGAAATAAAACACAACACAGTTTGCCATCTTTATTGCACGCCCAATCCATGTAACACCCTCGGTCCTATAATAAAAAGTAAAAAAATAAACCAACCGTATACTCCCTGTCCGACGCAGTCCAATTAATAACGAGTGTCCCTCGACAATTTCCCCTATAGAACAGTGACATCAGGTGATGTCACTACTCTATAGAGCCTCCCAGTGATACACTGAGAGGAGACAATGGCTCCTGCAGTGCATCACTGAGGTTACCTGAGTTCATGCTCTCACTTTCCGGCAATGCTGCTTGGTAATTTTCTCACCCAGCATTGCCGGTGAGTGAATGAACTTAAGTGACCTCACTCTCTCCCGGTGACGGAGGGATATACACCGCGGAGGATTACCTCCGCTGTCAGTGCATCGTGGAGGCCATGTAGAGCACTGACATCACCCGATGTCAGTGTTCTACACCAGAGATCATCATGGGACACTCATTAATAACTGGACTATGGCGGAAAGGTAAGTATAGGTTGTTTTATTATTTTGTTTTTATTAAAGGAGACGAGGGCATCAGGGACTAGGTGATTGGTGAGTATGTACTCTATGTTATGTGTTGTACGTTATGTGTATGTTCTGTATTTTATATGTAATGCATGTTCTGTATGTTTTCTTTTGTTTACATTCAACACATTAGCCGGATGATGGGACTACTGTTGTGTTTCGGTAGCTGAGGAGGAATTGCAAATATAGCCAAAGAAGCAAAACACCAGAGAGGCTGGAAACTATTGGATTGCAGGACCCTAAACTAACCGCAACACTATAAGTAGCCGTGGAGCGCACCTACGGTGATCCTAGATGCCTCGTCACAGCCGGAGAGATAGCTACACCTAAAGGCAGAAAGATGAAAGCTATCTGCCCAGTAGCAGAATCCCAAAAGAAATAGGAAGCCCCCAAACATGTAATGGCGGTTAGACAAGAAGAAAATACGAACACAGACAGAAAATAGAATGAGCAAAAGCTGGGGCCCAATCTGTCTAGATAGAAAAGTATAGGAAAGAATTCTGACTGCAACGCAAAAAAACCCTGACAAAATACCAACACTTCTGATTAACAAAAAACTTGAGATCACACGATCTCTACCACCTAAATCAGATCTCTGGTGTAACACAGCAATTCAGCAAATAAAAAGTGACATAGGAACAGAGCAAAAATGCAAACACAAACTGAGCACAATTGCAGCGCCAGGCCCCAAAAGGGGACCAGGCTGAAGTCCACTGCAAGGCGGCGAACCAGCAAGGAAAATCCAACCAGGGGAAAAAAAACAGCAAATCACTTATCTGAATCAAAGCAGGAATGCAAGTTGAGCTCCAAGCAAGACCTGGAAGAACAATTGATTACCGGCAAGGCTGGTGGGAGTTCAGGTCACTTATATCAGACCATTCAGACCAAGCTGAAGGCCATTCAGCAATTGGTTCATTACCCTCAGCAACCACCGGAGGGAGCCCCAACTCTGAAGTCGCCTCCAGAGTATTCACAACAGACTACTACTGTCCCACCATTGGCTAATGTGTCACTCACTGTCACTGTAGCAGGCATAGCCGGATGGGACTTGCCATGCCAAGCAGGGCGCGGGAGCACCGCTATTCTTACTACTGAAACAAGGTCCTATTATGCCTATATGGTCTACCTTTCAAGTTATCTATTCTATACACCTCCAGCATACTTATACTGTTATGAAAAGCTTTTCTGCATACCTTTGCACCGTTATTAAGCGACTCTGTTGAAAAAGACCCAGGAGTGTCGAAACGTTCACTTGTTTCTAGTCGCCATTTATTTGACCTTATTATTGGCTCCTTGTATATAATAAATACTTCCTTATTTGCATATATTCATGAGAGTGTGCTGTGTACTATTTCTCTATTCTACCACACAAAGAATTGACATGCTGCGGAAAATAAAACGCTGAGAATCTGTGCTTTTTTTTCCACAGCATGTGCACAACAAACCTGCGTTTCCCATAGATTTACATTGGCTGTGCACTACGTGCGTCCAGAAACGCTGCGGAAACACATCTAAATCCACAACGTGTGCACATACCCTAGTGCAGTGTCGCAGCAACCAAAAAAAACATAATTCTGGCATTATGACTTTTTTTCTCGCTACGTCGTTTAGAGATCGGTTTAATCCTTTGTTTTGTATTGATAGATCGGGCGATTCTGAACACGGCGATACCAAATATGTGTATGTTTGATTTTTTTTTTATTGTTTTATTTTGAATGGGGCGAAAGGGGGGTGATTTGAACTTTTATATATTTTTTATATTTTTAAGAACATTTTTTTTAACGTTTGGCATGCTTTAATAGTCTCCATGGGAGACTAGAAGCTGCCATAGCCCAATCGCCTCTGCTACATACAGGCGATGATCAGTTTGCCTGTTTGTAGTAGAATTACTCACTTGCTATGAGCTGCGACCTCTGGAAGGCGCAGGTGCTTACAGCATTCCGGCAGTGACAACTATAGAGGTCTCCAGGGGATCTCCGGTTGTCATGCCAACCCACCAGTGACCCGCAATCACGTGACATGGGTCACCGGTGGGCGGATTTCCGGCTCAATTGTCGGAAGCGCTTGTTAAATGCCGCTGTCAGTGTTTGACAGTGACATTTAGTGGGTTAACAGCCACAGGTGGATCCCGATTCTACCCGCGCCTGTTCCCGATTCCACCCGTGGCTGTTTCGGGCACAAGTCAGCTGTTCAAAACCAGGGGTAGCTGAGACCACAGAGAACATGATTCGGGTCGGTTTTTACTGTCCCCAGTCTCATGACAGCCGTTATTCACCGGGCCCGTCGAGATCTGCCGGATGGCACCTGGCAACAATAGATTTTTTCTATTGGTTCATTTTGATCACTGTGATAGACCCTATCACAGTGATCAAAATAGAAAAAATAAATAAATAAAACTCCTCTGTGTCACCCCCTTGGTTAGGTAAAAATAGTGAAATAAAAGAAAATGTATTTTTTTCCATTCTTTGCAGTTAGGGTTGGGGCTAAGGTTAGAGTTGGGGTTAGGGTTAGAGTTGGGGTTAGAGCTAGGGTTGGGGCTGGGTTAGGGTTGTGTTGGGGTTAGGGCTCTGTTGGGGATATGGTTGTGTTGGGGTTATGGTTGTGTTGTCGGGGTTACGGTTGTGGTGTTGGGGTTAGGGCTGTGTTAGGGTTGGAGTTAGAATTGGAGGGTTTCCACTGTTTAGGCATGTCAGGGGTTCTCCAAACACGAAATGGCTCCTGCCATTGATTCCAGCCAATTTTGAGTTCAAAAAGTCAAACGGTGCTCCCTCCCTTCTGAGCCCTGCCATGTGCCCAAACAGTGGCTTTCCCTCACATATCAGCGTACTCAGGAGAAATTGCACAACAAATTGTGCAGTCCATTTTCTCCCGATACCCTTGTGAAAATAAAAAAGTTTGGGTCTAAAGTTAATTTTTTGTGAAAAAATTAAAATGTTAATTTTTTCCTTCCACATTGCTTTAGCTCTCATGAAGCACTTGAAGGGTTAATAAACTTCTTGAATGTGTTTTTGAGCACCTTGAGGGGTGCAGTATTTAGAATGGTGTCACTTTTGGGTATTTTCTGTCATATTGACCCCCCAAACTCACTTCAAATATGAGATGGTCCCTAAAAAAAATGGTTTTGTAAATTTTGTTGGAAAAATGAGAAATCGCTAGTCAACTTTTATCCCTTATAACATAACAAAAATAAATTATACTTCCAAAATTAAGTAAAGTAGACAAGTGGGAAATGTTATTTATTAACTAATTTGTGTGACACAACTCTCTGATTTAAGGGCACAAAAATTAAAAGTTTGAAAATTGCAAAATTTTCAAAATTTTTGCCAAATTTCCATTTTTTTCATAAATAAATGCAAGTCAAATAGAAGAAATTTTACCACTAACATGAAGTACAATATGTCACAAGAAAACATTCCCAGAATCACCAGAATCCGTTGAAGCGTTCCAGAGCTATAACCTCATAAAGTGACAGTGGTCAGCATTGTAAAAATTGGCTAGGTCATTAAGGTCAAAATTGGTTCGGTCACTAAGGAGTTAAACTACACTGTGTTCCAAATTATTATGCAAATAATATTTTCTCAGATTTTCCCAAATTACCTATATGAATTTCAGCCATTGTAATTTTCCATTCAAATAACTATTAGAGTACAATTGAAAGGTTTTTGTACAAACTGCCTATGATAACAGTATATTTTTTAAAAAATAAAACACTCAAACTGCACTCAAAATGTATGTTCCAAATTATTATGCACAGCAGAGTTTTCAACCTTTTCATTTTAATAAAGAACAAAAAAATGGTCATTTTTGAAATTATAAGCATTAGCAGGTTATTACAAACTGAAATCAAACAGTTTTCAACTCAAAACTTTATTCTAGGTGATGTTACATTTGCACATAGGACCCCTTGTTCGAAAGGAGCGTCTGAACTCTCTCGTCCATTGAATTTGTCAGGTTTTGGATGGTTTCTGCTTCAATTGTTTTGCATGAGAACAGAATACCCTCCCAGAGCTGTTGCTTTGATGTGAACTGCCCCCCCGCCATCATAGACACTCCTTTTGATGATGCTCCAGAGGTTCTCAATGGGGTTGAGGTCAGAGGAGCATGGGGGCCACACCATAAGTTTGTCCCCTTTTATGCCCATAGCAGCCAGAGATGCAGATGTGTTATGTGCAGCATGAGACGGTGCATTATCATGCATGAAAATGATCTTGCTGCGGAATGCACGGTTCTTCTTCTTGAACCATGGCAGGAAGTGCTGTTTGAGAAACTCAACATACACTATGGAGTTCATCTTTACCCTTCAGGGATCCTAAAGGGGCCGATAATCTCTCTCCCTATGATTCCAGCCCAAAACATTATTCCACCTCCTCCTTGTTGGTGCCGTAGCCGTGTTTGCATGACGTTGGTATAGTCGAGTTGTTTACTCGTACGAAACCCAGGACTCTAGAACTGAGCCCCCCTTTACCCTTATCAATATACCCCAGTTATCCATACCCCAATAACGAATTACAGTAATTCTTTGGAATATGTATGGCCACAGCAGCCTTTATTTAAGTACAAACAACAATAACAATAAATAACAATATATAACAATATATATATAACAATATATATATATATACCAATAACACATCAGGGAGGAGTCCTTGAAGCTACAAAGATCATGGTGAATTAAACCAATATCCTGTGAACAACATCCCACCTCTTACTCCCAGCCGTTACCCCACAGGCTCGGGAGCACCACCATTGAGGTGTGCTGTTCACCCAACCACCTGGGGATCCGCCCACTCCGTGTGAACTCCCCTTCCACCATTCACCAGATCACCACCACATAACTTCAAACAGTGGAGACCCTAAACAGAGTCCCCACAAACCAATTTCCACCAACTTCAAGGACTCTCTCCCACCCCCTTGAGCCGCCACAACGAGGGCCCATTGAAAACCTCAATGGCCCGAGACCCCTAAGACCGCAAAGCCATGGCCCTTTCAATACCTTCCTGAATACCTAGTGCCCACATATCTGAACCAACAGCATTCAGATGAACCCCATCGGCCAACCAAAAATCCCCCCCCCTTCTCCAAATCCAAATGCCGCACCGACACATTACCATTCCGAGCCATGAATGAAGACACAGCCCTGTTAACCTTTATCCTGGCCTTATTGATTTTAACCAGAGACCTCATGTTCCTCCAACGTCTGCGTGGCACAATGTCAGACCAAACTAAAATGACCCCGGATACAACACCCATAACCGCAAGCAATCCTGCTTGATATCTCGCACTAACTCACGAAAAGGACGCACCGCAAGATCATTCCCCCGACATGGAGTACCAAAACATCGGGAGCACGGTCCAAGCGGGCGCACGCATGAATTTCGGGCAACACCCTTCTCCACTGCATTCCTCGAAAACCGAGCCATCGCACTACCGCCATAGACCGGGGAAATCCCAGTTGCCGACCATCAGTCCTGACGTCGGCTCTCAACGCTCCCCAGTGGACGAAGGAGTGACCAAAAATCCAAATCAGCATAGGAAGGGAACTGAAATGAGAAAATAACACTAAACATCCCAAAAGATCACCCTTAACCAACTCCAAACTTCCCACGCAGGCCTCAGAACAATCAAATACCACCTCGAAAAATCAAGGCCTAATATAACTCCTAAATCGATTAGACTTCCAACGCCCAATACTTTGTATTGATGCCGCGTCCAACCCCCTACCTGCCGCCTCAGTCGCCGCCCCAATCCGGAATGAATGCGTCCCAAAACGAGAATTATCGAGACCTAATGCTCGAATGGACTTTTTGAAAATGGCGTTGAACTGATACCTGGACAGGCTACCGCCATCGGCATGGCACAACAATGAGCCCCCCAACCGGGGCCCAACTCCCAAAAACGCTGCAAACATAACACTGGACACATCGGGTACCCTGATACAATACCCAACACTACCCGACGACCCCTCCCCTCTTGATCCGTCTTGGATTTACGCAGCCAAAACTCAACACCACCCGCCGTCAATAATACATCCTTAGCCAACAAACCCCCGCCGCCTGTCTATTACCCGAAACCAGCTCACCTACCCGCAAAGCCCCAAAGAATGCCAACGAAAAAGCCAGACGGAATAACAGAACTTCAAAACGAGAAGAACACGTCGTGTCCAAAATAAAACCCAATTGCTCTAGCAAAGCGAAGGATACGGGCGCCTCGTATCACCCAACCCTTATTTCGACGAAAACCCTTTGCCGCCTGCTGCACCAAAAAGGTCTTTGACACATCGCTAATCCCCCGCAAACGAAACCCAAAAGATAGTGCTGCTAAAACCCGCGACACTTTGGCACAAGACCATCCTTCCCTCGCCCCTTGCCCAACCAAGCCAATAAGGCCCTATGTAAATCCACCCCATCCCCAGAACTGGAATTGTCATTAAAAACTCTTCCCAGTTACGCCACACTGCCCGATAAGCCGCCCAAGTTTTTGGAGCCAACGATGCCCTAATCAGAGACTCTGCAGACCCTAAACCACCTTCCACAACTCTTCCGGGCAGGCTAGACCCTCGCACTCCGCTTCCGGGGCCAATGAGCGAAAACGATCCCACTGTGAACGAGAAAGAGAATCAGCTATGTCATTCTTCACACCCGGCACGTGCGTCGCCGTCACGTGTGCATTCAATTCCAAACATAACAAGACCAAACGTTGCAAAACTCGCACGACAGGAGGAGAGGACGCAGTAAGCCCATTAATCGCGCAAACAACTCCCATGTTGTCACAATTAAAACGCACCCTGCGATCACGAAACTCACTTCCCCATAAATGCACCGCCACCAGAATTGGAAAAATTTCCAATAATGTTATGTTCCGAACTAAGCCCTCAGCCACCCACTCTGCAGGCCAACGAGACGCACACCATTGCCCCTGAAATAGGCTCCAAAACCAACCCCTCCGGCCGCGTCCGTAAACAACTCCAACACATCACTCCCAACAACCTCGGCCATGACCAAAGAGCGCCCGTTATATCCTTCTAAGAAGGAATCCCAAACTGCCAAATCCGCCTTAAGTTCCCCAGACAAACGTATGAAGTGATGAGGGGCTTTTATCCCTGCCGTAGCGCTAGCCAGCCTACGTGAAAAAACTCGCCCCATCGGCATCACTCGACATGCGAAGTTCAACTTCCCTAGCAACGACTGCAAATCACGCAACGACAACTTCTTCACCCTGCGCGCTCTACCTACTTCAACCCGTAAAGCCAACAACTTTTCCTCGGGCAATCTGAACTCCATGCCACCGTGTCGATGACTATTCCCAAAAAACACAAACAAGAAGATGGGCCCTCAGTTTTGCCTGGCGCCAAAGGAACCCAAAATGCTCCGCCACCCACTCAACAGTTTTCAAGATCCCATGGCAGCATGAAGAATTTGCTGGGCCTACACACAGGAAATCGTCCAAGTAATGAATAACAGATTCACAACCAGACACCTCTCGCACCACCCACTCCAAAAAAGAACTAAAAGCCTCAAAATAAGCACATGATAAGGAACAGCCCATCGGCAAACATCTGTCAACAAAGAACTCCCCCTCCCAAAAACAACCCAGCAGCTTCAAACTATCAGGATGAACTGGCAAAAGTCGAAAAGCAGATTCAATGTCAGTCTTAGCCATAAGGGCCCCTCGACCACACTTCCTCACCCACCGCGCAGCCTCGTCAAAAGAGGAATAAATAACCGAACAAATTTCCGGATCAATGCCATCGTTCACCGACCTCCCCCGTGGGTAAGAAAGATGCTGAATAAGCCGAAACTTGTTCGGCTCCTTCTTGGGAACAACGCCCAACGGGGAAACCACTAAGTCCTGAAAAGGTGGCGACGAGAAAGGGCCCGCCATACGACCCAACAAAACCTCTTTTGCCAATTTCTCACTGACCACCTCCTTATGCAATAAAGCCGAATGCAAATTCTTAAGTACCCGCGGGATAACAAACGGAGGATGCGGGATAACAAAACCATCCTTAAAACCATTGAACAGTAACGTCGCCTTTTCCCTGTCACCGTACCTATTTAGATAAGGGACCATCTTTTCCAAACTCACCGGAGTCTCTCCCTTGGGAATTACCACCCCAGGCTTCTGCTTCCCTTTTTTAAAACACTTAGACGCTCCATGGGAGGCGCCATTGCAATTGGAGCAGACATGCTTAAATTTACACCCCGCCCCAAACTTACACTGGCCGTCATTAAACTGCCAGCACACCCCAAATTTGTTCCCACCTCCTTGGCCTTGACCACTTCCTCCCGCTGCCCCAGCTGTATTTCCACTCTGGCCGGCGCCCCCAGTTCCCCCGAGAAAGGAATGCCCAAACTTATTCTGTGCAATGACTCTCATCCACAGACCAATGTCCTTCTGATCCCAACGAATCGCCGGACGCACGGCCTTCCTTTGCCTGAACTGCTCATCATACCGCAGCCAAGCCTGTCCCCCATACACCCTATGCGCCTCCCCAATAGCATCAAAATAACAAAACAAAGCCGAGCAGTTGTCTGAAGCTTTCTCCCCGATAACACTTGCTAAAATAGCAAACGCTTGTTGCCAGTTGACGAACGTCTGAGGAATTAATCGCCACCTCCGTTTCTCCTCCTCCTCCTTCTTACTATCTTCCTTTTTACTTTTATCCAAATTAAACTTCTCCAAAGGCAACAATGAGAATATTTCAACGTACTCATCCTTCCAAATACGCTCCTTAACTTCCTTCTTCAAATGAGCCCCAAGGGGCCCTCAAAACAAACATATACCTCCCCGTGAGCCCTATCATCTAAACGCACCCGACACTCCTTTTCCTTCTCTGTCTGCACCGACACAGACACCGGTTCAGCACTAAGCCCTTCCTGTTCCGACAGGCTCGCCACTATCTGCCCCCCAACCTGTGATCCAACCCACCGTCACTGGAGACGGAGAACTTATACCCTTCTCTAATCGGGATAGCAAATTCCGCACATCTACCAGCATATCCGTAACCCGGCTACCTCGGCCACCCCCCCAACACTATTACTAACTCCCGGCCGAGCTACCCCAAACGGTGAAGAAGACAAAAATGAATGACCAACGCTTAACATAGAATTATACTCACCGGGCTGCGAGGGAGCTGTGAGCCCTCCAGCCGGATAACCTGGTTCCAAAGGTGCGTCGCCACCGCCTTGATCTGACACCACGACTCCAC
This sequence comes from Oophaga sylvatica, assembly GCA_033576555.1. Taxonomy (NCBI): domain Eukaryota; kingdom Metazoa; phylum Chordata; class Amphibia; order Anura; family Dendrobatidae; genus Oophaga; species Oophaga sylvatica. Next base: position 91,663,196 of record JARQOD010000002.1, on the reverse strand, counting down.
TGACCTGCTCCTGACGTCCGGAAACCGCTCCGTGACTTCCAGATGAAGAAGGCCTAAACCCCATTGGGGATCCAGCCCGCTGATCCTGAAACAACATTGAAGACTGGGTCGCAGCAGCACCCGACGATGGATTAGCAGCAGCAGCCAAACCAAGCCGCCCCGCGTTCACCCCACAGCAACGGCCCTCCGATCCCTCTGTAAACCCTCCGCCTATGGGGGGTAAAAGCTGCTGACCCGTGCCGACCGATGCCACGGCCGCCGAAATTCTGAAGCCGTCCACAGAGGCAGGCCGCAGTGCAGTAAAACTGCCGCTGTGACCCCCCGACGAACCTGGAACCCCGCCGTCACCAAGGGGGGAAAATTGCTGGTCTGATGAGCCGGCCGTTCCGTAATTTGACAACGCACCTGCATGACCATCCGGAACAGATAGCAATGCAAGCCGGTCGCAACTGCGACCGCCCGCTGACGCAGCTCTCAAAAAACGCCCATCGCTTAGCAGCTCCAACGACGACGCATCACCGATGCTTCCTGAGGCGGGCCGCCCAGAAGGTCCCTCGCCACTGCGACCTCCGAAGACGCAATTCTCCCGCGACGCCCGGGACATACCGGCTCCAAAGACGACGCACCCGCAGTGCGATTGGAAGCAGGTCGCACAGCAGGTGACTCAGCACTGCGACCCCCCGAGGACGCAGATCTTCCACGACGCCCGGCGCTTGGAGACACCAACGCCGACGCACCCGCGCTGCTATCTGAAACAGGCCGCAAAAAGGATCGCTCACCACTGCGACCTCCCGAGGACGCAGCTCTCGCTTGACGGCCGGCGCGCAAAGACTCCGCCCCCCGACGTGCACTCGGCGGAGGAGAAGTTACCGCCGCAGGGCCTCGCTGGCTTGGTGGATTCCTCCCAGGCCGAGGCCTGCTAACGCGAGCTCCGCGCGCCGCCCGGCCTGGAGGGGCCCGTGAGGGGCTCCTGCGCCGACGCGAGGCCCGAGGAGCCTGATCCGGCGACAGTCTTTCAGGAGGCCTCACCCTTCTTGGCCGCCTCTCCCTTTGCGATGCCCCAGACGACGGACCAGAAGCTCCCTGAACGATAATCGCCACCTGCGCTTCCAGCCATCCAGGAGGCTGCGACGAGGCCACAGCCCTGAGGCGCTCGATCGCCGCGTTTGCAGACATGGTAAGTTGTACTGCGTCTTACTACTGATGGGGCAAGACAGGAACTGCCCTGGGACCGCCCCATCACTGCCTTATAAACCACCCCCCAACCACTCCCCCCCTTATTTAAATGTTCCTCCCTCATTTTAAACCCCTCCAAACCCCGTCATGCCGGCCTCCGCCCACGCCTCTTTCTTGAGGGGAGGGAGGCTCTGCTCCGGCCATTACTTGGGATGTCCATCAACCAGCCATCCTCCACGCCATCCATCTGGACCATCGAGCGCTGCACGGCACTCATCGGTGAACAAAACCGTTTTGAAGTCAGTCTTCATGTATTGTTTGGCCCACTGGAGCCATTTCTGCTTGTGTGCAGTGTATAGAGGAGGTCGACAGGATGGCTTATGCACAGCTGCAAAACTCTGAAGGACCCTGCATCTTGTTGTTCGGGGGACGTTGGAGGCACCAGCAGCTTCAAAAACTTGTCTGCTGCTATGACAAGGCTTTTTTACCGCTGCTCTTTTAACCTGACGTAATTGCCTGTAGGAAACAGTCCTCAATTTTCCCTTATCAGCACGCACACGTGTGTACTGTGAATTAGCTACATACTTCTTGATTGTGCGATGATCATGATGAAGTGTCTTGGCAATGTTGATTGTAGTCATGCCTTGACCTAAACACTCCACAGTTTGTTGCTTCTCAGCAGCCGACACATCCCTTTTCTTTCCCATTTTGGTAGAAAATGTAGGCTGCTTAATAATGTGGGACAGCCTTCTTAAGTAGTCTTGCCTTTCATTGGACACACCTGCCAAACTAATTAGCACAGGTGTCTGCAATTGCTTACAGTGATATAAAGAGCCCTGACACACATCACCATCAATGAGTTTAGCTGACAAACAAAAAAATTCTTAACTTATCATTCCTAAACAATTTTTGCATAATAACTTGGAACACAGTGTAAATGTACTACCCCCCATAAAATACTAAAGCCTATACTCCACTCCGGTGCCGTTCCCGTGGTGTCCGCACTCGCTATCCCCGGGGCTCTCATGCGGTGTTATGACATGTGAGCACGGGGCCAAATCAGCGCTGGCGTCACTGTTCCCTCCTTCGGACAAATCGATCATGAAGAGGAAGTTTGTGCTGCAGCTCATCCCTGACTTCCTCTTCATGTTTAATTTATCGGAAGGCGGGGACAGTGACACCAGCGCTGACTGTCGGGGGGCCAAGCGAGGCGTATGACAAGAAGTTGTCCGAGTAGTGTAAGTATAACAGGGAAACAACCACAAGTCATAAAGTGTCAATGTGCATCAGAGTATTATTATTAGGCTACGTGCTCATCATCAGGAAGAAGCAGCGTTTTGGACTCAGTTTTGCTGCGGATTTAATCCATGGCTATGAGTGATGCTATGCAGCGGAGATGAGATAATTAACATGCTGTGTGTAACGGGTCTGGTGGGTGGAACTACTGACGAGACAGGTCGGGTTGGTGGAACCACATAGCTTTATTATACAAGAGATTTTACTTGTAAGAGAGCGGGTGGCACCTGGGAAAAGGGCAGGGATTCACGGCAGAGGATATAGGTAGTTTCTGGACAGGCAGGTTTGTCACAGCAAGTGACCAAGGAAGTCTCTGGGCAGGCAGGTTGTAACGGTAAGTAACCGAGGCAGTCTCTGGACAGGCAGGTTGTCACGGCAAGTGACCAAGGCAGTCTCTGGGACAGGCAGGTTGTCACGGCAAGTGACCAGGCAGTCTCTGGGCAGGCAGGTTGTCACGGCAGGTGACCAGGCAGTCTCTGGGCAGGCAGGTTGTCACGGCAAGTGACCAGGAAATCTCTAGACAGGCAGGTTGTCACAGCAAGTGACCAGGCAGACTCTGGGCAGGCAGGTTGTCACGGCAAGTGACCAGGCAGTCTCTGGGCAGGCAGGTTGTCACGGCAAGTGACCAGGCAGTCTCTGGGCAGGCAGGTTGTCACGGCAAGTGACCAGGCAGACTCTGGGCAGGCAGGTTGTCATGGCAAGTGACCAGGCAGTCTCTAGACAGGCAGGTTGTCACAACAAGTGACCAGGCAGTCTCTAGACAGGCAGGTATATACGACCTGATATGGTGGAGCCTCCAGGTAGGCTGCAGTCGGATGGCAGATGATCGCTCCAAGGTGAGCAGGCAAGAGCCGGGGATCTCTGCAGATGATGTCCGAACTTCAGGATGGAGCTGCAGTCGGATGGCAGATGATCGCTCCCAGGTGAGCAGGCAAGAGCCGGGGATCTCTGCAGATGATGTCCGAACTTCCGGATGGAGCTGCAGTCGGATGGCAGATGATCGCTCCTAGGTGAGCAGGCAAGAGCCGGGGATCTCTGCAGATGACGTCCGAACCTCTGGATGGAACTGCAGACGGATGGCAGACAGGCAAGCCGACAGGTAACAGGCAGGTAACTGGAATCAGGAGCTGAAGGCTGAAACAGAGTTAGACTGCACAGGAACAACATTGCTCGGGCACCTACATTAAGGAGGAAGCCCTTAATATAGGGTGGAGTCCTCCAGCATTGGCTGGAGACTGATTTGGAAAATGCGCGCGGCTCCTTTAAGAGCGGGGGAGGGTGCGGTGCGCGCGCCCTAAGGCCAGTAGCAGGGAAGGAGCGCGCGGGACCAGCAGGGCGGAAGGAGGACGTCATAGGCGCAGAGGGGGCTGGGAGCACTGAGGACGCTAAGCGCAGGTGAGGAGAGCGACGTCCCTGTCTGGCAGCAGGCAGGGACGCGGGCGCTACAGTACCCCCCCTCTAGATCCCCCCTTCTTTAGGCCAGAAAGAAATTTAGCTAGGATAAGAGGGGCATGGATGTTCTCCCGAGGCTCCCAGGTTCTCTCCTCAGGACCAAACCCCTTCCAATCCACCAAAAAATAAGTCTTTCTTCCTACCCTTTTTGTGGCCAGAATGTTCTCTACCTCAAATTCATCATCAGCAGACACTGGAGCAGGAGGTGTACCTGTAGACTTAAAAAAAGAGTTAAGAACCACAGGTTTGAGGAGAGATACATGAAAAGAATTAGGAATTCTCAAATTGGCCGGGAGTTTCAATTTATAGGACACCGGATTGATCTGACTGATGATCTCAAAAGGACCGATGAACCGAGGACCTAACTTGTAGGACGGAATTTTGAGTCGAACATATTTGGACGAAAGCCAGACTTTGTCCCCAGGACGGAATTGAGGAGGATCCAGACGTTTTTTGTCAGCATGTCTTTTCATGCGCTCGGATGACTGAATGAGTGCGGACCGGGTACTCTCCCAGATGGAGGAGAATTCTCTAACCAGAGATTCCGCAGCTGGATTGTCCATGGCTATATGCTGCCAGGGGGCAGCGGGTACAGGAAGCGGAAGAAGACGGCCGGTAGGCAGGTGTCTCGGAACTTTGTTGCGGGCACAGGAAACACAGGCAGAAACAAAGTCTATTACGTCTTTGTGCAGGGTAGGCCACCAATAATGCCGAGTAATGAGTTGGAGGGTCTTTTTTTGACCAGCGTGGCCAGCGAGTTTAGACGAGTGACCCCAATGTAGGATTCTCTTCCGATCGGTTTCTGATACGAACGTCTTACCAGGAGGGAGACGATTTAGACTCACGGGAGCCACCTGCATCACTCTGGCGGGATCGATGATATGTTTAGGCTCATCTTCGAGATCCGACACCAGGAAAGACCGAGACAAGGCATCCGCCTTGACGTTTTTGTCAGCTGGGCGAAAATGCAAAAGAAAATCGAAGCGGGCAAAAAACAAGGACCACCGGGCTTGGCGAGGATTAAGTCTCTGTGCCTGCTGGAGGTATGCCAGATTTTTGTGATCCGTGTAGATGATTACCGGATGAAGAGCCCCTTCGAGTAGGTAACGCCACTCCTCCAATGCCAACTTAATGGCCAATAACTCTTGATCTCCTATGGAGTAGTTGCGCTCGGAGGAGGAGAAGAGTTTGGAGAAGAAACCGCAGGACACCATCCTCCCGGATGGCGATTTTTGGGTAAGAACCGCTCCGGCTCCAGCAGAGGAAGCGTCCACCTCCAGGAAGAACTGCTTGTTGCCATCCGGGCGATGCAGCACTGGAGCGGAAAAAAAGGCCTGTTTCAGAGAAAGGAAGGCCTCCTCTGCTTCGGTCGTCCACTGTTTGGGGTTAGCATCCTTGCGAGTGAGCGCTGAGATTGGAGCAGTCCTGGAAGAGAAGTGCGGTATGAAGAGACGGTAATAGTTGGCGAATCCCAGGAACCGCTGAATGGCCTTCAACCCCTCCGGTCGGGGCCACTTCTCGATGGCAGACAATTTCTCCGGATCCATTCGTAGGCCTGTCTGAGAAATGATGTAGCCCAGAAACGGAAGCGATGTCTGCTCAAAGAGGCACTTCTCATATTTGGCGAAGAGGTGATTCTGCCTGAGCCTGAGCAGAACCTGACGAACATCCCTCCGGTGAGACTGAAGATCCGGAGAGAAGACCAAGATGTCGTCAAGGTACACCACAACGCAGGAATAGAGGAGGTCCCGGAAGATGTCGTTGACCAACTCCTGAAAGACTGCTGGAGCATTACAGAGACCAAAGGGCATCACCAAGTACTCGTAGTGGCCGTCCCGGGTGTTGAATGCCGTCTTCCATTCATCTCCTCGACGGATACGAACCAGGTTGTATGCTCCACGAAGATCTAGTTTGGTGAAGACTCTAGCCCCTCTAAGACGATCAAACAGTTCTGGAATGAGCGGAAGAGGGTACTTATTCTTCACCGTGATCGAATTTAGGCCTCTGTAGTCAATACAGGGACGGAGAGATCCGTCTTTCTTTTTAACGAAGAAAAAACCTGCTCCCGCTGGGGAGGTAGATTTCCGGATAAATCCCTTTGCTAAGTTCTCCTCGATATATTCGGACATCGACCTGGTCTCAGCAGCAGACAACGGGTAAATACGCCCACGGGGAGGCGTAGTACCGGGTAACAGGTCAATCGGGCAATCATATGGTCTATGCGGGGGTAATGTCTCTGCTTCCTTTTTATTGAAAACATCAGCAAATGACCAATATGGAATCGGGAGTCCAGGTAGATTAGCAGGTGTAGGAGAAGAATAGACAGGATGAACAGGCACCAGACACGTTTTATGACAGTCCTGTCCCCAGCGAAGAACCTCTCCATTCTGCCAGTAAAGCACAGGTGCATGTTTTTGGAGCCAAGGCAGACCTAGTAAGAAAGCATGAGAGAGTCCAGGCAGAACATGAAATGAGATGCTCTCAGAATGCAACATTCCCACCTGCAGGGTTATGACTTCGGTGATAAGTCGGATGGGACGAGGTAGGAGGCCCCCATCCACAGCAGCAACAGATACAGGTTCAACAAGAGGTTTGGTGGGAATGTGATACTTCTCTACTAGAGCCTGTGACACGAGATTCCCAGCTGCTCCAGAATCAAGTTGGGCCATTTCGAAGTGGCGGTTCTTACCGATCAGAATTGAAACCGACAGCAGCAGGGATGAAGAGGATTTATTTTTGTCTAGATTGACCTCTCCGAGCGAACCTAGACACAGGCGTTTTCCCGACTTCTCCGGACAGGTTTGGATCCAGTGCTCCTTACTGCCGCAGTAGAAGCAACTTTTCTCGGCACGGCGTGAGTCCTGACGGGCTTTGACCATCTTGGTCTGGTCGACCTGTATAGGCTCAGCAGTGTGCACCTGAGGAGAAACGGAAGAGGTTATAGATCTGACACGAGGGTGCAAGATGGGAAAATTCTTTTTTACGGGTGATCTCTTTGGCTCGTTCCTGGAACCTAAGATCAATTCGATTGGCAAGATTTATTAAATCATCTAGAGAGGTTGGAACGTCCCGACCGGCAAGTTCGTCTTTAATACGGCTGGACAGACCCTCCCAGAAGACCGAAATTAGAGCTTCATTGTCCCAGGCTAGTTCTGAGGCTAAAGTCCGGAACCGTATGGCATATTGACCAACGGTGAGACTCTCCTGACGGAGACGCAGCAGAGATGATGCAGAGGAAGTCTTCCGTCCAGGTTCGTCGAATACCTTCCGGAAGGTCGAGAGAAAAGCAGGCAGGTCAGATACCAGAGGATCCTCTCTCTCCCAGAGAGGATTAAGCCAGGCCAGGGCTTCTCCGGTGAGATGGGACATGATGAAGGCAATTTTGGCCCGGTCAGAGTTAAACTGGTGTGCCAGGAGTTCAAAATGCAGGGTGCACAGATTAATGAAACCCCGAGCCAGAGCAGGATCGCCTCCAAACCTAGGAGGAGCTGACAGTCGGGGTCCGGGAATGGAAACCACGGAATTGGGAATCAGCGGGACTGACGGATTATGAGTCATGGCTCCAGCGATGGTTGCAAGTGATGATTTCAGAGTGTCCAGACGGGATTTGACGTTCCGCAGGTGACCCAGGATGGTCTCCTGTTGAGACCTCTGGCGAGACAGCTCATGACACAGTTCCGGGAGTGAAGGGGTTTGGGTGCCACCGGGTTCCATGGCCGAGCAAACTGTAACGGGTCTGGTGGGTGGAACTACTGACGAGACAGGTCGGGTTGGTGGAACCACATAGCTTTATTATACAAGAGATTTTACTTGTAAGAGAGCGGGTGGCACCTGGGAAAAGGGCAGGGATTCACGGCAGAGGATATAGGTAGTTTCTGGACAGGCAGGTTTGTCACAGCAAGTGACCAAGGAAGTCTCTGGGCAGGCAGGTTGTAACGGTAAGTAACCGAGGCAGTCTCTGGACAGGCAGGTTGTCACGGCAAGTGACCAAGGCAGTCTCTGGGACAGGCAGGTTGTCACGGCAAGTGACCAGGCAGTCTCTGGGCAGGCAGGTTGTCACGGCAGGTGACCAGGCAGTCTCTGGGCAGGCAGGTTGTCACGGCAAGTGACCAGGAAATCTCTAGACAGGCAGGTTGTCACAGCAAGTGACCAGGCAGACTCTGGGCAGGCAGGTTGTCACGGCAAGTGACCAGGCAGTCTCTGGGCAGGCAGGTTGTCACGGCAAGTGACCAGGCAGTCTCTGGGCAGGCAGGTTGTCACGGCAAGTGACCAGGCAGACTCTGGGCAGGCAGGTTGTCATGGCAAGTGACCAGGCAGTCTCTAGACAGGCAGGTTGTCACAACAAGTGACCAGGCAGTCTCTAGACAGGCAGGTATATACGACCTGATATGGTGGAGCCTCCAGGTAGGCTGCAGTCGGATGGCAGATGATCGCTCCCAGGTGAGCAGGCAAGAGCCGGGGATCTCTGCAGATGATGTCCGAACTTCAGGATGGAGCTGCAGTCGGATGGCAGATGATCGCTCCCAGGTGAGCAGGCAAGAGCCGGGGATCTCTGCAGATGATGTCCGAACTTCCGGATGGAGCTGCAGTCGGATGGCAGATGATCGCTCCTAGGTGAGCAGGCAAGAGCCGGGGATCTCTGCAGATGACGTCCGAACCTCTGGATGGAACTGCAGACGGATGGCAGACAGGCAAGCCGACAGGTAACAGGCAGGTAACTGGAATCAGGAGCTGAAGGCTGAAACAGAGTTAGACTGCACAGGAACAACATTGCTCGGGCACCTACATTAAGGAGGAAGCCCTTAATATAGGGTGGAGTCCTCCAGCATTGGCTGGAGACTGATTTGGAAAATGCGTGCGGCTCCTTTAAGAGCGGGGGAGGGTGCGAGCGCGCGCCCTAAGGCCAGTAGCAGGGAAGGAGCGCGCGGGACCAGCAGGGCGGAAGGAGGACGTCATAGGCGCAGAGGGGGCTGGGAGCACTGAGGACGCTAAGCGCAGGTGAGGAGAGCGACGTCCCTGTCTGGCAGCAGGCAGGGACGCGGGCGCTACACTGTGGTTCATAAACCCACAGCGCGGGTGAGTTTACGCACAGTTAAATAGAAGCACAGTGGACATGGGATTCCTATAAATCCCATTCACTGTGCTTGTACTGTAGAACGCAGCCTTTTGGACACAGCGCAGGTGAGCTGCAACCAAGAACGCAGCTCTTCCTGATTTTGGGCACGCAGCCTTATAATGCAAAATAGCAATAATGCTATCACAATAAAAAAAATATGCACACACAGTAAGGAATGATCAAATAAATACAAAGTATGATGCATCTGGATAGGCCTCCAATCCCTTCCCGACATGTGCCATATATGTACGGTGCTGCAGGAGCTGCATTCCCGCAAACCACTGTACATATACTTCTTCTCGATCGCGCAGGCTCATGCTGAGCGCCGCCGCGACCGAGTGCGGGTGTCAGCTCTATGGGAGCTGACAGCCTATAGCAACGCCACAATCGGTGCTAGCACATCATAAACGTTTAACCCATCTGATGCTGCTCTCAATAATGACAGCGACATTGAGGAGCATTGCACAGGGAGTGAGTACCCTATCTGTTCCCATCAGCACAACGTGATGCGATCGCGTTGTGCTGATGGTCTCCTTGGTGACCCTGGGCTGCAAGATGGCCGCGGGGTCCTTCATGGAAGGTGGCTTGTGAGAGCCAGCTTAGAGAAGGAGCTGACACGCCTCCTTCCCTGCCTGTCAAAGTGGATCAGATCAGTGTAAAGGTGATGTCTCATGGTGGGACAATGTAAAAAATAAAGTAAAAAAAATTGATTAAAAATTGTAAAATTAAAAAACAAAACAAAGACATTCTAATAAATACATTTATGAAAAAAAAAAAGTACACATATTTGGTATCGCTGCGTCCGGAACAACACAACCTATAAATCTGCCCAACTATTTAACCCCTTCAGTGAACGTCATAAGAAAAATAAAAAATGAGGCAAAAAACTATGCTTTATCATCATACTGCCGAACAAAAAGTACAATAAAAGTTCCACGTTTGGCATTTCTGTAGCAATGAGAGCCTGCCTAATTTACAGTTGTGTGTCTCCAGAAGCATGAGCTGGGCACAACGTACTGGCATTACCACGTACTAGGCACTACAGCAGAAATTGTGGGACACATTTTTGTGCCATTTTTACCCATTTCCCAGTATGAAAATGTAAAATCTGAGGTTAACAAAATCTTGGTGGTAAAAATGTATTTGATCGTCAGTGCCCAATGGTATAAAATTCTGTGACACACTAGTGGTGTCAATATAATCATTGCACCCCTAGATGTATTCATTGAGAGGTGTAGTTTGTAAAATGGGGTCACTTTTGGGGGGTTTCTGCTGGTCTGGTACCTCAGGGGTTCTACCAATGTGACAAGGCACCTTCAAAATAGTCCAGGTAAATCGGAACTTCAATATGGCGCTTCTTCCCTTCTTAGCTTTGCACTGTGCCTAAAAAGTAGTTCATATGGGGTATCGGTGAACTCAGGAGAAATTGTATAACAAGTTTTGGGGTCCATTTTCTCCTGTTAGCCTTGTGAAAATGCAAAATTTGGAGCTAAAATTTTTTTGCGTGGGAAAGTTTTTTTTTTTTTTCACAGCTCAACGTTAGAAATTTGTGAAGCACTGGGGTTCAAGGTGCTCACCACACATCTAGATAAGTTCCCCGAAGAGTCTAGTTTCCAAAGTGTCAATTGTGGGGGGTTTCCACTGTTTAGGCACATAAGGGGCACTACAAACGCGACATAGCATCCGCTAATTATTTCAGCAAATTTTGCATTCAAAAAGTGAAATGGCGCTCCTCCCTTCCAAGCTCTACCATGTGTCCAAACAGTAGCTTTCCTTCTCATATTGGGCTTACTCAGGATAATTTGCACAGCAACTTGTATGGTGCAATTTCTCATGTTACCCTTATGAAACTGCAAAATTTGGGGCTAAAAAATATTTTTGTGGAAAAAATTAGATTTTTTCCTATTTTCAGGGCTCAAAGTTATAAACTTCTGTAAAGCACCTGGGGGTTCAAGGTGCTCACCACACATTAAGATAAGTTCCCTGAGGAGTCTAGTTTACAAAATGGGCTCACTTTAGGGGGGTTTCCAGTGCTTAGGCATATCAGGGGCTCTCCAGACACAACATGACGTCCACTAATTACGCCAGCAAATTTTACATTCAAAAATTCAAATAGCACTCATTTCCTTCTGATCCCTGCCGTGCGTCCAAACAGTGGTTTTCACCAACATATGGGGTTTCGGCATGCTCAGGAGAAATTGCACAACAAATTTTGGGGTCCATTTTGTCCTGTTACCCTTGCGAAAGTAAAAAAAATTGAATCTACAGGAAAATTTAAATGTTTATTTTTTTCCTTCCACATTCCATTAATTCCTGTGAGGCACCTGAAGGGTTAATAAACTTTTTGAATGTGGTTTTGAGTACCTTGAGGGGGCAGTTTTTAGAATGGCATCACTTTTGGGTATTTTCTGTGATATAGGCCCTTCAAAGTCACTTCAAATGTGATGTGGTTCCTAAAAAATGGTTTCATCAATTTTGTTGTAAAAATGAGAAATTGCTGGTCAACTTTTAACTCTTATAACTTCCTAACAAAAGAAATATGTTTTAAAAATTGTGCCGATGTAAAGTGGACATGTGGGATATGTTATTTATTAACTCTCTGGTTTAAGGGCATAAAAATTAAAAGTTTGAAAATTGCTACATTTTCAAAATTTTCGCCAAATTTTCAATTGTTTCACAAATTATTATTTCTATTCATTTTTATAGCGCCATGGCGCTTTACATGTGGAAAAGGGGCATACATAGACAAGTACAATAAACATGAGCAAGGCACACACAAGTACAAAAGAGAGGACCCTGCCCGCAAGGGCTCACAGTCTACAGGGATGGGTGAGGATACACTAGGAGAGGGTAGAGCTGGTCGTGCGGCGGTTCAGTAGACTGAGAATCACTGCAAGTTGTAGACTTTTCAGAAAAGGTGGGTCTTCAGGTTCCTTTTGAAGGTTTCCGTGGTAGGCGAAAGTCTGATGTGTTGGGGTAGAAAGTTCCAGAGTATGTGGGAAGAACAGGAGAAGTCTTGTATCGGTTGTGGCAACAAGAGATAAGAGGGGAGTAGAGAAGGAGATCTTGAGAGGATTAAAGGTTGCGTGTAAGTACCGGGAGACCATGTCACAGATGTATGGAGGAGACAGGTTGTGGATGGCTTTGTATGTCATAGGGTTTTGAACTGGAGCCTCTGGACAATAGGAAGCCAGTGAAGGGCTTGGCATAGAGGAGAGGCTGGGGAATAATGGGGAGACAGTTTGTGAGATATGGAAAAATTATATCATTTTGATTTCTGATGGAATTCCCCATCAAGATAAGTTTGGCCCAAAAACACTTGCTTCAGACCACTCAGCCCCCTCCCTTGTCATGCATTCCCCAAGGCCATAAAAAGACATGAAATGCTTTCCTTTAATTAAAACACCAGGAACAAGCTCTTTGAAGCTCAGTACCCACCAATTTGCACCAGGGTGTGAACTCTCATGCAGCTACAGGCAAACTGGATTCTTTTGTCTGCCTCAAGCACATGGAGACAGCGTGGCACTATAAGTCACAGCAAGGGTCTGAGGTATTGAATCTGAAAAATGACCTATAATAACAGAATGCAATATCTCTGAGACTAGCCGAGCACATAATCGAAATCGGCATTCCTTCCCCCACACGCCGGTGCCCGGCAGCCACCTGTAGCTCTCTGCGTTATTGAGTTATAAAGCATAGCTACCAGAAATTACATACGGTAGGCATATTTAGTCTCCATGCGTAGATAAAATCCAGTGGAACCCAGTGGTGGTACTGCCAACCCATTCAGAGCTTTGGTTGGAAAGTTATGAGCCATCCACAGTTCTGCACAGATAATCATGTTCTCAGATATGGGAGGAGAGAGGCAGCACAAGCCTAGGGGTGGAAGCAGCCTAGGAGATAAGGCAGCCCCTCATTTTTGAACTTAGTTTTTCTACTGGCAGGAGGATCCGTTAACTGACGCAGCCAGGAAAAGCCTGTAACTAAGATTTGGACCTGTGATCCATCAGCGCCTGCCTGTGTTCACATGCTACATAACACGGTAATTTCAACCTATCTATACCCTACCCTTGCACCACACTCCTGACTGCATACTTGTATATTGTTCTGTAAATATATTGCTGTATATTACTATTGTTCTGTATACAATTAATCTTGGGCTTCTCTTTTATCTACGAATCACCACATCCACACGCTCCGTTGTATATTATACGCTACCCGGGTTGGTTTCTGACCTGATATAAGCCTGTTGTCGGACGGGGCTTATTTCAAACGAGGCTTATTTCGAACGAGGAACTGGTGGCAGCATACCGTACTGGATAATGAGGAACTCCGACAGTGACGGCTGGGAGGTTTATATATACTGTATATCCACAGCCTGGACTGGTGATATATATCCCCCCTCGCTAGGAGCGCCTCAATAACTTGTACCTATAAGGGAAGCCTATACGGCAACTATTGCCCTCAGTGCAGTTCCCTGACTGACCTGTGGCAAGTGGTGGCGCCAGAGCCGATCCCTGCTGGGTCCTTCTCTCCCCTCCCCCGAGGTGAGCGAAGTCGACACCCCCTTCCCCTGTGCAATCCGTCACACAAGTGGATTAGTTGGGCAGCAAAGTTTAGGATGGATTGGAGTGGAGCAAGAGTACTAGACGGGAGGCCAGAGAGTAAGAGGTTGCAATAGTCGAGCGGGGAGATGATGAGAGCGTGCACAAGCGTCATTGCAGTTTCTTGGTCAAGGAATGTACGGATTCGGGAAATATTTTTGAGTTGGGAGTTAGCAAGAGGAGGCAAGGGCTTGGATATGTGGCTTGAAAGAGAGGGCAGAGATAAACGCAAGTCATATCAAAGAAATTTTACCACTATCATGAAGTACAGTATGTCACGAGAAAACATTGTCCAAATCAGTGGGATCCATTGAAGAGTTCGGGCCCCGTCTCACATAGCGACACACCAGCGATCCCGACAACGATCAGGATCGCTGGTGTGTCGCTACATGATCGCTGCTGAGCTGCCAAACAGGCAGCGATCAGTACAGTGACACTGCGGGTAACGTCGCCTAGTTACCCGCAGTGTACGTTGGATACCAGCCTGCTGGTGCAGGGAGCTGGTAACCAAGGTACACTTCGGGTTTCCAGGCACTGTGCGGTGCCTGGAAACCCAATGTGTACCTTGGTTACCAGCTCCCCTGCAGCAGCGAACTGGTATCCAACGTACACATCGGGTTTCCAGGCACAGCCCCGCGCCTGAAAACCCGATGTGTACCTTGGTTACCAGCTCCCCTGCAGCAGCGCGCTGGTATCCAACGTACCCATCGGGTTTCCAGGCACAGCCCCGCGCCTGAAAACCCGATGTATACCTTGGTTACCAGCTGATCGCTGGTCTCCTGCCTGCCACACGCAGTGATGCGTGCTGGCCAGCGGGAGACCAGCGACCAAAAAAAAGTCCAGGCATTTCTGATGCGACCAGCGATTCACAGCAGGGGCCTGATCGCTGGTACGTGTCAGACATAGCGAGATCGAGATCCCTATGTGAGACGGAGCCTTTACAGTGTTATTACAGGCTTCAGGGTGAAAGGGTTAAAGTGCTAAAGGTACATAAACAAAGGTAATCCTGTAAAGTAAACAAGTGAGAGAAGATCACAAGAGGAGACCAGTATTTGTCTATTAACACATAGAAGACAGAGGCTAAATAAATAACCAAGCAAAAAGATAAGTACCCTGCATAAGAAAGTATGCATGGACTTCATAATTCATGAAACGCAATAAATCAAATGAATCCTGTGCCTGTCAAAGGGTTGAGATAGGGATAAGACCCCAAGGTATCGCTGTCATTCTGCGGCTTCCTCAGGGGTTGAGGGTTTGCACACTACATACACTGCTCCGCACATTAGCACATTACACACACTGCTCCGCATATTACACACTGCTCTGTATATAACACACTGCTCCGCACATTACACACACTGCTCCGCATATTACACACTGCTCTGTATATAACACACTGCTCCGCACATTACACACACTGCTCCGCATATTACACACTGCTCTGTATATAACACACTGCTCCGCATATTACACACTGCTCTGTATATATAACACACTGCTCCGCACATTACACACACTGCTCTGTACATTACACACACTGCTCTGTACATTACACACACTGCTCTGTATGCATACTGCTCTGCATATTATACACTGCTCCGCATATTACACACTGCTCTGTATATAACACACTGCTCCGCATATTACACACTGCTCTGTATATAACACACTGCTCCGCACATTACACACACTGCTCTGTACATTACACACACTGCTCTGTACATTACACACACTGCTCTGTATGCATACTGCTCTGCATATTATACACTGCTCCGCATATTACACACTGCTCTGTATATAACACACTGCTCCGCATATTACACACTGCTCTGTATATAACACACTGCTCCGCACATTACACACACTGCTCTGTACATTACACACACTGCTCTGTACATTACACACACTGCTCTGTATGCATACTGCTCTGCATATTATACATGCTCGATATTACACACTGCTCTGTATATATCACACATGACGCATATTACACAACACCTGCTCTGTAATAAACACACTGCTCTGTATGCATACTGCTCCGCATATTACACACTACTCTGTATATAACACACTGCTCTGCACATTACACACACTGCTCTGTACATACACACTGCTCCGCATATTACACACTGCTCTGTATATAACACACTGCTCCGCACATTACACACACTGCTCCGCATATTACACACTGCTCTGTATATAACACACTGCTCCGCACATTACACACACTGCTCCGCATATTACACACTGCTCTGTATATAACACACTGCTCCGCATATTACACACTGCTCTGTATATAACACACTGCTCCGCACATTACACACACTGCTCTGTACATTACACACACTGCTCTGTACATTACACACACTGCTCTGTACATTACACACACTGCTCTGTATGCATACTGCTCTGCATATTATACACTGCTCTGCATATTACACACTGCTCTGTATATAACACACTGCTCCGCATATTACACACACTGCTCTGTATATAACACACTGCTCTGTATGCATACTGCTCCGCATATTACACACTACTCTGTATATAACACACTGCTCTGCACATTACACACACTGCTCTGTACATACACACTGCTCCGCATATTACACACACTGCTCTGTATATAACACACTGCTCTGTATATTACACACACTGCTCTGTACATACACACTGCTCTGTATATAACACACTGCTCTGTGCTTTACACACACTGCTCTGTACACACACACTGCTCTGCACATTACACACTGCTCTGTACATACACACACTGCTCTGTATAATAACACACTGCTCTGTATATAACACACTGCTCTGTACATTACACACACTGCTCTGTACATTACACACTGCTCTGCACTATACACACTGCTCTGTACACACACACTGCTCTGTACATCACACACTGCTCTGTACATTACACACTGCTCTGTAAAACACATGCTCTGTACATACACACTGCTCTGTACATTACACACTGCTCTGTACATTACACACTGCTCTGCACATTACACACTGCTCTGTACATTACACACACTGCTCTGCACTATACACACTGCTCTGCACATACAGTCATGGACAAAAGTTTTGAGAATGACACAAATATTAATTTTTACAAATTCTACTGCTTCACTTTTTCTAATGGCAATTTGCATATACTCCAGAATGTTATAAGAGTGATCAGCTTAACAGCAATTACTTGCAAAGTCAATATTTAGGCTAGAAAATGAACTTTATCCCCCAAAACACATTTCAACATCATTGCTGCCCTGCCTTAAAAGGACCAGCTAACCTCTTTTCAGTGATTGCTCCATTAACACAGGTGTGGGTGTTGATGAGGACATGGCTGGAGATCAATCTGTCATGATTAAGTAAGAATGACACCACTGGACACTTTAACCCCTTAACCCCCAAGGGTGGTTTGCACTTAATAACCGGGCCAATTTTACAATTCTGACCACTGTCTCTTTATGAGGTTATAACTCTGGAACGTTTTAACGGATCTTCGCGATTCTGAGATTGTTTTCTCGTGACATATTGTACTTGTATTTCTTCGATATACCTTGCGTTTATTTTTGAAAAAAACGCAAATATGGCAAAAATTTGAAAATTTTGCAATTTTCAAACTTTGAATATTTTTTCCCTTAAAACAGAGAATATGTCACACAAAATAGTTAAGAAATAACATTTCCCACATGTCTACTTTACATCAGCACAATTTTGGAACAAAATTTTTTTTTCTTAGGAAAGTATAAGGGTTAAAAGTTGACCAGCGATTTCTCATTTTTACAACAAAATTTACAAAGCCATTTTTTTTTAGGGACCACCTCATATTTGAAGTCACTTTGAGGGGTCTAATAGCAGAAAATACCCAAAAGTGACATCATTCTAAAAACTGTACTCAAAACCACATTCAAGAAGTTTATTAACCCTTCAGGTGCTTCACAGTAACTAAAGCAACGTGGAAGGAAAAAATGAATATTTAACTTTTTAGCCACAAAAATGATCTATTACAAACTTTTTTTTTATTTTCACAAGGGTAAAAGAAGCAAATGGACAGATAAAGTTGTTGTGCAATTTCTCCTGAGTACGCCAATAGCCAATATGTGGAGGAAAACCACTGTTTGGGCGCACGGCAGGGCTCGTAAGGGAAGGAGCGCCGTTTGACTTTTTCAAACTAAAATTGGCTGGAATTGAGATTGGACGCCATGTCGTGTTTGGAGTGCCCCTGATGTGCCTAAACATTGTTAACCCCCCACAAGTGACACCATTTTGGAAACTAGACCCCCTAAGGAACTTATCTAGATCTGTTGTGAGCACTTTGAACCCCCAAGTGTTTCACAAAAGTTTATAATGCCTGGGTCTGAAAAATAAAAAAAAACAATTTTCCACAAAAATGATTTTTTAGTCCCAAATTTTTGATTTTTCCCAAGGAAATTGGACCCCAAAAGTTGTTGGCCAATTTATCCTGAGTACGCTGATACCCCATATGTGGGGGGGGAAACTGTTTGGGCGCACGACAGGCTTGGAAAGGAAGTAGTAACGTTTTGGAATGCAGACGTTGATGGGGGTCATGTTCCGTTTGCAGTGCCCCAGATGTGCCTAAACAGTGGAAACCCCCACAAGTGACCCCATTTTGGAAACTATACCCCCTAAGGAGCTTATCTAGATCTTTGGTGAGCACTTT
>JARQOD010000002.1:91627791-91644765 GCA_033576555.1 Oophaga sylvatica | reverse complement strand
GGGTTGCGACATTATTTCCCTGTGCGGTCTATTGGGATTTTTTTGGGGCCCCCCATTTTTTTGGCTCATTCTATTTTCTGTCTGTGTTGTTTTTTCATTTGTTAACCCCCTTTTTATATTTTTGGGGGTTTTTCCCCTATTTTTTTGGGGTCTACCCCGGGACAGTTTTTTTTCCCCTTTTCCCCATTTCGGGGTTTGCAAATCTGTCCGACTGGGGACGGGGTGGGGGCCCCCTAGGAAGCCCCCGGGGCTCCCTTTTTGTTGTGGGGTTGTTTAGGATCGAACCTTTGTTCCAACCCTTTGGTGTTTCCCTGCCTTTGGTTTTTTTGCTCCTCCCTTCGGCTCCCAAAACTTAACAATTCCCACCCTTTATGTTTTGGGTGTGGGAGAAAAGGGGAAAAAAACCCGTGAGAACTACAAATTTTGGCAGATTTTTTTCCTTGGTGGGTTTAAAAACCCCCCGGCCCCAGGTGCAAGGCTGCAGGGGTTAACCATGAGCACCCCTTTGCAGCGCGGGGGGTTCCGGGGTTTTAAACCCCCCAAAGGGAAAAAATCAAAAAAAGGTTTGTTTTTTTCCCCCTGTGTTCCTCGGTTTGGTTTCCCCTTTTAAAGACTTTCCCATACAAGGGGTTAGCGGGAAATGCTTGTTTTTTTTTTTTTTTTTTAAATTTTGTTCCCCTTTCGAATTCACAAAAGATTTTCCCTAGGGTTTGTAATTCCCGTATAAAAAAGGGTTCCAAATAAATTTTCCTTATCAAACCATTTGTACATTTTTGATGCCACCATCTTCGAAAAGAACAGTGCGGGGGGAAAAAAGAAAAAACCCCCAAACCACGATTAGGAGGCAAGAAAAAAGGAGGGGGGACGACTTTAAATTTTCCCCTGTAAAAATAGAGAGAAAGTAAAATTTAGGGTTTTTTAACTTTCCCCATGCGGTTAAAAAGGTCTCACATAGACTCCGCTGACCTTTTGTGGTGCATTTTTTGGGGGGGGCCCGGGAATGACAGCGCTAGTCCCCAACGGTGAGATGGGGGGAGATGGAATACCCCCGGACCCAGTATGTACCCAGTGCATTCTTGAATATTAAAAAGCCGGGGGAAAAAATATTTTTTTGTGATAAATTGGTGATGGAAAAGGCGGCCCGGAGCCATAAAACAGCGTTTGTCAAAAGTAAGATTTCTTTAAATTTTGTTTAAGTATTCTGGATTTTAAAAACTCAGGATGTCAAGTTTTTTTTTTCAGATCATTGCGTTTTTCCCCTTTGAGTTTAAATGGGGGGAAAACAAAATCCCCCAAAAATTTTTTTTGTTTCAGATTGCCAGAAAAATGACAAACCCCTTAAAAAAAAAACCAACCCCCCACCACCCCCCCTCTCCGGGGGGCCCCGGGGTCCTGGCTAGTCCTCTGTTGGTCCCCCTGAATTTTAGGGCCGGGGATGGGCCACATTTTCCGGGGAGGTGGAGTGTGCCAGAGGGTGCAAACCTTTTTTGGTCCAGGGAAATTTTTTAAAAATGAGCAACTTGGGCCCGGCCAGAAAAAAATTAAAAAGGGGGTTTTCCCCCCTTTTTAGGGTTTGGGATATCTGAAAAACGTCAGGGCCCAAAAAATTTTGAGAAAGACAAAATTTTAAAATTTTTAAAAGTCTCCCTGTTCACTTTTTCTAATGGAAATTTTTGCATATACCAAAATGTTATAAAGGGGTAGTTTTAAAGAAATTCTTGCAAAGTCAATTTTTTGGGTAAAAAAGAACTTTATCCCCCCAAAAAAAAACATTTCAAAATCTTTTCACCCCCCCCCCTTTAAAAAAAACCAGCTAACTTTTTTTCAGGGATTGCCCTTAACACGGGTTTGGGGGGTTTTGATGGGGGAAAAGGTGGGATCAATCTGTCATTTTTAAAAGTAAAAAAGGAAACCCTGGACATTTTAAAAAGGGGCTGGTGTTGGGGATCATTGTTTTTTCTTTTAAACCCAAGTTATTTAAAAGAAAACTGAGTTTTTTGCAACCCAAAAAAAAGGCCAACAGGAAGGTAGCAGTAAAAAAAGTTGCACTGAGTCAAAAATCATCCAACAAAAATTAAGGAGAGGGTTCCATTGTTCCCAAAAATTTGGGGGCCCAAGAAAAAAAACCCGCAAGGGCAGGCTTTTTTTTTAAAAAATGTTTCGGGGGTTTTGGGTACCCCCGGCAGAGTTTGCTGGAAAAGGCGCAGGCAGGTGTGGTGCATCTGCCGCAGTGAGGGGGGGGCTCTTGGAGCAAGGATGGTTTCAAGGGGGCAGCAAAGAAACTTTTTCCAGAAAAAAATCATGGAAGATGATTTTCTGCAAAAGGTAGGGGCAGTGGTGGGGATGGGGGGTAAATTTTTTTCTGATAACCCCTTTTCGATTTTTGGGGGCATCAAAAAAAGCCTCTTGGAGGGAAGGTGAGGTCCAACAGTTTGCTAAGAATTTTAAGCCCCGAAACCATTATGTGTGGGGTTGCTTCTCAGAGGGAAAATGGCTCTCAGTTTTCCCCTAAAAAAAACACCCATGAAAAGTTTGGTACCGAATTTTCCAAAGGGAAAAAATTTCCCCCAACCTTAAGGCGTTTGGCGATAAAAAACCCCTTTTCCCGATGTGGGCCCCTTGCCATAAAAAAAATGATAACTAAAGGTCAGGGAACAAAACCAGGGTTTTTGGGCCCCAGGCTGGAAACTCCCAGATTTAACCCCATTGAAATTGTGGAAAATCATAAAGGGGGAGGGGGAAAACAAAAACCTAAAAATTTGAAAAAAAAAAGTTTTGTTGTGAAGAATGGATGTTCTCGGATTGGCCAAAGTTTTGGGCATCCCGGGGAATTGGAGGTCGAAAAAGGGGTAAACCGCAAATTTTTGACTTGTGCATTAACTATTCTAATGTCTTTTAAAAGTTTTGTTAATATGGTTTGAAATATTTCTGTGTGATAAAAAATCTGTAAAAAAAAAAAAAACCAGAGGGCGAGTCATGTAAAATTAAAATTTTGTGTCTTCTAAAATTTTGGCCATAGTAACCTTAAAGGGTTCCCCATCTAAAACGAAAGTTGCAGTCACTATGGACTATACTTGTAAATACATCGACGACGGTGTTTCCCCCGTTGCGGCTCGCGTGGCCACAAGAGGCGTATGATTTGGCCCCATTCCAAAAAGGTGGGGCCCCTCGTAAATGCAAGTGTAAAAAACGGGGCGAAAGTTGAAAGAATGTAGTGGGGTATGGTTGTTTCAGACCCCCGGGGGAAGGGGAATACCCAGGTGCATTGTGTGCGATTGAGGTTCATAAGTTGCGTCATTCAGGATGAGATTTTTGTTTTGCCCGGAATTAAATGTTGATAGATACGGGTTTGACCCGGACTCCCACTCCCTTGGAAACGGGGGTGCTTTTTCCCAATAGTTTCTAGTGAGGCCCCTGCACACGTAACTTTTCCGGAAGTTAGCTGCTGTGAAGTGGCTGCGGTTCACAATTCCCTTTAGAAAATCGACATGCTTGACCCCCGGCACAAAATCCCCTGTGCCCGTTGGCAGGGAACCGGGGGGGAAAGGAAAATTGGTCAGATGTGTGTATCCCGTGTGTTTACCCCTGACCGATTCTGCGTTTTATCATGTAGGGGGACAGATTTTTTTTAAGCCCGGAAAACCCCCCTTTTTCTAGGACAAGGTGAAAATGTGGCAACAATTTCTTAAAGTGAAAACCCGAGGTGTGCATAAAAGGGGTTTGTTTGGGAAATTTGCGGGTGGGGACTAATGGTGCTGCGTGATGACACCCAAACCCCCAAAACATGGAAGATCGGGAATTCCCTTCCCGGTTGTTGCACGATACAGAAGGAATAACCCCCAGCCCAATTTATCCCCTAAGAACTGATTTGGTTTAGGTGGGAACACTGTTCCATTATTCCTACTGGATACAGCAAAGGCCAATAACACTTAGTTCTCTGGGGTGAGCCCTTTTGGGCGCTGTATGGTATCAGTGCAACCAGTCATTCCTTGTCTAAAACAGGGAACAAATTTCGTAAAAAAGTGAGAATAGAAAAGTAAAAAAGAAAGAGATCGGAAAACCCATTTAAAGGGGTCTGTAGGGCTTTTTGGGCTGAAACCCAGGCGCTTTTTTGGGGGTAGGCCCGATTCCAACAGTGTTCCTTTGGCTGCTTGTGGAAATTAAAAAAAATCAGGTTTTTGCAAGAGATTTTATCTGATTTTTTCCCCGCTTTTGTCCCTCCTGTTGTGTATGCCCCCCCACCCCTGATTGGAGTTTTGCCCATGCAAGGGTAAAGGGGGCAGCCCAATGTTTTATGGGGGGTTTACAAAGTAAAAACTTTAGTTGGGAAAAAAAGCGGTTTAAATAAAACTGCGCAAGACCCCAGTAAGTGATATTTTGGGGGTCAGGGTTGTTTTAATAGGTTGTTCTGTGGGATAGAAAAAAACCCGCTGACGATTCTCTTTATTAAGAGTTATTCCTTTCCCGGGCCTACCCTAGTGTGGTATAATAATAAATAAAAATTAGCTAATACCTCCAATTGAAATGTAGTATAGTTTTTCTGATTTTGCTATGTCAGTTTTTCATTTGCAGGCATTGCAGGACCTTAGGTATCCATGGTTTTGCCACTGATTAATGACAGTTAGCTAGTTGCTAGTGACCGAACCATGGATCCCTAAGGTCCTGCATGCCTGACATGAGGAAAGAGACAGCAATAGGAAGAACTTACTACATTTCTATTGGGGTTTTTGCTAATATTAAATTTTATTATTTTTGATTAAATGCCTACTAATATGGGGATAAGATCTCGGAGGGGTAAACGGTTTTAAAGCCAAAATTTTTTGTGAAAAACTAAAAAGCCCCCATTTTAGAATAATGTGTGCAGGGGGGGGGCGTCACCTTTTGGGAAATTTACAGCCCGTGCCCGGCACGAGGGCAGGTAATGCTGTACGTCGGTAAACTAGTGGGAAACTGAGCGATATCTTCCTCTCTGTCCTTTCCATCAAGAAAATCGTCATATCCTCAAGGTGCGAGTTGCTGGGCCTGCTTCGAGGAGGTCACATGGCCGGTTAGGTAGACATAATACCCCCATTTTTTGTGTTAAAGCATTGCTCAAAAAGAAATAATACAGAGTGTTTAATCGAGGCACTCGAAAATGACCGGAATGGTTATAGTCTGGTAAAGGAAAGGACAAGCGAGTAATGGCATTAAGAGGTTAAATTGTAGCCTGAACACAAAGAATGAGTCGGGCAGTCAGCACTCCGAAACAATGAATCAAACATCGAGGGGCCGCGGGCGAAGGGATAGGGCCAAAAAATAACTACGGGGTCTGCTCACCCACCCATGTCAGTAGGAGCAAAAAAAGGGTAGAAATGTAATTATACAAAAAAAAGTTATATTTTTGCCCCTTTTGGACAACTTTCCACCCTTTACATGAAACAGAGTCATGGACAAAATGCTGTGGTGTTTGGGAACCGTAAGACAGGGTCATACTGGTGTTAGGACTGTAGTAATCAGAAGAGGGATGGGGAACCCGACGGAGGAGTGCTCCGTTGGGAACCAGAGCTATTGACGCCGGTTTTCTTTAATTTGGGTTGCACCCACCTCTCCCGGTTCTGTGGGGCCCTGCGCCCCTGTACGTCTCCCTCATTGAGGTTGGAGGGATCAGTTGGGGACACTGATGGTGGTCGGTATTTCCACGGCCACTCGCGGCCCCCTGTCGATCACAGGTTGGGGTGAAGGATGGCCTTAGTTTCGGTCTACATCACAAGTGTTTTCTGCATTGTGCCTTCCCCCAAAGGTCTTACTTGTCCATTACTTAGCGCAGTGAGCTCTTCTTGTCTGGGTCCTTGTTTTCCATGGGAATGGCTGATTAGTGTTTTCTTTGCAGGTCCGGGCCCTTTCATTTGCTTTTGTGATGCAGCGATGGTACGAAGATGGCTTGTGGCCCACCCGTGAGCAAAAGCTTGTGTCTTATTAATCAGGGAATTTTTCCATTTTGGTCTTCCATAATTCTGTGAATTGCAGCACATTAGGTGCAAAATTAATTTAAAAAACGTTGATGTTGCTTCTTTTGAAGGTGTTCAGGAGCTCAGCAGAAATACAGTGTCTGGTCCTCAAAAACCTCCCCACCAAAAATGAGAAAATCTTTAGAAGATTTTTCGCCAAAAAATGAGGGACAATAAATGATGAACCCGGGCCCTAGTATATCTAATCTTATCAATGGCAATAAACATAATCACGTCATGGAGTTAGACCTTCATACCAAGAAATGTGGACTGCAATCACCTGATTGTACGGCACACAAAAAAACAGCAATCACCCTCTGCGATGGCTAATGAATAATTTTAGTTTCATCAGTCAGCACAAAGATTGCATATTGCAAGCCTCGCCAACAAAACCCCCCGCTGGAAGATCACCCCCTTATCCAGGCAGCTTTTGGCAATCTTTTTGAAAACTGTCCCATTAAGGATCACTTTTCGATACGATTTTTTGTGACCATCACAAAAGAGGGTTTTAGTGCATTTATTAAAGGGTTACTGAACTTCAAAAATAAAAGAAAGCAGCAAGTATTGTGAAAAAAACAAGACGTTCTGCACACTTGCTCTTTCCCTGCGGATTGGGGGTCTTCAATTATAAGCCGACGAAAATTTTCCACTACACAGACACTGTGCAGCTTAGCAGTGGTCATGTGCATGTCACAGACCCGTGATTTTTTGCCCGCAGTCACATGACGGTACTTCTACGTAAAAAGAGGATTGCCGAGCATCGTTGTTAGATCACTTAAGGCCCCGTGCACAGTTGCGGATTCACTTGCGGATTTTTCCGCCGTGAATTTGCTAAAACGGAGGTAAATTTTACCTGCATTTTACCTGTGATTTGCGCGGATTTTTTGCGGTTTTTGTGTGGATTTGCCTGCGGTTACTCTATAATGGAATAGTTGTAAAAAAAGCGCGGAATCCGCAAAAAGAGGGTTTACATGTGCGGATTTAAATCCGCAGATGTGCACTGCGTTTTTTTTCCCTTCACTTTCATTGTACTGTACATGACTTGGGTTGCTGCGGATCCGGGGCCAAATCCCCTGCAGATACGCAGCCCCAATCCGCAACGTGTGCAAGACCCCTTTGAAAAAGAAGCGATGAGTAGTGTTTATTTTGGCATTTCTTAGGGCCCAGCTCACAAGCGAGATCGCTGCTGGTACAAGTTTTGTGACGCAACAGCGATCTCGCTATGTTGACCGTACCAGCGATCGGCCCCTGCTGTGAATTTGTGGTCGTGTCAGAAATGCCTGGCTTTTTTTTTGATCGTGGTCTCCCGCTGGCCGCAGCATCGCTGCATGTGGCAGGCAGGAGACCAGCGATCAGTGGTAACCAAGGTACACATCGGGTTTCCAGGTGCGGGGCTGTGCCTGGAAACCCGATTGTGTACGTTGGATACCAGCGCGCTGCTGCAGGGGAGTGGTAACCAGGTACACATCGGGTTTCCAGGCACGCGCAGCGCCTGGAAACCCGATGTGTACCTTGGTTACCAGCTCCCTACATCAGTGCGCTGGTATCCAACGTACACTGCGGGTTACTAAGCGACGTTACCTGCAGTGTCGCTGTCCTGATCGCTGCCTATTTGGCAGCTCAGCAGCGATCTTGTAGCAACATACCAGCAATCCTGACAAGTGCATATCGTTGTCAAGATCGTCGGTGTGTCGCTATGTGAGCGGGGCCCTTACCCAAGGCTTTCCAAGACTGCAGTCTCGGTACTCCTGTAACAGCAAGTCAACAAATCCCCTGCTGAGGTTATCATCTAACTGTCTGCAGGACTTTTCCAGGACGCCCCCGGAAGAAGCAGGAGGCAAAACGCGCGTCGGGGTGAGGGGACGCCGAGCATATGCACCTTCTGGTTACAGGTAATATGATGTTTATCTCTCATTTAGGATTGCCCACATGGGCTTGGATTTTTTCTTTGATATTTTGATCGTTTAGGTCTATATGTGTGATGTGTGCACTTCATTGTGACATCTGTTTAGCATTTATTTTTGCTTGCTAAATCTTATACAGATATTGCACGTACTTCTTAGGGATACTTTATCCATTTACTGCAAAATATTCTGTATATACGTTCTATGTAGTGAGGAGGACTTAGGATTATTTAACCCTCAGGTTACCATATACATATGTGCTTGATGCCGTTTTGTATGGTTTTTTCTGGGTTGCTTATCTTTTTGCTGCTACATATTATTTTTTGCTGCCTACTGTACAGTTGCACATTATTAATTAGCACCTGCACAATTATTATTGTTGTATATGAGAGTATATCTTTACATGAGTCCTTTTCTGTAATCTGTCTTGGCGTCCCTTGGGACAGTATTCATGCTTTTTTAATGAGATTTTATATTTTGTATTCAATAAAATTGTTGTTTTATTATTAAGGGATCTCTTCTTGTTTTCTCCTTTATGGGAGAGTATTTTGATATATTTTCCAGATGTTGTAAATCTACACCCCCTCAATATGAGATATTTTGGTTAACCCCAACCCCCCCCTTTCCTACACCAGGATACCACATTACAAAGCCTTCTGCTTGAAGTGATCTGGTACAACTTGTGTGTGTAGGGCACCCTGGAGAGGATTGGGAAGCTTTGTCCTTGCATTCCAAAATGGAAGTGGAATTCACAATAGTAGTGAGACAATAAAGCCTGGGTCTCACATAGCGATACACCAGCGATCCCGACAACGATATGCACTTGTCAGGATCGCTGGTGTATCGCTACATGATCGCTGCTGAGCTGCCAAACAGGCAGCGATCTGGGACATCGCTTAGTTACCCGCAGTGTACCTTGGATACCAGCGCCCTGATGCAGGGAGCTGGTATCCAAGGTACACAGCGGGTTTCTAGGCACAGCCTGCGCCTGGAAACCCGCTGTGTACCTTGGTTACCAGCGGATCGCTGGTCTCCCGCCTGTCACACGCAGCGATGCGTGCTGGCCAGCGGGAGACCAGCGATCAAAAAAATGTCCAGGACATTCAGCAACGATCAGCGATACCCAGCAGGGGGGTGATCGTCGCTGAATGTCACACACAGCGATATCGCTGGGGAGCTCGCTGCTGCGTCACAAAACTAGTGACTCAGCAGCGATGTCGCTAGCGATATCGCTATGTGAGACGGGGGCTTAAGGGATGTCCGCTAGACTGTGTGGAAAGATGTGTATCTTTTTACTGTGTTAAGGCACTGCCACACTTAAGCCCTCGTCTCACACAGCGATCTCGTAGCGAGATCACTGCTGAGTCACTAGTTTTGTGACGCAACAGCGATCTCCCCAGCGATATCGCTGTGTGAGACATTCAGCGACGATCAGCCCCCTGCCGGGTATCGCTGATCGTCGCTGAATGTCCTGGACATTTTTTTGATCGCTGGTCTCCCGCTGACAGGCACGCATCGCTGCGTGTGACAGGCGGGAGACCAGCGATCCGCTGGTAACCAAGGTACACAGTGGGTTTCCTTGTGCGGGGCTGTGCCTGGAAACCCGCTGTGTACCTTGGATACCAGCGCCCTGATGCAGGGAGCTGGTAACCAAGGTACACAGTGGGTTTCCAGGCACCGCGCAGACCTGGAAACCCGATGTGTACCTTGGTTACCAGCTCCCTGCATCAGGGCGCTGGTATCCAACGTACACTGCGGGTAACTAAGCGATGTTACCCGCAGTATCGCTGTGCTGATCGCTGCCTGAGCTGCCTGTTTGGCAGCTCAGCAGCGATCATGTAGCGATACACCAGTGATCTGATCGTTGTCGGGATCGCTGGTGTACCGCTATGTGAGACCCGGGCTTTAGCGATCGCACTGGCGATCACGACAACGACTTAACAGGCGAGATCGCTAGTGCGATCGCTAGTTAGATTCCAAACACATCTCATCAGCGATCTGTATAACGACCTCTGCGGTCGTTGGGAAAACCTAGTCCCACCTGCGACGCTGGTAAAGTCGTTCATAAAGGGTGTCACACTCAGCGATTCAGGCTCACCAGCAGGACACCAACAACCAAAAAAACGGCTCAGAACGTTCATGAGCGATCAGCGACATCTCAGCAGGGGCCACATCGCTGCTACATATCACACACAGCGATGTCGCTAACGAGATCGCTACTGCGTCATAAATGGTGACGCAGATAGCGATCTCGCTTAGTGTGGCATACCCTTTAGCCAGTAGATAGAAAAATATTTAGAACAGTCCTCAGTGGTTGATAACCTTTTATTGGCTAACTGAAAAGATGGTAACAAATTGCAATCTTTCGAGACTACTTAGGTCTCTTCATCAGGCAAAGACTAATACAACATCTGAAGAGTCCATAAATATGTGATTCTTCAGATTTTGTATTAGTCTAGCTGATCTTTCCAGTTAGCCATTAAAAGGTATCAACCACTGAGGACTGTCAATTCTAAATATTGTTCCACCAGGCTGTGGAAATTCACAGAACACTCAGCACTAACCGTGTAGAAACCTCTGCAGCCGCGGATATCCCGCAGACTTCAACCATCGCATAGTGAGAGGTGTAGTCCGCAGTCAATTCTGTAGTATAAGTTGGCGTGATGGGGATATCAAATCTACAAGGCACTTAATTACAGTTATCTGGAACATGGTGATTTTTTTTTTACTATGGGCCTAAGAACTAGCAGGCAGTTCTAACCACCAAGTGTCCTACCTGGTGCGAGCGCAGAGTGATCATGGACCGCTCCTGCCGCTTCACGTCAACAGGGCAGCTCTTCCTCTTGTGGGCTGATCTGTCGACAGAGTGGCGTCACGTTGATGGACAAAGGACTCAGCGAAGCAAGCAGTAGCCACAGAATCGCTGGCAGGCGTGGCCTGCAACTACCTGCCTGTTAGTTGTTACTCGTGTGAGCGTTCCTATGAGTGCTACCTGATGTTTTATCACAATGACGGCGGCCCAATGTTATACTATGGGGCAGTGAAGATCTGCGTTCCTTTTTTTCCATACCGAGTCAGCACGAGAAGAAACGTGGCTCTGCAGATCAGATCAGGCACACCCATTCAAGCTGCGGTGATTGTGAAAGAGGGACTGCACTCTGATGTCATCTGAGTGCAGTCTGAATTACGCAGACGCAGATAGGAAAAAAGTAGGAGAAATTAAGTTATCCGCACCTCTGACACTTTTGTTTCACGCAAGAGAATCGGATCACACTAAGGTGACGCTCGGATCAGAGTTTGAGCCCAGTGTCATCAGAATAATCGGCCCGATCCTGGCATGAGAGTGTACGCTCGTGAGCTCCCAGCCTCAGGCCCATAGTAAGAGAATAGAACAGTCACACCACATTAGACCCCGATTCACCATTTGCGGGTTTTTCTTTTTCAATCCCTTTTCTTTTTTGTCTTGTGGTAACAGCTTGTTGTGCTCGCGCTTCCAGAGATTTTATGCAACTCAAAAATGCTTTTTGCCCTCTTCCGGTTCTGTCACTGTTTAGAAAGAAGTCACCAGCTGATTAATGTTACTAAATTTGTGCCGAAAATATCTGCTGTTCAGAAAATAAATTACAGAACAAAACAAATTACAGGAACAACAGACTTTAATAAAGGCAGACATGTAAAGAGGAACGAGGCGAGAGTGAAAACGGAGCGAGAGAGAACAAAACGGAGCAAACACAACAGCGAGTTCTGCCGTCATCAGGGACCAGCACAATGAGAGTTTCCAACAGATCCAAAGTGGCGGCTATAATCCAGCTATTCCAATAATCCAGCTATTCCAATAATCCAGCTATTCCAATAATCCAGCTATTCCAATATTCCAATAATCCAGCTATTCCAATAATCCAGCTATTCCAATAATCCAGCTATTCCAATATTCCAGCTATTCCAATAATCCAGCTATTCCAATATTCCAGCTATTCCAATATTCAGCTATTCCAATATTCCAGCTATTCCAATATTCCAGCTATTTCAATATTCCAATAATCCAGCTATTCCATATTCCAGCTATTCCAATATTCCAGCTATTCCAATATTCCAGCTATTCCAATATTCCAGCTATTTCAATATTCCAATAATCCAGCTATTCCAATATTCCAATAATCCAGCTATTCCAATAATCAGCTATTCCAATATTCCAATAATCCAGCTATTCCAATAATCCAGCTATTCCAATATTCCAGCTATTCCGATATTCCAATAATCCAACTATTCCAATATTCCAATAATCCAGCTATTCCAACTATTCCAATAATCCAGCTATTCCAATAATCCAGCTATTCCAATAATCCAGCTATTCCAATATTCCAGCTATTCCGATATTCCAATAATCCAAACTTTCCAATATTCCAATAATCCAGCTATTCCAACTATTCCAATATTCCAATAATCCAGCTATTCCAATAATCCAGCTATTCCAATAATCCAGCTATTCCAATAATCCAGCTATTCCAATAATCCAGCTATTCCAATAATCCAGCTATTCCAATATTCCAATAATCCAGCTATTCCAATAATCAGCTATTCCAATAATCCAGCTATTCCAATAATCAGCTATTCCAATAATCCAGCTATTCCAATAATCCAGCTATTCCAAATATTCCAGCTATTCCAATATTCCAGCTATTCCAATATTCCAGCTATTCCAATATTCCAGCTATTTCAATATTCCAATAATCCAGCTATTCCAATATTCCAGCTATTCCAATATTCCAGCTATTCCAATATTCCAGCTATTTCAATATTCCAATAATCCAGCTATTCCAATATTCCAATAATCCAGCTATTCCAATAATCCAGCTATTCCAATATTCCAATAATCCAGCTATTCTAATAATCCAGCTATTCCAATTTCCAGCTATTCCGATATTCCAATAACCAGCTATTCCAATAATCCAGCTATTCCAATATTCCAGCTATTCCGATATTCCAATAACCAGCTATTCCAATATTCAATATTCCAGCTATTCCGCATGGGCCCAAACTTTAAATGAACCCTTGATAGGAATCTATTTAAAGGGGCTGTCCTCTGCCGGAGATCCTTGTGTTAGTGGGATCACGGAGGTGAAAACCCTAACCACATGGGGAGTGTCACCTCCCAGACTGGCGCTGCACCTCCATAGGATCAGAGGGTGATTGGCTGCAGCGCTCATCTGATGCCCCCGGTCAGCAGAAAGGTGGGGGGCATATCGGTGGGGAGCAGCAGGACAGTCCTGGGGACCTCCCTGGGCCATTAATAAGAGGCTGTCCCCGGAACAACGAACATAAACATGGCGCCCTCCACAGACCAAACTGGAACAGTGATGTGGAATAACAGTGCAGTGAGGGGAGAGAACCATAACAGAGCGCCTCCACTAGACACGAGATCAGGCGCCTCTCCCCTAGCTGCAGCGCTCATACAGGTGCACGAGCAGAATTAAAGGGGCGCTCCATAGACCCCGGGGCTGTACAGGTCAGAGCTATGGATCGGGGGAGGAGCAGGCCTGGACGGAGCCGCCACTCACCTGCCGGCTGCACGGGCGCCCGGGGGGCAGGAAGCAGAAGGCAGGAACTGCGCTCACAACAGTATGCCAAAGGACCTTCGATGATGTCATGACCGTGTGATCAGTCACGTGTGTGGGAGGAGTCAAATAGGGTTGTGATTGTTTATGTGAGGAGTTATTACCGCCTGCCCTGAGCTCGCTGTGTGAGCGTGAGGGGGAGCACGTGACAGGGGCGGGCGATGTGTCCAGCAGAGCAGTGTGTATGTGCAGAGCAGTGTGTGTATATGTGCAGAGCAGTGTGTGTATATGTGCAGAGCAGTGTGTGTATATGTGCAGAGCAGTGTGTGTAATGTGCAGAGTGAGTCACCCTCCAGAGCAGGGGAACTCGGATCTGAGCCTATAGACTACTATGGGGGATGTCACGGCGACACAGCTCAGTTCATGGCTCTGGTGCTCACCCTTTAATGTGGGATATTTACAGGTGAATTGAATGTTGGTATGGGGATTCGTGACGCCACCTGTGGTACCTGGTCAGGATGACCAGCGCTGCTATGCAGATCCACTGAAGGGTTAATATTGTGCAGCAAAATGTTAGGCCTTCCACAGGTAAGGCTGAGTCCTCCAGGGCAGATAGATGTGTAGGAATGCAGGACAGACTGGGACCCGGCAGTTAGGGGTAATAAGGTAGACACACACATAAGTCACTTTGGTTACCTTTACTGAAGATGTTGCAGGCACTCCCGGAGCACTGTAGGGTGAAGGGTGCACATCCAGATTCCTCCACTGAGTAGGTGTGTGGTCTCCTGTTCTCTGCCTTTTTGTAATGAAGTCCTGGCCTGCGTGTAGCTGGGCCTAACTTGGTCTCCGTCTTGTTCCTGGCTGACTCGTGGTTGGACCTTCTCTCTGAAAGGACAGGGTCTTTTATGGCGGATCCTGCCGGACTCCGTCCTCCTGATCCTGCTACGTATCAGCTCTGTGGTACTCCTGGGACTTGTAGTCCTTCAGGAACTCCGGTGTTCTAATGGGTCGTGGAGATCCCTATAGGCTCAGACCCGGTGTCCGGTAATACTTATTGATCGGGATGAGCTGATTAGGCTCTCTGTCCCTTCTCTCTTAACACTCGCCTTTGGCCTACCCGGGCCCTCACACGATCACACACTGGCAGTTGGTGGGCTGCCTCTTCACCACTCTCTAAGCGTCGGCACGCTTTCTCACTGAGCTACACTCATTGTTTCAGCTCTGACTAGGCTGGAGTGGTTTCCGTTCCACTTTTACTAGCCTCCACTCTGTTGAACTGAACTGCAGGCTGCAGTCTCCTCAGCTACCAACTGAGCTCTCCTCAGAACTAACTCTCTTCTGCACTCTCTGAGGTGACTAAACTTGACTGGCTTGTTCTCTCTATGTTCACCCTCCTTTATTTGTCTAAACAGCTCCCTCTGGTGGTCTTAGGGATGGGTGAAGGTGTGTGAGTGTATATAATGACCTCTAGTGGTGTATTCCTTCAGTGCACCTTCAGGGAGATATGAATCCAGTCACAGCTAGGCTCCACACAGAGCAGTGTGTAATGTGCAGAGCAGTGTGTAATGTACAGAGCAGTGTGTGTAATATGCAGAGCAGTGTGTTATATACAGAGCAGTGTGTGTGTATAGAGCGGTGTGTAATGTGCAGAGCAGTGTGTGTTATATACAGAGCATTGTGTATGTACAGAGCAGTGTGTATGTACAGAGCAGAGTGTGTAATATGCAGAGCAGTGTTATATACAGAGCAGTGTGTAATGTGCAGAGCAGTGTGTATGTACAGAGCAGTGTGAAATGTGCAGAGCAGTGTGTTATATACAGAGCAGTGTGTGTATGTAGAGAGCAGTATGTAATGTACAGAACAGTGTGTTATATACAGAGCAGTGTGTTATATACAGAGCAGTGTGTTATATACAGAGCAGTGTGTAATGTACAGAGCAGTGTGTTGTATACAGAGCAGTGTGTATGTACAGGCAGTGTGTTATATACAGAGCAGTGTGTAATGTACAGAGCAGTGGGTATGTGCAGAGCAGTGTGTATGTGCAGAGCAGTGTGTATGTGCAGAGCAGTGTGTTTAATGTGCAGAGCAGTGTGTTTAATGTACAGAGCAGTGTGTATACAGAGCAGTGTGTAATGTACAGAGCAGTGTGTATGTGCAGAGCAGTGTGTAATGTACAGAGCAGTGTGTATGTGCGAGCAGTGTGTTTAACCCCTCTCTGACATTAGACGTACTATCCCGTCCATAAAACCCGTGCCATTCTGCCCATGGACGGGATAGTACGTCATAGGCGATCAGCTGCGCTCCCTCCGGGAGCGCAGCTAATCGCCGCCGGGTGTCAGCTGATTATCACAGCTGACACCCGTGACTGTGGGTCAGGAGTGGTCACGGACCGCTCCCGACACATTAACCCTTGCACACCGCGATCAAACATGATCGCGGTGTACTGGGGGCACAGGGGAGGATCGCGCAGGGTGGGGGCTCCCTGCGCGCCCCCCTGAGACCTTCAGAGCAGCGCGATGTGATCGCGCTGTTCTGAGGGCTTCCTCCCTCCCAGGACCCGGATCCAAGATGGCGCCGGGGTCTGGAGGGAGGCGGCTTCCTCAGTGCTGCTGAGAGCAGGCGATGAGGAAGCGTCCTGCACTGCCTGAGAGATCGCTGGTGTGACAGAGTGCTGTGCACACTGTCACACCAGCGATCTGATAAAATACAGTGATGTCCCACCCTGGAAAAGTAAAAAAGTTAAAAAAAAAATAAAAATAACATTGTTTTAAAAAAAATCCAAAATAAAAAAAAAATATATATATTCCCCAATAAATTCACTTTTTCCTGTAAATAAAAAAAACAAAGCATAAAAGTACACATATTTGGTATCGCCACGTCCGTAACGACCCCCCCTATAAAATTGTCCCACTAGTTAACCCTTTAGTGAAACCCCTTAAAAAAAAAAAAAACGAAGCAAAAAATCAGTGCTTTATCATCATACCGCCGAACAAAAAGTGGAAATAACACGCGATCAAAAAGACCGATATAAAAAAAACATGGTACCGCTGAAAACATCATCTTGTCCCGCAAAAAACGAACCGTCATACAGCATCATCAGCGAAAAAATAAAAAAGTTATAGCTCGCAGAATAAAGCGATGCAAAAAATAATTATTTTTTATTATAAAATTTTTTTATTCTATAAAAGCGCCAAAACATAAAAAAATGATATAAATGAGGTATCGCCGTAATCGTACTGACCCGAAGAATAAAACTGCTTTATCAATTTTACCACACGCGGAACGGTATAAACGCCTCCTCCAAAGAAATTCATGAATTGCTGATTTTTGTTCATTCTAACCTCCCAAAAATCGAATAAAAAGCGATCAAAAAATGTCACGTGCTCAAAAATAGTACCAATAAAAACGTCAACTCGTACCACAAAAAATAAGACCTCATATGACTCTGTGGGCCAAAATATGCAAAAATTATTGCTCTCAAATGTGGTGATGCAAAAAACTTTTTGCAATAAAAAGGGTCTTTTAGCG
>JARQOD010000002.1:91429447-91627691 GCA_033576555.1 Oophaga sylvatica | reverse complement strand
AGAAACACTTGTGATGTGAGACCGGAAACTGAGGCCATCCTTCACCCCGAGCCTGTGATCGACAGTGGCCTTGGAAATACCGACATAAAGTATAGAAGACATGCTCCACCATCAGTGTCCCCAGACTGATCCCTCCAGACCTGTCAATGAAGGGAGACGTACAGGGGAGCGCAGCGCCGCCACAGAAGCCGGGAGAGGTGGGATGCAACCCAAAATAAAGAAACCGGCGTCAATAGCTCATGGTTCCCAGACTGGAGCCCTCCTGCCGGTCGGCTTCCCCGTCTCCTCTTCTGATTACTACAGTCCTAACACCAGTATGACCAGTGCCTTACTGGTTCCCGAACTCCACAGCATTTTGTCCATGACTCTGTTTCATGTAAAGGGGTGGAAAGTTGTCCAAGGTGCAAAAATATAACTTTTTTGTATAATTACATTTTTATTCCTTTTACGCTCCTACGTGACGATGGGTGGGGTGAGCAGACCAGTTAGATATTTTTTTGGCCCTATCCCTTCATTGCGGCCCCTCGATGTGTTGATTCATTGTTTCGGATGTGCTGACTGCCCTGATCTCATTCTTTGTGTTCAGGCTACAATTTAACCTCTTAATGCCATGTACTCGCTTGTCCTTTCCTTTACCAGACTATTAGACCATTCCGGTCATTTTCGAGTGCCTCGATTAACACTCTGTATTATTTTTTTTGAGCAGATGCTGAACACAGAATATGGGGTCTATTATGTCTACCTATACCGGCCATGTGACCTCCTCGAAGCAGGCTAGCAACTCGCACCTTGAGGATGATGACGATTTGCTGGATGGAAAGGACAGAGAGGAAGATATCGCTCAGTTTCCCTACGTTGAGTTTACCGGACGTGACAGCATTACCTGCCCGTCGTGCCAGGGCACGGGCTGTATTCCAACAGGTGATTCCCCACCCCTGCTACACATTATTCTAAAATGGGCTTTTAGTTTTGTCACAAAGTTTAGGGCTTTAAATCCGTTTACTCTGAGATCTTATCCCCATATGTAGTAGGTATTATAATCAGAATAATAATATATTTAATATTAGCAAAAACCTCCAATTAGAAATGTAGTATAGTTTTTCTGATTGGCTATGTCCGTTTCCTCATTGCGGACGTTGCAGGACCTTAGGGATCCATGGTTACGACCACTAGCAACTAGCTGTCACTACATCACTGGTCATAACCATGGATACCTAAGGTCCTGCAATTCCTGGACATGGTGTAAGTGACATAGCGAATCAGAAAAACTATACTACATTTCTAATTGGAGATATTGGCTAATATTATTATTATTATACCTACTACATATTAGGATAGGATCTCGGAGATGGGAATAAAGAGAATCTGTCAGCAGGTTTTTGCTATCTCATCTGAGAACAACCTGATGTAGAAACAGACTCTGATTCCAGCATTATATCACTTACTGGTCTGCTTGCTGCAGTTTTGATTAAATCTCTGTTTTCTTTGCTGCAGATCTAATAGTGTTTAGCTTTGTAAAACCCCTGCCATAAAACTGATTGGCAGCTGTCTCTGTACCCTGTGCATAGGCAGAAAGCTGCCAATCAGTGGTGATGGTGGGCATACACAGAGCAGGAGGACTACAAAGCAGGAAACAAGTCATGTAGTGATAATCTCTTGCTGATAAAACACTGATTTTATTGTAATTTCCACAAGCAGCCCAGTAAGTGACACACTGTTGGAATCGGGGTCTCTACCCCTACATAATGCTGCTCTCGGGTTACATATCAAAAAGCCTGCTGACA
Organism: Oophaga sylvatica; assembly: GCA_033576555.1. NCBI lineage: Eukaryota > Metazoa > Chordata > Amphibia > Anura > Dendrobatidae > Oophaga > Oophaga sylvatica. The sequence goes on along the minus strand of JARQOD010000002.1, from coordinate 91,625,907 downwards.
GATTCCCTTTAAGAGTGGTGTTTTCCAATCTCTTTCTTCTTGTTGCACTTTTCTATTTCTCACTTCTTTACTGTAAATTCTGTTCCTCTGTTTTAGAGCAAGTGAATGAGCTGGTTGCACTGATACCATACAGCGACCAAAGGCTGCAGCCGCAGAGAACGTAAGTGTATATGTGTGCGCTTGTGCTGTATCCTAGGTAGGAATAATGAGGACACAGTGTTCCCACCTGAAATCCGAAGTTACAAATTCAGGTTGATGGGATAAATTAGGGCTGAGGGTTATTCCTTCTGTGTGGCGTGTCATACATAGCTGCTGGGTAGTGGGAAGTGTCGGCGATCTTCCATGTATGTGAGGTGTGGGGTGATCATCAGCTGCATGCATCCATTATGTCCTCCACCCTGCATAATATTCGCCAAGACAACTCCCAGTTATGTCACAGCAGCTCAGGTATTCAGCTTGTATGAGACGAGTTGTTGCCACATTATTCACCTTGTCCTAGATGATTAAAGGGGTTGTCCAGGCTGTAACGAAAAAGTCTGCTGTCACCTACATGACTGCAAACTGCAGAATCGTGTCAGGGTGTGATGCACACGTGTGAGTACAGGCACATCTTGAGCCTAAGCTTCCTTTCCCCCGGTGTAGCCCTGCACACAGGCACAGGTGAGTTAGTGGTGCCAGGCGATGCAAGCAGGTCTCACTGTTCTATAAGGGAATTGTGAACCGCAGCCAGCTATCACAGCAGCAGTAGACTTCCATGGAAAGAGTTACATGTGTGCAGGGTGTCCTCATCTAGAATACTGATTGTGGGAAAAGAGCACCCCGATTCTCAAGGTGTGTGGGAGTCCTGGTGGACAGACCTGTATCTATTGGACATTTAATGTCCTTGTCAGGTCTAAAACTACAAGTCTGCAGTCACTCAATGTAACTGCAGACTTATGAATCCTCACATTGCACACAATGCACGCTGTGAGTATTCTCCGCTATCGGGACCGGTGGTCATGTATGCGATACACATACTCCCAGCTACATTCTGACTAGATTTTCTGCCCTTGTGCTATACACTTGCATTTAGCGAGGCTGCCCCTACCTTGCTGGAATGTGGCCGGGAATATGCATAGCGCCTACTTGTGGTCACACGCTGATGCCTACAACGGAGAATACTCCGTGCGTGCGATGTGAGGATTCACAAGTCTGCAGTCGCATAGTGACCGCAGACTTGTCGTTTTAGACTGGTCATCCTCTTTAAGGCATGTACTTTCAGATAAGCCCTAAACCTCTCGAAGGGTAATACCCCTTTAAGTTTTACTGCTGCCGCTCTAAGTTGCTCATTATGACAATGTGCCCTGGACCAGGATAGGTTGTGCACCCTGCTGTGAACACTCCAGCCTCCTCCTGGGACATGTGGTCCCATCTCAGGGGCCCTGATTACAGAGGGACCAGCAGAGGACTATGCCAGGAGGCCCGGACCTGCCCGGAGAGCGGAGTGTGGTGGGTGGGTTGGTTTGTTTTTTAAGGAGTTGTCAGTTTTTCTGCAGATCTGAAACAAAAAGAGTTTGTTGAGGATTTTGATTTCCCGATTTAAACTCAATGGGGAAAATCTGCAACTGATCTGAAACAAATAATTTGACATCCTGAGGATTGAAAATCCAGAATATCTTAAACATATTATAAAGAGAATCTTACTTTAGACTATGCTGCTGTTTGTATGGCTCCGGTCCGCTTACCAGTCAGCCAAGTCATCACAAATAAATATTTTCCTGTGTGGCTTCTTAGATTAATCAGAGAATGCACTGGATACATAGCTGGAGTCCGGCGTATTCCTGATCTCGCCCTGCCATGCTCACCGGTTGGCAGCTAGCGGCTGTCATTCCAGGTCCCCATATTATGCACCACTACATTGGTCAGCGGAGTCTGATGTGAGATCCTTTGTAACTCTATGATGAAAGTTATACAACTTCCTAAATATACTTTACGTCTCTATTTTCCAATTTTCACAGGAAACTTTATGTCGTCCTCTCCGTTCTGCTGTGCCTCCTAATCTGTGGTTTGGTGGTGTTTTTCTTGTTTCCCCGCACTGTTCTTGTCGAAGATGGTGGCATCAGAATGGTACAAGTGTGGTTTGATAAGGAAAATGATATTGTGAACATTGCTATGACGGTAAGTACACCGTATGGGAGATCTGTGTGAATTTGTAGGGCAGCAATTTAAAAAAACAAAAAAAAGCAGAGCATGCTGCTAACTCTTGTACTGATATGTCTTTGGAGTATGGGAGGAAACCGGAAAACTCGGAGGAACACAGGGAGAACATACAAACTCTTTGCAGATATTGTCCTTGGGACTTTAACCCAGGACCCCAGCACTGCAAGGAGGTGGCTCAGTGGTTAACACTCAGCCTTGCAGCACTGGGATCCTGGGTTCAAATCCCACCAAGGACAACATCTGCCAGGAGTTTGTATGTTCTTAGCGGGTTTCCTCCAGTTTTCTCCCACACTCCAAAGACATAGTGATGGGGAATTGTTATGTTTTGGTAGCTGAGGAGGCAGGAGCAAAAAAACGCAAAGGCAGGCAAACACCAGAGAGGTTGGGAACTAATAGGTTGCAGACCCCTAAACTAACCGCACAACTAGAAGCAGCCGTGGGACGTTCCTACGGAGCCCTAGACGCCTCGTCACAGTCGGACAGATTAACTACCCCTGAAGATGGAAAGAGGAAAGCGAACTGTCCCGGAGTAGACCCCAAAAGAATAGGAAGCCCCTAAACATATAATGGCGGTTAGACAAGATGAAAACACGAACACAGACAGAAAATAGAATGAGCAAACGCTGGGGCCCAAAACTGTCTAGACAGGATAGCACAGGAGAGGATAATGTCTGCAACCCAGAAAAACCCTAGGAAAAACTCCAACACTTCTGAATCCAAAAATGCTGAGACCACCTATATCAGATCTCTGGTGTGAACACGCAGCTACCCAGCAGTAAAAAATCACAAGAACTGAGCAAAAGAACAAATACAAAAAGAGAACAGAGACCAGCACAAGCCCCCAAAGGGGACCCGGCTGAACTCAAAAAGCAAGGCAGCAAAAACAAGGAAAATCAAACCACAGAAAAAAAATAGAGGATAACTTATCTGAATGATAGCAGGAGACAGCAGAAAGCAAGCTGAATTCCAACCAAGACCAGGAAGTTACAATTGATCACCGGCGAGGATCATGGGAGGTCAGCTCACTTATTTCAGGCCAGTCCGTCCCACCTGATAACCATTCATCATTTGCAGGTGGTGGACTTTTGCTGTTCAACATAGGTTCAATACCCTCAGCAACCACCAGAGGGGGCCTCAGCTCCGAAGTCGTCTCCAACACTTTCACAACAATGTAGATTGTGAGCCCCATCGGGGACAGTGCCAATAATGTCTGTAAAGCGCTGTGGAATTAATGGCGCTATATAAATGAGTAAAATAAATAAAAATAAATAATTATTCACCAATACATTAAAGAAGATGCTAGTTTATGTCCCGGCATACACTGCACAGCTGCGCTGTAGTCTGTGGGTAGGTGACGTCTGTAAGATTGCACAGATGCATTTCATTGTCTGACCTTGTGTTCTCTCTGTTACAGAGCACCCTGCACATAACCAACTCCAACTTCTATTCCATCAATGTAGACAGCCTTATAAGCCAAGTGCAGTACATGAACACGGTCATCGGCACCCAGCAGCAGACCAATGTGTCTGTCATCAAGCCACTCAGCGAGAAACTGGTACAGTTACTGCATTCTTCTATTCTCTTGTCACAATGTTAATTTTTACCATCTAAGGTTATGTTCCCACATTGCTTTTTTGTTGCTTGTGTTATGCTGCTGCCACTAGGAGGACACTAAGCAATACACAGAGAAAGTTAACTCCTCCTCCTGCAGTATACACCCTCTGTTGGCTCAATCCTGAACCAGTTCTTGCTTAGTGTCTGTAGGAGGCACTAGGGTCTGGTTTTAGACCTCAAGATTATTTCCAATTTTTTATTCTTAATATTATTTTTAATGTTTTTTACAATGATTTGGAAGGGCGACGGGTCTTGTACGAAAAGTCCCGATCTCCCACAACCATCAACAGGCGGGAACGCGGAGTGTCGCCTCCACGTACCCCCTCCTGCAACGCTACCATCGGGCGACGGATCCCTCTAATGGGCCGCTCTCCCCATGTGTCTATCGGCTGTAAGACGCGCTCCGGGTTTTATGGGAACAGTTAACCCCTCACCACCTCTAATGAAAGCGGCTGGTGCTAGGATAATTGAAAAGGAACCCTCTCCGCCTCCCTATGAAAGGGATGGTGGATCGAGGACGTATGGACGCGCCAGCTATCGGTACTGCGAGCCAGGAGGCTCCGCAGTGAGTACATCACAAAAAATGCAGATTATTGCGATGTCTGTGTCTGCTGCGCTGTCGGCGGCGCCGCCGCCTGGATTACCGTCCCTTCCCCGTCGCAGCCACCTTTGCGATCCCGTTCGGGTCGCACGATCGACGTTACAAAATTTAAGTCCCCGATTGCGATCCGGGCGAGGCCGCTAGTGCTCTCTGTTTTAAGTCGCAAGATCGGCGCCGTCCGCTCTTGCGATCTCAACTGCGTCGCAAGTCCGGCGCCGCAAATTTAGGCCCCGGCTTCAGACCAGGTTAGGCCTCAAGAGGAGGGCGGGCTTACCGCGCTCCTAGTTGGCTCCGCCCACATCACGCGCTGTGCAGAACCCGGCCATTGGCAGGGAGTGTTTAACTCCTCCCTAGTTTCTCCTCATCTTCCCTCCCATGTCTTCTGGCGCTTCTCGTGACACACGAGAAGCTCAAAACAGCATAATCTCGGCAGCCATCTTCCGGTCTCTCAGATCAACGCTGCGATACCAAAAGAGCTATTCTTCAGCGCCTCATCTTCCTCTCGTGGGCTCGGACACAGGACCTGGGTAAGCTTACACAGCGCTTAACCCTTCTCCTGCAGCAGGCTCTCAGGTGCAAAATATGTCGCAATCAAAGGGCTCTAAAAGGCCTGACAAAAACCACACTGTGGTGTATGCCGCCTGCGCTTCATGCAACGCTTCCCTGCCGTCAAAGCATGGTTCCCAATTCTGTGCATCATGTGCCCAAGAGCCCACTGCTTCCGCCACTCAGGAGCCCCCTACTACCGTCCAGGAGTCCCTACCTATTCCTGATCCCAATGAGCCGGGTCCTTCAGGGTGGCCTGTGTTTCTGGCGCAGTCCATGGATTCTCTGACTAGGGCCTTGGATACCTTCCGTGGCTCCTCTTCTAGCCAGGGAGTCCCTTTTCCACAAAGGGGCCCGTTAGCCTTCAGAGAGACCTCATCAGATAGGGGCCGACCCGCGGCATCAGCAAAGCTGCCGGCTGGAAAACGCCGCCATAATGCATCCCCCAATCCATCTTGCGGTTCGGCATCTGCGAGCTCAGGCTCTCGCTCACCCTCTCCCAGGAATCTCAGTGATCATGAATCTGAGTACGAGTCAGATACGGGCGATGATCCCAACTCGCCAGAGTTTCAAGAGTCCTTAGACTCTCTCATAAAAGCGGTTAATAAAACCCTGAAGCTAGACGAAGAACCCGGGTCTCAACCGAATCATCCTATTTCTTTCAAAAGGGCTAAGCGCCCTCATAAGGTGTTTGGTAATCACCCAGAGTTTACGGACATTGTTCAAGGACATAGGGATCGTCCAGACAGACGTTTTTCAGGGCTGAAGTCCCTGAAAGCACGATACCCATTTTCAGCATCCGTAGCAAAAGAGTGGACCGAATCTCCAGTAGTAGATCCACCGGTATCTCGCTTAGCTTCTAAAACCCTTCTGTCTGTTTCAGATGGTTCATCCATTAAGAATCCCTCAGATAGACAGATCGACAACCTCGCCAAATCAATTTTTGAGGCTGCTGGAGCATCTCTCTCTACTTCTTTCGCGGCCACCTGGGTGGCAAGGGCCATGGTGGCCTGGGCTGAGGATCTAGTTAAGACTACTAATGATATCCCTCTCCCCCCCCGAGGCACGTAATCTGGCCTATCAGATTACTCGGGCGGGCGACTACATGGTCCATGCGTCCTTAGACGCAGCTAATTGCGCTGCACTCACAGCCGCCAATGCTATCGCCATTCGGAGGTCCCTTTTGGCTCCGAGAGTGGCGTGCAGACTCTGCTTCAAAGAGAACTTTGACTTCGCTGCCGTATCATTCAGGGCGTCTCTTTGGAGATCGCCTTGATCAGATTATTTCTGATGCTACGGGTGGCAAAAGTAAATTTCTTCCGCAGCGCAGAGTCAACCGATCTTTTCGGTCCCAGTACCAAAGCTGCTCCCGGCCTTTTCGGACCTCCTTTAATTGGTCCTCCGCTTCGACCTTGTCCGGGGCACCCCGTTCTTCTCGCAGAGACAGAGGCTCGCAATCACCTGTCAGGTCCTCTCAGCCCTGGAAAAACAGATTTTCCCATCCAGGAAACAAAGAGCTCCTCCTCTCGCAAATTATCTTCCCAATGACTCCTTGCTGGGGACGGGGGACCCAATCAGGGTAGGCGGCCGCCTACTCTTGTTTCGCGAGGTTTGGGGTCGGTCGTTCAAGACCGGTGGGTCCGAGATCTTGTAGACTTCGGCTACAAGATCGAATTCTTGTCTCTTCCCCAAGGCGCTTCTTCCAGTCTCGCCCCCCAAAGTCCAAGGATCTCGCAACTCCCTTTCTTCAGGCCTTGAACATTCTTCGCACCAGCGGGGTCATCGTCCCAGTTCCTCACAAGGAAATATTCAAAGGGTTTTACTCAAACCTCTTTGTGGTCCCCAAGAAGGACGGCTCTTTGCGTCCTATTCTAGACCTAAAATTGCTGAACAAATTCATCAGAGTCCGCCATTTCAGGATGGAATCTCCGTTCTGTCATCGCATCTCTAGAAACAAAGGAATACCTGGCGTCAATCGACATCAAAGACGCCTATCTACACATTCCGATTTTCAGAGGCCATCAAAAGTTTCTGCGTTTTGCAGTCGGAGAGGAGCATTTTCAATTTGCCGCTCTGCCCTTCGGACTCGCAACCGCCCCCAGAGTGTTCACAAAAGTCATGGCGGCCGTCATGTCAATTTTACATTCTCGGGTGTGGTGGTCCTCCCGTACTTGGACGACCTGCTCATCAAAGGACCGACCTTTCGGGCCTGCGCAGAGAGTGTCGAGATCACTGTCGACACCCTCTCTCGCCTGGGTTGGCTAGTCAATTTGGACAAGTCCTCCCCCATTCCCTCTCAGAAGATTCCTTTTCTGGGAATGATTCTGGACACCTCCCAAGGGTTGGTATCTCTCCCTCCAGAGAAGATTGCTTCTCTGAGGCGGACAGTGCTCCTGTTGTCTCTAGGCCGCTCCCACTCTCTACGATTCGCCATGCAGGTCCTGGGGAAAATGGTAGCCTCCATCGAGGCAGTAACATTTGCTCAATTCCACCTCCGACCTCTTCAACAGGAGCTAATATCATCCTGGGACAGGAACCCAGCGTCCTTAAGTCGCCGCTACCGTCTTTCTCCCAGAGTCAGACGCTCACTAAAATGGTGGACAAATGCTTCATCGCTGAATCAAGGGAAATCTTTTCTGCCTGTCCATTGGCTGGTAGTGACCACCGATGCCAGTCTCCTAGGATGGGGTGCGGTGTTCCTTCACCACACGGCTCAGGGCCACTGGTCTCTTCCAGAGACACGTCTCCCGATCAACATCCTGGAGATCAGAGCTATTAAACTAGCTCTCTTGCATTTCCATCATCTTCTGGCCGGTCGTCCCATCCGGATCCAGTCAGACAACACCACGGCTGTGGCGTATGTCAACCGTCAGGGAGGCACTCGGAGCAGAACAGCGATGATCGAGGTATCGCACATTCTACGGTGGGCCGAGTCAAACCGCTCGCCCATCTCCGCGGTTCACATCCCGGGAGTGGACAATTGGGAGGCCGACTTTCTCAGTCGCCAAGGTTTAGACTCAGGAGAATGGTCCCTGCACCCGGAAATGTTTCACATCATTTGCCAGTGTTGGGGAATGCCGGATGTGGATCTCATGGCATCCAGACTGAATGCCAAAGTTCAGACTTTCATAAGTCGATCTCGCGATCCACTAGCCATCGGCTCGGATGCGCTTGTCCTCCCTTGGAGTCAATTTCGCCTTCCTTACATCTTTCCACCTCTTCCGTTAATCCCCAGGGTGATTCGGAAGATCAAGGCGGAAGGCGTTCCTCTCATTCTTGTCGCCCCGGACTGGCCTCGCTGTCCGTGGTATGCCGAACTAGTGCGTCTGGTCGCAGACGTTCCCTGGAGATTACCGGATCGTCCGGACCTTCTCTCGCAGGGTCCAATTTACCATCACAATTCGAAAGCACTGAATTTGACGATATGGCCATTGAAGCCTGGATGTTAGGTCAGGCTGGTTTTTCTCAGAAAGTTGTCTCTACAATGATCAATGCCAGGAAGCCGGTTTCTGTCCGCATTTACCATCGTGTCTGGAAAACATTCTTTTCCTGGTGTAAGGATAAAGGTCGTTCCCCTTTGGTCTTTTCTATCCCTTCCATTCTGGAATTCCTCCAGGCATGATTGGACTCGTGGTTAGCACTCTCCTCCCTCAAGCGGCAGATTTCCGCTTTATCCGTACTTTTCCAACGACGGACTGCATCTAAGTCCCAGGTCAGGACTTTTATCCAAGGAGTGTCACATCTCGTTCCACCCTACAAGACGCCTTTGGAGCCTTGGGATCTTAATCTGGTCCTCAGCGCGTTACAAGAATCCCCCTTCGAGCCTTTGCCGGAAGTGCCTTTGTCTCTTCTTTCCTGGAAGGTTGTCTTCCTAGTTGCAATTACCTCTATCAGGCGGGTATCGGAATTGGCAGCCTTGTCCTGTAAACCTCCTTTTCTCATTTTTCACCAGGACAAGGTAGTCCTTAGAACTTCTTCTTTCTTGCCCAAAGTCGTTTCGGCTTTTCATATCAATGAAGATATAGTCCTGCCCTCGTTCTGTCCGGCGCCGACTCACCGTACTGAAAGGGCCCTTCACACCTTGGACTTGGTGAGGGCTCTCCGAAGGTACATTTCGAGAACTGCATCTTTCCGTAAATCGGACGCACTGTTTGTACTTCCGGAAGGACGCAGACAGGGTTTGCCTGCTTCCAAGGCCACGTTAGCCAGATGGATCCGTTCGGCGATCCAAGAGGCGTACCGTGTCAAAGTTCGGCCTATCCCGGCTGGGATTAAGGCACACTCCACTCGGTCTGTGGGGGCCTCCTGGGCCATTCGGCACCAGGCTTCAGCACAAGTGTGCAAGGCTGCGACTTGGTCCAGTCTTCATACTTTTGTCAAGCATTACCACATCCATGCTCAAGTTTCTTCAGATGCGGCATTTGGCAGACAAATTCTGCAATCAGCTGTTGCGCATCTGTAAGTTGTCTGTTGACTGTTTAAGCGTTTTATGCATGTGGTTCACGAGGCTTCATCTACTGTTATGGCTTCCCACCCAGGGACTGCTTTAGGACGTCCCATGGTCTTGTGTCCCCAATGAGGCGATGGAGAAAAGGAGATTTTTGTGTACTCACCGTAAAATCCTTTTCTCCGAGACGCTCATTGGGAGACACAGCTCCCACCCTTGTTTAGCCTGTAGCCTCGTTGTTTTCTTTGATTTGTTGATATATTGCACACTGTTATGAGCTCCTACTGCTTTGGCACCGAACTGGTTCAGGATTGAGCCAACAGAGTGTGTATACTGCAGGAGGAGGAGTTAACTTTCTCTGTGTATTGCTTAGTGTCCTCCTAGTGGCAGCAGCATAACACCCATGGTCTTGTGTCCCCCAATGAGCGTCTCGGAGAAAAGGATTTTACGGTGAGTACACAAAAATCTCCTTTTTTGCTCCCATTTTTTTTGCTACATTTTTCAGGATCCCAAAGTTCAGCTTTTTGCTTCCACCATACAAGCAAGAACAATGCAAAGTGTTAGACCACCAATTCAAGACATTGGAAAAAAAAGATTTTTATGTCTGAAAAAGTCATTATTCTGAAAAAAATAAATAATTACAAATGTAACAAGAGCAGAGGGAGGGGAATTGCTTAGGAATAGTTTACTTAAGACATGGGCAGAGCATTTTTTAGGGCCTACAATTTTTAATTTCACACATTGGTCAGGGTCATTCAGTTGGTCAGGCATTGTGCAATTTCACACATTGGTCAGACAATGTTTAGTTTTACGCATTGGTCAGTCAGTGAATTGCTCGGGCAAAATGTATATTTTAATTGTCACTAATTTAGTTAAACCGAGACCTACAGCTGGATGAATTGCTGTTTTGTATGGACAGAGTATTTATAGCCACATGTGATGTATATTTCAACTTTGCACCGTAGGGTGTAATGTTTATATTTTATTATTTTAGTAAAGATATTTTTACCTCTTTGCTCCTGATTTTGGTATTATGTATGAGCAAGCTGCAACTTCTATAACCATAATCATTACATGGAATTTATCAACAGGTTTTTTCTGCTAAGATATTCCAGTTAATGATATTAAGGTAGGGGCTGAGACAGTGATTTCAGGGGGGTCTTTAATTAGGTTGTGTGCTGTTGTTTCAATACAATGAGTGTTTTATCAGCAGGAGATTATCACTGCCAGGCTAGGTACTTGCTTTAACTCCTGGTCCAACCACAACCTCAGCACTGATTAATAGCTTACCGTCAGTATACAGTGTACACAGAAAGCTGTAGTGTGGGTGGAGGGCAGCTCTCTGAGCTCTGCTATATCTGCAAACTCTGATCGTGTCACAACTGCTGCACCCAATAAACTAAGTGACACATCATTGGAATCAGGGCTCTTTCCGTGCATTATGCTGCTCTCAGGTTGCAAAAATCTGGTGACAGATTCCCTTTTAAAGGGTTTCTCCTGCAGCGATCACTTTTGCATCGAGCACGGAGAAGCACTAATGAAGCTACGTCAGCAAATATGGCAGGATGTTTCAGATGTTGTGCACCTGTCTTATTCATTACCTGATGATCTGCCAACGTAGCGTCACCCGTGTTGCTCATCTCTCGAGGGGGAAGTGAATGGCACCAGAGAACCCTTTTAACATGCCGCCTATATGTTCAGTGGTGTAACCGTGAGGGTTGTGCCGAGAAGCTTCACATTACACAACTCTATGTAGGGAGCGTTCCAGTTTTATATGTATAAAATCAATGATTTTCTACATATGTAATATTCGTTGTGTATTCCTGTATGGTCTGTATGTGGCCCTAGTCTATACAGCAGTGCGATTCATGGAGTAAATAATAATAACCTTTATATTTCAGGTGAATTTTACAGTGAAGTTGGAATTGGGGGGAATCCTGTCTTATTTATAGTAAGTATATGACTTCTTTTAAGAAGAAAAGTTATAAAGCAAAACCAGATATATGAGATATTTTATGTGAAACCATGTGACAACGGATACTAGGTATTCCTGGGTAATTAGTGGTGGTCTGACTTACTAAAGCGGCCATACACATTTAACAATGTAGTCTAAATTCACCTTTTTCCACTAGATTGGCGATAATCTAATATACAGGAACTTCCAACTGTGCCGGACAGCAGATGTTTTGGGAAGGAAGCAGCGATAAGGGAATAACTAAAGTTTTCCAGCTCTTGAAGATAAAATTCCCGATTCTTTTTTTACAGAAACTATTCAAAAGCTCCACTTTCAATAAATTTATCTTCAAGTACTAGAACACGTTTCTTATTCCCTTTCTGATTGATGCTGTGGATTGGAGTGCCGTCCCTGCACAGAGGGAACGCTACGAGGGCTGGAAGCATCAGGCATGATGGATTACAACAGGCCAGTGGGGTTTAGGCTTCATCCACTCTCTGCAGATGCACTTCCATGTGCCAAGAGGATCCACGTGTCATGAATACATCAGACTACTGCACCCAGAGCCATCAGTTTGTATGGCGGGCTGACATCTGGATTTCTCCTTAAAATCCCATTTAGGATATGTGCACAAAACGTCTTTTAAACTCAGGCGAAACCGCCAAATTTCTCAAGCAGAATGCTCTTCAGGGAACTCTGGCGTTTCCGGAGTGTTTTTTCATGTGATTTTGGCCACTGTTTTTGTAGGGCTTTTCCATGTTTTTTTTGTGAATGTCTTTTTTTTTTATTGTCGTTTTCCGTTCATATTTTTCCACTCCATTCAATAAAGAAGAATCCACTAATCTTTAGGTTTTTTTTTTTGTTGTTTTTTTTTAAGCTGAAGTTTTGGCAAAAAGCACCAAAAAAACGACTTTTTGAGCTTTCCCATTGACTGGCATTGTAAAGTACAGAGAGTCCTCCTAGCATAAAATACCAGAAGGATGGACACGTCACTTCTTTTAAAGGGAATCTGTCACCCTAAATTGGCGGGATATTTAAATGATGGCAGTCAGGTCAGATGGGCGGTGTCTTGGGTACTTGCCTTAACATGTTGCTCACCGCTGTCTCCATTATTTCTGGGAATTGTAGTCGTTGTCCTCCATATAACGCGCCTGCACATTGCAATCTTGAATTGCGCATGCGCAGTATGCTTTGCCCGCAGATTGCAATGCGCAGGCGCGTTATATGGAGGGCAACGACTACAATTCCCAGAAATAATGGAGACAGCGGCGAACAACATGTTAAGGCAAGTACCCAAAACACCGCCCATCTGACCTGACTGCCATCATTTAAATATCCCGCCAATTTAGGGTGACAGATTCCCTTTAACGGCTTGGCATTTTTAGAAATCTGAAGCGGTTAAAGGCCATTCAGATGACTGAACATCGCCAGTTGTTTTTTCATAGAATTTTTTTGCTCCTTTTTGAACTTTTTGATAGTTTTTTCTGGCAGTTTCCACGGCCCAATCCACCTGAAAAAGACGTCATGTGCGCATACCTTTACATTTGTGCTCAGCTTTTTTGGCCCTGTTACAGTGGATAAAATATATATTTGATACACTGCTGATTTTGCAAGTTTTCCCACCAGCAAAGAGTGATTCAACCGAAACATTTAATATACCAAACTAATGAAAATGACCTGAACATAGGGACACGTTGAACGAACATGTGTTCTGTAGTTGGCGTCACAGGTGTGTACAAACTTGTAATCAGTCAACCTGCCTACTTAGAGGGTGAAAAGTAGTCACTGTGCTGTTTGGTATCATGGCATGTACCGTACTGAACATGGACCAAAGAAAGCTAAGGAGAGTTGTCTCAGGTGATTAGAAAGAAAATTATAGACAAACGTGTTAAAGTGAAGGCTATTTACTAGACCAGGTCATTTTTATTAGATTGGGGGTTTTTTGTTTGTTTTTAAATTGTGGTTCAACATAAAAAGTGTTTTCTTCTCAGTAGTTGATATTCAGCAAATTTGAAATTGAAAATTACTTTTATCAGTTTCAAATTATTTCGGTGACTGTTGTGAGTGTTTCTTACTTTAACAGAAGGTACTGACAGTTTGTGTGTGTATAATATATACATATAAATTTGAAGCAGTGAAGCTTGTAGGAAATGTATATTACCCGTTTAATCTTCATTGGCTTTTTCTTGTTTCAGTAACTTCTGCACCCTGACCACAGTTAAAGTGCACAACATTGTCGTCTTTGTCCGGTATGTAGAGCTATTTTTTGCTTCATATTTACTTTATAATTTAAATAATGTTTTTATATTTCTTAAAATTGAAGGTTTCTCGTAAATTATCAAACAGTCTACAACAGTATATGTTGTATAATTCGTCTTATATATTTGCGGCTGTTTTGGTGGCTATTTGTCTTGCTCCTCTCTTTTTTGACTTTGTAGTTTATTTTGGGAATTTAGTTAAGTGTTATGAGGAATTATTGGGCCGCTTCAGGCATCAATCATAGGTGCAGCTTCAACCTCTGCACCTCATATACCCCCCCACATCATTGAAATTGCACACAGTGATGTCACTGCATCAGGATAAATATTGAGGAGCAATATAAAGATAAGAAACTCTGTAAAATTATAATATACACTGCTCAAAAAAATAAAGGGAACACTCAAATAACACATCGTAGATCTAAATGAATGAAATATTCTCATTGAATACTTTGTTCTGTACAAAGTTGAATGTGCTGACAACATAATCACACAAAAATCATCAATGGAAATCAAATTTATTAACCAATGGAGGCCTGGATTTGGAGAGACCCCCAAAATGAAAGTGGAAACAAGTCAAAATGATGCTCAGTATTGTGTGTGGCCTTCACGTGCCTGTATGACTTCCCTACAACGCATGGGCATGCTCCTGATGAGGTTGCGGATGTCCTCCTGAGGGATCTCCTCCCAGACCTGGGCTAAAGCATCCTTCAACTCCTGGACAGTCTGGTGCAACGTGACGTTGGTGGGTAGAGCGAGACATGCTGTCCCAGATGTGCTCAGTCGAATTCAGGTCTGGGGAAAGGGCAGGCCAGTCCATAGCTTCAATGCCTTCATCTTACAGGAACTGCTGACACACTGCAGCCACATGAGGTCTTGCATTGTCCTGCATTAGGAGGAACCCAGGGCCAACCGCACCAGCATATGGTCTCACAAAGGGTCTGAGGATCTCATCTCGGTACCTAATGGCAGTCAGGCTACCTCTGGAGGGCTGTGTGACCCTCCAAAGAAATGCCACCCCCCACCATTACTGACCCACTGCCAAACCGGTTATGCTGAAGGATGTTGCAGGCAGCAGATCGCTCTCCACGGCGTCTTCAGACTGTCACGTCTGTCACATGTGCTCAGTGTGAACTTGCTGCCTGCAACATCCTTCAGCATGACCGGTTTGGCAGTGGGTCAGTAATGGTGTGGGGTGGCATTTCTTTGGAAGGCCACACAGCCCTCCATGTGCTCGCCAGAGGTAGCCTGACTGCCATTATGTACTGAGATGAGATCCTCAGACACCTTGTGAGACCATATGCTGGTGCGGTTGGACCTGGGTTCCTCATAATGCAGGACAATGCCAGACCTCATGTGGCTGGAGTGTGTCAGCAGTTCCTGCAAGATGAAGGCATTGATGCTATGGACTGGCCTGCCCGTTCCCCAGACCTGAATCCAATTGAGCACATCTGGGACATCATGTCTCGCTCCATCCACCAACGTCACGTTGCACCACAGACTGTCCAGGAGTTGGCGGATGCTTTAGTCCAGGTCTGGGAGGAGATCCCTCAGGAGAACATCCGAAACTTCATCAGGAGCATTTCCAGACGTTGTAGGAAGGTCATACAGGCACGTGGAGGCCACACACACTACTGAGCATCATTTTGACTTGTTTCCACTTTAATTTTGTCTTGTTTTGATTTTCATTTTGACTTGTTTCCACTTTCATTTTGGGGGTCTCTCCAAATCCTGGCCTCCATTGGTTCAAAAATTTGATTTCCATTCATGATTTTTGTGTTTGTTTACAGCACATTCAACTTTGTACACAACAAAGTATTCAATGAGAATATTTCATTCATTCAGATCTAGGATGTGTTATTTGAGTGTTCCCTTTATTTTTTTGTTCAGTGTATATAGCATTGTCACAATGTAAAGAGTCCTCTCTCCTCGAATGAATAATAAAGACAAATGCTGGAAGAAAGTAATGATTATATTAAAGTAACAAGGTGACAGCGATGTCAGGGATAGTGCACAAAGTGATTAAATAGACACGATAATATCGTAGCTCTCTGATAGGTGTTATGTCATAGGAAAGAATAATTGCAAGCAATGAACTAACGGTGTAGTCACAGAACAGTGGTAATAAACACAGCCTCATAAACAAGCTTAATACACTGATGTCACACCAGAGTGACAAAAAAGTGGAAAGTAAGAAAATAATTCCAAGTGTGTTTTTTAAAAAAAAAAAAAAAAGTGCAATTCCACAATTTATTTATTTATTTTTTTTTGTTTGTTTTTTTTTACCTAAGTGGTGAAAAATCTTCCGGCGCTTTGACTTTTTTTTTCCTTACATCATTTACCTATTTGACTAATTTGTTTTCTATTTTGATCTGACTTTTATGAACGCAGGGAAACCAAATGTGTGTGTGTGTGTGGGGTTATTGTGTTTTTCTGTTTGTTTGTTTTTTTTTTATGGTGCAGGGGGGGTTGATTTTAATTTTGAAGCTGCGATCACCTGTGCTATACATGGCAGCACTTCAGCATTGCTATGCATAGCAGAAATCACAAAAAATCAAACACTTGTTGAGTATCTGTGACTGTAATAATCTACTTAATGAATATTTCAGTTTATTTTGTGTTAAATAGGAACAGTTTAAAAAAATCCAAAAAGTGAAGTAAACCAAAAAGTTGCCTTTTTTTTACATATTAGCTTTGCAATGTTAATGTGTGTATACATAAAGAGTACTTTTATATGTGCCCCAAAACAGCACTAAAATAATACAGTTTTGTCTCGCATGAAACAAAGCCTCAAATGGGCACATCAGTGGAAAAAACAATTGTGGCTGCTGAAAGGCAAAAATATAAAAAAAACCTGTCCGGTCAGTAAGGCCCCCTTCTGTTTGTATGTGCCACAACTTATCTAGAAAATCCTTCTTTTTTTCTCCATTTATAAGGAAGATTTGTACATCTGTTTTATAAATCTAGCACATAAGCAGTGCCATGGTCTTCCAAGTCCAGTATGAATTACAGTTTCAGATTCATGCTGCCCGAACATGCGCTATATTGAAAAGCTGGCCGGGGACTATGTGTCTCGGCTGACTAGTCCGACATGGCCTCTAGATGGCTTCTCGCTGCCCCAATCCCTTTGACAGATCTCTCCTTATGTATGTATATAGCGAGAGACCTGTCAATCACTTCGAGCGGGGGCAGGGAGACACTGTTCAGAGGCGACATCAGACTAGTCGGCTGACACACACAGTTTGGCCTCTCCAAGTTTGCTTACTCTGAAACACCGCAGCGTTTCAAAACATCCTTGGCTGGCATCACGCCGATGGTGTCTGATTTAATGCTGCTCGTGGTTCAGGCAGCATGGATTTGACAGGTTCCCTTTAACTGGTAAGACATTGCAATACTGATTTATTCTCTCCCTCTTGCAGAACATCAGTGAAGTTTTCTTACGTCGGGCACACCTCGCAGAGCTCCTTGGAGACTTACCAATATATCGATTGTGGGGCAAATTCTACAATACTGGTTGACCACCATGCTTTATAAACTAGCTGAAGCATCCTTAGCAATATGCGATCTTCTCCTGGGCGTCATCCACAGAAGCGATGAAGCTACAATGGCACCAGCTTGGCGCACATGTTTACAATGTAAAGTACTGGAATCTGCACTGGCGCTTTTTTTTTGGAGCATGCAGAGTTTGCATGATCACTGGATACTGGTGAAGAGGATCGATCACTGTTTTCTGAGTGGCATTATTTTTATTGCACTGGTGCCCCCTTTTTCTGTACTAAATTTTAGTCGGTTGTAAACTGTTTTCTATTGATTAAAGACAGAGTTTTCAAAGTTTTAAAATTTATTTTGTTAAGTTGTCCATGGTGTGCCGCAGTGTATAGCACAACAAACCGCAGTGTCCCAAGTAAAATAACAAAACTGGAGAAATGGCTAAAATACTTGTATCGTCGAAAGCTAAAGGTACTTATTCCCCGGTACAAGTATCGGAGCCATTCTGAAATTTTAAGTAGATATTTTCATCATGTTTTGCTGCAGTAATGTAACCTTCCCTTTATACTTGGTATTGACCTTTGTGCTGAATGTTTTGCTTATTCTTAGAGGGCTTGTCCAGCTAAAGAAAATTGTATTTTTAAAATGTGTTTCTAATCTAAATATATTAGAGATGAGCAAATTTATACAAGGGGAATTGAAATTCTCCTCCAATTTAACCACTTTAAAAGAAAAAAAAGCAACAGTATTCTCTAGACTACAGATTCCTAGTCATTTTCTAGGAAATACATATGCAACACATAGAATTTCTATTGTACAAAGTGTAAAGAATTGTAAGTTTGTGTTTATGTCAAATAGTGGCAGCCAGTATAGTGTTTAAAGGGGCCCAGTTCTTTTAGATTAAACATTTTATCACCACAATATTTGCAGACTGTCTCCGCCTTCTCTGTCTCCGCCTTCTGTCTCCGCCTTCTCTGTCTCCGCTTTCTCTGCTCCGCCTCTCTTCCCGCCTTCTCTGTCTCCGCCTTCTCTGTCTCCGCCTTCTCTGTCTCCGCCTTCTGTCTCCGTCTTCTGTGTCCCCGCCTTCTCTGTGTCTTCGCCTTGTCTGTCTCCACCTTCTGTCGCCATCTTCTCGCTGTGTCTCCACCTTCTCGCTGTGTCTCCACCTTCTCGCTGTGTCTCCACCTTCTCGCTGTGTCTCCACCTTCTCGCTTTTGTCTCCACCTTCTCGCTTTTGTCTCCAGCCTTCTCTCTGTGTCTCCACCTTCTCTCCGTGTCTCCACCTTCTCTCCGTGTCTCCACCTTCTCTCTGTGTCTCCACCTTCTCGCTGTGTCTCCACCTTCTCGCTGTGTCTCCACCTTCTCGCTGTGTCTCCACCTTCTCGCTGTGTCTCCACCTTCTCGCTGTGTCTCCACCTTCTCGCTGTGTCTCCACCTTCTCCGTGTCTCCACCTTCTCGCTTTTGTTTCCACCTTCTCGCTGTGTCTCCACCTTCTCGCTGTGTCTCCACCTTCTCGCTGTGTCTCCACCTTCTCGCTGTGTCTCCACCTTCTCGCTGTGTCTCCACCCTCTCTGTATCCACTCTCCTTACTGCTCCATTTCATCATAAAAAATAAAGTTTGCAAATAGTTTTGAAAAAAATTGCCTATGGTCACTCACTGCAAACACTGACCTAGTACATGTCACTTCTTTGAAGCAAATCCTGAAGGAAATCTCTCCAAACTAGGCACTGTCCAATCAAACAGCTGCAGTCAGTACTTCAGGGAAAAAAACCTCTTGCAAAACTGCTTCAAGGAAAAAAAAAAACTTTACCAGCAATTTCTTTTTGATAAACACATGTTTTTTGAACATCTCAAAAAACTTAATGTGAACACTGCCTTGTGATCTCTGAGAAAGCATAAACGCCTCTTGTAAATAAAGAATTGTACAGGACTTGTATATGGAGGACCTTTCTGTAGGATAGGTAATTGATATCCCATTGATGGGGGTCCGTCACCCGCACAGATCAGCTGTTATCTGCTCCAGCGGTTGCAATGTACAGGGTGGAGCACCGCAGCCCCGCCCATTGTATAGTGGTTGTTCTTGGGTACTGCAGTTTTGGTATTAAGAACATAGGAGATAAAGTGCAGAATGTGGGACAGACCACTAAACAATGTGCTGTTCTGCTTGATACTTCGCTTATATATGGGAATCACTGAAGCAGATAACAGCTGATTGGCAAAGTGCTGGACACCACCTATCTGATATATAGATGACTTGTCCTGCTATTAACCATTATACTGACTGCTGCAAATGACAATTCTGTTGTTTTTATATTTAAAATGTTTAAAGGAAAAAATACGGTAAGCTCACCAGTCGTTATAGCATTTATTCAGTCTAAGGCCTAGAGTAAGGTCACCAAGGGTTAGATGGAGTCTGTCAGAAACGTTGATTGACAGCTCTGGCTGAGAGCAAGGCAGAGATAGGTGGAGAACATGTTGGTGGTGCACTGAGCACATCATTAGCGTATTTGTATAAAAAATTATTTCTGAAAAACGCAGCAACAATGTTGGACATTGAGTATGCTATTTATTATGTGACCCCTTTCTGCGGCCTGCCCTTGCTTTGCAGAGTCACTTTGTGCAGTCAGACTCCCTGTAACATTCCTCATAGCATTACATATTATACCTCGATGTCTGTTTGGTTTTACCTCATTTTAGTTTCGACGTCACTTGTCTGACTTGTTGGTGTTAATTATTAAAGGTCAGTCGTGTGTTGTCAGTACTTGGCATACTGTAGACTTCATGTTTTAACGGTTTAACTTCACGAGCTAGAATCAGTTTGCATTCTTATCCTGATTATGGACATTGGTGACCTCTGATTTTACTATATTTACATTGAAAGAGAATGTCCAGGATTTATATATTGGTAACCTATGCTTGGGATAGGTCATCGATATCACGTCGGTGGAGGCTGTACACCAGGCATCTCCATCTATCAGTTTCTTGCATGTCCCAGCACGGCCGGAACCAAACACTTTACAGAGTTGGGGCACCACAGCTCCGATACACTGTGTAGTGGCCGCTCTTGGGTACTGCAGTTCAGCTCCTATTCTCTTCAATCAGAGCTGAGCTGCAGTACCCCAGAGCAGCCACTAGATGTGTACTGATTCTGTAGTGCTCCAGCTCTATGAGCTGTCAACATCCATCCACACTGGACTCTGCAAACAGCTGATCTGTGGGATGCGTGGTATTGATGACCAATCCTAATGACAAGTCAGTATTATTTTACTTGTGGACATCCCCTTTAAGAGGTTTGCAGGGATAGAATTAATGGTCTGCTTTTTTTGTCCCCCAGATACATTTTTGTGCATGAGATGTTTGGTATTTCAGCTCAGCCCAATTTACTTAAAATGGAACTGCCTTCAGTACTAAGCCTAACCCATGGACAGGAGTTTTTGCATTGTCCGTGCTGCTGATTGTTTGTGCTGCCGGTTCTCGGGCCATTTATTCTAATCCTGGACGCCCCTTTAGTTATAATTAGAACACTATAGAGATCATTATTTTCTTTGATTAGGATAAAATTGCCGTGTTTTGGGATCTATAGTTTTCGGATTTCCGTTAGTTACATAATGCTCGCCAGCCTTTACTCATATATCATAGTCTTATTTTTTGCTTTTCTCTGGGTCCTTTATGAGAAAATAGGACACATTTCTATTTAATTGTTGCTTTGGCAACACCACTAAGCGCAATCTTTTTATTACTGCACATAGGCCTAGATTTACTAGTTTAATTTCAGTGGTACAAATGGGATTAAACCGTCACATTAATAAAATGATGTTTTTATTTATTGTTTGCCCTCCGTGTATGTTCATTAGATGTTCTAGTGCAATAATAAGGCTGGGTCCATTAGATGTTCTTCTCATGCAATAACATAAATAAACTCCTACAATGACCTTCGTGTTTCTACATTTTTATGTTATGTTGGAGAACTTATTTTTTGTATTTATTTTATATTCTCTTACAAGTGAAAAGTGACTTGACTCTTGACTCATTCACTTACAAGTAGTTCTGCTCTTCTATGCCATAATGGTATCTTTTATATAAGAAGTGTAAATTGCAAAGTGCCTCAGTAAAATCATGCGTATCTCCTGTATTGAGAGCTACACATCCCGAAAATTCAAGCTGGTGGCCATAGTAGAAGCTAGAACTGTGTTACAAGGGCAAACTTGACTCTTTTTTGTAAAGTTACTTCTACAAACAGCTTACTTCACTTCTCTACCTTTCATCCTTCACACCTTAAGAAAGCCATTACTTTGGGTCAATTCATCAGGGTTAAATGCAACTGTAGCGATGAATCTAATTTTAAAGGGAGCCTGTCAGGTCCCCTGTACCCTCCAATTCAGCAGCATTCAGCTATATGTGATTAAACTCCCTCCCGACTTAAGAGGCACGCACACTGTTCATGACTGGAAACCATCTTCTAAACTTCCGGACATGCGCAGAGCGCACCTCTACAGCCAGAAAGCATACACCCAGCTTCAGAGGCGCACTGCGCATGACCGAAAGTTTAGAAGATGGCTTCTGGTCATGCACAGTTCATGCCTCTGAAGCCGGGAAGTGTACACCTGACTGCAGTGACTAGTGATGAGCGAGTATGCTCGTTACTCGAGTTTTCTGAGCATGCTCGGGGTTCTCCGAGTATTTTGGGCGTGCTCGGAGATTTAGTATGTGTCGCCGCAGCTACATGATTTGCGGCTGCTAGACAGCCTGAATACATGTGGGGAATTCGTAACAGGCAATCTCCACATGTATTCAGGCTGTCTAGCAGCCGCAAATCATGCAGCTGCGGTGACACAAACTAAATCTCCGAGCATGCCCAAAATACTCTGAGAACATCCGAGCATGCTAGGAAAACGCGCGTAACGAGCATACTTTCTCATCACTAGCGGTGACGCTACCTGAATGAGTGGCACAGATGTGCATGAGCTGGCGATGACATCTGCTAACATGAAAAGTTAACACCCCATCGACTAGTCAAAGCTCTCGTTAGCATAGGGGAAGCGGAGGTTATGAATGCTTTTTTTAAAGCATTTAACTGAATTGTGTTATACAGTGATGGTTAGGGAGGGAGTTTATTCATTCATAGCTGGATTGGAGGCCATGGGGGACCTGACAGGTTCCCTTTAACTTGCAGGCTGGAGTACTCAATGGTTTAGGACCAGAGGGTACCCTAAACGAATGATTAATGAAGCACTTCATTGTGCTCATCAACAAAATAGGACCGACTTGTTACATCCTAGGAATAAACCGTTCAACAAATCCATCCAGCTGGTCACCTCCTTCAATAACCAGAGGCAAGATCTCCACAAAATAAAATTGGAGTTTCCTGGCGGAAGCGAAATTGAGGGACATTATTTCTTCAAAACCACTCCTGGCGGCTAGAAGGGCTTAGAATTTAAAGAACAATCTCACTAAAAGTCATTTTGTATGACCACCTACTAGCCTTAATAGTCTTCTCTTTCAAAGGCTCACATGCATGTGGAAATTACTCGGTCTGTCCCTTTATCTTCAACGCACACTTTCATTAACCCTAGTGATCAGCACAAATAGCCACTCTAAGCATATTAACGGTCAGTCTAAAAATGTCATCTATGTCCCCATTTGTCACTGCTCTATGTTTGTTGGCCAAACCACACAGGAATTATGAAAAAAGCTGCAGCAAAACTTCTAATATTGCCCTAGCTGACAAACATCATAAACAGGGCAAGATGCTATTTACAGTGGCCAGATTAATCACTGTTTTTAGTATAAATGACATTACCACATGTCAAACAATTTACCAGTTGGTGCAGAAGATTCAAAGAAAACCAACGGACTCCGCATTCATGATCTGCAGGTTTTTGAGTCTGTGTATGAGAATAATTTATTGAAAGGGAGATGGTTCAAAATAATAGCAGTATGGAGTTCAATTAGTGCGGTCAATCATTCTGTGAAGAAACGGGTGTTAATCAGGTGGCCCTTTTTCAAGGGTGAAGCCAGGACATGTACATGCATTTCTCCTTAAAAGCCTGAGAAATATGGGTTGTTAGAGACATTGTTCAGAAGAACCGTGTACTTTTATTAAAAAGTTGATTGGAGAGGATAAAACTTATAAAGAAGAGCAGACAATGATGGGCTGTTCCGCTAAAAATGATCTCCAATGCTTTAAAATGGAAAGCCAAACCAGAGAGACGCGGAAGAAAGCGGAAGACTACCATTCGAATAGATGAAAGAATAGCCAGAATGGCAAAGGCTCAGCCAATGATCAGCTCCAGGATGATCAAAGACAGTCTCAGGTCACCTGTGAGGACTGTGAAAGTTAGAAGACACCTATGAGAAGCTAATCTCTTAGCAAGAAGTACCCACAAAGTCCCACTATTAAAAAAAGACATGTACTGAAGCGAATATAATTTGCCAAAGAACACCTCAACTGACCTAAAGAGAAATGGAGAAACATTTTATGGACTGATGAAAGTAAAATTGTTCTTTATGGGTTCAAATGCCGCAGACAGTTTGTCAGACGACCCCCAAACTCTGCATTCAAGCCACAGTACACTCTGAAGACAGTGAAGCATCATGATATGGGCATGTTTCTTTCTATAGTGCCGGACCTATTTACCGTATACCAGGGATCATGGATCAGTTTGCATATATTAAAATACTTGAAGAAGTCATGTTGCCTTACGCTGAACAGGACATGCCCTTGAATTGGGTGTTTCAACAAGTCAATGACCGTAAACACACCAGTAAATGAGCAAAATCTTGGTTTCAGTCCAACAAAATTGAGGTAATGTTTTCCCAGTTTTTTGTGGCAAAATTAGGGGGGTCGGCTTATACTCGAGTACATACGGTATGTTTCTCTTCATGTTTTTAATTAGGAAACAGTGTGCAATGTTCCCAATGCTGGAAATAAAAACTAGTATAAGGGTATGTACACACGTTGCGGATCCGCAGCAGATTTTCTGAGCGGAATTGCAGCAGATCCTCAAGTGTTTGACCAAGCAATGTTATTAAATGGGGAAAAAAATTTCTGTGCCCATGCTGCGGAAAATTCCGCACTGATTCGGCAGCAATTTATTTTCCGCAGCATGTCAATTCTTTTTGCGGATCTGTTGCGTTCCTACACCCATTGAATTGATGAACTCCACATGGCAAAAATCGCATGGCAATCTGCATAAAAAACGCGTGGATTTTGACATGCGTTTTCTGACGAGGCAGAATCCGCCCAGGAAATTCCATAGCCCAATCCGCAACTTGTGCACATACCCTAAAGATTTTGTGAGTAACTCATGTTTTTGAACACACTGCTACCGTGTTTCCCCGATAGTAAGACACCCCCGATTGTAAGACGTATCGGGAGTTTCAGAGGGGTCGGCTAATATAAGCCGTACCCCGAAAGTAAGACATATGTCTTACTTTCGGGGAAACACGGGGGTATTGCCGCCTCTCTCATCTAGCTGCGTGCCGCTTCCTGCCCACGTCCGCACCGTCCCCCTCTCCATACGTCGCCGCGTCTGTCATCTACCACTGCCGCCTTCCGCCACGGGCTCCGGCTCCCTGCAGCCGCTGGTCCCGCCGTCCTCCGTCGCTCCGTTCGCCCGCAGTCCCGGGCTGAAGTTCTCGCGCGCTCTATTTAAATTTCTTCTTCGGTCCCGAAACGTCATCACGTTGGTCACTCACGTGACCGGAGGCCGGAGAGAACTGTCTATCACTGCAGCCTCCGGTCACGTGAGTGACCAACGTGATGACGTTTCGGGACCGAAGAAAGAAATTTAAATAGAGCGCGCGAGAACTTCAGCCCGGGACTGCGGGCGAACGGAGCGACGGAGGACGGCGGGACCAGCGGCTGCAGGGAGCCGGAGCCCGTGGCGGAAGGCGGCTGCAGAAAAACTCAGGTGAGTTTTTCTGGTGGTAGATGGCAGACGCGGCGACGTATACACAGTAATCATACATCAGTAAAACATATACACTGGCATACTGGGGTATCATCTGCTGTATGTAACCCAGTGGGTATCAGCAGGTGTCACACTGGATTAAATACAGCAGGTGGTACTGTATCACACTGGGTTAGATACAGGTAATTTTTTTTCAATATAAGACATACCCCGAAAGTAAGACATAGTGGGGTTTTTGGGGATAAAAAGAAAGTAAGACACTGTCTTACTTTCGGGGAAACACGGTAGTATTTTGAACACTACTATATTATGTCGACAATTTTTGTCTCCATATGTAGTGGTACTTTTATTGGTTATAGTCTTTCTTTTTTTTCCTTTCTTGTGAAAATGTTATGTCTTATACTTTTCCTCTCCCCTGAACTCTGAACTGGAACGCATGCAGCTGTTTAATTTAGAATGTACCGTATATACTCGTGTATAAGCCGACCCCCCCCTAATTTTGCCACAAAAAAATAGGAAAACTTATTGACTCATGTATAAGCCTAGGGTGGAAAATGCAGCAGCTACTGGTAAATTTCAAAAATAAAAATAGATACCAATAAAAGTAAAATTAATTGAGACATCAGTAGGTTAAATGTTTTTGAATATCCATATTGAATCAGGAGCCCCATATAATGCTCCATACAGTTCATGATGGCCCCATAAGATGCTCCATACAAAATACGCCCCATATAATGCTGCACAAAAGTTAATAATGGCCTCATAAGATGCTCCATAGAATAATATGCCCCATATGCGGCTCCATAAAGGTTATGGCCCCATAAAATGCTCCATAGATTATGCCCCATAAGATGCTCCATAGATTATGCCCCATAAAATGCTCCATAGATTATGCCCCATAGATTATGCCCCATAAGATGCTCCATAGACTATACCCCATAGATTATGCCCATAAGAGGCTCCACAGATTATGCCCCATAAAATGCTCCATAGATTATGCCCCATAAAATGCTCCATAGATTATGCCCCATAAAATGCCCCATAGATTATGCCCCATAAGATGCTCCATAGATTATGCCTCATAAAATGCTCCATAGAATAGACCCCATATGCTGCTGCTGCAAATAAAAAAAAAAAATGACATACTCCCCTCTCGTCGCTGGGGACCAGGTGCTGGTGTCCTGAGTAGGTGGGGACACCGGCGCGCTATGGGGTCCACCGCTGCGTGCCACTGTCTTCCGGGTCCTCCGTCAGTGAATGCTCAGGCAGAGGCGCGCACTAACTACGTCATCGCGCCTTCTGATTTGAATTTCACAGCCAGAGGACGCAGAGGATAGAGCGGCGCGCAGGGGATAGAGCGGCGTGCAGCGGTGAACCGGGGACAGGTGAATATTGCATATACTTTCCCCCTCCTGGAGCGTCTCTGCAGCCCCCCTGCTTCTCCGGCAGCTCTTCCTTTCTTCATCAGTCACGTGGTACTGCTCATTAAAGTCATGAATATGCGCATATTCATGACTTTAATGAGCGGTACCACATGACTGCTGAAAGAAGGAGCCTGAGATTGTGGGAGAAGCAGGGGGGCTGCAGAGACGCGCCAGGGGGGTGAGCATGATCTGACACCCCCGCTCCCCCTCCCGACCCCCTGGTGTATATGACATGTATAAGCCGAGAGGAGGACTTTCAGCCTTAAAAAATGGGCTGAAAATCTTGGCTTATACGCGAGTATATACAGTATTCGTTCAGAAGACAAAACGTAATGTAGAAACACACAAACAACAACTGAAGTCAGCTGCAGTAGAGCCTGACAGCTTCACAAAGGAGCAAGCCCAGCGTTTGGTGATGTCCATGACTTCCAGACTTCAGGTAGTCATTGCCTACAAAGATTTCTCTACGAAGTAATAAAAATGAACATTTCATTTATGGTAAAGTTAATTTGTCCAATTACTTTTAAGCCCCTGAGATGAGGAAGCTTTGTAGAAAAATGGTTGTAATTCCTAAGCATTTCACAGGATATTTTTGTTCAAACCCTTTAATTAAATGTGAAAATGTACATTTCAATTGCATCTGTTGTTCCATTTTATATAATAGTGGCCTGCAGAGCTGAAATCACAAAGTTTCGGTCACTGTTCAAATATTTATGGACCTAAATGTATATACTGTGAGACAGTGAAGGAATATGTGTCGAATGGGGTGTACATTTCACCTAGGTACTGTGCTGTATGGTATAAGGGAAATGTGTGACTTTGTAAACCTAGTGGTAGAGAAAGGTCACTACACCCTACATTCAGTACACACTTGCAGCTCAGGCCTGAAACCATTCAGCTGTTAATTAGGAGACCAGAAGTAGGTGTCTGCGAACACAGTCAGAGAGCTCGCTTAGTCTGGACAAGGAGTCCAGGCACAAGAAGCAGTCTCCAGGAGTATGAGCTGTCTCAGTCTGGGTTCTCGATGTACCCCGGACACAGGAGTAGTCTCTGTGAGAATCCATGCGGATAGCTGCTGAATAGGAGGGGAGCTCTCTCAAGTCTGGACATTGAAGGTGCCTTCAGACACAAGAGGAGACTCTGTGAAACTCCATGCCGGTAAATGCTGAACATATGTGTTGTTTTGGCCCAGGCTATTAGAGTCTGGACCCGGATAGAAAGGGAAATCTATCTAAGTGTAATTAGTGGCTGGACAAGCCCAGGTCTTATGTTTATGATTTGGTTTTGATTATGGACTTTAATAAAACTGGTTGCGGCCAGTTTTTAACAGAACTACTGTCTGTGAATGGTCTCTTTATGCCACTCCGTCTCCCCAAGACGGCGATCCCAGAGCTATATCCCCTGAAAAGCTTACAATTGGCGGAGAATGCTGGGGCAGCACAGTGGCTGATACAATTAGTGCTAGAATGTGTGTGCAGCACAGTGGCGAGAGACAGCAATAAAAGGTGAAGTCTGTTGAAGCAGCAGCAGAGAAAAAAAAAAAGTGTGTCAGCAAAAGAAACGTCTGTTGGAGCAGTCTTAAAGAGACAGTAGCCCTAATATAGTTTGCAAAAAGAAAAAAAAAAAGTGTGTCTGCACAGCAAAGCTGAACTTGTTGTGGAAAAGGCTATGGAGTGTGCAGCAGCAAAGGAAAAGTCTGTTGGAGCAGTCTTAAAGAGACAGTGGCCCTAATAGAGTTTGCAGAGAAAAAAAAAAGTGTCTGCACAGCAAAGCTGAATTTTCTGTGGAAAAGACTGTGGAGTGTGTATGTCTTGAGTGAAGACTGCCGTTGTTGAGACAGAGAAGTCTGACAGCATGGATGACAGCATGGAGGCGCTGTTTGAACAAATGGGCAAGTTAATGTGCAACATAAGACTGCCGTGGTTGAGACAGATAAGTCCGGCAGTATGGAGGAGCTCGTTGAGTACTGGTCCAGGCCCAGCGAAGCATGCAGCAGAGCATGGAGCAGCAGCGCCTGCAGCACCAGCAGCGCATGCAGCAGGCCCAGCAGCAATTCCTGCAGCAGCAGCAGGAGAATAACCGGTTGTTTTTTGAGCAGGTTGCAGCACTACAAAAGACTTGCAGCGCATCGTCCCAAAGTAATGTTGCAAAGTCACCTGCATTGTCCGCTGTAAAGAAGGCGGTAAGACGGTCCCTGAAAAAGATGACACCTCGTGATGATGTGGAGGTATATCTCACTAGGTTGAGGGACTGGCAGAGAAGGAGAATCTGCCCCTATCTGAATGGGCCATGATGGTCGCACCCTATCTGGTTGCAGAACCCCAAAGGGCCTATGCTGACCTGAGCGAGCAGGACAGCCAAGACTATGCCAAGCTGAAAGCGGAGATTCTTACCCGGCTGGGTGTTACGGTGACAGCCCGTGCCAGGGGAGTTCATGACTGGAGATGCAGTTGGGAGTCTGCAGTCAGCAAACCTGATTATGGAGTTGGAAAGGTGATAGTGAACCGCTACACCCGAGCATGTCCTCCTGAGGTACAGCCAGAGGTCGGACAAGGAGACCACCAGGACGCCAATCGTCTGGTCAGCCTGATGGAGAAGGCCTTCGCCAGCAAAGACTGTCTCCGTGACCAGCCGTCTGAGAGATCGTCACTTCAGAGTTCCCGGACGCTGAACTCTCGCGGTAAGAGCGTTCCAGCTGTTGGGGACATGGGGTATGCTGATAAGCGGGTTCAGGCCCGAGGGGACATGTGGGTGGAAAAGTGTGATGGACAGTGTTGGAGATGTCGTGAAATTGCAGCCAACTGTCCAATAGAGGGGGAGCCTATGTTTGTGATGTTGGCGATCCCTCTCTCCTGCGCAGAACCTGTGTGTGTGTCCACCTCAGCCGAAGAGACTGGACCACAGGTGGGCCCCGGTGGTTGTAAATGACTGGCCCAGCACAGGCCCTCTTGGACTCAGAGAGTCCAGTGACTTCCGTATGTGACAGCCTGATTGATAGGGACTTCTTCCCTGATAAGCACCTGAGTGTGGTGTGCGTCCATGGAGACACCAAAGTCTACCCAGAGACTGTCGTGGACTTGATCCCCAAACGCGGGGAGGTTTCATGTGAAGTGGGGGTAGTGAAGAACCTGGTGCAACCCGTTATATTGGGTAATGACTTTCCCCGATCTAAGGATCTCTGGGGGAAAAATGTTTCTGATGGACAGTGTGATGAAGCTCCTATTGAGGGTGCGCAGTCCCGAGGGGGGAACACAATGCTAGTGGGCCTTAAACTTGTGTGATAAGTGATGATGATGATAATGATAATGATGATGATGATCATGATAATGATGATGACCATGATAATAATGCTGATGCTGATATGTAATGAATGATATGATGATGATGATACTGATCATAATCATGATAATGATATTGATAATAATGATGACTGTGATAGTGTTGAAATTCCTTTGCAGGTGATGGTGGGAGACGAGGATGGTGGTTCTCGGGAACCGAGTGTCCCTGACTTACCTGTGTCCTGTGACAATTTTGAGAGTGAACAATGGCGAGACCCCACTCTTAAAACGGCACAGGAAAATATAATTGTTCTAAATGAGGTTTCCCAAGAGCCTGGCTCTGAGGAGAGGTTTCCTCATGTTGCCATAAACACTCACCTGTTGTATAGGGACACTGAAGTCCAGGGAGAGGTCGTGAGCCAGCTCCTAGTACCTGAGCTATATAGAAGTATAGTGCTGGGGTTGTCACATAGTCACATACTTGAGGGACCAGATGGTGAAGTTAATGTTGTGGATGACATGTTAACTAAGGTTCCAGATCAAGATGTGAATGAGAATGAATTGTATAACCCTGACAGTGAGCAGGATGTGAATGAAAATGAAGTGTATAACCCTGAAAGTGAGCAGGATGTGAATGAGAATGAATTGTATAGCGCTGACAGTGAGCCAGATGTGGCTGAGAAAAAGGGGTCAGACAGGGATAGTGGTAGTGATAGTGAATCATCTGATGACCATAAAGCAACCAGTGCAAATGAGGAAGGCATGGTAGCAGAGGAGGTTGAGAGTCCTGAGAAGAAAGCTGATGCTGACCTTACAGCCGGACAGAAGATGGCATCTGAAGATGTTTTACAGTTGGCGGTTCCCTGGCGAAGACTAAGGTGAAAGGAGGAGAGCTGAGCTTTAAAGGCAGGACTCTGAAACTGAAAACAGCACAAGTGGATGCTGTTGAAGAGGAGAAGTTATCAATGTATGGTATGGAGCTGCATCATGCCCCGGACTCTGAAGGTAATGCTGCAGAGGTGGAAAAAGCCATGGAAGTGGTGGTCACCAAGCCAGATGCCTATCAGAAGCTGAGGTCTCAAGTGAAGCTCTGAGGAACAAGACTGACGGTAGGGCTTCTGAGCATGTTCTACCAGAAGAGCCTGAAGAAGGGGCCGAAGACATAAAGGACGTCCAACAGGTACCAGATGAATTGATTACTTCTCAGAAAAAAATCCAAACTGTGATGAAGGAGTGTGATGAAAGCCATGAGCATCTTCGTGAGAAAGTCAATGAAGTAAAAGGAAGAATACAGGGAATCTCTTCGTTGCAAGAGCAAATGCTGCTCAATAAGTCTAAGGCTCTATATAAGAATGCTGTTGTCACAGTAGAACATTACAATTCAGCTGGAGACTTAGCGGATGAATTATGTGTACTGCAAAAGAAAAACAATCTGCTCCTTCTACAGTCCCAATCATTTGAACAGAGTAGCTTAAAATGGTCAGAGACCATGGCAGAGGAGCTTAAGGTCTGTGAAATAGACTTTATGAGTCCACCGATATTCAAGAAAATAGATGTGCTAAAGAGGGTTCAAGGGGAACTAGAGAAAAGTAAAAAAAACCCCCTATACCTTCTGTGATAGTTGGTGACACATGGTCAGTGCACCAAGGACAGGAGGTACGTGAGTTTCTGAGGAAGAGTCAGCAGAAGTGTTCTGATGTGCCAGGTCGTACTTCTCTGGCCAGGCACTATATCGAAACTGAGCCCGGCCCTAAGGTCAAGATGAAACCGTGCAAGATACCCGAGACCCGCAGAGAGCATAGGCCTGGGAGGGTACAGGGTAGTGCGGATACTTCAGATGAAGAGAAAGCTGATGTTGGCTATGGCTCAGGTGAAGATACAGATGACAGTAGTGAAGATGAAGCTGATGAAGGCCATGACTGGTCCAGAGTTCACTGTCTCTTTTGGATTGTTGACCAGCCCTCCGGTCTGGATGACCAGCCCTCCGGTCTGGAGAAGAGGGGGGGGATATGTGAGACAGTGAAGGAATATGTGTCGAATGGGGTGTACATTTCACCTAGGTACTGTGCTGTATGGTATAAGGGAAATGTGTGGCTTTGTAAACCTAGTGGTAGAGAAAGGTCACTACACCCTACATTCAGTACACACTTGCAGCTCAGGCCTGAAACCATTCAGCTGTTAATTAGGAGACCAGAAGTAGGTGTCTGCGAACACAGTCAGAGAGCTCGCTTAGTCTGGACAAGGAGTCCAGGCACAAGAAGCAGTCTCCAGGAGTAAGAGCTGTCTCAGTCTGGGTTCTCGATGTACCCCGGACACAGGAGTAGTCTCTGTGAGAATCCATGCGGATAGCTGCTGAATAGGAGGGGAGCTCTCTCAAGTCTGGACGTTGAAGGTGCCTTCAGACACAAGGAGGAGACTCTGTGAAACTCCATGCCGGTAAATGCTGAACATATGTGTTGTTTTGGCCCAGGCTATTAGAGTCTGGACCCGGATAGAAAGGGAAATCTATCTAAGTGTAATTAGTGGCTGGACAAGCCCAGGTCTTATGTTTATGATTTGGTTTTGATTATGGACTTTAATAAAACTGGTTGCGGCCAGTTTTTAACAGAACTACTGTCTGTGAATGGTCTCTTTATGCCACTCCGTCTCCCCAAGACGGCGATCCCAGAGCTATATCCCCTGAAAAGCTTACAATACGTATAAGTGTACATAATGTTTGTGTGTAATAATTGAATGTATAATATACACAAACACATTTTCTATACTAGACATACAGCACACAATCAGGGGTGTGAAATTTATTAAGAGAACAATAATCTGTAATATTCCTGTCATTGAATATGGCAAGTGGTATTACACATTTATTGATAATATTGCATTCAGAGAGTTGCAAACCGAATTGTAAGAGAATGGTCAGCCGTAATACACTGAACATCCATATTGGCTCTAGCAGCCATCTCTAGTTAACTAACTTGTTAAAAGAGCTGAGGCTCTACCCAGAATAGAGGTATAAAATGTCCTCCGTGCCATTAGTAAGTATGGATGGAGTTCCCAGGGAGACTAATTTTAACAGCTACATGGTCGTGAATAGTATATACAGTCAGGGCCAGAAATATTTGGACAGTGACACAATTTTCGCGAGTTGGGCTCTGCATGCCACCACATTGGATTTGAAATGAAACCTCTACAACAGAATTCAAGTGCAGATTGTAACGTTTAATTTGAAGGGTTGAACAAAAATATGTGTTAGAAAATGTAGGAATTGTACACATTTCTTTACAAACACTCCACATTTTAGGAGGTCAAAAGTAATTGGACAAATAAACATAACCCAAACAAAATATTTTTATTTTCAATATTTTGTGGCGAATCCTTTGGAGGCAATCACTGCTTAAGTCTGGAACCCATGGACATCACCAAACACTGGGTTTCCTCCTTCTTAATGCTTTGCCAGGCCTTTACAGCCGCAGCCTTCAGGTCTTGCTAGTTTGTGGGTCTTTCCCTCTTAAGTCTGGATTTGAGCAAGTGAAATGCATGCTCAATTGGGTTAAGATCTGGTGATTGACTTGGCCATTGAAGAATGTTCCACTTTTTTGCACTCATGAACTCCTGTGTAGCTTTGGCTGTATGCTGGGGTCATTATCCATCTGTACTATGAAGCGCCGTCCAATCAAGTTTGCAGCATTTGGCTGAATCTGGGCTGAAAGTATATCCCGGTACACTTCAGAATTCATCCGGCTACTCTTGTCTGCTGTTATGTCATCAATAAACACAAGTGACCCAGTGCCATTGAAAGCCATGCATGCCCATGCCATCACGTTGCCTCCACCATGTTTTACAGAGGATGTGGTGTGCCTTGGATCATGTGCCGTTCCCTTTCTTCTCCAAACTTTTGGCTTCCCATCATTCTGGTACAGGTTCATCTTTGTCTCATCTGTCCATAGAATACTTTTCCAGAACTGAGCTGGCTTCTGGAGGTGTTTTTCAGCAAATTTAACTCTGGCCTGTCTATTTTTGGAATTGATGAATGGTTTGCATCTAGATGTGAACCCTTTGTATTTACTTTCATGGAGTCTTCTCTTTACTGTTGACTTAGAGACAGATACACCTACTTCACTGAGAGTGTTCTGGACTTCAGTTGATGCTGTGAACGGGTTCTTCTTCACCAAAGAAAGTATGCGGCGATCATCCACCACTGTTGTCTTCCGTGGGCTCCCAGGTCTTTTTGGATTGATGAGTTCACCAGTGCTTTCTTTCTTTCTCAGGATGTACCAAATTGTAGATTTTGCCACTTCTAATGTTGTAGCAATTTCTTGATGGGTTTTTTTCTGTTCTTGCAGCTTAAGGATGGCTTGTTTCACCTGCATGGAGAGCTCCTGTGACCGCATGTTTCCTTCACAGCAAAACCTTCCAAATGCAAACACCACACCTCAAATCAACTCCAGCCCTTTCATCTGCTTAATTGAGAATGACATAACAAAGGGATTGCCCACACCTGTCCATGAAATAGCCTTGGAGTCATTTGTCCAATTACTTTTGGTCCCTTTAAAAACAGGGTGGCACATGTTAAGGAGCTGAAACTCCTAAACCCTTCATCCAATTTTAATGTGGATACCCTCAAATGAAAGCTGAAAGTCTGGACTTCAACTGCATCTGAATTATTTTGTTGAAAATTCATTGTGGTAATGTCTAGAACCAAAATTAGATAAATGTTGTCTCTGTCCAAATATATATGGACCTAACTGTACATCGAGTTAAGATAGAAACCAGAACAATACAGTTATCAATAGGTACAGAGTTATGTGACCAGTCCTAAGAGCTGTGATCAGATTAATGACAGTAGCTAAAAGGAACATGGAGATTTATGTTTTTTTATGTAGTTTGGGGAAATGTTCATTAATGTTGTCATATTGTGTCATTATATGCTTTGTTGGAAAACATGTTTTTCTTTGCAGTATGAGGTTCTCATGTATATTCCCCCTGCTGTAAATTGCAGCTTTCTTTGTCTAAACCATGTATAAAAAGCTCCTGTTACTGTTGTTCGGGGCCACAACATCGTCAGTCTACCGCCAGGCCACACCATTGCCAGACCATCACCAGATACCCCAGCGTTACTTTGCTTATCTGGTCACCTGTCCGTGACTGCATGCTTTGTCTCATTGACTTCATGAACTGCTCTGTTGTGTATCTCTGAATAAGGCCGGGGTCACACTTGCGAGAAACTCGCACGAGTCTCGCACCTCAATACCCGGCACTGCTGCCGGCACTTGGACCGGAGTGTGCGGCTGCATGTATTTCTATGCAGCTGAATGCTCCGGTCCGAGTGCCGGCGGCAGTGCCGGGTATTGAGGTGCGAGTTTCTCGCAAGTGTGACCCCGGCCAATACAACAACCTCAGCTTGAAATAAGAATTGTCTACATCTTTTTCCCAGCTCTTCCAACTCTCAGTAAGGACTTTCTTACAATAATCTGTTACCATGGTTGCACAATGGTCTATAAGCATGAAAATGTTAAAGATCTGATCCACTAACTCTTTAAGCCAAGTTGAAGAAACATCTCTACTCGTAAAAGCATTAGCTTCTTTGCGTTGGCTACAAAATGTTTACAGTGGTCCTCTAATGGGTGCATTCAAGGTTTCTGCAATAAAGAAATTAATTCAACCTTTCAAAGCACTTGCAGTGACTAAACTTACTATTTTTTTATTATACACATCTTTCCTATATTTTTTTATTATAATTGTGACCAGTATTGAGAGTTATGACATTTTGCAAAGCAGTTTTATTAGGCAATTTGGCGTCATTTTCCCATTCTAATGGTCGGCCTGATCTTGTATTGACTCTGCGTTTACTTAGAAGTATGGAATCTGGGTGAGAAGGGGCTGGCACCTTGAGAAAGTGCTTAGTTTCTCTGCAAGGTACTGCAATCACAGTATAATCTCCACACCACTCATGACAATCAGGAGGGGAAAATGGCACTCACCCCACACTGCGGGAGCCAGAGCACAAACGGCAAAGCAATCCAGGCCAGCTTTTTAAGGTGCTGCCCCTTCCAACGCAAGAAACCTACTACATGTAGAATAACCATTTAAAGAAAAGTATAGTTTAAATGCACATATGCATGTTACCACTAGGGGTGGAGAAGTTTCGCTAAAGATGGTCCCCATAGTTAGTTACAGCACACAGGGTTAATTTATAATTGTAAAATCTGTTTTATGCCACACAAGTTTCCATGCAAAGTTTCAGCTCCACGCAGAGTTTTTATCATGCAAGCAACTAGTGCAACTCATCAGATATATACATCATATACGTAACGATAGAACATTTCACTATCACATAATTGATTACCCCTACAATTTGATTTGCACATATGCAATATAAACAGTTATTAAAGCATCCCATCTACAATGCATGTCTGCGCTGTGTGTATGTACAAATCAATCGAATTTCACTTGTCCGTAAGTGACGACATTAAAAGAAAGAAAGCTATATAGTGATGAGCAGATCTGTTGTGAATATGCTGGAGGCGGCTTCTGAGCTGGGGCTCCGTCCGGTGGTTGCTGAGGGTAATGAACTGATTACTGAATGGCCTTCAGCTGGTGCTGAATGGTAGGATATAAGTGGCCTGAGTTCCCAGCAGCCTTGCCGGTTATCAATTGTTCCTTCTGGTCTTGCTTGAAGCACTGCTAGTTTTCTGCTCTCCTTCAGATAAGTGTTTGCTGTTTTTTTTCCTCTGTTTGATTTTCTCTGCTTGTTTGCTGCTTGCAGTGTACTGCAGCCTGTCCCCTTTTGCCCCTTTTGGGGGTCTGGCGCTGCAATTGTGCTCTGTTTGTGTCTGCACTTTTGCTTTGCTCCTTTGTTACTTTTTATTTGCTGAATAGCGTTTTGTTACACCAGAGATCTGATTTAGGTGGATGAGATGGTGTGATCTCAGGTTTTTTGGCAATCATAAGTGTTGGTATTTTTGTTAGGGTTTTGTTGGATTGCAGTCAGAATTCTTTCCTGTACTTTTCTGTCTAGACAGATTGGGCCCCAGCGTTTGCTCATTCTATTTTCTGCCTGTGTCCGTGCTTTCTTCTTGTGTAACCACCATTACATGTTTGGGGGCTTCCTATTTTCTTTGGGGATCTGCTCCGGGGCAGATAGCTTTCATCTTTCTGCCTTTAGGTGTAGTTATCTGTCAGGCTGTGACGAGGCGTCTAGGATCACCGTAGGAACGCTCCACGGCTACCTCTAGTTGTGTGGTTAGTTCAGGTTACTGCAATACAATAGGTTCCAGCCTCTTTGGTGTATTACCGCTTTTGCTATTTTTTGCTATTTCTCCTCAGTTACCGAAACATAACATAGATCTATCCTAAGAGGAACTTCATGTCAAATAATTTTTTATGTCCTGAAATTTGCAGGTCTGTGCAAATTCAAACACTGTGATTCGATCTGCGAGGATGACAAAAAAAAGTCACTGCAGTTTCCTATACTGCTGAAGACTCAAAGAGCAGGAAAAAGACATCAGGCATGGACTACACTATAAAGCTCTGCAGAAGTGATGATCCAGCACTAAAATGCTCAAGTGCTCAGTACTCGAATTGAGCAAGTCGGACTGTCAGACGGGTTCGACTCTAGTACCGAATAAAATGGAAATGGATGGGAAACTCGAGCATTTTTCCAGAAGACTCTAACAGAAGGGTTTGGGGGCAGGAAAATCGCTGAAATGGATGGAAACAGCGCTCAAATGGACTGGGAAGAGCATGAGGAAGATGCCTGGACGCACCTCTGACTACCAGGTCGCTGCTGGGAACAATGTTGTCAGAGTATTAGTCCATTTTTATGGACTGACAATAAAACATACAAAACCGAAGATACCGTAAATGGATTTTACAGGAAAAAATGTTAGGAAACATTCTATCCTGTATAATGACTTGTATATAAGGCAAAATTAAAAAAGAGAAAAAAAAAGGTCTCCTCCACCCCTTATACTGCTCGGCCCTTCCCAATTGCCCTGGTGCGGTGGCAATGGCATTGGGTTGATGAAAGCTGTGATTTGTCAAAAATCACAGCTGGCATCAAGCCCTTTGGGTTAGCAATGGAGATTTGTCTATCAGATCCCCCCCTGAAGTAACACAACAAATCCAATGTAGTCCAGAAAAGGACTTTCTTTTTTAATAAATTTGCAAAAATTTCTACAATTCTGTTTTTTTTTCAGTCAAATGGGGTGCAGAGTGTACACCGTGTGCAGGATTATTAGGCAAGTTGTGTTTGAGAGGATTCTTTTTTATTTTTTGAACAACAACTATGTTCTCAATCAACCCAAAAGACTCATAAATATCAAACCTTAATATTTTTGGAAGTTGGAGTGGGTTTTTTTTTAGATTTGGCTATCTTAGGAGGATATCTGTTTGTGCAGGTAACTATTACTGTGCAGAATTATTAGGCAACTTAATAAAAACCAAATATATACCCATCTCACTTGTTTATTTTCACCAGGAAAACCAATATAACAACACAAAATTTAGAAATAAACATTTCTGACATTCAAAAACAAAAAAAAATCAGTGACCAATATAGCCACCTTTCTTTACGATGACACTCAGAAGCCTTCCATCCATAGATTCTGTCAGTTGCTTGATCTGTTTACGATCCACATTGCGTGCAGCAGCCACCACAGTACACTGTTCCGAGAGGTGTACTGTTTTCCTCCCTGTAGATCTCACATTTTATGAGGGACCACAGATTCTCTATGGGGTTCAGATCTGGTGAACAAGGGGCCATGTCATTATTTTTTCTTCTTTTAGACCTTTACTGGGCAGCCACGCTGTGGAGTGTTTGGATGCATGTGATGGAGCATTGTCCTGCATGAAAATCATGTTTTTCTTGAACAATACCGACTTCTTCCTGTACCACTGCTTAAAGAAGGTGTCTTCCAGAAACTGGCAGTTGGTCTGGGAGTTGAGCTTCACTCCATCCTCAACCCGAAAAGGTCCCACAAGTTCATCTTTGATGATACCAGCCCATACCAGTACCCCACCTCCACCTTGCTGGCGTCTGAGTCGGAGTGGAGCTCTCTGCCCTTTACTGATCCAGCCTCGGGCCCATCCATCTGGCCCATCAAGAGTCACTCTCATTTCATCAGTCCATAAAACCTTAGAAAAATCAGTCTTAACATATTTCTTGGCCCAGTCTTGACGTTTTATCTTATGTTTCTTGTTCAGAGGTGGTTGTTTTTCAGCCTTCCTTACCATGG
This sequence comes from Oophaga sylvatica, assembly GCA_033576555.1. NCBI lineage: Eukaryota > Metazoa > Chordata > Amphibia > Anura > Dendrobatidae > Oophaga > Oophaga sylvatica. The sequence goes on along the minus strand of JARQOD010000002.1, from coordinate 91,586,949 downwards.
CCATGTCTCTGAGTATGACACACCTCGGGCTTTTTGATACTCCAGTAACGTTGCAGCTCTGAAATATGGCAAAACTGGTGGCAAATGGCATCTTGGCAGCTTCACGCTTGATTTTCCTCAATTCATGGGCAGTTATTTTGCGCCTTTTTTTTATCAACACGCTTCTTGCGACCCTGTTGGCTATTTGCCATGAAACGCTTGATTGATGGTGATCACGCTTCAAAAGTTTGTCAATTTCAAGACTGCTGCATCCCTCTGCAAGACATCTCACAATTTTTGACTTTTCAGAGTCCGTCAAATCTCTCTTCTGACCCATTTTGCCAAAGGAAAGGAAGTTGCCTAATAATTAAGCACACCTTATATACGGTGTTGATGTCATTAGACCACACCCTCCTCATTACAGAGATGCAAATCACCTGATTTACATAATTGGCAGTTGGCTTTCAAGCCTATACAGCTTGGAGTAGGACAACATGTATAAAAAGGATGATGTGATCAAAATACTCATTTGCCTAATAATTCTGCACACATTAATACATTAATGTACATCTGTACATTAATGAGAAAAAAGTGAACTTTTTTGAATTTACCAAACGGCTGCACTGAAATAAAGAGTGAAAAATTTAAAGGGGTCTGAATACTTTCCGTACCCACTGTAATTATTATAAATAAGCAACTTGATTTGATATAAATTGAATTAGAGTATAATTTTATGTATAATTTTATGTAATTTACAGGTCCAAGTAAATTCAAACAATTTGCAATTTGATTTGCATGAATCGCCAAAGAAAGTGCCTGCCGACTTTTTAGATGTAACAGGAGAGTGATAAGCCACAGAAGCTGACATGACCTCAGGTGCGATTGTGCAGGCTTTCCCATATTGCCTTGCAGCTATCACATAAAATTGTATAGCAAAGACAAATAAATAGAAGAAAATGATCAGCACATCTAAACTAGTGTGAACAGGTGTCAACAAAAATAATATAACTATAGAAAAAGATTAAATTGCACCCTGAATTGCTAAGAATGATAACTATAGAACATTGGAACTGCATTACTGCCATAGAAAATAAGAAGACACTACATTATGTACACATGGAATATTGGCAAAATTAAAGTGAAAATTTGCTATGAAAAAAAGAAGGTACTTACAGCATAGATAGTGAGTCCAACAGCCAACGTCAAGACATCCCTTTCCTTATAAGACATCTCTCCTGGGCAAGAAGCCTACAATTTAGGGGGCAGAAAGAAACCAGCTAATTACTTAAAATCACTTGAGGCTGATGGGAGTAGGAGTGCACATGTCAAAAAAGACCTAGCTGAATAAAGAAGTAAATGGCCAGCACATCCAAATTAGTGTGAACATGTGCGAACTAAAAACATATAACTATAGAAAAAGATTAAGTTGCACCCTGGCTTGCTAACATGTGCCCTCCTACTCCCATCAGCCTGAGGTGATTTTAACCCCTTTACCCCAGAGGGTTGTTTACACGTTAATGACCGGGCCAATTTTTACAATTCTGACCATTGTCTCTTTATGAGGTTATAACTCTGGAACACTTCAACGGATCTTTGCGATTCTGAGATTTTCTTGTGACATATTGTAGTTCATGTTAGTGGTAAAATTTCTTGGATATAACTTGCGTTTATTTATGAAAAAAAATGGAAATATTGCGAAAATTTTGAAAATTTTGCAGTTTTCAAACTTTAAATTTTTATTCCCTTAAAACAGAGAAATATGTCACACAAAATAGTTAATAAATAATATTTCCCACATGTATATTTTACATCAGCACAATTTTGGAACCAAAATTTTTTTTTGTTAGGAAGTTATAAGGGTTAAAAATTTACCAGCAATTTCTCATTTTTACAACAAAATTTACAAAACCATTTTTTTAGGGACCACCTGACATTTGAAGTCACTTTGAGGGGTCTATATGGCAGAAAATACCCAAAAGTGACATCATTCTAAAAACTACACCCCTCAAGGTACTCAAAACTACATTCAAGAAGTTTATTAACCCTTCAGGTGCTTCACAGTAGCTGAAGCAACGTGGAAGGAAAAAATTAAGATTTTAAATTAACATTTAACATTTTAGTCATAAAAATGATCTTTTACAAACAATTTTTTTTTATTTTCACAAGGGTGAAATGAGAAAATGGACAGATAAAGTTGTGCAATTTCTCCTGAGTACGCCGATACCCCATATGTGGGGGAAAACGACTGTTTGAGCTCATGGCAGGGCTCGAAAGGGAAGGAGCACCGTTTGACTTTTTCAAACCAAAATTGGCTGGAATTGAGATTGGATGCCATGTCACGTTTAGGAACTTATCTAGATCTGTGGCGAGTACTTTGAACCCCCAAGTGTTTCACTAAAGTTTATAATGTCTGAGCTTGAAAAAAAAAAAATTCCACAAAAATGATTTTTTAGTCCCCAATTTTTGATTTTTCCAAAGGAAATTGGACCTCAAAAGTTGTCCAATTTGTCCTGAGTACGCTAATACCCCATATGGGGGGAGGAACTGTTTGGGCGCATGGCAGGGCTTGGAAGGGAAGTAATAATGTTTTGGAATGCAGACTTTGATGGGTGTCATGTTCTGTTTGCAGAGCCCCTGATGTGCCTAAACAGTGGAAACCCCCCACAAGTGACCCTATTTTGGAAACTAGACCCCCTAAGGAACTTATCTAGATCTGTGGTGGGCACTTTGAACCCTTAAGTGCTTCACAAAAGTTTATAAGGTAGAGCCGTAAAATTAAAAAATCTTTTTTTTTCCACAAAAATGATCTTTTCACCCCCAATTTTTATTTTCTCAAAGGTAACAAGACCCCAAAAGTTATTGTCCAATTTGTCCTGAGTATGCTGATACCCCATATGTGGGGGTAAACCACTGTTTGGGTGCATGTCAGAGCTCGGAAGGGAAGTAGTGACGTTTGACTTTTCCAACGCAGAATTGGCTGGACGCCGTGTCGCGTTTGGAGAGCCCCTGATGTACCTAAACAGTGAAAATCTCCCACAAATTACACTATTTTGGAAACTAGACCCCTCAAGGAAGTAATCTAGATGTGTGGTGAGCACATTGAACCCCCAATGGCTTCACAGAAGTTTATAAAGTAGATTTTTTTCCACAAAAATGACCTTTTCACCCCCCAATTTTTATTTTCCCATGGGTAATGAGGTATTGTGCAATTTTTCCTGAGTACGCTGATACCCCATATGAGGGGGTAAACCACTGTTTGGGTGCATGGCAGAGCTCAGAAGGAAGGAGCACCGTTTAACTTTTTCAATGCAGAATTGGTTGGAATTGAGATCAGACGTCATGTCACGTTTGGAGAGCCCCTGATGTGCCTAAACAGTGGAAACCCCCAAATTCTAAATCTAACCCCAACTCTAACCATAACTCTAACCACAAACATAACCCTAACACACTCCTAACCCTAATCCCAACCCTAACCCTAATCCTAACTTTAGCCCCAACCTAACCCTAACTTTATCCCCAACCCTAACCCTAGCCCCAAACCTAACCCTAACTTCAGCCCCAACCCTAACCCTAACTTTATCCCCAACCCTAACCCTAGCCCCAAACCTAACCCTAACTTTAGCCCCAACCCTAACCCTAACTTTATCCCCAACCCTAACCCTAGCCCCAAACCTAACCCTAACTTTAGCCCCAACCCTAACCCTGACTTTATCCACAACCCCAACCCTAACCCTAATGGGAAAATGGAAATAAATAAATTTTTTTAATTTCATTTCCCTAACTAAGGGGTGATAAAGGGGGGTTTGATTTACTATTTATAGCGGGTTTTTATGATTGGCAGCTGTCACACATTAAAAGACGCTTTTTATCGCAAAAAAATAGTTTTTGCATCACCACATTTTGAGAGCTATAATTTTTCCATATTTTGGCCCACAAAGTCATCTGAGGTCTTATTTTTTGCGGGACGAGTTGACGTTTTTATTGGTACCATTTTTGGGCACACAACATTTTTGATCGCTTTTTATTACGTTTTTTGGGAGGCAGAATTAACAAAAACCAGCAATTCATGAAATTCTTTTTGGGGGAGCGTTTATATTCTTCCGCGTGTGGTAAAATTGATAAAGCAATTTTATTCTTCGGGTTAGTACGATTACAGCGATACCTCATTTATATCTTTTTTATGTTTTGGCGCTTTTATACAATAAAAACAATTTTATATAAAAATATTTATTTTCGCCTCGCTTTATTCTGTGAGCTATAACTTTTTTATTTTTTCAATGATGATGCTGTATGGAGGCTCATTTTTTGCAGGATAAGATGTCGTTTTCAGCGGTACCATGTTTATTTATATCCGTCTTTTTGATTGTGTTTGTTCGGCGGTATCATAATAAAGCATTGTTTTTTGCCTTGTTTTTTTTAAGGGGTATTAAATATATTAAATAGTATATTTAATACTAAATATGTGTACTTTTATTGTTTCTTTATTTACATAATAATGTGTTTATTGGGGAAATATTTTTTTTCTTTATGTAGGGATTTTTAAAAAATATTTTAACACAGTAGAATTTTTTTTTTACATTTTTACATTGTCCCAGGGTGGGACATTGCTATATAATGTCAGATCGCTGACAGAGCACTGTTGTGAATGCTCTGGATCTGACTTCTGAGTTTGGGCTCCCCCTGGTGACTGCTGATAGTAATGAAGCTGCTTTGGCTAACACAAGTCTACCAGCTGGGGGCAATGAGTGGAAATCAGGTGGCACTCACTGGGGAGATATAAGTAAGCAACCTTCCCATGTTCCTCATGATTTGTTGTTCCTGGTCCCATTTGGAAGTCAGCTTGCTTCCTGCTCTTTCCTGCAACATTCAGATAAGTTATTTGCTGCTTGTTTCTGTGGCTCTTGTTTTACTTTTGTTTTTCTGCCCTTCTGGAGTGAGGTCAGCCAAGTTCCCCGGCTGGGGCCTGCGCTGATCTCAGTTTCTCATTAACCATTGTTTTTGTGTTCAGTCCCTGTTATTTCAGTATCACTGCTTAGCTACCAGTTCACACCTGAGTGTTATATTTCGGTAGCTGAGGAGAAATAGCAAAAATAGCCAAAGTAGCAATACACCAGAGAGGCTGGAAACTACTGGGTTGCAGAACCCTAAACTAACCGCAACACTAGAAGTAGCCATGGTGCGTACATATGGTGATCCTAGACGCCTCGTCACAGCTGGAGAGATAGCTACACCTAAAGACAGAAAGATGAAAGATAACTGCCCCGTAGCAGAACCCCCAAAGAAATAGGAAGCCCCCAAACATGTAATGGCGGTTAGACAAGAAGAAAATACGAACACAGACAGAAAATAGAATGAGCAAACGCTGGGGTCCAATTCTGTCTAGATAGAAAAGTATAGGAAAGAATTCTGACTGCAACCCAAAAAACCCTGACAAAAATACCAACACTTCTGATTAACAAAAAAACCTGAGATCACACGATCTCCACCACCTAAATCAGATCTCTGGTGTAACACACAGCAATTCAGCAAATAAAAAGTGACCCAGGAAAAGAGCAAAAGTGCAAATACAAACTGAGCACAATTGCAGAGCCAGGCCCAAAAGGGGACCTGGCTGAAGTCCACTGCAAGGCAGCAAACCAGCAAGGAAAATCCAACCAGAGGAAAAAAAACAGCAAATCATTTATCTGAATGATATCAGGAATGCAAGCTGAGCTCCAACCAAGACCTGGAAGAACAATTGATTACCGGCAAGGCTGATGGGGTTCAGGTCACTTATATCAGACCATTCGGACCCAGCTGAAAGCCATTCAGCAATTGGTTCAATACCCTCAGCAACCACCGGAGGGAGCCACAGCTCCGAAGTCGCCTCCAACGTGTTCACAACAGTACCCCTCCTTGAGGAGGGGTCACCGAACCCTCACTTGCGCAACCAGGCCGATCAGGATGAGCTCGATGATAGGCACGGATCAGTCTCCTAGCATGGATGTCCGAAGCAAACACCCAAGAATTGTCCTCTTGACCATAACCTCTCTACTTAACCAAATACTGGAGTTTCCGTCTAGAAAAACGAGAATCCAATATTTTCTCAACCACATATTCCAAATTGCTCTCAACCAAAACAGGGTCGGAGGCGCAGCCACAGGAACCACTGGCTCAACAAACCTCTTCAATAAGGACTTGTGGAACACTTTATGGATCTTAAATGTCCCTGGAAGAAGCAAACGGAAGGAAACTGGATTAAGAATTATCATGATCTTATAAGGTCCAATAAACCTTGGCTTACATTTTGGAGACGCAACCTTCATAGGGATATTTCTTGAGGACAACCAAACCAAGTCCCCCACTTTAAAACGAGGACTATCAGTCCTATGCCGGTTGGCAAACTGCTGGGCCTTCTCCTGAGAAAGAGACAACCTCTCCACTACCTGGTCCCAAATCTGCTGCATTCGCTCCAGAATAGAGTCAACCCCCGACAGACGTAAGCCTCCGCCTGTCCTGAAGAAAATCGAGGGTGAAACCCAGAATTGCAGAAAAATGGAGACATCAAGGTGGCAGAGCTAGCCCTATTATTAAGAGCAAACTCCGCCAAAGGCAAAAAAGAGACCAGTCATCTTGATCAGCAGACACAAAACATCTCAAATAAGTCTCCAAGGTCTGGTTTGTTCTATCGATTTGTCCATTGGTCTGAGGGTGAAATGCAGAGGAGAAAGATAACTGAACACCAAGTTTAGAACAAAATGTTCTCCAAAATCTGGAAACAAACTGGACTCCTCTGTCAGACACAATGTTCTCCGGAATGCCATGTAACCGAACCACGTGCTGAAAGAACAAAGGCACCAATTCGGAGGAGGAAGGCAACTTAGGTAATGGCACAAGATGTATCATCTTGAAAAACCTATCACAGATTACCCAGATAACGGTCATTCTCTGAGAGACAGGGAGGTCGGAAATAAAATCCATAGAGATATGGGTCCATGGCCTCTTGGGCACAGGTAATGGCATTAACAAACCACTAGAGCGAGAGCAAGGCTTGGAATGAGAGCAAGTCCCACAGGACTGCACAAAGTCCCTGATGTCACGAGACAAAGTAGGCCACCAAAAGGACCGACTCACCAAGTCTCTGGTACCAAAAATACCGGGATGACCAGCCAACGCGGAACAATGAATCTCAGACATCACACTCTTCTTCCACTGGTCTGGGACAAACAATTTCCCAACAGGGCAGCGTTCAGGTTTATCCTCCTGACACCCCTCCAGAGCCAGTCTCAAATTGGGCAAGATGGCGGAAAGAACTACACCCTCTTTCAAAATAATAGCAGGATCAGTTAACTCAGGAGAATCCGCAAAGAAACTCCTCGAGAGGGCATCCGCCTTAACATTCTTAGTGCCAGGAAGAAAAGAAACCACAAAATTAAAACGTGTGAAAAACAAGGCCCACCTGGCCTGTCTAGGATTAAGTCGCTTGGCTGATTCAAGATAAACCAGGTTCTTATGGTCCATGAAGACCACCACCTGATGTTTGGCTCCTTCCAGCCAATGTCTCAACTCTTCAAAGACCCACTTCATGGCCAATAACTCCCGATTACCCACGTCATAATTACGTTCAGTTGGAGAAAATTTTCGAGAGAAGAAGGCACAAGGGTTACTCTTAGAGGTTTCTGGATCCCTTTGGGACAAAACGGCACCTGCCCCAATCTCAGAAGCATCAACCTCCACCTGAAATGGTAGAGAAACATCAGGCTGCCGTAGAACAGGAGCAGAAATGAATCTCTGCTTAAGTTCCTGAAACGCAGAAACTGCCTCAGGAGGCCAATTCACCACATCGGAACCCTTTTTGGTCAAATCAGTCAATGGTTTAACAATACCGGAGAAATTACCAATAAATTTACGATAAAAATTGGCAAAACCCAAATATTTCTGAAGAGCCTTCAATGTAGCAGGTTGAACCCAATCACAGATGGCCTGAACCTTGACCGGGTCTATTTCAATAACAGACGGAGACAAAATGAATTCCAGAAATGAAACCTTCTGTACGCCAAAAAGACATTTTGATCCCTTCACATACAGTGCATTCGCTCTCAATATCTGGAACACAGTCCGAACATGTTTCACATGAGAGTCCCAGTCATTGGAAAAAATCAAGATATCATCCAAATAAACTATCAGAAATTTATCCACAAAATCCCTGAACATATCATTCATAAAGGATTGGAAGACGGAAGGGTATTAGTAAGCCCAAAAGGCATCACTAGGTACTCAAAATGCCCCTCTGGGGTATTAAACGCCGTCTTCCATTCATCCCTGTGCTTAATGTGAATAAGGTTATACGCCCCCCTGAGGTCAAGCTTGGTAAACCAACTAGCACTTTTCACTCTGGAAAATAGGTCAGAAATCAAGGGTAACGGATATTGATATTTAACAGTGATTTTATTCAGGAGGCGATTGTCAATACAAGGCCTCAATGAACCATCCTTTTTGGCCACAAAGAAAAAACCTGCGCCCAAGGGTGAAGAGGATGGTCTGATATGACCCTTCTCCAAAGACTCCTTGATATAAGATCGCATAGCATCGTGTTCAAGTACAGAGAAATTAAAAAGGCGACCTTTAGGAAATTTACCACCAGGCACTAACTCAATAGTGCAATCATAGCTCCTTTGAGGAGGTAAGGATGCAGACTTACTTTCACTAAACACATCAGAAAAGTCAGTCAAAAAGTCAGGGACATCCTGAGACTGTGGAGAGGCAGAAAAAACAGGAGTGTCAGTATTAACACATTGGCAGCCCCAACTGGTCACAGACACAGATTTCCAATCCAAAATAGGATTATGAGTCTGTAACCAAGGGAAACCCAGTACAATAATGTCATGCAGATTATGCAACACTAGAAATTTGCAACTCTCCTGATGATCTGGTTCAACCCTCATTATCACCTGAGTAGAAAACTGGGGTTTATTCTCCGCCAAAGGGGTAGAATCAATGCCCAGCAAAGGAATAGACTTCCGCAGGGGTATCATGGTAAACGCACAACGTTTGGCAAAGTCAAAATCCATCAGGTTAATAGCTGCTTCTGAATCAACAAAAGCCTGAGCCGAAAATGTGGACAGGGAGCAAATCAGGGTAACAGTCAACAGAAATTTAGTCTGAACACTACCCAAGACAACTGAGCGCATAAAACGTCTTCCCCGCTTAGGGCAGACGGAAATAGCATGAGAAGCATCACCACAGTAGAAACATAACCCATTGCGCTTTCGAAACTCATGACGCTGAGCCCCAGAAGTCATTCCATCACACTGCATGGGCTCAGAAGCAGGCTCACAAGGCAACACTATCTCACGCATACCTCTGCGCTCATGCAAACATCTGTCAATTTGAATAGCCAAAGACATAGAATCATTGAGACCAGAGGGAACAGGGAATCCCACCATAACGTCCTTTACATTTTCTGGCAGACCCTTCCGAAAAAGGGCTGCCAAAGCTTCATCATTCCATTTGGTCAGGACTGCCCACTTTCGGAATTTCTGACAGTACAGCTCAGCGTCTTCACGACCCTGATTTAATGCCAACAAGGTCTTTTCAGCTTGATCAGTGACATTAGATTCATCGTACAATAACCCCAGAGCCTGAAAAAATACACCAACATAATTCAAAACAGGATCCCAGGTGTCAGGGAAAAAGCCCAATCCTGAGGGTCACCGCGCAGCAGAGAGATGAGAATTTGAACCTGCTGTGCTGCGTTCCCTGAGGACTTAGGCTCCAAGGCAAAAAAACAACTTACAGTTATTTTTGAAATTCAGAAATTTAGACCGATCCCCCAAAAATAAATCTGGTATGGGGATCCTAGGTTCCACAACCCGCAACCTAGCAAGATAGGTAGCAATGCTCTTAACCTCAGCGTTAAGGCGCTTCACACGGCCAGACAACTGTGCAAACTCCATTGAGGACAAAGAAAAAATTCCTCCTCAGCACCCAGAGAAAAAGAGGGAAAAAATGCGACAAACAGAAAAAAAAATTTCTGACAACTTCCTTTTTTTTTTTTTTCCTTTTTTACTATTTTTCCCTTCTGTTGATTACCATATAATTTTCAGTGTGGTCGGTAATACTGTTATGTTTCGGAAGCTGAGGAGAAATAGCAAAAATAGCCAAGTTAGCAATACACCAGAGAGGCTGGAAACTACTGGGTTGCAGAACCCTAAACTAACCGCAACACAAGAAGTAGCCGTGGAGCGTACCTACGGTGATCCTAGACGCCTCGTCACAGCCGGAGAGATAGCTACTCCTAAAGACAGAAAGATGAAAGCTAACTGCCCCGTAGCAGAACCCCCAAAGAAATAGGAAGCCCCCAAACATGTAATAGCGGTTAGACAAGAAGAAAATACGAACACAGACAGAAAATAGAATGAGCAAACGCTGGGGCCCAATTCTGTCTAGATAGAAAAGTATAGGAAATAATTCTGACTGCAACCCAAAAAACCCTGACAAAAATACCAACACTTCTGATTAACAAAAAAACCTGAGATCACACGATCTCTACCACCTAAATCAGATCTCTGGTGTAACACACAGCAATTCAGCAAATAAAAAGTGACCAGGAAAAGAGCAAAAGTGCAAACACAAACTGAGCATAATTGCAGAGCCAGGCCCCAAAAGGGAACCTTTAGGTGCCGGCTTTTTCTTTGTGGCCAAAAAGGATGGTTCATTGAGGCCATGTATTGACTATCGTCTCCTTAATAAGATCACTGTTAAATATCAGTATCCTTTACCCCTGATTTCTAATTTATTCTCCAGAGTGAAAGGTGCTGGTTGGTTTACCAAACTTGACCTTAGGGGGGCATATAATCTTATTCACATTAAGCACGGTGATGAATGGAAGACGGCGTTTAATACCCCTGAGGGGCATTTTTAGTACCTAGTGATGCCTTTTGGGCTCACTAATGCCCTTCCGTCTTCCAATCTTTCATGAACGATATTTTCCGGGATTTTGTGGATAAGTTTCTGATTGTTTATTTGGACGATATTTTGATTTTTTCCAATGACTGGGATTCTCATGTGGAACATGTTCGGATGTTATTCCGGATTTTGAGAAAAAAATCTTTGTACGTTAAGGGATCAAAATGTCTCTGGCGTATAGAAGGTTTCGTTTCTTGGATTCATTTTGTCTCTGTCCTCTACTGAAATGGACCCATATCTCTATGGATTTTATTTCCGACCTCCCTGTCTCTCAGAGAATGACTGTTCTCTGGGTGATCTGTGATAGATTTTCCAAGATGGTCCTTCTTGTACCACTGCCGAAGTTGCCATCCTATTCTGAGTTGGTGCCTGTTGTGAATGGGTTTGAGATGAGTTCTGAGCAGAGGCTCCCTCTGGTGGTTACAAGCGGTACTAGTGAGGATTGGGAATCAGGTGTTACTGATTGGTCTTATTTAAGGGAATCATTTTCCCATCAGGGTTGCCGGTGATCAATTGTTCTGGTCTGAATCCTTCTTTCCAGTTCCCCTTGTAGCCTGCTGTGTCGTGTCTGCATCTCCTGCTATCAGATAAGACAATTTCTTATTTTGTGTTTTTGCTATATTTTTGCATTTTGTCCTGCACTTCTGTGGGGGCCTTCTGGGTCCCCTCCGGGGGCTTTTGCCCTCTCAGTTTAGTCCAGCCACTGTGTTTTGTACTTTTGCTTTTTGCAGTTTTTTCAGTGGCTGCTGTTTTTGTTACACCAGAGAACTAATTTAGGTGGTAGAGGTCGTGTGATCTCAGGTGATTTTGAAATTAGTAGAGTTGGTGTTTTTCAGGGTTTTCTGGGATTGCAGTAAGTACCCTTCCTGTCCTTTTCTATTTAGATAGTTTGGGCCCCAGCGTTTGCTCATACTATTTTCTTTCTGTGTCAGTATTTCCTCTTGTCTAACCGCCATTACATGTTTGGGGGCTTTCTATTATCTTTGGGGTTCTGCTCCGGGGCAGATAGCTTTCCTATTTCTATCTTTAGGTGTAGTTAGTTTCTCAGGCTGTGACGAGGCGTCTAGGACCATCGTAGGAACGCTCCACGGCTGCCTCTAGTTGCGGTGGTTAGTCAGGGTACTGCAATCTCATAGATTCCAACTGCTCTGGTGTATTTCCTTTTTTACCTGCACTCCTCAGCTACCGTAACATAACAGGTGCCCTTGTTTTTTCAGCAGGTGGTTCGTTTGTACAGCATTCAGGAGAACATTGTGTCTGACAGGGGAGTTCAATTTTTTTCCAGATTTTGGAGAGCCTTTTGTTCTAAACTGAGAATTCAGTTGTCTTTCTCCTCTACGTTTCACCCTCAGACCAATGGGCAGACTAACAGAACAAACCAGACTTTGGAAACTTATTTGAGATGTTTTGTGTCTGCTGATCAAGATGACTGGGTCTGTTTTTTGCCCTTGGCTGAATTCGCTCTTAATAATAGGGCTAGTTCTGCCACTTTGATGTCCCCTTTTTTCTGCAATTTCGGGTTTCATCCTCGGTTTGCTTCGGGGCAGGTGGAGGCTTCTGTCTGTCCGGGTGTTTACTCTATGGTGGAGAGAATGCAGCAGATTTGGGATCAAGTAGTGGATAAGTTGTCTTTCTCTCAGGAGAGGGCCCAACTGTTTGCCAACCGGCATAAGACTGATGGTCCCCGGTTTAAAGCAGGTGACATGGTTTGGTTGTCCTCAAAAAATATCCCTATTAAGGTTGCATCTCCAAAATTTAAGCCAAGGTTCATTGGACCTTATAAGATCTTGGAAATCCTTAATCCCGTTTCTTTCCGTTTGGTTCTTCCAGGGACGTCTAAGATTCACAACGTCTTCCATAAATCTTTATTAAAAAGGTTTGTTGAGTCAGTAGTTCCTATGGCTACGCCCCCTGAGCCTGTTTTGGTTGAGGGCAATATGGAGTATGAAGTGGAGAAGGTATTGAATGCTCGTCTGGCTAGACTGAGACTCCAGTACTTGGTCAAGTGGAAAGGTTATGGTCAGGAGGACAATTCTTGGGTGTTCGATTCTGACATTCATGCTGAGAGATTGGTTTGCGCCTTTCACCGGGCTCATCCTGATCGGCCTGGTGGTGCAGGTGAGGGTTTGGTGAACACTCCTCAAGAGGGGGTACTGTTATATTTCGGTAACTGAGGAGAAATAGCAAAAAATAGCAACAGCGGTATTACACCAGAGAGGCTGGAACCTATTGGATTGCAGTAACCTGAACTAACCACACAACTAGAGGTAGCCGTGGAGCGTTCCTACGGTGATCCTAGATGCCTCGTCACAGCCTGAGAGATAACTACACCTAAAGGCAGAAAGATGAAAGCTATCTGCCCCGGAGCAGATCCCCAAAGAAAATAGGAAGCCCCCAAACATGTAATGGCGGTTAGACAAGAAGAAAGCACGGACACAGACAGAAAATTGAATGAGCAAACGCTGGGGCCCAATCTGTCTAGACAGAAAAGTACAGGAAAGAATTCTGACTACAATCCAACAAAACCCTAACAAAAAATACAAACACTTCTGATTGCCAAAAAACCTGAGATCACACAATCTCATCCACCTAAATCAGATCTCTGGTGTAACAAAACGCTATTCAGCAAATAAAAAGTAACAAAAGAGCAAAGCAAAAGTGCAGACACAAATGGAGCACATTTGCAGCGCCAGACTCCCAAAAGGGGGACAGGCTGCAGTCAACTGCAGGCAGCAAACCAGCAGAGAAAATCAAACAGAGAAAAAAAACAGCAAACACTTATCTGAAGGAGAGCAGGAAACTAGCAGTGCTTCAAGCAAGACAGAAGGAACAATTGATAACCGGCAAGGCTGCTGGGAACTCAGGCCACTTATATCCTACCATTCAGCGCCAGCTGAAGGCCATTCAGTAATCAGTTCATTACCCTCAGCAACCACGGAGGGAGCCCCAGCTCAGAAGCCGCCTCCAGCATATTCACAACAGGGTACTGTTGTGAACGCTCTGGATCTGACTTCTGAGTTTGGGCTCCCCCTGGTGGCTGCTGATAGTAATGAAGCTGCTTTGGCTAACACAAGTCTATCAGCTGGGGGCAATGAGTGGCAATCAGGCGGCACTGACTGGGGAGATATAAGTGATCAACCTTCCCATGATCCTCGCCGGTGATTTGTTGTTCCTGGTCCCATTTGAAAGTCAGCTTGCTTCCTGCAACCTTCAGATAAGTTATTTGCTGCTTGTTTCTGTGGCTCTTGTTTTCCCTTTGTTTTTCTGCCCTTCTGGAGTGAGGTCAGCCAGGTTCCCCGGCTGGGGCCTGCGCTGATCTCTGTTTCTCATTTACCACTGTTTTTGTGTTCACTCCCAGTTATTTCAGTATCTGTTGCTTAGCTACCAGTTCACACCTGAGTTCTGATGTAGCGGGGAAGAGATCGTGTGGTCTCAGTATTTTTGGAAATCAGACGTGTTGGAATTTTTCTTAGGGTTTTTGCTGGATTGCAGACAGTATTCTTTCCTGTCCTGCTCTATCTAGACAGTTTTGGGCCCCAGCGTTTGCTTGCTCTATTTTCTGCCTGTGTTTGTATTTCATCTTGTCTCACTGCCAATATATGTGTGGGGGCTACCTGTTCCTTTGGGGCGCTACTCCGGGGCAGTTAGCTTTCCCCTTTCTCTCTTTGGGCTTAGTTAACTCTCCGGCTGTGTCGAGGTGTCTAGGTCATCGTAGGTACGTCCCACGGCTACTTCTAGTTGTGCGGTCAGTTTAGGGGTCTGCAGTGCGCTAGTTACCAACCACTCTGGGTGTCTGGTTGCCTTTGCTATTTTTGCTACTGTCCTCCTCGGCTACCAAATCATAACAGAGCACTGTGTCAGATCAGCGATCTGACAGGCAGTGCAAGAGGCCACCTCCCTGCAGGACCCAGATGGACCCTGCAGCCATCTTGGATCCGGCGACCTGCAGGGAGGAGGCCCTCGGAACAACGCGATCACTTTGCGTTGTTCTGAGGGTCTCAGGGAAGCACGCAGGGAGCCCTCTCCCTGCCCGATGCTTCCCTATGCCACCGAAACGCTGCGATCATGTTTGATCTCAGTATTCCTGGGGTTAAAGTGCTGGTAGCGGTCCCTGACCACTCCTGGCACTTAGTGTCAGGTGTCAGCTGTGAGAATCAGCTGACACCCGGCCGCGATCGGCTGCGCTCCCCCGTGAGCGCGGCTGATCGCGTATGACATACTATCCCGTCCATGGGCATATGGGCCCAGGTCCCATGGACTGGATAGTACGTCTAATGTCAGAAAGGGGTTAAGTAGCTGATTCCTTCCTGCCACATTAATTGTAGGCTTCTTGTCCAGGACAGATGTCATATCAGGACAGGGAACCAACAATGAAGGACACCTTGATGTTGACTGTTAAACTTACATATATTGGCCAATCTATGCGCGAAGTACCTTCTTTTTTACTGTAACTTTTCATGGTATAGCAAAAGCTATCAGGGGTGACATTCAAAGTAACCATTTTAGGGTGATTAAGGATAGGAAGAGAAAGTCCTAAAACACTGGACAAACACTCCAGACAGTAATGTTTTGTTTAAATGCAGCAGTGAAAAAAATGAGTGTAGTAGTTTGTGAATAATACAAATATTTATTTGAAAGGGAGAGAGATAGGAGAGATGCTAGTGCCAGACACTGTGTGATTGATCAGTGATATAGTGTAACTGGAATTTGTCCTGCTGTGTTTGAATTACAAATATCTATTTTTTCTTCATTCTTAATGCACTAGAAAGCAGTAGCAAGGCAGCACAATATTATTTCAGAAAAATCTGAATCATTGTCAGTCAGACACAACCTAATGTACCTGCCTAACATATCTGTTTTTTAACTTGCGTTTTACCTGTCTAGCCTTTTGACTAGCATTCATGCACACCCATACTGCAAAAATAGAAATAGGAGACTAACTCACCAGCTCACCTATTCCGTGGTAAGTGCATTTGGAGGCATGGAACCTCACCACTACCTAGTGTGTCTTTGAGCATTCACAATAATCACATATGACTCATCTTCCAGCTTGAATTAAAAATTAAAATACAGCATTTATTGGAATTCAATTAAAATGTGTTAATACAGTGCAAAAAGTTTTAGCCAAAACACATTTCAAATGTGATGAATGTTCTTTATCCTGTTAACTATTATGCAGCCTTGCTGTCCTACTTTGTTTTCTGCACATATAGCTGCCTAACTAACATTTCTTGTTATGTCCTTTTTGGCAAGGGTTGAATTAATGGGTTGGAAAGATTGTCAAATGTTATTTATAGTGCTGAAACAATATGTATTGTAAAAGAAAAAGTGGCAATGGCAATCAGAGGCGTATCTAGGGGGGGCAGCCGAGGCATGTGCCCCAGGGGGGGCACAGTCGGAACGCCTAATGCGGCGGTCCGCAGTTTCTCACCCGGCGGCTGTATTCTCCCACCCCCCGGACTGGGAGTCGGCTGTTCTCTGTACCAGCTGTCAAGCTGACAGCTGTCACAGAAAAGCTGGAATGCTCCCAGGGATCAATTGTTCTGGCATCTTACAGTGATCATGTGATCATGCTGCATTGGTGGTAAGTGCTCAGTGGAGCTGAAGACACTGAAGATTAAGTGCACAGAGGATTATTTAGCTTGGGTATGGGGTATTTAATGTGTGTGAGGAGATTTGGAGTGAGGATGGGGGTATTTAATGTAAGGGGGGTGATTTGGAGTGGTATGGGGGTATTTAATGTGTGGGGGGAGATTTGGAGTGGGGATGGGGGTATTTAATGTGTGGGGGGAGATTTGGAGTCGGTATGGGAGTTTTTAATGTGTGTGGGGAGATTTGGAGTGGGGATGGGGTATTTAATGTGTGTGGGGAGATTTGGAGTGGGGATGAGGGTATTTAACGTGTGTGGGGAGATTTGGAGTGGGGATGGGGTATTTAATGTGTGTTGGGAGATTTGGAGTGGGGATGGAGATATTTAATGTGTGGGGGAGATTTGGAGTGGGGATGGGGTATTTAATGTGTGTGGGGAGATTTGGAGTGGGGTTGGGGGTATTTAATGTGTGTGGGGATATTTGGAGTGTGGATGGGGTATATAATATGTGTGGGGAGATTTGGAGTGGGGATGTGGGTATTTAATGTGTGGGGAGATTTGGAGTGGGGATGGGGATTTAATGTGTGGGGAGAGATTTGGAGTGGGGATGGGGGATTTAATGTGTGGGGGGAAATTTGGAGTGGGGATGGGGGATTTAATGTGTGGGGGCAGATTTAGAGTGGGGATGGGGGGATTTCATGTGTGGGGGGAGATTTGGAGTGGGGATGGGGGATTTAATGTGTGGGTGGAGATTTGGAGTGGGGATGGGGGATTTAATATGTGGGGGAAGATTTGGAGTAGGAATGGGGGATTTAATTTGTGTGGGGAGATTAGGAGTGGGGATGGGGATATTTAATGGGTGGGGAAGATTTGGAGTGGGGATGGGGATATTTAATGTGTGGGGGAGATTTTGAGTGGGGATAGGGGATTTAATGTTTGGGGGAGATTTGGAGTTTGGATGGGGGTATTTAATTTGTGGGGGGAGATTGGAGTGGGGATGGGTGGTTTAGTGTGTGGGGGGAGATTTTGAGTGCGGATGGGGAGATTTAATGTGTGGGGAGATTTGGAGTGGGGATAGAAGATTTAATATGTAGGGGGATTTAAGGACACAAAATGAGGAGCAAAGGGGGAGATGCAGAGCATGTATGAGGAAACAGTATGGGGGATGGGTGCAGACACAGTATGGTGACACATGTATGGTGAGTGGGAGGATGGGTGCAGACAGTATGAGGAGTGAACGGGGGAATGTATGTGGACACAGTATGAGTAACGATGGGAAAATGTATGTGGACACAGTGTGAGGAGTGAGGGTTATGGATGTGTGCAGACACAGTATGGGCAGTCAGGAGTATATGTGAGTAGGCAGTATAGAGAGTGAGAGGGTAAATATATGAGGAGACAGTATGGTGAACAGGGGGGATATGAGAGGAGACAGTATGAGAAGGGAGGGGATTAGTGTGAGGAGACAGTATGGGGGGAGAAAAGTGTATGGGCATAGAATAGAGACTGAGAAGTGGGGGCCTAGCATGGGGGGGACAGTGTAAAGGTACAGCCAGGAGAGGGTAGTATACCAAGGAGGGGGAGTGTGATGAAATGGTACAGTATAGAGACTGGGCCCTATAGGGAGGTCACAGTGTGAGAGGACAGTGTGAAGAGGGGGCCAGTATGGAAAAGAGAGGTCAGTGTGAAGAGCATGTACCATAAGAGGGACAGCATGGAGTCATATTTTGTGCAGACAATATAGTGAGGTGCAATTCTTTTTTCTGGGGCTAAGCATAGGGCAGATTTTTTTATTCAGGAGCATTATAATGACACTGTTATCTTTAAAGGCATCATGTGGAGATTTGCTGCGGAAGATCGGAGAAGATGGAAGTCTGCAGAGATGGCTGTGGATGAGAAAACTCATCATGGGGTCTGGACAAGATGAAGACAAGAAGGAGAACGACTCCAGAGGCGACGTCATCTATAAGGTATCTGGATGTAAATATTATTTGTGATACTGATTAATTCTCATGTTTTTTTTGTTGTTAGGAGCATTAAAGGGGTTGTGTAGGTCTGTGATGAGTCTGCAGTCATTCTATGTGACTTCAGACTTCTGAATTCTCACAGTGCGCACTGCATGCTGTTAGGATTCTCTCGTGCCAACGATTTACATACATGTAATCATGACTAGACATGTATGGCCTCACTCAATGAAAATGAACTGACATGTCTACTAGTCAGAATGTGGCCAGAAGAATACAAATAACATGCTTGTGCTGACATGACCGTCCACTTTTGCCACTGGCAAGGGAGAATTCTAAAAGTGTGTAGTGCATTCGTTGTGAGAATTCAGAAGCTGCAATGTCAGGATTCAGTTCTGCAGGTTCCAGTACTCATCACATGGACACTTCACTCATATGCAACTTTCATACTTATGGTTCTGTGACAACGAGCTTCTCTTCCTGCTTCTCTCAGTTTTTCACTGAACATTGAGAGAATTAGGGAGAGCAGCTCCCTAATTGGGGGGGGGGCGCCAAACTGAATTCTTTCCCCGGGTGCCAGAAAACCTAGATACACCTCTGATGGCAATGGATGGGTTAATGTAAAAGAAAAACCGAACATGCCATGGCTAAGAATGTGAAAGCTGTTAGTAGCAACAAAACCACCACCATTTGGACCCGCTGTCCAGGCATTAATGCTACAAAACCTTTGTCACAATAGGCTTTTGCTTCCAGCAAGTTTGGTAACGGCAGGGAAGAGTAGGGTGTTATGGAATATATGCCACATCACTCATCTAAGTCATAGTAGGATGAGGATGTTACCTCCGGCAGCAACACCAGCAGTTTAAGTCAGTGTTCTGCAAAGAATAACTTATTGATCACAAATGACTCTAAGGGATATTTTGAACTATTTTTTAATTTTTAAAAACATGAAAATTCTGTGAGCCTGCTGGGTTATTATTTTTGCTGTTGGTTACTACCGTTGATATCTGTTTCAAATTGAAGTCGCTTTGACATTACTAAGGCTGTGTTTGTGTTATAGAGCTTAAAACGGGTTAGGTACAGTCTCATGATATTTCAGTGTGTCACACAAGTCTTTTCAGGGCCATTGGAGGCTTTCCAATATTGGGATTCACAGAAAATTGATTTCCTTTAAATAAAATTATTTTTTAGAAAAATTACATTTGAAAATCTGGCAAATTTTAATTTAAAAACTTTCAAAAATCTCTAGTAATATGTTTTATTATATATTTCTTATAATACTATCTAATAGTATTTTCAACCTCATGTTGTCCCCCGTGGTCATCATTGGTGATGAGGATGAGAGTCGGTGTATTGTCTTTGATGAACTCAGTAGCACATATGTCAGATCATAATCATATTGAGCTCTTGTAGGATGAGCTTCACTGCAATATGAGAAAAATGCCCTACCAGCCATCTGTCTTGGAAAAATAACAAAAGTCGTGGATTGAACTTCCCTCTCAATATCTGAAATGCAGCTGGAAGGGCAATTTTCTGAAAAGCTTTAATTGCAGCAAAGTTTGATGAGTACTTACTTAAAGTAACGAAAAAACTTATATTATTGTAATTGTATAATTTGTAATTTAATAATGACCTGATAAAAAGAGTTATACATTTATCAAAAGCCAAAAAACAAACAATTCTTAGTTATAAACCTTCCATGTGGTTAAATAGATGAGCTTTGTTCACTGTTGGAAAAAAAGAGTGTAAATAAAGTAAAAACTAATTAACGAAATTGTACACATTCTTAATTTTTCAATCAATGAACTACACCAAATGCAATCATTATTGGGTAGATATGAAGGCAGACTGTTTTTTTAGGACATTTTGTGTTCTTGAACAAATTAGGATTAAAACCAAAACAAAGAGCTTAAGAATTGGGAGGATATATATATATATATATATGTATATATATACATATACACCTTGATTTAAAAACAAAAAGTTATAGAGAGTGTCGAGATTGTTAAAAAAAATGTTTCTTGTAATTAAAAAACGAAAGCATTAAGCCTTAGCCTTTTCTTACGTTTACAAATCCTCCATGTTGACCTCTACTTATTTCTACTTTCAGATGTGATCAGAAAGTGAAACCGGATAAACAAAATTGAAAGTCACCCATCTTAAGTCATTTTACAAGCCATATTAGTAATTTTTCCTGTCGACTTCCTTTTAAAACATCTGAACGAAAAGAGTTGTGATGAGACCCTGACCCCTACCGTATGTGCCAGATTGAAAAGCCTCTTCTGGCACCTCCAGTTTTTGCCGACTTTGCCTGTCCATGCATTACGTGACCACGCATTAGCAGCCGGTGTGTGCTGGCAATGCTTATCCTTCGACAATGTCAGCTGATCGCCATAGTTTTGCAATGCTGGACCCACAGTGATCAGCTGGTTGCTTGACTACAAGCTTTCATTACCACAATTCTGGGGTTAATTTTGCTGCATTATCATATGAAGGTACAGGGTTCACTTTCTTGTAGTAAACATTTTCAAGAGATTTAGTATTCTCCTATGTTGCTAGTATACATCCCAGGTTTCTATACATAGTGGCAGAACAAAAAAACAAATAAAAAATAAAAAGTCTTGTGAATAATTTTTTTAATTAAAATTTTTATTTGTGTTGTTTCGTTCTGTCATGAAATATCCCAGATAAGATTAACATCATTCAACAAAGATTACATCATAGGATGGAATTTAATACAAATAAAAAAAATCAAACAAAACGGGTTTTATTTTTTTTTATAGAAAAAGCTTTCTATCTTTATTGCGGAAGAATAGAAGGGACGAGAAAAACGAGAAGAGAAAGAAAAGGTACAGTAAGACAATTATTTCACAAGAAAGATTAGTGTTGGTGTTGAACATGTTTACTAGCCTACCATGCTGAAAATCAGTATTGCAAAATAAAAAAAAATATCTATTTTACATATACAAAATAGTACATATTTTTATTTAATCCGTTACGGTCTTGCTTTCCCCCCAACCCCCTCTGGACGAAAATGTCTACCTGTTTGTCCCTTAAAGTCAGAAATACTTATAATTTTAGGATAAAAATTCAGGGATCAACAATTTACATACATAATTGGGAAAACAACAAGGATATAATTTTGAATGGCTTTGACCTAAATAATATATATCATCCACTTGCCCACTACAATACTGATTTTATTGACTTTAGCTGCTAAACTTTGGCATTGTCCACGTTCCACCACAAAATAGCAACATTTAAGTCACCATTTTCTATTCCATTGATTCCTCATGATCCTTGATCTTTGATCCATCTTTTAGTCTTCAACTAAACCCAGAAGCATAAGGGAGGCACCATATCTTGATGAAACAAGCCAAGATCTCTCCATCCGTGTCTGGAGCATCTACTGTGTGTTTAGTTCAGCTTCAAGATGAAACTTGTGTCTTTATAGTTGTTTAGTTAGTGTGAGGTAGCTTAAACCTGGGAAGTTTTAGATTTTGCCTTAAACTTCCTTCATCCCATATTGGAAAAAAAAAACAAAGGGCAGGCGAACTTGAAATCCTGGAACTTTTTTGTTTTGCTATCTACAGTATAATAAAAAAAAAAGCAAAAAGAACAAAGCTCAGATCAACTTGTACTTTCCAAAAAAGTTATTTTTATATCAGTTGATGTTACAAAATACAAACTTTTTTACAACAATAGCACCATTTCATTCAATGACACACAGTACTTCTGCTGGAATACACTGTGAGGGGGGGAGGGTTGCTTTAAACTGCACTTCGTACATCGGTTAGGAGGGGGGCCTTCAATCATGCCAGTTAGTGTCACACCTTCACCTGACCCATAGGTCTTACAGGAAGACAATAAATAAATAATACCATGATTTTATTCCGTAGTCTGCCCAGTTCTGGCCTTGCAATACAAAATAAAATGTCCAAAATGTAAGCGCGTGGATGAATGGAAATTTGGGGTCGGTTCAGCCATTCAGTGCAGAAGTCCTAAAAGTGATTGGAAAGTACTCAGGTCCTTAGGGTTTTTATTTATTTTTATTTACTTTTTTTTTTGGTTTTTACAAGAAGCAAACTGGGCCAATGTCAACGCCAAATTCCTGATCAGCTCCACCAATATCCATAGGTGCAATGTCTACAATGGGCAGGCGGGAAGTTTTCTGTGTCCTGTATTCTATAACTGTCTTGCCCCATTTGCCAGTGTGTTTCTGAAACAAATAAGAAACAATGGTTAGTTGAAAAATAAAATATACAGCAACAATCATTGTCCTTAAAACAGACTCAATATACTGGGATGCTGAGAGATATTCCTGAAATTATTGCCATTTAGCCTTGCAGTTACATCCCCGACCCAAACTCTACTAAAATAGAAAACTTTTGGTGGACTATAGCTTCTATACAATATGGTGCACTTTACACGGGCTACAAAAAGACATATTTTTTCTTTTACTTAATATTCATTTATATGACCCTCATGGTTTATACTCTCTTTAATATATTTTCTTTAATATTTCTAGATTTTTATTTACCTTGCAGCCATCTTCCAAGGCGGTGTATGTAAATCTGCTGTTGCCCTCAGCTCTGATCTCGACATCATTGGATCCCTGGAGCAGGAGAGCCTTTTTCAGGTTGCCCGAGGCCTCTTCCATGAAAGCTATGCTGTTCTTACAGTGGTAGGTGATGTTCTGTGATGCATCAGTAGACAGCAGGCGCAGGAAGGTCATCTGGATGCTGGCAGTATTGGGTGCAGAGCTGTCTTCACCATAGCTGAACTGCAGTTACAGAGACAATAATAAATGTAAGTGACCAACGAAGAAATAAGAAAGGTAACGTTAACAATGGGGAAAATATTATTATCAATAAATTGATGTACCTTACATAAAGGAAAATTCCATTAACCTTTGTATTAATTTAGTACATTTGTTTACAGCTGTAGATTACACAAAAATAGGAAGATACAAAAGAACTTACTTGGAATCCACCATTGATGGTCTCTCCAAACCAGATGTGCTTCTTGTCCTTGGTCTTGCTTGTCCACCAGTTCTTCTTGGGTATCTTGGTTGGGTTGGGGTATACACATGTTTCTCCGGATTCCATGTTACAGAAGACTTTAATGGCATCCACAGTGCAACCCTGGTTGGGATCAATCCAGTAGTCACCTGCAAAGAATGATCGTGATATTTAAAAGAGAGTCTTCACTTTTCTGCTTTAGGTGTCCCATTATTTCAACATTTCATTACAATCCTGAGCTAAAAACATAAACTCAAACACAGACTGAATTTATCATATAGGTAAACTAGGTGTCTACACAAGGCAGCACATACAATGTATCTGGTACTGTGGAAAAAGCACTTTATATCTTTCCATGAAATAAATTAAATAGCCTCTCATATACTATTTTCTTAACTTAAAGGGTTGATCATGATTTATATCCTTAGGAAAAGTCATCAATTTCAGTCTACAGAGCTGATCAATATGCAATGGCTGTTCTCAGGCACTGCAGCTCAGAGATAAATTGAAGTGAATGGGAGCTGACCTGCAGTACCTAAGTCCTGTAACTGAGCCTGATATGTAGTGCTACTGTATTCCGGCTTTGTACATTGTATACATCTGGCCGTAGTGGAAGTTGCAAACAGCTGATTAGTGGGTTTGCCGAGTGTCGAACCCCAGTCAATCTGATATTAATGACCTATCCTAGGAATGGTTCATCAATATAGAAGTCCTTGACAACCTCTTTTAGTTTTTCAGAAAGTGTTTTTGAATTTTAGAATGGGATGATTATATGGAAATTCAAGAAGACAAAGATCCATTTTTATGATTGCTTTATACATACCACTCTTCCAGTCAGGATGGCACAGTTTCAGGTCACGGCAAGTACGAGCTGGGTTCTTCTTGCTACCATCTGGGCTACGAATGCTCTCGATTTGGTTGTTCAGTGATTTAAGAGTGGCATCAACCTCAACATCATGCTGGCGAAGATTACTAGAGGCCTGGTCAGCACGCATGTAACGGAGAGGATCAGGTCCTTTCTCAGGTTGAGATAGGCCAGCAAATGCAGACATGTCAATGCCAGGGCCAGGAGGACCAGGTGGACCAGGTGGACCAGCTTGACCAGGAGGACCCTGTTAACATAACCACAAAAGAGAAATTTTATCACTATCGAACTATACTTAATTATTGTAAATGATTCACATAAACATCACATTGTCTATACTTACAGCAGGGCCAGTTTCACCACCACGACCACGGGGACCAGGTGGACCAATTGGACCAGGCATACCATTAGAACCATCTTTTCCAGAAGGACCAACAGGGCCGGGAGTACCCTAAATAGGTTAAAATAAGATATATTAGTGATATTTATCAATATGACCTTTTCTCTAATATTATTTTGTTTTCAGATATATTCAAAACTTACTCTTGGACCAGAAGGACCGGCAGGACCTGTAGCACCTTGATCACCAGAAGTACCCTAAAAGTAAAATAATTAATAAAATATATGGCACTTATATTGTGAGCCCTATGTATGATGGTAATACTTGTGACTTAATTCAAGACATGTCAATGGATCAAATGGCATTCTTCATCTATATGTAAAATAAGCTAGAGATTGATTAACGCAGTAGCTCAATAACCTTTAACATTTAAGTATTGACTGTGGTGCTTTAATGTGCAAGTTTGCCAATACCTAAACTTTATTTTACTTTTTAATACCATTTTTTAAATTTGCATTATCTATAATTGTGATACTTGTCAACATGGAAATGGTCAGCTTACATAAATGGATGGTTTGTAGTCTGTTGCCATAGCACCAGGGTGCAGAGCAAAGGGTCTGAATACTTATGACCATGTGATATTTCAGTTTTTATTTTTTAACAAATTGTCAAAAATTTCTACATTTCTGTTTTTTTTCCAGTATAGATGGGGTGCAGAGTGTACATTAATGAGAAAAAAATGAAGTTTTTTGAATTTACCAAATGGATGCAATGAAACAGAGTGGAAAATTTAAAGGGGTCTGAATACTTTCCGTACCCACTGTATGTACCAGCACTAGGATTATTATAACAGCCTGGCACACAATACTATATATCATTGAGGACAGAACACATTTCTCCAGCACTATAAATACTAGAATGATATTCCAGTTTATATCAGCCTTGGTATAGTCACCACTCACTTATATCTTTAATATGTTTTTACAGTTCTACTTACTGGAGGTCCGGGAAGACCCTGAAGACCAGTGAATCCTCTGTGTCCCTTTTGTCCTCTCTCTCCAGCTTCACCACCCTCACCCTTGTCACCACGAGGACCTTGAGGACCCTAAAATAGAGATGAGTGTTAACAAGTTATAAATAAAAAGTGTATGACCTGATAAATTTTTACTTTCACACCGAAGATTTTACATTTGATGCCATCTCTAATGTATTTCCATGACACGGAAACCTTTCTATTTCAACAATATTGAAATAAATTGAGACACCCATGTAAAGTATGGACCCCACTAGAAGTTCTCTAAACTGCATTTGCATGGAGGCTGTACGTTCTCCCCGTGTTTCCTTCAGGTTCTCCGGTTTCCTCCACACTCCAAAGACATACTGATAGGTAATCTAGATTATGAGCCCCAATGGGGACAGTGATGATGTCTGTAAAGTGCTGTGGAATATGATGGCGTTATATAAGCAAAGCATAATAGAATTGTCTTGAAAAAAACCCAGCATCACTTTAAGGTTAGGTTTCCAATTTTCAGTTTTTTTCATGCAGTTTTTGAAGTAAGAACAAGAAACGCATCATAAGTGTAAGACATCTGGAAAGAAAAGACTGAGACTTCTCTTTCTCCTGAACCAACTTCTGGCTCTTAGCTTGAAAAACTGTATGAAAAACCTATTGTGTGAATGCGGCCTAATTTTTTCTGTCACCATGCATATTAGTTATTTTATAGTTTATTGTGACATTAATACATGTACGGTAAATAACTCTACTTACAGGCAGACCACGAGCTCCAGCCGGACCAGATGGACCCAAAGGACCTTGATTACCCTAAAAAATAAAAAAACAAAAACAAAATGGTAAATATATTGTTATAAGATGTTGTTATGTAGTTTTGGTTTCCTTAATGTCATTTGCTAAGTAGGATATGGATAATTTTACAAACAATGAGTATACCTATGGTTGCAGACATCTAGGAAAAAATAGAAAAAGGGGCAAAATAGCAATGTGTATTTTTCTGTTACTCATCTTTCTCCATAAAAATTCTGAAGGAGGTAGTGTGGTTAAGTGGCCAAATGATAGTATTAGGTACAATTATTATTTACAGTGAGAGGCATGACCACTTTACATTAAAAAGTGCAGTATGAGATTAAGATGCGTTAAATAAACTATAAATTTATGTAAAAATACTCTCTCAAGAATCATATATATTGTAAAAACCATTAAGTAGTTTATACACCTCTTATGACCTGCACATCCCACAGATGCTTGATCTGATAGACGTCTTGGAAATTTAGAGGCCAAATCAAAAGCTTGGCCTTGGAGGTCAAGTCATGTTCCTTAATCCATTCCTAAATATATTTTGCAGTGTGACCGGGGGAATTATCCTATTGAGAACGTCCATAGCCAATAGAGCATACTGTTCCTATGAAGGGATATAACTTGGTCTGTACAATGTTTAGGTGGATGGTCAGTGTCAATGTAACATCCACAAAAAGGCCGGGCCCAAAGGTTTCCCAGCTATACATTCTTCTTCTTATAGAGTCATTTGGTGCCATCTCTTCTCGAGGCAAGTGATGCACAAACATTAGGCCAACCAGATGATGTAAAGGAAGATATGACCCCTCAGACCAAGGCACCTTGGTGCATTTCTGATGCTCGCTTGCCTATTGTAATAGCATGAGCGCTCTTCACTGGTCTGCGGCTAAGCAACCCCACATTCAGCAAGTTGCAATGTTCTGTGTGCTGACACTTTTCTATCAATTTGTACCTCTTTTGTGGGATCAGAGCAGAGGTGTAGATTCTCATGGACTCAGATCCTTATGCTTCTAACACATTAAATTTAATAATTCTCTAATACATTGCACCCACTGACAACAATTAACACAATCAATTTTTCAGGTCATTGTTTAGGCAAAAAACCTATGTCAAATCCTGCCAAATGAATAAGATACTTACAGATTCTCCTCTGTCTCCTTGTTTTCCAGTTGGACCAACAGGGCCAGGAGCACCAGGGGAACCGGGAGCACCAGGAGCGCCAAGAGGGCCGGTCTCACCACGGTCACCCTGAAGGGATGAGAAAAATGGTGGAGGATTATCAGAAATGGTGAACATCATGTAATGGATATTAATGTCTAATATTATCTTCTGTGTTTACTATATAAAATCAACAATGTGACTAAAGTGCAATGCTTGGATTATTATCATTATTATCATTGTTTTGCACCAGATAGAAAAAAACAATCAATGTGACAAAATCTGGTTTATTAGGAATTATAGTATGAATGTATCAGGTAGTTTAGTTTGGCTTAGTATATTATAGTATCTGTTTACAGTTACTATAATGTAAAACTATATATTTACTTAATAAAATTGCAAATTAAAGTGGCTGAGATGTCACCAGGATGCAATCTAAAGGGGATTACCGTATGTACTTATCAATCTTACCTTAATACCAACAGAACCATCACGGCCAGGAGGACCATCAGATCCAGGGTTACCCTAAGGAAAAATAATCGTTTTTAATCCTTTTCTTTTAGATCAATTTTATGTTTCCATACAATTATGAACCTTTTTAAATTAATCACCATTTGGTCTGGATTAATGGATATTTATACCACAGTGTTATTAAGTGGTGTCTCTAGAAAAACCTAAGAAGGTGTCACAGTCCAGCTTATAAGATCATGAAGAACATGTGGCTGTATATCTGGGATTGTTCATTTTCTTCATGCAGTTTGTGCTTCCTGTGTAGGTCAGCATGCCACTTATTATAAATCAGTAATGTATAAAAATAATGGTTCTAAAGTTTCTGCATAAATTTAACAAGACATTTAGTCAGACATTTGTTACACGGTTATGAAACTCCTTGGATAACATGATTGATTTCTGTTATTTGGTTAATACCTAATATTATGTATTTAAATTTTGTACTTACTTCACGTCCAGGCTCTCCAGAAGGTCCAGTCAAACCAGGTGGGCCAACAGGGCCAGGGGGTCCACGGTCACCAGCACCTCCTGAGCTTCCTTGTTTTCCAGGCTCGCCCTAAAAAACATTTGATTGATATCCGAATATTCAGAATATAATCACACACAATTGTGGACAGTCAATGAACAGCTTGACAGGCTTCACCATTTTTACAAACTTGTCATGTTATGTGGGGTGAAACTAAGAAATAAAAAAAATAATACAAGAGTACAATACTACATCATCATGGACATGGATATTAATATGTATTACTGTATGTTCAGATACGGCAGAAAAAAACATTGAAGATTATGCACCAAAATACACATGTGTTACAGAAGTTCAATCAGTGGGGAAAATCCTCTGAAATAATTCATAGACTGCACCGGACTGTGTGGATGAGATTTTTAATCTCTGTTGCTACTTTAATCAAGTGTTTATTTTTTATGCAAATCTGGACAGAAAACCTGCAGCAAATCTGCAACATGTGAACAAGCCCCTACAGATCAAGACCTGACTATATGAGTTAAGATTAGAATTTGAGTTTTATTTGACTAAGGTTGTCTTGACTTCAATGGATCCATGAAAAGGCCTGATTATTAAAAGGTAAAGTCAGCAGTAATTATCGGTGCAATGGTAGGGCTCTCTCACACTAGTGTATAACATGGCCGAGTGCGCTCTGATGTTTTATCGGATAGCACAGGGCCCAATGTTATACTATGGAGCAGCTCAGATCTGCAATTATTTTCTCATGCCGATTCGGCATGAGAAAACAATCGCAGCATGCTGCGAGTGGCTCCAATATTCGGATCACGCACAGACATGCAAGTCTATGGTTGCGTGTGAAACATCAGACTGCACTCGGATGTCATCTAAGTGCAGTCCGATGTAGGCTCACAGAGACAATGGAGAACATGGAGAAATTAAGTTCTCAATCTTCTCCACACTTGTGATACAATCGATTCTCTCAGGCGAGAGAATCGTATCACATTTAGATGACACTCGGCTCAGATTTTGAGCCGAGTGTCATTAGCATAATCAGCCTGATTCTCTTGCATTAGAGAATATATGCTAGTGTGAGCGAACCCTCAAAGAGATATTATTCTTTTAAAATCCATACAGAAATGACACATCTTTAATACAATAGTGAAAAATAATCTTTAATACAATATACTGTATCTTTAATACAATAGTGATTATGAGATGGATTTGGAAACCATCTATAATTGTCTCTATACGATTCCCGTGACAAAGCATAAGGTGAAACGTGCGATAGGGTGTGGCCATCCAATTAGAGGTTGGGAATTATTGGTGGATATTGGAATACTGAAGACTCGTACACTATCACTATCTATTTAAGCCAAGTGTGTTAGTTTTTATAAGGGACTTATACAAAATACTTTACGGCAGGTTTATACAACAAATTTATGTATATTCTTCTTGAAAGATTACAGCTCTAATTTTGATGTCTGTATATGTAATTTTCTGATTCCCCTATTTCTATAAAACTTTTTTTGATGTTTCTGATAAAAAAAAGTGTGGTTTTTTTATCATATTGTACCTGCTTGTAGGATTTATGTCTCTACATATTGTTAAAGCAAAGTCTTGAGCATTAATTTTGATTTTGCTAATTTTTTTTAATCCCTGTTTGGTCAATACGTCCTTTTGTGGAATGAGCTTGTTACACGTCTTTCTCTATATTGCAGATGTTTTCCTAAATAGAGTTTTGAGCTACATGTACAGTATATACCTATATTATACCTATAATGCTCAAGTATAAAGTGTTTTTATATTGCATGATAAAAAAACACTTTTGGAATATAAAGGAAATTAGTATTATTACTGTCATGTAAGAGTATTTACAAGGTCATTGCATAAAAACAATTACGGTAAATGTTGTACAAACTTACAGATGGTCCAGGAAGACCAGGGAAACCTCTCTCACCACGCTGACCAGGCAAACCAACAATACCACGCTGTCCAGCCAAACCTTGAGGACCAGGAGGACCATCAGGACCCTGAGAACAAGAATCATGTTTAAAGTTAGAATATCTCTTGTATATTCTGTATTGGTTCAGTAGCAAGAAGCAGCTCACTATTGGCGAGAAAGTAATAGCCAGCGCTGCTAATTCTGCTAAATAAAGCTACTCATATATGGTTTATGCTAAAAACAGAAAAATGAGGCTGAATTAAACTGCGTCTGCAATGATCATGTGTCATCTGCTCTGTGAAAACTTCCGGGATATATGTTATACATAAACAAAGGCCCCTGGTCACACAACATAAGCAAATAAGTGAGTCCTTAAAGGGGATGTCTCATGAGCAAAGTTGATTTTAATCAATAGATCTTAGAATAATAATAATTTCCACAATTGGATGTGTTTAAATAAAATGTTCCTGTGCTGAGATAATCTTATAGATGTGTAATTGCTGTGTACTGTGTAATGGCCATGTCTGGTCGTACAGCTCCTGGGCAGGGAAAGTAAGCAAAAAAGTATACAGACAGGACAGCACAGGATCGCAAATGATTCTTTCTTTGATGTAAAATATTTTTTAAAACAGGCAGGGAAATGTTTTATCTCAGAAAAAGAATCAGCTGTGATCCCGTGCTGTCCTGTCTGTATACTCTTTGGCTCCCCTCCCTGCCTAGGAGTTGTGGTATGATCAGACCATTTTCAATAGATCAATAAATCTTGGAATAAAAATAATTTCCACAATTGGATGTGTTTAAATAAAACGTTCCTGTGCTGAGATAATCTTATAAATGTGTCCCTGCTGAGTACTGTACTGTGTAATGGCCATGTCTGACCGTACAGGAACATGGTCTGATCATACCACAGCTCCTGGGCAGGGGGGAAGCAAAAGAGAGGATACAGGCATTACAGAGCAGGATCACAGCTGATTCTTTCTTTGAAGCAAAACATTGCTTAAAAACAGACAGGGAAATGTTTTGCCTCACAAAAAGAGTCAGCTGTGATCCCATGCTGTCCTGTCTGTATATTCTCTTTTGCCTTCTCCCCTGTCCAGGAGCTGTGGTATGATCAGACCATGTTCCGGTACGTTCAGGCACAGCCATTACACAGTACACAGCAGGGACACATTTATAAGATTATCTCAGCACAGGAACATTTTATTTAAACACATCCAATTACTGAAGTTATTATTATTCCATGATCTGTTGATTAAAATGTACTTTGTTTGTGGGAAAACCCCTTTAATGTCAGTCGAATGCATCAGCTTTGACTGACTGTCTAATGTGTACAGTGACCTTCTAACTTTTTGGCCAACAAAATAATGTGTATGGGAGCTCCTGACTTTTTTCTAACAAAATATGAAGGCTATAAGAAGGATCAGGCATGCTGAACTTCAGTGCCCAATGAGCAATAAGCCACTGTCAAAAGACTTTTTTTAAGGTAATGGATTGCTTCTCACTTTTCTCACTGAAAACACATTCACTCTCATAACCAAGTCTACATGCATATTGAAAGATCAGGAAGAATAGCTGTTGGACAAACGAGCGTTTGGCCGATAGCGATGGTTTATGGCCTCCTTAAGTCTTTCAGACGTACAGTCAAGTGCTAATTCTTGCTTCCAAAGGAAAATTGGATTGTTATCACACTGGGTGTGTGTGAATACTCACATTAGGACCATCTTCACCAGGCTCTCCCTTCTCACCAGGAGCTCCAGCAGGACCCTGAAGACCTGGATCACCAGCACGGCCAGGTGGACCACCATCACCACGGGCGCCCTTAGGTCCATCTTTTCCAGAACCACCAGGTGGACCAGGGGGGCCGGGGTTTCCCTGTGAAATATAAGTGTTTTACTATTTAGTTATTAGGAAATTTGGCAGGTAGCATATGATTTGGGCCTGGGTACATGATAGGAAATAGAAGCCTTGTGATATTAATATTTACATTATTTAAGATTTATAAATTAAATCAAGTTTCTTACATTTGCGCCAGGTGGACCAACTCTGCCTGCAGCACCAGGGAATCCAGTAGCACCCTAAAAAGAAGAAAATATGATTTATTCACAACCATTCTATACACTATTTCAGCTACCATATAGTTAAAAGGAAAACTGTACCCTATTTCAAGAGAACTTATTATCCATGTCCGAAAGAATATATTTATCATATCTGTTATATCTATCTCCTTGTATGAATTGGTAAATATGTGTCTTGTATCACCATTATTACGCAGCGATGATGGTCTAAATTCACATGTGACCTATTTTATCTACTTACAACAATAGAAAGCAATAGAGCAAGAAATATTAACAAAACAAAGGCTCGTTATCAAGAATAAGTGATAATGGCTTGTTAACTATATGCCAATTTTCTTAAAGAGACAGCGTATTATTTTGTTTGGGCATCTGAATATGTAACACATTAGATTAAATAATGTCAGTAGCACATGTCCTGTATAAAGGACATGCAGCATCGATGACCAACGATATTCTTTGTTATCATAAAATAAGCAATCAATTACTTTTTCTCGCTTGTCATTTGATTGCTGAACAGGTTTACATTGTGATCGGGAGAAATCATGCAAACTACCATTTATACGAACAATCATTGTGCTGAACACTGTGCCTTGTGAAAGGGCCTTAAAGGGAATTTGTCACCAGGTTTTTTGCTACCACATCTGATGGCAACAGACCCCGATTCCAGCGATGTATCACTTACTTAACTGCTTGCTGTAGTTTTGATAAAATCAGTTTTTTTTCTGTTGCAAATCTAGCAGTTCTCTGAAAGCTGAGCTGTGCATAACCCCGCCCACATCACTGATTGGTAGCTGTTTGCCTATGTATGGTATACACAATCAGTGCTGGGGGCTGGGTTATATAGAGTTCATGAATATGGAGAACTACCTGGCAGCAGGTTTACTAGTGCTCTAGTGACAATCTCATGTTAATAAAAGAGAAATGTTATCATAACCACAGCATGCAGCCCAGTAAGAGACAGATCACTGGAATCGGAGTCTCTGCCTCTACATTCCTGTGACTGTAAAGTAAAAATATGGTGCGCACAGAGGAACCTGAGTTTGCATCTGGATTTTCCAACAGAAAGTCCACAGAAGAATACCTTAGTGCATGAAGTTTTATCAGATCACAGCCACACGTTTTTAGTTGCTACCGGTACATTGACCCATGAAAAATTTCTGAACTAAAGCCATCCTTATGTAAAATTTATCTTATGAAACAATCAGAAGAGCCACTTGCACTGTCCATGTGATTCAAGACAAAAGCTTTTAGGCCGAATCCAAGTATCATCAGTTAAGTGAAGGTCTACACACATTCCTATTTTTCTTATTGTAGATGCTAGAAGGAACGTGTTCTGGAGTTAGAAGTTTATTACTGCCAATAAAAAAATAAGATACTTACAGATGGACCTTGGGCACCACGAGCTCCTTTAGGACCATTGACACCAGTTGGACCCTAAAATAACAAAAGCACATTGAACATGTTACATATTTGATGTGACATTTTGCAGCAAACAATAATTTTCCATCTTGTATGCTTACTAGACCAGAGAATTTGTGTAGGAATATACATTTTAGTCCAGTTTCACACATCTGTGATGCACAGACTGGAACGGGTCTTCTGATCCAAACTCGGCAGCCTCTTATAGAGACTGACTTGAGAGACTGCCGAGTTCAAGTCAGGAGATGGTGACTGTTCTAAATATCTACTAGTAAAATGGAAGCATTTACAGGTACAATATGTACTTATTGTGCGTATTCTGATGTTTATATTACTGTATTTAGTTTTCAGATTTTACTAGTTATTCATTTTAGAAATA
This sequence comes from Oophaga sylvatica, assembly GCA_033576555.1. Classification (NCBI taxonomy): domain Eukaryota; kingdom Metazoa; phylum Chordata; class Amphibia; order Anura; family Dendrobatidae; genus Oophaga; species Oophaga sylvatica. The sequence continues at coordinate 91,552,484 of JARQOD010000002.1, read as the reverse complement.
AAGCGCAAACCTGTGGACCCGGAGCACCAGATGGGCCTTGTGGACCAGGAGCACCAGCGTCACCCTTCTGACCAGATTCTCCCTGCTCACCCTTGATACCAGCTTGACCATCAGAACCCTATAATGCAAAGGAGAAAACATATAAGAACAGATAGTAGGAAGACAAAAAATAATGGAATTAAAATTCCTGTTATTCTCTTCAAATCAGTAAGTAATTCTTACAAATATGAGTTCCATGAGTGGATCCCAAGAAGAAGGAATGTTGGATTTCTAACCAAACGTTTCAATGGCATTGTCAAGAGTATTGAGCTCCTTGTTCAATGCACTTTTTCTCCTCCTTACCCATGTGAATCGACTAATGGTTATATTCATATATGCCACTTAAACTATTCTAAAAAACTGCAGCATCAACATAAGTAAAGCTATTGACTTGATGTCCTCCTTGATGTTTATTGCAATACAATTTCTAATTAATAGATGAAGTTATCATTTAGTCTCTACAGCAGTTAACCCCTTAACGACCTATATTGTTATATGTACGTCATAGGTCCCCTCCCCCTCTTTGATGCGGGCTCCGGCACTGAGCCTGAACATTTTCCGGCACATGATAGCTGATTTGATCAGCTGTCATGTGCCCCTAACAGCCGCAGGTGGAATCGCGATCCACCCACTGCTGTTAACTAGTTAAATGCTTAACTCGCGCACACCAGGTGCATGTCTTAGCTGTCTCATGATCGCTGGGCGCCGATGAGTTTGCAGTGGTCGTCGTTCATAGCACATGAGCATTTTATGTGTAACACAAGAGATCAGATGATTGCAGCTTTTAGTCTCCCATGGAGACTATTGAAGCATGTAAAACGTAAAAAAAAAATTTTTTTTTAAATATTTAAAACATTAAAATATCAAAGTTCAAATCACCCCCCTTTTGCCCTATTCAAAATAAAACAATAAAAAATACACATATTTGGTATCATCGTGTTTAGAAATGCCCAATATATCAATATATAAAAAGAAATAATCCGATTGATAAACGGCATAATGCGAAAAAAAATCAAAATGCCAGAATTACGTTTCCTTGGTCGCTGCAACATTGCAATAAAATGCAATAACAGGCGATCAAAATATTGTATCTATCCCAAAATGGTATCAATAAAAACGCCAGTTCAGTGCACAATAAATATGCCCTCACCCAGACCAAGATCCTGAAAAATTAAGACACTATGGGTCTTGGAAAATGGCACCATTTTTTTGTACAAATTTTAGATTTTTTTTCTACTATTTAAATAAAAAAGAACGTATACATGTATGGCATCCACAAACTCGTAATGACCTGGAGAATAATAATGGCAGGTCAGTTTTAGCATCTAGTGAACATGGTAAAAAAAAAAAAAAATTGTGGAATTGCACTTTTTCTGCAATTTCACCACACTTACAATTTTTTCCCCGGTTCTCACTACATCATATGACAAAATGGCGTCGTTCAAAAGTAAAACTCGTCCTGAAAATAACAAGCCCTCACATGGCCATATTGACGGAAAAATTAAAAAGTTATGGCTCTGGGAAGAAGGGGAGCAAAAAACAGAAACACAAAAACAGAAATATCCCTGGTCGATAAAGAGATAATGTACTAATGGCATTATACTTACAGGTGGACCAGCAAAACCAGCAGGGCCAGGTGGACCAGTCTCACCACGATCACCCTAGAGAAGAGAAAATCACATTAGAAGCTGCTATAATTCATAGAGTAAGGTTGACATAGAAAAAATCCAAAAATAATCGACTTTATTGTTAACCTATTTTTTAATACTAAATAATAACAGAACAATTGGCTGTATTGTAATTGTTAAAATTAAAATTCTATCTGGCACTAATCTAGAATTAAAACTTAATATGGTGGAATAAGTAGAGGTTGATGTTTTGTTAAGTCTATCAACTGGTGATACTACCCTTTCTATAAAGCAGGGGTGGGGAACCTTTTTTCTGCCGAGGGCCATTTGGAATTTTATAAAAGTGTTCGGGGGCCGCATAAAATTATTAATAATGATGAGCGAGTATACTCGTTGCTCGGGTTTTCCCAAGCATGCTCAGGTGTCCTCTGAGTATTTTGTCCCCATTAGCAGGGCCGGCTCCAGGTTATTATGGGCCCCGGGCGAAAGAGCCTCAGTGGGCCCCTTTAACACAGACCACGATTCATGATGCACAGATACTGCAGAGAAATATAGATACAGTACAATGCCAAATACTTCACTTCTTCCATTACATGAGTGATATCTATTGTAAATTGTACAATAGCTCAAAAACCGCCAAATCCTCGCAGCGCACAGTACAGACTGGACAGTACAGTCCTCCATACAATATTATGGGCACCACATAGTCTCCCCCTCATCACCCATATAATACCCCATGCAGGATGTCACCCCCCCATCCCCGGCCTATATAATGCTCCATACAGAATACTGGACCATAATGCTCCATACAGGATACTGGTCCCCATATAATGCTCCATACAGGATACTGGTCCCCATATAATGCTCCATACAAAATATGGAGCTCTCCTCTGCGCTGTGCTGCGTTCTGCACTGTTACGGCTCAGGAAAAGGCTCTGTGGAAAGACTCCCCATTATCATCATCATTGCTTCCCCATCATCATCAATGCCTGCCCGTCATCATCATTGCCTCCCCATCATTATCATTGCCTCCCCATCATCAATGCCTGCCCATCATCATCATCACCTCCCCATTATCATTGCCTCCACATCATCATCATTATCATTGCCTCCCCATTAATATCATCATCATTGCCTTCCCATTATCATTGCCTCCCCATCATTATCATTATCATTGCCTCCCCATTAATATCATCATCATCGCCTTCCCATTATCATTGCCTCCCCATCATCAATGCCTGCCCATCATCATCATCGCCTCCCCATCATTATCATTGCCTCCCCATCATCAATGCCTGCCCATCATCATCATCGCCTCCCCATCATGATCATTTCCTCCACATCATCATCATTATCATTGCCTCCCCATTAATATCATCATCATTGCCTTCCCATTATCATTGCCTCCCCATCATCATCATTATCATTGCCTCCCCATTAATATCATCATCATCGCCTTCCCATTATCATTGCCTCCCCATCATCATCATTATCATTGCCTCCCCATTAATATCATCATCATCGCCTTCCCATTATCATTGTCTCCCCATCATCATCATCATCATCATTCTTCCTCACCACCATCACTGCCTGCCTCCCGCCACCACCATGACACATACAGCACTGGCAGGCAGCACTCTCTCACATACACAGGCAGGCACACACACACACCGATCTCACCTGTCCGCGCGCTCTCTGCCACAGCCGGCCGCTGAATGATGACGTCATTCAGCGGCGCTGCTGTGAGAGAGAAAGCGCCGGCGCCCCCTGGAGCTCGGAGCTGCGGCAGCGGAGGCACGGCGGATAGGTGAGTATTGCGCCGGCTCCTGCAGGGGCCCTGAGCAAGCGGGGGGGGGCCCAGTGGCGGCGCTGACACCGCTAACGGGCGCGACAGCGAGTGGGCCCCCCCGCCTGCTCAGGGCCCCGGCACTTGCCCGGCCCTGCTATGTGCACACACTTACCCAGTGGCTCTACCCACACACAACAGGCGGCGTGCAGGAGAGGGGCGGGAGGATCGCACAGTCCCGGCTTTCGCTGCTGTCACTGTGGGGGGAAGCAGAGATGGATCTTCTGCTTCCGCTCACCAGGAACACGGGTGGGGGTTCCGGTGCGCCGCACTGCGAGAGGCCTGCAGGTGGCGCAGACCCCAAAACTTAATTGAAAAAGTGTCGGCTGCCTGCCGGGCCGGACCAGATGATATGGCGGGCCGTATACGGCCCGCGGGCCGGACGTTCCCCACCCCTGCTATAAAGAAAGCACCACAATACTAACAATAAAATATTCTAAAAGCAAAATGTACTTACAGGAGCACCACGGGTGCCAATGATGCCAACTGCGCCTGGAGGACCAGATTCTCCCTATAACAGATAAAGAAACAACAATTAATTTCCTCAGTCCACAAAATCTACGGCTAGGTAATAATACATTCAGTATTAGGTATACTAGATTGTTTTGCTTTTGTTTTAGTTTGCTTTGGTTTTTCAATATTTTTGTTCCATCATTTCTGTTTCATGGAAGAGTCTGATGGACTGTAAATGGACTTAGTGATGAGGTTCACATACTTTATAATGCATTGGTTATAATATAAGTGACAAACAGTGGCGTAACTAGAAATGGCGGGGCCCCACAGCAAAATTTTGAACGGGGCCCCCTCTCCCAAACGGGCGGCGGGGGGGGGGGGGCGGGGTTCTGATAGTGGGCGGAGCCAATAGCAGTGGGCGGAGCAAATCACAGCAATTCTCTAGGCCCAAAAAATACTCTTCAGTCTTATAACGGCCAGCTTTTTGCCCAAATCAGAGCTGTATTTAAAGCAGACATTATGGAAACACAATATAATATAATGGACTGGTAGCAATGCAGCCCCCTTATGCTACCATTACTAGTAACCATGTCCCGCATAACTATTAATGCAGGCACATTATGCCCCCATAACTAGTAATAAGCCCTCTTATTCTCCCATCAGTAGTAATGTGCCCCTCAAGTAGTAATGCAGCCAAGAATGCAGAGTTATCACTCACACAGTATGTGCCCCCGTTAATCTTCGGTGGTATCTTCAGCTCCACAGTGGAGCACACTCACCACCAGTCTTCACCCTTCTGGGCGCCGCCGACGAGTGACGTCAGCAGCGTGATCACATGACATGATCACGCTGCAGACGTCGCTCTGACCCGGCGGTCAGAGCTTCAATTGTACTGGCGTCTGTATAGACACCAGTGCAATTGATTCCTGGGAGACGGCACGCAGCAGCTTCTCTGCGCCGGCTGTCAGCATGACAGCCAGCACAGGGAACCGCCGACTCTCAGGCCATGGGCGGCGGAACACAGCCGCAGGGAGACAGCTGCAGCAGGGACGGGCCCCCTGCTAGCCCGGGCCCTATGGCAGCTGCTTCCCCTGCTTCCACGATAGTTCCGCCCCTGGTGACATGACTATGATTAGAAGGAGTGTAAATCAAAAATTACGGTAACACAAATTTTTTCTTTCTAATATTTTTATATGCATTCTCTCTACGTGATTTTGGGGCAGACATCTGGCTTGTGCTTTGCTTCTATTATCAGCATGCTTTATATCATAGAATCATAGAATAGTAAAGTTGGAAGGGACCTCCTGGGTCATCTGGTCCAACCCCCTGCTCAGTGCAGGATTCTCTAAATCATCCCAGACAGATGTCTGTCCAGCCTCTGTTTGAAGACTTCCATTGAAGGAGAACTCACCACCTCTTGTGGCAGCCTGTTCCACTCACTGATCACCCTAACTGTCAAAAAGTTTTTTCTAATATCTAATCTGTGTCTCCTCCCATTCAGTTTCATCCCATTGCTTCTAGTCTTTCCTTGTGCAAATGAGAATAAAGGTGATCCTTCTACAATGTGACAGCCCTTGAGATATTTGTAGACAGCTATTAAGTCTCCTACATGGACCATAAACAGCAATACTCTAGGGGCATTTCTTGATTCTTATGGAAAAGTTTTCTAGGCATGCTCAGTAATCTGCGTGGAGATCATTACACAGGGAGGTGAGCTGTGGACATCACCTAGTTTGAATGGAAGATCTTGCGTTAACTATATAAAGATCTTACATATATATCTGAGGACATAGTCTCTTTTAGGCAACTAAATAACTTGGATTTTCTACTCTATAGTTTTTATATATTCTTTCTGATTACAAACTTCTTTGTAATAGACCTGGCTAGTAATAGAACCAACAGAACCTGGTGATACCAGCTTTACTATTTTACTAACAAGACAATTGAATAATTTGAAGAAAATATTGGTTTTGAGAATACAGAATACAAAAATAATAATTTTTTTATTTTTCAATTCTGAAACAAAATACCTGTCCTCTATTCAAGACTCTCATCTCATGCAATAGGCGACCAAGCACACAATGTACTACATGATCATCCCCAGTGGCGTAACTAGAAGCTCATGGGCCTCAATGCAAAACCTCCCACCTATTGCAAGTCTTCAACAACAATGATCTTTTCATTTGGACCAAAGGGACCTTTTGGGCCCCCTAGACTCAAAGGCCCGGGAGAATTTGCAACCCCTATGTTACACCCCTGAACGTCACATTCATTTCAATAAGAACTGTAATGCCTAATTTGCCCTGAGATGGTGTTACCGGGGAATTGAATTTGCTATGAATTCCTCCAAAGCTTCCAACTAATTGGTAGAGTTTCCAGCAATGGGACACCCTTTGGTTATTTTATAATTCATGACCCTTTGGTCATTTATTATCTATAACGAAGGCATTGCACACAATGAGCAACAACTTTAGGAATTTGTTTTCTAATTTGTGCAAATGATCTCTAACGCACTACCAATAAGATTTCATAATTAGCAATATTTCTCCAATGTTTTCTATCAGTGTCGGATATTCAATATTGTTGAGTTGTTGGTGGAACAGTCTGGAAAAATGAAATATAGCTATCGTACAGATAAAATGGTACATACCTTCTCGCCATTAGGACCAGAAGGACCAGGTGGACCAATTGGACCAGTCAAACCCTGAAAAGAAATCAAAATTAGAATGGTTGTATTGGAAAGTTCCAATCCTTCTTCCTACACCATCTCGAATAATGAACCTCCCAATGTGGTATAATGATGCTACAGCTTTTGTGGTAATGTTATCATTATTTTACACTTAATATAGACATAAGAGTCTACATGAATCATGAAATGAGTGCTAAAAGTTCAGTTAAGCTCTAGAGTTCATGGCTGTAGACAACTAACCCTTTCCATTCAGTTATCTAACCCCTGAACTCTACACTTACTATAAATGGCCTTACCATGCACGCCTTCATCATCTCCCGCCTCGACTACTGCAACACCCTTTTCTCTGGCCTCCCTGCTAACACCCTCGCACCTCTCCAGTCCATCCTTAACTCTGCTGCCCGACTAATTCACCTCTCTCCTCGCTACTCCTCCGCTTCTCCCCTCTGCAAATCTCTTCACTGGCTCCCATTCCCTCAGCGTATCCAATTCAAATTACTAATACTGACCTACAAGCCCATCTATAACCTGTCTCCTCCATATATCTCTGAACTAATCTCCCGATATCTTCCCTCACGTAATCTCCGATCCTCCCAAGACCTCCTTCTCTCCTCCACACTTATTCGCTCCTCACCCAACCGCCTCCAAGACTTCTCTCGAATATCCCTCATCCTCTGAAATTCTTTGCCCCAACACGTCCGACTATCAAACACATTCGGATCCTTCAGACGGAACCTGAAAACCCACCTCTTCAGGAAAGCTTACAGCCTGCAATGACCCTGCTACCTCCTCACCACTACCGGAGATATCGCCTCAACCAACACCGGAACTGCTGCAACCCACCAACCTGCTGTCTCCTTCCCCACCATCCTGTAGAATGTAAGCCCGAAAGGGCAGGGTCCTCTCCCCTCTGTATCAGTCTGTCATTGTTAGTTTGTTTACTGTAAGTGATACCTGTAATTTGTATGTAACCCCTTCTCATGTACAGCACCAATGGAATCAATGGTGGTATAGAAATAAATAATAATAATAATAATAATACCATTGGACAAGTAAATCTTAATTATGCTGCCTTCTAGAGTTTAGAAATATTGATCGTACTCTAACTAAACAGAACACAACCATAGCACATGAGCCTGATATAGTCCCATGCCCTCAACAGTATTTATACATAAGACAATGTTGGCTTAGACAGGATTTTTATCATAAACAAATTGTAGGGATATTTTATACATACTCTAGAACCATCTTTTCCAGGAGCGCCTTCTGGACCCTTTTCACCGGTGTCACCCTATTTGAAAAAAAAAACATAATTACTAATATGTTAAGAATATTTGCTCTGTGATCTTATCAGCTATGGTAATCAGTGTTAGATCTAGAATTGATGCATTTCACAAAGAGCTTGGAATGACGGCCAGAAAAGACTATTGGTTTATGATCGGTTCAGAAAACTTTTCAGCCAATTACAACATCATACATTTGGCTATTGTTAAATTATGTTAGTTAAATATCTAAAAAGCTACAAGGTGAGTGGAAAACTAAATAACTTCTTGACTTACTCTGTCACCTTTAGCTCCTGAAATACCAGATGTTCCTCTTTCACCAGGCATACCTTGAAGACCAGGTGGGCCTTGAGCACCATTTGGACCAGTTGGGCCACCAGCACCCTACAAGGCATATACATGACACATAACCAAAAAGTTCAAACATGTTGTTAGGCCTTGCATACTGCCATCTCTAGAAATAAGGATGTATATTTTAAAAAAAATCCTACCTTAGGACCATCAGTACCAGGAGTACCAGGAATACCACGAGGACCTTGGAGACCTTGAGGACCTGAGGAGCCACGTTCTCCGGGGAAACCACGTTCACCCTAAAGTAAAGTGGTTAAAATGATCAATTGAATGACAATAATTTTACGTACAAGTGCAAGAACTACAAGTGAATGATCTTTATGGTTTATTTTTCATTTATTTTGTATTATTGTAAGTTTTTGTAATTAGTTATAGAAATATGCATTTTAAAATTATCCATGTATTTTTACCTAAAGAGTTATAGATTTAATGTAGATGTATGCATATGTTTATTTCTAAATAACATAATATTCTGAAGTAGAATGAAGTAGAGAGTTGGCATCATTACTTACTCTGGGACCAACAAGACCTGGTGCACCACCTTCTCCTGGAACACCCTAAAAAAGGAGAAAGTAAGTAACATAGTAACATAGTAACATAGTTATTAAGGTTGAAGGAAGACTAAGTCCATCTAGTTCAACCCATATCCTATCCTAACCTGCCCTAAAATGTTGATCCAGAGGAAGGCAAAAAAAAACCAAGTGGCAAACAGTAAGCTTCACATTGGGGAAAAAAATTCCTTCCCGACTCCACATACAGCAATCAGACTAGCTCCCTGGATCAACGCTGTATCTAGGAAACTAGTGAATATAGCCTGTAATATTATACTTTTCAAGAAAGGCATCCAGTCCCTTCTTAAATTTTAGTAAGGATTCACTCATTACAACATTAGACGGCAGAGAGTTCCATAGTCTCACTGCTCTTACAGTAAAGAATCTGTGTCTGTGATTATGGCTAAACCTTCTTTCCTCCAGACGTAAAGGATGCCCCCTTGTCCCCGTCACAGGTCTAAGAGTAAAAAGATCATTAGAAAGGTCTTTGTACTGTCCCCTCATATATTTATACATTATAATAAGATCACCTCTAAGCCTTCGTTTTTCCAAACTAAATAACCCTAAGTGTAATAACCTGTCTTGGTATTGCAGACCCCCCAGTTCTCTAATAACCTTGGTCGCTCTTCTCTGCACACGCTCCAGTTCAGCTATGTCTTTCTTATACACCGGAGACCAGAACTGCACACAGTATTCTAAGTGTGGTCGCACCAGTGACTTGTATAGAGGTAAAATTATGTTCTCCTCATGAGCATCTATGCCTCTTTTAATGCATCCCATTATTTTATTTGCCTTGGCAGCAGCTGCCTGACATTGGCCACTAAATGTGAGTTTGTCGTCCACCCATAAACCCAGGTCTTTTTCAGTGACAGTTTTGCCCAGTGTTTTACAATTAAGCACATAATTATACATCTTATTTGTTCTACCCAAGTGCATGACCTTACATTTATCCCCATTAAAGCTCATTTGCCATTTATCAGCCCAAGCTTCTAGTTTACATAAATCCTCCTGTAATATAAAATTATCCTCCTCTGTATTTATTACCCTGCAGAGTTTAGTGTCATCTGCAAATATTGAAATACTACTCTGTATGCCCCCTACAAGGTCATTAATAAATATGTTAAAGAGAAGCGGCCCCAATACTGACCCATGTGGTACCCCACTGCTAACCGTGACCCAGTCCGAGTGTGCTCCATTAATAACCACCCTTTGTTTTCTATCCATGAGCCAGTTCTTAACCCACTTACACATATTTTCCCCTATTGTTCTCATTTTATGTATCAACCTTTTGTGTGGCACTGTATCAAAAGCTTTTGAGAAGTCCATGAACACCACATCCACTGCATTCCCTTGGTCCAGTCCTGAACTTACCCCTTCATAAAAGCTTATCAGATTAGTCTGACAAGAACGGTCCCTCGTAAACCCATGCTGATACTGTGTCATGAGGTTATTCAGCCTCAGATACTCCAATATAGTATCCCTTAAAAAACCCTCCAGGATTTTACCCACAGTAGATGTTAAGCTCACTGGCCTATAATTTCCAGGTTCAGTTTTTGCCCCCTTTTTGAATATTGGCACCACATTTGCTATACGCCAGTCCTGTGGTACAGACCCCGTTATTATGGAATCTTTAAAGATTAAAAATAATGGTCTATCTATAACTGTACTTAATTCCTGCAGTACTCGGGGTGTATCCATCCGGGCCCGGGGATTTGTCAATTTTAGTGATTTTTAGACGCCGCCGTACTTCCTGCTGGGTTAAGCATGTGACATTTAATGGAGAAATTTTTTTATCTCTGATCATGTTATCTGTCATGGGATTTTCTTGTGTAAATACTGTTGAAAAAAAGTCATTTAGCATATTGGCTTTTTCCTCATCCTCATCCACCATTTCACCCAGACTATTTTTAAGGGGACCAACACTATCATTTTTTAGTTTCTTGCTATTTATGTAGTTAAAGAATATTTTGGGATTATTTTTAAGTGATAATAAGTTTTTTTTAATGTCAAGATATAATTTCCTTGGAGAACATTGCATGGGCTATAAGTCCCTTTCATCCAACTTGGTGCTCTCCTCAAAGACAAACTACTCCTTTTACCCCCTATCAGGGGCTTGCCACCCAACCAACCAGTTTTCCTGCTTTGCTCTGATGAGCAGAAAAAACCCTGAAACACTTCACTGGAGGTTCTGATTTGGCTTTTAATACTAAGTCTTGTGACAAAGCTCTTTAAAGAGTCAACATTGACTTTTAGGATTGCTATATCAAATAGGTGGTGCTGGAATCCCCATTCTCTTCTTCTATTACAAGCCTATTTGCCTAATAAGATTTATGTAATAATTCGGAACAGTGAAAACAGCGATTGAGCATAAAATGAAGCTTCATAAATTGGTAGAAATTAAACAAATCCCTTTATTTTAGCTTGTAAAAACTACTTAGTCCATTGGACTATTTTGACCAAAACATTAAATAATGTGACTATTTCTGCCTCAGTTATGCTTGCCATTACCATGTCAATATATCAAAAACATGTTGACCCGTATTGATGAATATTGTTATGATATTGATATTGATGTCATATGAATTAGATTATATGTACAACACTGTATAAATGGACTTTTAATCTAAGCCAAACACAGTACAAAAATAATGATACATAAGGAAAGGACCAGCTAATGATATGCTGGACTACATGATAATTGTATTCACTTTGACTTGATTCTTATAATACCAGGACTGGAGCTTATTAGCTGTGGTCATAACAGTTTTTTTACATCATCATCTTTACTTTGTTGTTTTGTACTTTGTTTCGACTATGGATTTAACAGTTTGTAACTATGATAGACTTCTGTAAAACAATGAACAGTTGGCATCAGAAATGCACATTTTGCTCACCTGATCACCTGGTTTGCCACCCTCACCAGGAGGACCTGGGGGACCTGGAAGACCCTGGTAAACAAGAGAAATAAATAATATTTTGGCATTGCATTACACAAGGAAATGTCTAATGAGGAACAAACATTACTATTACAGCACGGACAATGCCATATTGGACTACCATACCTGGAAGCCAGATGGGCCAGGGGACCTTGTTCGCCTCTCTCGCCAGCAGGCCCCTGTAATAGAAACAATATTAGTATCCTGAGAAATAAATTGAAGGCATACAGTAAGTCAGCAATATGCAGGCAATATAGGCAGTAATTGACTTACCTGTCAAAAGTTGTGGACCATAGTTTATAACAGTGTATACTGTACTACTAGTAGCAGCAATAATCTGGTCATTGGCCAGCAACCTCGGAATGCATTATTAGGTACAACAGGTCACAGGTATATTATCTGTAGACTGACTTAATATTATAGTATCTATTCACTAGAACTTGCATTTTGATATAAAGGCAAATTTCTCCCTATATATCAAGCATGAGGATTCCGAATTCATGTCATACGATTTGAACATATAGTTGTGAAGTTATAAGAATGATGGACACAAATGTTATGAAGAGAGGAAATGATCCAACTTTTAAGCTTGCAAAAATTTATTGGATTAAAATATATTCATAGATTCCATCACGAGTGTAGACACAGCTACACAATTCGAACATCCATTTCCTCTCTTCACTTCTACAAGTGGTTCCTTGCAGATCCGTGTCTCCTGGGACGCAAAGCTGGGGTGAGCTGGTTAATCCTTTTTTATTTATATAAATGTTATTCCTGTGCTCACACTAAAACTACTGGACAATAGTGATATTAAGCTCTGAAGCTAATTTGACCAATGGATCAAGTAACTGATACTTAGCAATGAGCATGTGCAAATGTAACACATGCGAGATCACATCAGCAGACTTCTGAATAAGGTATGTCTCATGGTTTAGAACAGTAAACTTACTAATGTGATTGTGTCAAGGAACGAAATGCTCCAAGTTTTAGGCCTATTTATGTGTTAAAAAAAATGTATATATACATATATAGATATATAAGAATTGAAATAGGGTCTGGCTTCATGAAGAACAGGCATGGATTTACTCTAAAGGTGAGAGCCAAATTTCGATAAAAATGTAGGCTCAAAACAGAGACACAAAATAATCGAGGCGTGTCTAAAGATGCGCTGAATTTATCATCCACTGATATATTGATGTATCCAGCACAATTCCAGACTGTCTACGCTCAGGTACCACTGTCTAACTATAGGGCAAAGTTATTAAGTCTTCTCCAGTGCTTCTAAATCTTTCTAAGCCAAGTCTGTCTTTTTCAAAAATATTACACCAATGTTCCCTCAAAGCTATAATTTACACTGTCCTCCGTATTAAAAACACAGCATGAGTGCAGCGTGCACACCCTGGAGACATGCCAGGTGTGGTACATGTACCACAGGGTGAGAACCCAGGGTCTACCGCAAATTAGATGTGTTTGAAAAGCAGACATTAATCTTTACTTACAGCTGGACCATTTGGACCTTGAGAACCAGTTTCGCCATCTTTTCCGGGTAGACCCTAAAACAGAGAGACATTGTTTTATCAGTTTGAAATTTTTGAATCTGCATTTAAATATAACAGGGAAAGTATTAAAAGAATCCTGTTTTGTATTTTTACAGTTATTCCCTTTATATGTACTAGGTTATATACAAATGTAAGGGGGTTTAATGATAGAGATAATAACAAGATTAGAACGGTACAGAATGCACTGTAGAGTTTTAAGCACTCTGAAAGTTATGGCTGTCTAAATTCACATAAAGCTGTCCACCAAAGGCTGCATCTGAGAGGGCGGTACATCCAGTCTAAAAAGTAAAAGGAGCTTAAACACAGGCTCCACCTGCCTCAGCATCGCAAGGGAGGAATCAACTGTTCCGCCAGGGCTTGGGCTAGTGAGTGAGTGAGGGGAGAAAACCTGCCTGGCTCCGCTCCCCTCCAATTTGTGTTAGGCTACTTTCACACATCAGGTTTTTTCTTTCAGGCATGATCCGGCTATTTTTGAAAAACCGAATCCGGCGTAATCTACCGCCGGATCCGTTTTTTCCCATTGACTTGTATTAGCGCCGGATCACGCCGCATGTTCTCGCGTTTCGTCAGTTTATTTCCGGATCCGGCTAAAATTTTAATTCCGGCGTCTGGAAAAAACATCTTCAGTAACGTTTTTTGTCTGCACCGAAAAACCGGACAGCCCCGGATGCGGCGCTTCCTGTTTTTTGCTACAATGGATGTCTATGGGCGCTGGAATGCGCCGGATCCGGAAAAAGACGGATCCGGTCACCGGATCCGGTTTTTAAGTCTGAGCATGCTCAGATCCAATTGGCCAGCCCAGCCCCCAGGAAACAGATCATCGTTTGGGAACCTCCCATGGGCGTTTTAAAACCCGGATCCGTCGTAACACTGATAAAAAAATAGACGAAACAGATGGAAAACTGATGAAACGGATCTGTTTTTTTGCCTGATCCACTAGACGGATCTGGCGGAAAAATGGATCCTTTTCATCAGTTTTCCATCCATTTCCGCAGGATCCGTCCATCCGGCGCGATGCCGGATCCTGCCTGGTGGAAAAAATCTGATGTGTGAAAGTAGTCTTAACCATGCCCCTTCAGGCTCTTCCAAACACACCACAGTCAGCTTTGTATCTCCTTCCAGAAGCCAGAGGGGGGAAGGAGAAAAATAGAGAATAGATAAAGGGTGGATCCAGAGAGAACCAAAGACAGAAAGTGAGCAGAGAGTGAAGGAAAGAGACAGATAGAGAGATTTAGAAAAGGATGGGGAGAAAAGAATCAGGAAAAAGGAACAGAAGGAGGTGAGGGAAGGGAAGAATCAAAAGAATTACCGTACACTACTGTATGAGCTGATACTATTTAATAGGTAGGGAAATACTTTTGTGACAAGAACTACCCTGTGGTTAGTTTTAGTTTCATAGTACCATAGATTTGCCTAATACTAACCACATATTAATGTCAGCCACAAATATAAACACCAGTTATCACACTCGTTTGAATTGTCAGATATTTTAAGATATTTAAAGGGGATCTGTTAGCAGGTTTTTGCTACCTCATCTGAGAGCAGCCTGATGTAGACAAGGAGCAGCTGAATGCAACAATGTTTGACTTAGTTTACTGGGTGCAGCCGTTCAAACACAGACTTTTTAGATTTAGCATGAAGCAGAGTTGAGGAAGCTAACCCCGCCCACACCAGGTTCTCCTTGTACAAAGTCCATAGACAGTGAGGTGCCTATCACAGGAGGGGCATGTCAGACTAGAATACATGTAATGCTGTGTCCTAGCAATGATAAACTACTGGTGCTAAACAATCATTGCAAGAACACAAACCTGGACAAGCATTGTTGAAATCTGTGTTTTAACCCCTACCTCATGTTGTCCTCAGATTACACAGCAAACAGCTGCTGACAGATTCCTTTTAAAGAGTAACTAAATTTTCTTTCTTAGTTTCTTTATTAAGTGGGGGTCCAGGTCATAAGACCCTCATGAATCGCACAATAGACTCCCGAGAAGTGCACAGCTCAGCAGACAGGAATGCATAGCTCATGTCTGACCAAAAGTCTGTTGTGTGATTGTTGGGGGTCTCAGGACCTGGAATGCAACTGATCTGCAGAAAATTCAAGTGGCAGCTAAATCTGAAATATCAGGAAGAAAGTTTTGGTAGCTTGTTGAAAAAATATTGTTCTCAGCAGCACATTGCTCTGTGTAACAGGTAATGAGCTGCCGATAACATGATGTTTTATGCGCAAAGAATGATCTTCTACTGATCGTTCTGTGCTCATGGGAAGTGCAGTTTGCATGTCTAAACAGACAATTAAATGACCAGCAATTGGCTCAAACGTTTATCTATCGCCATTGGCTGATGAACGAACATTTTGTCCAAATAGGAGGGAACTGTTTGGATAATGTGTTAAGGCTGCAGCAAATTATTATGTATACAGTTTGTTTTAGCATGTATACAGGCATGTACTTCATTTATATGATTCTTTCTTAAATTGTTTGGGCTATTTATCATGTCACTCACTTCATAGGTTAGTATTCTACGTCTATTAGTGGCTGTTTGGACAAAATATGCCGATTGCTCTGCTTCTGTGTGCCAATACCAGAATTAGTCTTAAGTTTGATTTATTCTGCACAATTATCAGGAAAAGCTTTCCTAGGATCTCTTATTTCCTTACAATTGGGCAGTGTAAACAGGTTGTTGATCACCAGATGAAAAAGCAAAAAACTCTGGTGAAATGATTCATAAGCGTACTTAAAAGCCATAGTTCTCGGCAGCACATTGTTCATCGTAGACAGAACAAGTGCTGCCGAGAACAATAATAGTGGGCACGATTGTTTTTTTTTTTTAAAGCTTTACTGTGGTTTGTAAACTGTTGTCTTACTGTATATATGTGTGCATTTTATTCAGTTTTGGTATATATTTGCGATTTGCAACAGATATAGTTATGTGTGATTTATTCATGGCTAATATATATTTACACCGAGACCCAACAGGAACAGTTAATTTAAAGGCAGTCTACCAGCTCCAAAATCCATATCAAAGTAATCACAGGTCCTTTTAGAAGATCTTGTACTGGAAGCAGATATGCCTTTAAGTATCAAAATCCACTGGATAGTTTGTTTTTTTTAGAGAAAACTACAAATGAAAAGCTCAGAGCATCGTGTGTAGAGTCAGAAGCTCCAGGACACCCTTACACCAACATAGAGCGACTATGGGAGTGCTCTGTGCTATGTGGCCCTGCCCACGAGGAGCTGAACATCTAATTTGCATATCAACATAAAGAATATGCTCTCAAAAACTATCTAGAAATAAAATTTATGCCTCCTCCTAGCGCAAGATTCCCACAAGAATAACTTTGATTAGGATTTTAGAGCTGACAGACTCCCTTTAAACAATTTTGGATTTATTTTTGTCTGTATTCTTTTTTTTTTTAACGGTTGGCTCCATTTCAAGTTACAGAAAGCGGGTATACACCTTATCTAGTAAAGGAAAAATAGTCTGTGGTTCTATAGCAGGTCCTCTTAAGTGAATATAAAAGAAACATTGTGGTTTAAAGTGTATTTCATGCAAAGTAAAATGCTTACTCTTAGACCAGGAGCACCGAATAATCCTTTCTCACCAGGCTTGCCAGCTTCACCCTAAAATGAATGAAAAATGTGTTATAGTTAATGGATAGCTGTATATTGTGAGAGCAAGTCAGTATAATATAATTATGCAAAGGGTCGCCGAAGACATTTGTTCTAAAAATTATATGCAACTATATATATATATATATATATAAAAGAATTTGTACGATGTTGTATAATTTTGAAGAATACATAGTATTGGGGGTATCTAACATATATGTAACTATGTTCTATGATATTATTCTGGATCTGTATCCATAATAGAGCTGAGAAGATGTCGTAGGAAAAAACCTGAATGAACGTTATTGTCAGTATTGGCTCATGCCATTTTAGCTACCATTACCATCTGGCAATTTTCCTTCACATGCAGTAATTGTGGAGAGGGGAACTACTTGGGAATTTCACATAACATACAGATAAGGATTTTAGGCTTGAATCTTCTCATGAGCCCTATTTTATATATTTTTTGGCTATTTCTCTGTATCTTTCCCTATAAGACTATGGACCAAAATCAGAAAATCAATCCACTATGAAAAGATTCATCTCAAGCAATTCTTCTTGATGTAGTTTCCATCACAACCTTTTAAGGACGAGCGAGATTTACATTTAATGAATATCATAGGATGATAGGATGAAAAATTGGCAGGTAATAGCAGGTAAATAGGGTCCTTACGTTGGCACCCTTAGGTCCTGGGAACCCCATAACGCCAGGCTGACCACGGGCACCCTGAGGGCCTGGAGGTCCGGGACGACCATCTTCACCAGAAGCACCCTAAAAGTGATAAAAACAAGTCTTTAATTTTGTACCATAATATAAATACCGTTTAGTTTATTACTACTTTAAGCTTCGCCTTTATCCGCAACCTATGGGATCATATCGATGATCCCAATATTATATGTGAATTTTAACACATCCACAATGGATTACACAGTCGTAAATAAATCATAACAGCAAATATAATATTAAATAAACTTACCGTTGCACCAACTTTTCCTTGAGGACCGGCATCACCGGGGCGACCAGTGAGACCCTGTGGGGAAAAAAGATATGTGTTGGTGAACTTGAAAAAAATCATATTCACACGTACATTCGACGGGTATAAAATTCATGACGACAATGGCCGACTTTTACTATTTGGGAAGGCGTAAACTGTGCCTTCTTTTTGGCAATTATAAATTGATTTTCAACAAAAAGAACAGACAGAAGTGATTTGGTGAGTAAGAATGTGCCAGATTTATTATTGGTAAGCTAAATTGTCTAGCTACGGGCAAAATGAACCAAATTTGTCACAGGGTACGCCGCCGCTATTAATTTGGTACATTTTTCTGGCTTGACTGATGAGTAATTACTGCATTACACAGCATTAGTAAATGTGGGCCGAGGTGTATTAGGCACAAGGACAGTTCAGGAATTTGTTTTGCTTTTTATGATTTAGGTGTTATGACTCCAGAATTAGGCTACATATATGTATACAGGTCAGTGGTGAATACTATCCCAAAGCAAAACATTAAATGACATCGCCCTCCATGACAACTGGATATAAAATATACCAGCTGTGACAAGAAGAGTAAAAATATTCTTCAAATAAATATTAGGACAAGGTGAAGATCAGGTTCTAGGTAATTTGTGACATGTGCCGTATAAAAATGGACAACAGTATGTAAAATAAATTTCCTTAATCAGTTCTATAAATGGCCTCAAAAACCTCTTCTGAATACAGTATGTAGTATTTATAGGGTATGTAATACTTATAGCACAGGTATTATTTATGGGCTATGTAGTATTTATAGGGTATGTAGTATTGACAGATTGTGTAGTTTGTATATAATATATAGTATGTGCAGCTTATTTAGTGTTTATAAGTTATGTAGTATTTATAGGGTATATAGTACGGTATTTTTAGGTTATGTTGTTTTTATAGGTTATATAGCATTGACAGGTTATATAGTACTAATAGGATATCTAGTACTTATAGGTTATGAAGTAATTATAGGCAATGTAGTATTTATAGGGTACGTAGTACTTTTAGATATTTATTATTTATAGGGTGTGAAGCATTTATAGGGTATGCAGAATGTACAGGGTTTGTAGCATCTGTAGGGTATGTAGTATTTAAGCAGCATGTAATACTTGTAGGGTATGTAGTATTTATAGGGTATGTAGTACTGTTAGGTAATGTACTTTTTATAGGTTATGTAATATAAGTAGGGTATGTAGTATTTATAGGTTATGTAGTGTGTATATGGTTTGCAGTATTTATAGATCATGTAGTATCAATAGGGTATGTAGTATTTATAGTACATGTAGCAATTATAGCTAATATAGTATTTATGTGGAATATAAAATCTATGGAGTATGTAGTGTTTATAGGTTATGTAGCATGTATAGGGTATGTAGTATTATAGTGTATGTAGTATTTTGACCTATGTTTACTGTATGTAAAGACCAAGCTCTATTTTACAGAGAACAAACAGAGGTCACAGAGACCAAATGTTCTCCTTTATGTCACTTACTCTAGCACCAGGGAGACCAGGTTCACCAGGACGACCAGGGTCTCCATTACCACCTTTTGGACCACCAAGACCAGGGACACCACGATCACCAGGAGCACCCTAAAAGGAAAAGGTAATGATGTTAAAATATTGGCTTTAAAAAACATTAGAGTATTTTTATATAATAACTATTGTGCTTCCATTTATATATTTAGATTCTCTTGGTAGCATTACCAGTTAATATAATACACCACTTTCAATGAGTTTTTATTTCAATAGACAAAATGATTTTGATTTATTTTTTAGATAATATCTAGTTTATAATTTTCATAAGGGGTAATGACATATTAAATAAAAATACTAAAAGAACCAATATCTAATATTATGGTAATAATATTAATTATAGTATAATTAATATTTTATCTATTTTCACACACCTTTGGACCAGCAAGACCATCTTGACCAGGGAAACCACGATTGCCAGGAGCACCCTGATAACAGAAAGAAACACACACTGATTGTTATTACTCCAACTTTATAATAACCAATAATGATCATTTTATTTCTATAGCACCAACATATTCCACAGGACTTTACTAATGAGCAGAGACATGTATACACAATAAAGACATTGCCAAGTAACACATAGTTCCACCATTACAGGAAGAGTGAGGAACCTGCTCGCAAGCTTACAATCTATACTGAGATAGGGGGGGGACACAACAGGTAAAAGGTGCTTGTCATGTCCGGTCCAGCCATCATTACAATAAATAGGGTACTTCAAATAAGCTCCATGATCCGGTCACCAGCCAGTATCTGTCTAGGTACAGTTACCAGTGCTATTGGGTGCATGGAGGAGGTGGACACAGATGAATAGGAGGGATCACTTCTCAAGAAAATTTAAAAAGGGGGAACAGGGAAGAGTTAGATTAGTGAAGTGAGGTGATAGCCCTGTGTAAAGAGATGTGATTTTAGAGCACACCTAAAAATGTGGAAGCAAGGTAATAGTCAGATTGTCTGGGGTAGTACATTTCAGAAAACTGGAGCAGCACGAGAGAAGTCTTGTAGATGGAAGTTGGAGGTTTGGATTATCGAGGTTGTTAATCTTAAATCAGTTGCAGAATGAAGAGCACAGGTTGGCTGATAGACAGAGATGAGGGAGGAGGAATAGGGTGGTCCAGAACTGTGGAAAGTTTTGTGAGTGAGGGAAATAAGCTTATATTGAACTCTGTAGCAAATGGGTAACCATTGCAATGACTGGCACAAGGTGGAGGCATCGGTGTAATGGCTGTACAGAAATACGACACTGAGTGCTGCATTCAGGATGGATTGAAGAGGAGAAAGTTTATTAAGAGGGAAACCGATTACATGATAGTTGCAGTCTTCCAGACGAAAATGAATCAAAGCAACAATAAGAGTTTTTGCATTTTCAAAGGTGAGATCGAGATGTTTTTAAGATGCAGACAACGTGAACAAGTAAGGAATTGGATATTGGGAGTAAAGGAAAGTTCTGAATCAAATATGACCCCAAGACAGCGAGTATACTGCTTGGAAGTTATGGTTGAACCACCCAAGGCAATTGCAATACAGGTATATAGGTAGGTTAGTAGAGGAAGGAAACACAATTTCATGTTAAAGGTCAAGATATGCTGCAGAAATGCCACTAGGGTAATTAAAAGACCATGAATCTGCAAATGAGGACGTGTGACAGTATAATTAAATATTGTTTCTAGGGTGATGACTTAATAAGAAGCCTGTGTAAATTAAGTCTAGGTGCAAAACCATGAAATTGCCCCTATACGTATCATCATATGCATGGTGGTGTAATATACACATAAGTATGAGGCTTTTTTGCAAGAGAACATAATGTAAAGCATCATAGGGGCCAATATGTCAGTGCCATATCTAAGAAAATATTACCCCAATATTTCACATTTGTATACACTGACTAGTAATTACATTACTAGTTACCGTATTTTTGTTCTGGTATGAAGTTGTGATATCTGAATATGTCTCATTAGTATAGGAAGGGGGTGGTAGATAATTAATATCTGTACATTATGTAATTTATGTGCTGTATTAGGGGTGATATTCTTCCAATAACTTGGGTCAGTAAGGTTAAAGTAAGTAATAACTGAGATGAGTGAATGTACAGTATATAGTCATTTATAATACTGAGACTTTATAACATATGAGACTATTTTAGGTGTAGAAAGGAGACACCATAAAGGATGCTGGGTGCTCCACATGCTATGGTAGAAGAATACTAACCTTAGGATTTGCATTAGTATCTTCAAGTAGGGGAGGAATTAAAGTGTTACCCACCCTGCATACGTTAGAGTAGTCTAATCCTACTTTAGAGGTTTTTCCATTGTGAGTAGGGTACTCTATCTGCTCCTTTGATGCTGATAGAAATGTTAGAAGTGTTGCCGATTCCACAATTTGAAGTCTGACACTTACTCTTTCACCGGGTGGACCAAGTGGACCAGCAGCGCCAGGCTCACCACGGGCGCCTCTTTTGCCTTCTTCACCAGCTGGACCAGGAGCACCCTGAGGACCTGAGGGTCCCTACAAAACATGATGAAATCTAGATCAGTACTGAGCATGGAAGCTTGGTCACAATATAAATCTTATTTCTTAGTTGTGTTTCTTGCTTTTCCAGAGCCATGCAACTTACCAGCTAAAAGAAAAATGGAGACATGATTATATGAGCAATATTCCATCTACCATTTTAGGAGGAATGTCTTTGCCCACTACCCAACTGATCACAAGTCTCTCTATGAGGAGCAGAATTAGTTATATTGACTGGCTCCATATATGAGAGTTGCTAGTCAGTCAATGAATGATTTTTCCATGTATTTCCACTTGAGCCACCAAAAGTGGCTCAATTTTCAAATGATCGCTTAAACAGGTAATTGCAAATACTGTACATGATGACAACTATCAAAAATTACATCATTTAATGTCACTTCTTTGTGGAGTCCCATTACTGGATTATAAATAGTATTATTGAGGAAATTACATCTGACATGTATTTTGGCCATTATTGTGTTCACAGTATGGGGCTATAGGCGTACAATGAAAGCATTTCAATACTTACCAGTTCACCCTTTGGACCTTGTTCACCCTTAAATCCTGCAATACCAGGGTCACCCTACAATAAAAACAAGCAACATATTAGTCATTAATTGTCTTATTGTACTACAAGCGGTGCAGCTGCTCAATTCCAGATGTATAGCCTAAGTAACACTTGACCTCTTCTTATTTTTATGTTTAGCCAATCATTATCCTACTCCGTACTGATGATGGGCAAGAACCCTGAAACAGTGCTATCTACATATATGGCTAATATGAATTAATTTGCATATTTTCCCAAAGGAACACTGTCTGATGAAAAGTGCTTTGGAGGAAGATAGGAAGATGCACCAAAGTCATTAAGCAGTGTGCCCCTGTAAATTAATTTGCTGCAACTTTCAGTCACCGTGAGCCACCAGAAGAAATGTACTCCATTTTGTGATTGGGATACGTTTCTTGGGATAAATTTATCAGGTGTGGTTGGCCACATTATGCTAAACGCAGCGTTTTTCAAAAAATTGCTGGCCCGAACTGACTTACGAATTGAGCAAAAATTTGGAGATATTTCAAGCAGTTTTACACTAGAAAACTGACATAGACTCAGGGGCGGACATATCATTGGTGCAACCTGTGCGGTACCACAGGGGCCCAAGAGGTTAGGGGGCCCATTTCTACCTCCAAAGCCGGTGCAATTTTGTATTTTTAAGAGCTCTTGGGCTGTAATGGGCCCATGTATAATTCTTGCACATGGGCCCTTTTCTCTCTGTGTTCACCAGTGCATAGACTGCTTGATGAATCAAAGCCATAAAGGCCAAATCATAAAGAGTGTCCTAGTGCACGCTCCTTCAACACCAGTCTTGTTTGAGTTCAAGGTGCAGAAGTCATTCAGACATGTAATGAAATCTGAGTGACGTGCACCTCAACAGAAATATTACTCCGGTTAGTGACTGGAGTAGCATTTCTGCCATACAAAACGCTGGCACTTTTAATGAACGAGTCCCCTGCCTGCCCAACTCGGCCCATTTAGGCAGAGCTAATTCAAACTGAAAACTCCAAACCCTGTAAAATCTTTGACCAACTCAGCATGGCACAGAAATTTAGTGACTTTTTATAAGCTTTTGTAGCACTTTTCTGGAGTAAACGTTTTGATGAATTGGCCCCAAAGTCTCTTCAATAATAGATAGCAGCGACCTTCAACTTACTCACCCACATATAATATGTAGCATACAATTAATGTAAGGAACCCAAAGCCATATCGAGCTTGGATTCTCAATATTTACTAGTCCAACAAGCTTATTTGCTGTCAATTATTCAACATCATCTCCATTCAAAGATATTCTTTCTGTCCATTTAATATTCATTAGTTATTCATCAAAAGTCTACTGCAAAAGTTATTGGTATGATCTAAAGATCTGCCATGAACTTCATATTATTAGTCACAAACAGCATCCAAAGAGAACAAAGAAGGTGGAGATCACTTACCTGTTGACCTTTTGGACCAAGAGGGCCAGTGGCACCCTGTGGCCCGGGTGGACCACGTGGACCAGGGAAACCAGGAGCACCAGCAATACCAGGACCACCCTGCAGAATGATGCAAACGTAGAAATTGTATTATCTGAATGCAGCTGATACATAATCGATAACATCTGAAATATAATGTGTAACTTACAGAAATGTTTATGAATTATTGTATTAATGTGTCTTTCTAGCAAGACGCATATACTCTATTAGTGGCGAAGGATCTGAGATGTTATTATAGAAAGTCATAGGATAATTGTAGACTAGTTACTTACAGTTGAACCTTTAGCACCGGGAATACCATCAGTACCAGGGTTACCCTATAATAATGAAAGAAAACAATGAGTTAATACAATACATTATATAGAGGCAGGTATGGATATAATTCTGCAATTCCAGATAGACACAGCCTTATATGAGGTTATAGCAGCAGGGTGATGATTTGGGGGTGACATAAGCTAAACATTTTACCTCTAACGATCATGAAAAATCATTATGAGAAATCGGATAAGAAGTCAGTAACTGGATAGAGAATAGAATGGTGTAAATGTAGGTTATTATACAGGGATAGGTTATTTGACCTTGTGATAATATCACATCATGTAATCTCTAGTAAATTTCTATATTACTCGTGAGTGGGTCATGTAGATTAGAACATGTCGCTGCAGTACCAGTCACGTCCAGTAGGATAAACGAACCCTTTTAGTAATTGGTAGAGCTTTGCTGACACTTGATTAGTGACATAGAGAAAAGTTAAGGCTAGTTTTTTGGGGAACAAAAACGTGATAAAAAAAAACCACCACAATATATTCAAAATATTTTTTTTTTTTACTACCGCTAGCCCATTTTAGTTTAGTCTATGCCTCCATATATGTCTAAGTCCAATTTTTGGTAATTCAGTTTTAGGCCGGCGTCACACTGGCGAGTTTGATGCGAGTAAGTCGCACGACTTTCTCGCATCAACACCCGGCACAGCCGCCCACTCTCGGAGCTGAGTGTGCGGCTGCATGTATTTCTATGCCGCCGCACACTCGGGTCTGAGAGCGGGCGGCCGTGACGGGTATTGATGCGAGAAAGTCATGCGACTTACTCGCATCACACTCGCCAGTGTGACGCCGGCCTTATACATCCCGCGGAATCCACTGTATAAATGTGAAGCTAGCCTAAGATTAGAGGAACGTAAACTGCAGCTGACCACAGGTTCCCACTGACGTATTGACTATGATACGTTTGCCAGATAACATTTCTGAGCACCGTTCTTACATATTCACTCCCCCTGCACTGCTTGTACCATATAAAAGGTTGGCCAATCGTTGGTGACTTACACAGAAACTATCTGAACCATTCTGAATTGGCCAATCTAGATATTTCATTTCTCAATTTCTCAATAAAAAATAGATCCTTTAGGAAACTTACAGGAGAGCCAGAGGGTCCAGGTGATCCAGGTGTTCCAGACTCTCCCCGGGGACCTTGGGCACCCTCAGGACCACGAGCACCAGTGGGACCAGCTTCACCCTAACAAAATGAGACAGGTGGTTAAATACTGTAGATATCCCCATTATATTATGATGATGATGATGATGATAATTATCATATTATTATTGTCATACGATGAACCATCCAATAGGAAGACCCTTTCAAGCTGCATCAAAAGCATCCTGGAAACAATATGAGTATGTGCACACGTTAAGTATTTGGTGCCGAAATTTTGTCAGGAAAAACACAATGTAAAATAGACACATTTTTATGCATTTTTTTACTTGTGTTTTTGGTGCCTGATTTTTCCCCAAGGGGTGAAATCTGCAGCAAAAACGCTGAAAGAATTGACATGTCGTAGATTTAAATCTGCAAGTCACAAATAAGCAACGTGTTCACAGGCCCTAAAAGTAGATAGTATTTGCTTTTTATTTGTTTCGAGAGTATTTATTTTGATAATTAATCTATTCCCATTACAGTTCTTCATTACGTATTTCTCGAACCTTAACTGCTTTTGATATTATGGAAATGTATTAACGTAGATTATAAACTGAAAAAAAAGTGTCTGCTGCTTCTTACATGTAGTTCTGAAGAGGATAATTATTAATGTTATATAATAATGTAAAATATAATGTTCATATTAATATTGGTATTTTATTCTCTGGTCCTATAGGCTGTAGCTGAGCCATAACACTCTCTGGATGGCAGGAATCTGGGACAAAAGGAGATGTGTATGGAATGTCTGTGTATTATTTCACTATGCCACCTAGTGGCCGGATGAATGTTTTACACTTAAAAAAAAAGTATATAACATTTTACACACAGACCTGTGGGCAGCCGCAGCATGTCATAGGAGGAGCTGAGCCTATTGTCGTGTAATATTGTGGGAAGAGATTTAGTATAACCTGTATTTTATCATTTAAATGAGTCCAGTGGGCGGTTCTACTCAGTAATTATTTCTGCATGTAGAGTCACATGGGGATGACTGTCAGTCAGTGATTAGGACCGCCTACTGGACTCTTATACAAGTTATATTGAAACTTTTCCCATAAAACTTATCAAGGTACCCCACTCCTCCTGCAACATGACCTCTGTCCTGCAGATCAGATACCATGTCCCATATGGCTGATTCTCTTTATTGTGGGGGATTTGTGGGGTTGTGGGGGGAGGGCTGCATTACATATTGATAGTATTGCCCAAGCCCTTTTTTTTTTTGTTATGACTAATATGGCTTGGAGATGTAGCAGCCATAACTAACCCAGATCTGCCGGATCTAGATGGCCGTAGAGCAGTTTTTGTAGTGGTAAGTGGTTCTTGTGGACACTTTTCTTTTAAAAAAAAACAACTTTTCCAACAAATCTATTTAGTCTTTTTTAGGCCTGTGGGAAAAATTACAGTTTTTCGGATGAAGGTCATTAGCTTATGGGAATAACATCTAAACTAAATGTGCATAGTCAGTATGGGGCAGAGCGCATCCGAGCCATAGCATTGTGCCTATCTGCATATTTCAGGACCCGGCATGTAAGGTCATTGTGTTATTCATGCTCTAATGCATTCTTTTCTGTCTCTTTTTCACAAAAGGGCCTTGTATGTCCAAATTCCGGGCTGGACCCCTGTGCGTTCCAGTTACCATGGCAACTGCTGCAATTAGAACTCCTGGGAATAGAAATACCAAAGCTTCTTACTGAGCTTTCCTCCAAACCTGGAGGGGCTTGTATATAAGTGCCCTCAGCCTCCTCATGCTTCTCTCATCTTGTTCTTAGACTGAACTTCTCTGCTATAATCCCTTTAGATGCTTCGAAACGTGACAAAAACCAGCTAAAAGTAGGGTGAAGGCACGCTTATTAGTGAAAGTGGTCCAGTTATCTTTGCCATATATCCAAGGCCAAAGGGATTCCCTAAATTAAGAGGCGTTATTATCAGTATCGTGAAAAAGTCATGGAGACGTCACGTTTATTATTCACGAGACGACATCATGCTCGTTTATGAAGCAGGTACCCGAGGAATAGGCAGCTCTATTATTTTATTCTAGTATAAAGTGTCCCCTAGTGTGCGCAGCCTTATTTTGGTAAGTAGTGGCCCCAATGTATGTTTTCTCCACCATCCACTTTAGAATTAGGTGAATCCAACTTCCTAAAAATATATTATTATGAGTTACGGTACTCTGGATATTACTAGAAACTACAAAAAAGGTACTGGTAAAGCCAAAAGGTCTACAGTCCAAAATCAATTGATATTGTAAGGGAAATCTATGGGACCCCCAGTGGTGAAAACCAGCATTACATGCTAATGTATTCAGGGTGCAAGGAGCACATTTATTTTATTTTATTTTTTGGTCTCAATTTTATCAATAACATAGTATAAAATACTAGAAACTACAAAAAGATACTGGTAAAAGTCTCTAATCTAAGACCTGCTGATATTGTAATGTAAATCATTAGGAACCCCAGGTGGTGAAAACTTATGTTACTTGCTAAAGTGTTCAGTTTTTAAGGTGCACATTTTTTTCACTTTTGTTTCTGTAGGTTAGTCTCTATTATATCAATAACTAATAGTATAAATGACTAGAAACTACAAAAAAAGTACAGGTAAAAGTTTATAGTCCAAAACCTGTCGATATTGTAATATAAATGCAGGGTCCTCTCTCTCCTCCTGTACCAGTCGTAACTTGTCTAAGATTACTGTACTTGTATTTATTATGTATACCCCACCTCACATGTAAAGCGCCATGGAATAAATGGCGCTAAATAATAAATAATAATAATAAATCATTACACCCCTGGTGGTGGATACTAGTGTTACATACCAATGTATTCTGTGTCTACGGTGCACATATTTTTATTTTACTTCTTCTTTCAGTTTATTAGCCTCTATCTTATCAATAACTAATAGTATAAAATACTAGAAACTACAAAAAGGATACTCTTAAAAGTCTACAGTCCAAAATCCATTGATTTTGGAATATAAATCATTAAAACCCCTGGTGGTGAATACTAGCATTGCATGCTAATGTATTCAGTGTTTAAGGTGCACATTTATTTATTTTACTTTTTTTCCGTGCATTACAGGTATTCTTTATTTTATCAATTAATAACTAATAGTATAAAATAGTAGAAACTACAAAAAAAAGTAAATGGTAAATGAACATAGTCCCAAAACTGTTGATATTGTAATATAAATCATTAGGACCCCCAGTGGCAAAAGCTTGCATTACGTGCTAATGTGTTTAGTTTTTAAGGTACACATCTTTTTATTATACTTTTTTCCCATGTATTATTCTCTGTTTTATTAATAGTAATAGTATAAAATACTAGAAACTAGAAAACAAGATACTGGTAAAAGAATATAGTCCAAAACCTGTTGATATTGTAATATAAATCATTAAAGCCCCGGGTGGTGAAATCTTGTGTTATGTGCTATTGTGTTCAGTGTCTAAAGTGCACATTTTTTAAAAACTTTTTTTCTGTATATTAGTCTCTATTATATCAATAAAAGTAAATGTTTTATGATAATACATGTTTCACTTATTTTAGCTTTTATTTGGCCTAATATGTGGATGGAGTGACACAAAGCACTTATAGCACAATGCCATTGCGACCAATGTATCTGGTCTATGTGTATGCCATTATTTTACACAAAAAATGCAGCATAAACTGCGCGCCTCTATTTTTATTTTGGGAGAAAAGGAGAATTACAAAAATGAATATAAGGCAACATTCAGACGTCCATTTTTCATGCACGTGTTCTGTGCTTTCCAAGTACCCATTTTAGTCTATAGTACTGTTACACCTAAATGTTTTTTTTGAAGCCTGTATGTCCATTAAAAAAAATGTTCATTTTTAATATGAGTCCTGCATCAAACTCCTTTATGAAAGCCTATGGGTATGTGAAAAGGTTCGGACAGCTCACTGATGGCATCTTAGTTGCATCCTAGCTTGTCTGTTTCTCACCAACTGTTTAATAGGAGAAGCTTCAGTAACCTGCAGAATTTTTTTTTTGGTGTATAAAAAAACTTGATGAAACTCTGATACACTGACCAAACACTGATATAAGGGCTCATGTAGATTTTTATGTACAAGTTCTTTCAGTGCTTTTCACAGACAGCGGTCGTGTGTAGTCTATGCAGCTGTTCACATGGCTGTGCTTCTTTGTGGACCAAGTGTGAGCGGTCTGCACCAAAATACGGAGATTCAATTTTGGTCCAAATCACAGATCAAACTTGCCCATTCAAGCCTAGGGTCAGCAGAAAAATAGCACAGCACTCAGATCCCATCCATGTGCCATGCGTATGCTATCCAGTTTTCATGTTTGTTTGATAGAAGTTTTTAAATAAAACTTCTTGCACTCAAAAAAAAAGCCTTATAAAATTTTGATGTTAAAAATTGACACAATGACAAAACACTGATGGAAATCAGTTTTTCGAGAAAAATCACTGATATCTGAATAGGCCCTAAATTTGATCCAGCAGACTAATGGAAATCGCTCCGTTTTTCGCAAATGGAAAAAAAAAAAAGTAAAAACGGACGTCTGACTGTTCTGACTTTTAACCTTTCTGTTAATTTGGTGGCTTTTTCTGAAATAGTCCTAGAGAACAATGTTACTCTTTGAAACGGGCTTTTTTTTTTGGCCCCCTTGAGGGAGCGTGTGTTCACGCGAAACGGTGCAGTCTATATGTTAGTGGTTTCAAAATAAAAAACT
Source organism: Oophaga sylvatica (assembly GCA_033576555.1). Lineage (NCBI taxonomy): Eukaryota > Metazoa > Chordata > Amphibia > Anura > Dendrobatidae > Oophaga > Oophaga sylvatica. The sequence goes on along the minus strand of JARQOD010000002.1, from coordinate 91,522,281 downwards.
GCATGTTTCAAGGAGCGAATGAGGCCACTTCAACTCTAGGTTTATGGATACTCATCTATGTTTCGTAGCACCCCCAACTGCGCACTAGATGTCCTGTAGGTGAGCGCCCCATGGTATATGTCGCTGCATATGTCCCACGGAATCGCCGATATATGAACTTAAAACAAAGTCTCTTGCTGTTTATTTTCTGACATAGACAGTCTGATACACACGTTCTTTAATGCTATGGTGTGTTTTTTCATATTTTGTATCCAGTGTTTGATTTTAAGTCTTTAAATACCCAAAATTTATCTCAGGATTTCCCAATTTCTAACATTTTTCTAGCCAATAAACTACGGTGATGTAATAATCACCAGCGTCATTTTTCTCTGCCTTATGTATCGCGATGTGTTGTGAATGTCAGTGGTTGCTACTTTATTTAGCCGGGGTTCACTGATGCTGTCAGACCTGTGAACGTGTCTGCTTTATAACAAGCCTGATGGACTCGACCTCTTGACAAATTGCTGTAAGTTGACACATACCTTAGAGCCAGGGGCACCGGGAAGCCAGGAGCTCCAGCTGGGCCAACAGGTCCCTGTAAACAAAACCAGACTGTGAGTGATGTAAAGGCAGTGAAATGTCTCAGTTTAGCCCTAAGTATTTTGACAGCTGCGGAGGAAATGAGAGCCGGACTAGCACAGTATACATTGTATCTAAACAGACAATTACAAGGGGCAACTTTACTATCAGTCTACTGGACGATTAAATTGTAATTGCGGAATATCCTAAAGCATAATATCACATTACTGACAGAATTTACTGAATCCTAAAATGGAAAATAGCTCTGATTCCAGCTGCTTCTGAATGGTATCTCAGGAGATTAAATTGTATCATTTCATAAAAATCAAACGTAAATCGGATTGTATCTAAAACCGATTAGATAACTTACAGGTGGGCCAGCGGGACCGGGTAGACCGTCATTACCACGAGCACCCTGAATGAGAAATATAATTACATAGTAAGTAACAATATTAGATTGCACTCTTGTATTTCATAGGTTGTCTCATGTTCTTAAATAGCTAAAACTGAAAATTTCAAGTAAGTTTGCAATTTATCCCCTCTTAAAAGTCCTTAAGTAAGGAAGGATCGTTAATTTTATAGTTTACAGCTCATTACGTAGGTTTCCGGCCACCCAGCAGTGTCAGAGAAGTCAGTTTCCCCGGTAAGGAGGGTGTGCTGCTTGCAGACTCTATGCCTTAGTGGCTACTCGCTATCCCGTGAAGCCGGCTAGGCCGCTGGATCTGACCACTTCTCCCATGTTGCAGAGGCCATGCTGTCTATGCTAGAAGTCTGGGGGACAGCACAATTCGGAGAAGCAACATGACCATGCTTCTGGTCCAAAATATCAATCTTCAGAAAAGTACCAGCCCTGGCAGAGCAGGAAACCACCCACCGGGAGCGCGACACTCCTGAATATAGAGCATTATACCAATGCTTTAATGGTTATAGCTCCAACATATTCCACAGCAATGCTTGCATGATTTCACTTCTATCAGCCCCCGTCTCTGAAGGAGGTCACTCACTAGGGCCAATTTCATAGGAAGTCAAAGAACTGAAATCCTGTGGTCTACAGAGCCTTAGAAAAAACATAGCTCAGCCTCAATAAATCACGTATTATCAGATGACATAATGTAAGTTTAAGTTTTGAACCAGTAGATTGTAATTGTAGCTATTGATAGTTCATCTACATTGAAACCTACTGGTTAATATGTTACACTGCATATTTTGCATTTTTTTGCTGACGTTGACAATGTCGCAGTTGAGAAATTATTATTTTTTCCATAGCTTGGGTAATAAAATCGTTTAAATGTGCTGTAAAATGCATTGATTGATGGATTTACGCTGAGCATTAAAAAATACTTTACAAATCAATTTTTTTTACGATGAAAGGGCGGGGAATATTACAATAGATAATTGGTCTATAATTGAATCAATAACATCATGAACAGCTACAAGTTTAAACTGACTCAATGCTGCCACTTAGAGGCAATAGTCTTACACTGCATCCATTTGCCTTGCCCCACTAATAGTATTTGGTGAGAACTAACGCCTCTATAATGCCACCAGGTGGATGAAATGTGACATTGCACAAGTTTCTGAACACCTGAATTTATACAGGCATTCCGGGGAGTGGAAAGAATGCGGAGGTCATATAGATCAGTATAGATTTACTTTGGACATAGCTGTCATAGGCCAATTTCAAATCTAATTATAATATTCATAAAGCTTCTTATTTGTCCTCATATGGTTACAGCAAATCTTTTTTTGTATCAATCAATTTCTAGTTTAGAAGCTGCCAAAAATTTCTACGATTCTCTTCTTTATTTTTTTGATAACAGCCTTTGGGGTGACATAGGACTATTACTCTTCTTGTAATCCTCCCATTACCGGCCCCGCTCTTGGTTTTGCTTTAATTAATTCACCATTCTTTGTAAATTTTGTCTTTTTGTATCTACTGTAATCGGTAATAGATACATTTATCAGCTGAGCTAACCCAAGTAAAATAAGGACATCAATTCCTGGCAGCCCGGTGCCTTTTATATATCAGACGGACAGTAAATGATGGCAGCTAGGTTTACAATGGCCCCATCACTGCATTATATGTCACTGATCAGACGCATCTGTGTGATTTGTAACTTTATAATACACTTATATGCAAGGCTACAATGGTTGCCTTTCCTTTAGGCTACGACAGCAGCAGAACTGCAGCATTTTTAACATGATTTTGGAAAATTGAGGCAAATCATAGCATTTAAAACAAAAAAACGCCCTGTGACCACAACCTTAGAGATTGGGCCATTACATAGTAAATTACTCATCTTCTTGTAATACTGAGTATCTTCAAGCGATTGGCAAGAATCAAAAATTTTACCTAAATGAAAGATGCCTAAAATTGATTGGTTAAGAGATATTCTTCCTCCTGGACCCTCTGTATACACGGGGCTTGGCTTGGTTGTGTGTGCCTGTGTTTTCACTAATGAGAGGAGAGTAGGCCATGGGCACAATTCTCCGGGACAAAACTCAGCATGCCCTGATTAGGGGGCTTTCACACTGAGTTTTCTCCTACATCCGGTCGATCCATCGAGGCTTACGTCCAAACCTGTGCAGAAAGGGATTCGGGTGTATATGCTTAATGGAGGCGGACACTCAGACATAGTAGACGGCGCCAATAGGTGTATACACCCGAAAATGATGCATGACAGAGAACACAGTGACTCTGTCTACACCATTATAGTCAATGGCCCTGTCGGCACATACACCCAAATCCTTTTTTACGGGAGTTCGGACGTAATTCTTGACGAGACCACTGAACACGGGGAAGAGCGCCTTATTCTTTTGCCTGACATCATCAATTAGAGATGGCAATCCTCCATACACTTTAGATCAGGGGTCGCAAACTGCATTCCTCAAGGGCCGCAAACAGGTCATGTTTTCAGGATTTCCTTGTATTGTACTGGTGATAATTTATTCACCTGCACAGACAATGATTTCAGCACCTAGTGCAATGCTAAGGAAATCTTGAAAACACGCAAGGTTTGTGGCCCTCAAGGAATGCAGTTTAAGACCCCTGCTTTAGATAGTCGAACAGCAGGTTGGGCTGACATTAATGTAATGTGTATAGGGGCCTTAAAGGGTTTGTCTGGATATCTAGGGGGTGTCAGCAATAATGCCACCCCATACACAGGTCATGTGAGGTATTGCGGTTCATCTCCATTAATATTGATAGAGCTGAGCTACAATACCAGCTCATGTACATGTCTGGTGCTATTTCTGGGGGGGAGGAATCAGAAAAGTTTCTCTAGTGCTCGCAGATAAAACTGCAGTGGACCTCAACTCTGTGGTGTTTCAATTGCTTGATTTAGAATCAATTAATTTTGGAAACAGCCATTTTATCCAATAAACTGTGTGGCCGTCTGTACCGGTTTTGAGGTTAAAACAGCATTTCTTGCATTAAGTGATTTTAGGAGGAAGAGTTTGATGACCTCAGTGGGCCTAAATTTTCAGTAGTGAGCTGTGTGTGAGCACAGCCTGATCGGACAATCCTTTTAAGACCGGCACTTGTTTCTTTATTTGATCAGATTATGATGATCGGGACTAATCAGACATGATTCAGCCTGGTAGCTTCATCCCAAAGTGACTGGACTGTATGTAGGTAGAGAAAAAGAAACTTTAGATGATTATAAAATCTGGAGAGATCTCTCATGGCTGTGGCCGGGCAGCTGTGAGCCATGGGAAGCTATGGAGGAGGAATGTTGGAGACAAGCCTAAACAGAGGCCATCATAGATACGCCGGCATGGTGAGCTCTTACTGCAGAGGATTAAGGACAGACACTGATCACACCAGTTTCCTATATCTAGTGCCTTCATGTATGTACATAAGTAATCCTCATCACACAAAGGCGGTTTTGCTGTGAATATCCTTAATCTCGCACAACAAGTTGTATCAATCCTGCATTTAGTTCGGAAGTTTACATTGAATTTTTTTTTTTTAATTCATGCTCTAGTGTGAATGACGAGCTGCCAGTCTGTACATGTACGCCGTGGACTGGATGAAAACGTAATCCTTATTCGCACTCCTAATTGTTTTCACTATGCAAGTCATGTCAGGTTTCTCTGACAGACGTAACTTCAAAGATACAAGAACTTGTAATCTAAGGAGAGATGCCGGAGATATCAGAGACATCCTGCCTGCAATTACAGCTGGTACACTGCCAGGGTACATGGTCTGGAGAAAATATGGGTTAGTGCAATGTGAGAAACTCGCACGAGTCTCTCACCTCAATACCCGGTACTGCGGCCGGCACTCGGACCGGAGCGTTCAGCTACATAGAAGCACATGCAGCCGCACACTCCGGACCCGAGTGCCGGCGGCAGTGCCGGGTATTGAGGTGAAAGACTCGCGTGTGCTTCTCGCATTGCACTCACAAGCATGACCCCGGTCTAAGGAGGCAAATAGGAAGTCAACTCTGTGTAGGCTCCAGAAGCCCATAAAGGGGTTATCTGAGATGTAAAAAACCCTAAAAATTGTCGAATAGCAAGAAAGTTGCTTAAACAACAAAAAAAAACATTAATCAAAATTGAATCCCCCACAGGTTTTATTTACTCCTCCTCATCGATGATGTCACGTACATTCACATGAACACTGCAGCCAATCACTTGCCTCAATCTCTTGCAACACGTGCTTGCATCTTACTGAGGCAAGTCACTGGCTGCAGTGGTAATGGTTATGAAGGATACATCATTGCATTAAAAAAAGAGAGGGTGAAATCACCCAACTATCCGGAGGTATGAACTAGAGGTTATTTGTGAGTATTTGTTATTTTTATTTCTTTCTGTTACCTAAAATCTTAGACAATCGCTTTGATCTAACCTGTTATGTGTAACTCTATAACTCTGGTCATTGATGTGTGAAGAGCCCATGGTGATGGCTACAAGAAGTCACTCCTGCTAACTGGTTTTCAATCTTCGAAAGCAACAAAATATATGAATATCCTTAAAAATTAATGTATTATTTTTAGATTTCACTGTGTTTAACACTTACAGCAGCACCAGAAGCTCCAGGACGTCCTCTCTCACCAGGGAGACCACGTGGACCCTATAAATGAAGATAGAAGTCAACCATCGGCCAATATGAATAACACTGGCTATAAGGATTCATGGAGAACACAGGATGAAGAACTCTGCTTTGGTTACACTACCTGATGTCCTTCTTAGGAAGCAAAAGAAAAAAAACAACTTCTATCAAAATTCACATGATCTAATATGGCAGAAGATGAATATATTAATATATACTTATATTCTAATCATATATGCCATGGGGTTATAGGCCATATAGGTGCAGATGACCCATCAGACTATTTTCATAGAATTTTCTGCCAGAGGAAGCATAGTTTGGACTAATCCTACTGCTCCGACGGAGGATTTCTACATATGCAAAAGATTTACACATTGACAGTATTAGAACCCTCAGAGTGATATTTAATGAAGAGTCCTTAAAAAGGAAATGTATGGCCTGTCTTAGTAATCAAAATATATACTGGCTTTAAATTTTATCCTGCAGTTAAACTTTCTGCTGGTAAAGGAACAATCTACAACGTTCTCTGCCAGAAGAGGCTACTTACCATTGGGCCAGGAGCACCAGCCTCACCAGGAGCACCACCTTCACCCTATAGGAGAACAAAGCAAATGTCAAGGTGAGTCAGTAAATGACAGTGACTTTTTAAGTATCACAGGGATCATAGTAGTCATGGTATAATTTCTATAGAAGTGAGTGGAGAGCACGGCGCGCACACCGTCATCTCTCCGCAGCGCCCATTTTTGAGATAGGTGCCAGGTTCCATAAGGAAGACTTGCATCTATCAGACGTTTGTGGCATATACTCTGGATATGCCATAAATGCCTATTATGGGAATTCACAAATTCTATATGTTCTATAAAAAGCCACTTTCAATCTACTATATGGGTTATAGTCTTATGCTGTTGCCATAAAAGTAGAAACTATCCCTTCTGGATAAGGTGGACCCTCAGCATTCTTTTTCAATCAGGACATTACCTTGGCACCAGCAGCACCAGACTCTCCCTTTGTGCCATCCAGACCAGGGTAACCCTACAAGGAGAAATAAATGATATTAATGTATAATATTCACAAATTAGACAGTGAGTAACTACTGCAGTCTTATAGGTAGTGGCACTCCATGTTTTATGGTGTATTCTACATTTTATAATGTTGAGTGGTATATAGTTTAGTACATACTCTGTGTCCTTTTACTCCTGGAAGTCCTGGGGTTCCGGGGAATCCACGAGCACCCTATAAAAATAAGATTGTGATTAGCACAATTTCCAAAAGTCTAGAGTGAGACAATAAGTGACGTGTCGTAGATTTGTTTTCTATGACTGGATTGAGCAAATGTAATTAGGACTAAGGTATTCATGGTCCCTATTGTGTATAAAGCTTGTAATAAAGGTCTTATAATAATATCTCCATCCAGATAGCGCATGATATCCTCCAACAGTAACGTCTGTTGATAGAACACTTTCAATCCATAAGCAAGACATGGTGTCCTTCCTTCTGTATCTCACAAGTAGGTCATCATGATGTGCCCCATAAATACCATTACTATGCCACACCCGGATGTGACGCCCAACAATCATTGTATGAATCTTCCATTAAAATGGCTTGACTCCAAATAGTAATTTCACACATGGTGTTCTCCAGTATTGGTGTCAATGTTCCAACAGTGGTGTACGATAGTTTCCAATAGTTGTAGGAATATTCCACTAGTTGTAGATGTTGCTTTTCATGAAATTGCCATTGTTCATCCAGCAGGATTGTTGGTTTTCCATTAACCATATCAACACTCCACCAGAACTTCCATTGTTACAGGTTTATAATAGTAGTATCCACAATCCGAGCATTGCATCATGCCATATTCCATAACTAGAATTCAGTGTGAGATTAGCAATCTTCTACTAACAGTATCATGGATTTTGGAGCCAATGTTCCACCTGTACAGCCAATGTCCTCAGTGTCTGGGCAATGAAGAGGAGAAGTGTAGCACATGAAGTTGTAGACTCTTGTATCGCCCTCTAGGAGTGATATGTTATTGTCTTACTATAGATATTATCTGTACACCATTTATTTGTTAAGTTGTGATGACACTGTAGGTTTCATGCTTTCTGATGACTACTGGAACTAGATCATTGTCATTGCCAGTCCATTATCTCTGCCTGGTTCTGGATGATTGTCAGAAAGCTCTTACCTGTGGTCCTGGGGGTCCACGCTCACCAGATTTACCAGGTTTTCCAGCTTCACCCTAATGAGAGAAAACCTTAGTTAAGTACTGAAGAGAAGAGTCTACTCAATTTTGACTCTAACAATTAGCGCACGTCTGTAATCCCACGCCTGTTATAAATACGTTAAATATATGCTTATATACTTGTATTACTACACTTTTATTAAGCATATTTTGTTACATGAGTTATTTAGCATAAGACACATAAAAAATTATTTTTCTAAAATTTGAGAATATAATATTTTCTTTCCACTGATACATATTATAAATATAGATATCTGATTCTTACATCATCACCAGGCTTTCCAGAGGGGCCAGGAGGGCCACGGGGACCCATAGGGCCCTAGAAAACAAAGCAAAATTGCAATTAATGATGGACTGAAACAAATTTGTACACATGAAAATTTTTTTTGAGAGTTATGCTCCCGCCCTCAAATAATGGCTTATATTCTAAAGAGTGTATTATTATTATTTATTCATATAGTGCCAATATATTCTGCAGAATTTCATAAATATTGACATCTCTCTCCCATTGGGGCTCACAATCTATATTCCCTATCAATATGTCTTTGGAGTGTGGGTGGAAAGTTGAGTACCTGAGGGAAACCCACACAAACATGAGAACATACAAACTCCTTGAAGATTTTGTCCTTGGTGGGATTTGAACTCAGGACCCCAGCACTGGAAGGCTGCAGTGCTAACCACTGAGCCACCGTGCTGACGATGTGCCCACTGTACAGTTGATAATGTTAGAAAAAGAGATTGGCCCATCAAGTCCAACATATGATCGTAAACATAAAGCACAAAGAGGTCTTCTTGAAGCCCAAGGTATTTGTATACAGAAGCTAATTTTCACCCTCTATTCCGAAACAAGGTAGCTGACCTGCATCTCAGTAAGGAGGTCGGTCAAATGATTTCACTTTTAACCTTTGGCCAATTTTGCAAAATATAATGGAAACCACTCAAAGGACTAATAACTAAGCCTGGGCTGACCTTCCTTCTCGGAGGGATTCACATAAAGACCAAAGCAGTCATTGACACTGTCTAGCTTTATCGTTTGGTTTAGTCTGTACGCCCACACCCGTATTTTATAGACACAGACATTCTTTTATCTAACTAAGATGTCTGTTTATGGGCAGAACCATTCACTATTGGTAATTTAAATGTACCATGAAGGGAAGGGGACGTCTACTATAATCACAGATTGAGAAGACATACAGTAACTCCCCAGTGTTCTGTGTATGCCCCATTTGCCTGCCATAGACATAACATCATCACATCACATAAAATGAAAGCGGATCTCCAGCTGAGGACGGCTACAGACTAGTAACAGTACACAAATAAAGGCGCTTTACTTACAGCAGCACCGGGTTCACCAGGTTCACCGGGATTTCCTTGGAAACCTTGAGGTCCCTAAATTTAAAACCAATTAAAGTTAATTAAAAGAAGTGAATGGGATTCTAATCAATGAGACACATAATAACAGACACTTACAGGAGAGCCAGTTGGTCCAGGAGGTCCTCTAGGTCCCATAGGGCCCTATGATATGAAAAAAACATGAGTAAAATCTAAATTAGATAGTGAAAAACCCCTGTAGAGGCAATCAATGGCCTTCTGTAAAGCAGAATAGTATGGAACTGTATGCTTCTTGTGTGTACTAAGTAACACATCGATATTTATTTAAAGCGGCTTCTCGGAGGCTTTGAGCTGGAAGGCAGCCATGTTTACCAGCTCCAGAATTCATTTATTGCCTGCCAAGAGGGGCTGGAGAGCAGACGTTTCCTGAAGGAATTCATCGGGGATTTTATAAAGCAGTAGCTGTTGTCTGCATGGTTAAGACTTCCAGTCCACCACTAAGCAAAGTCTAAACAATCATGGTGCTATGTGTACGGGGTTCATTATATATATATTTTTGCAAGCTGAAGTTAGGACTGGAAATAAGTCCCAGTAATTCTATGTCATATCTCCTGCTACAGCTGTATCAGTACTATACAGTGCGGCCGGAGGTGCTAACAGATTCAAGCTGGATTCAATTCACAATAATATAAGATTTATTTTGCTAAATGTGTCCACTAGGCGGCTATACCAGTAGGCATTTACTACAGGCTACAGCCTGAAGGCACATATCATTTCTGATGCATAGTTTCCAATTCAGTTGCCCCAACCCCTCATACAACAATATATATAAATATCTATGTATATACTGTATATAGATAGATATAGCTATATATACATACATATATGTATGTATCTATATAATATATATATATGTAGATATATTATAATATTTTTTATATTATATATTTAATATATATTTAATACGTACATACTATTTAAGATGTCACATTTTTAATATATTTGTATTTATATTATAATTTATATATAATATAATATAGGGGTGGACAGAGGTCCAAGAGGTAAGGGGGGCCACTACCACCTCTGATAGGTAAGGGGGGCCACTACCACCTCTGATAGGTAAGGGGGGCCACTACCACCTCTGATAGGTAAGGGGGGCCACTACCACCTCTGATAGGTAAGGGGGGCCACTACCACAGCTGATAGGTAAGGGGGGCCACTACCACCTCTGATAGGTAAGGAGGGCCACTACCACCTCTGATAGGTAAGGGGGCCACTACCACCTCTGATAGGTAAGGGGGGCCACTACCACCTCTGATAGGTAAGGGTGGCCACTACCACCTCTGATAGGTAAGGGGGGCCACTACCATCTCTGATAGGTAAGGGGGGCCACTACCACCTCTGATAGGTAAGGAGGGCCACTACCACCTCTGATAGGTAAGGGGGGCCACTACCACCTCTGATAGGTAAGGGGGGCCACTACCACCTCTGATAGGTAAGGGGGCCACTACCACCTCTGATAGGTAAGGGGGGCCACTACCACAGCTGATAGGTAAGGGGGGCCACTACCACCTCTGATAGGTAAGGAGGGCCACTACCACCTCTGATAGGTAAGGGGGGCCACTACCACCTCTGATAGGTAAGGGGGGCCACTACCACCTCTGATAGGTAAGGGGGGCCACTACCACCTCTGATAGGTAAGGGGGGCCACTACCACAGCTGATAGGTAAGGGGGGCCACTACCACCTCTGATAGGTAAGGGGGGCACTACCACCTCTGATAGGTAAGGGGGGCCACTACCACCTCTGATAGGTAAGGGGGCCACTACCACAGCTGTTAGGTAAGGGGGGCCACTACCACCTCTGATAGGTAAGGAGGGTCACTACCACAGCTGATAGGTAAGGGGGGCCACTACCACCTCTGATAGGTAATGAGGGCCACTACCACCTCTGATAGGTAAGGAGGGCCACTACCACCTCTGATAGGTAAGGAGGGCCACTACCACCTCTGATAGGTAAGGGGGGCCACTACCACCTCTGATAGGTAAGGGGGGCCACTACCACCTCTGATAGGTAAGGAGGGCCACTACCACCGCTGATAGGTAAGGGGGGCCACTACCACCTCTGATAGGTAAGGAGGGCCACTACCACCTCTGATAGGTAAGGAGGGCCACTACCACCTCTGATAGGTAAGGGGGGCCACTACCACCTCTGATAGGTAAGGGGGGCCACTACCACCTCTGATAGGTAAGGAGGGCCACTACCACCTCTGATAGGTAAGGGGGGCCACTACCACCTCTGGTAGGTAAGGAGGGCCACTACCACCTCTGATAGGTAAGGGTGGCCACTACCACCTCTGATAGGTAAGGGGGGCCACTACCACCTCTGATAGGTAAGGAGGGCCACTACCACCTCTGATAGGTAAGGAGGGCCACTACCACCTCTGATAGGTAAGGAGGGCCACTACCACCTCTGATAGGTAAGGGAGGCCACTACCACCTCTGATAGGTAAGGAGGGCCACTACCACCTCTGATAGGTAAGGAGGGCCACTACCACCTCTGATAGGTAAGGGGGGCCACTACCACCTCTGATAGGTAAGGGGGCCACTACCACCTCTGATAGGTAAGGGGGGCCGCTACCACCTCTGATAGGTAAGGGGGGCCACTACCATCTCTGATAGGTAAGGGGGCACTACCACCTCTGATAGGTAAGGGGCCACTACCACCTCTGATAGGTTTGGGGGCCACTACCACCTCTGATAGGTAAGGGGGCCACTACCACCTCTGATAGGTAAGGGGGGCACTACCACCTCTGATAGGTAAGGGGGGCCACTACCACCTCTGATAGGTAAGGAGGGCCACTACCACCTCTGATAGGTAAGGAGGGCCACTACCACCTCTGATAGGTAAGGAGGGCCACTACCACCTCTGATAGGTAAGGGGGCCACTACCATCTCTGATAGGTAAGGAGGGCCACTACCACCTCTGATAGGTAAGGGGGGCCACTACCATCTCTGATAGGTAAGGAGGGCCACTACCACCTCTGATAGGTAAGGGGGGCCACTACCACCTCTGATAGGTAAGGGGGGCCACTACCATCTCTGATAGGTAAGGGGGGCACTACCACCTCTGATAGGTAAGGGGGGCCACTACCACCTCTGATAGGTAAGGGGGGCACTACCACCTCTGATAGGTAAGGGGGGCCACTACCACCTCTGATAGGTAAGGGGGTCACTACCACCTCTGATAGGTAAGGGTGGCCACTACCACCTCCAAATCAGCAAGCAGCTTCTCTTATAGACAGAACTATCTTACTGCAAAGGGCCCATATATTGTTCTTTAACAGGGGCCCTTTTCCCTTAGTGACCACCAATACGTCTTGTTACTGACCTGCGTTATAAGAGACTAGCATCCCCTTACAGGTGACAATCCTGCAGCTGTCGGCTGTACACTATAGCTGAAAACTTGCTGCATCAGCCACAATCAGTGTTGGCACCGATTTTGTTCATTTAACCCTTTAAATGCTGCTGTCAATAATGAATATGGCCTCTAGATGGTTAACTGAGTGTGGGGGCTCCCTCTATAATCCCATTGCCACCCTGAGATCTTGATCGTGTGGTCCTGATGTTTGCCATTGCAGTTCATGTCCAAATAACGGCCTTAGAGTCTCCCGGCTACAGCGACCTGTTCAGAAGTTTATCATATTTAGGTGGTAAAAATAAAACTTTTTTATTCGTGTTATGCCACATTGCACTAATTCCTGAAAAGCACCTGAAGGGTTAATGAAATACTTGAAATCAATTTTGAATACGTTGAAGGGTGCGTTTTTTTTTTAAATGGTATCCAACTTTTGGGTTTTCCAATATCTAGGACCCCCAAAATGACTTCAAAACTGAAAAGGTCCCTAAAAAATAAGTTTTGTAAATTTCCTTGGAAAAAAATGAAAAATTGCTGCTTCATTTTTAAACCTTCTAAAATTTGAACAAAATAAAACAACGTTTTACAAATGGTGCTGATGTAAAGCCGACATGACGGAAATGTTATTAATGTTCTTGTGTGGTATGATTATATGGATTAAAGGGATAATCACTCAAAGTTTGAAAATTGCACATTTTTAAAAATTTTTGTCAAATTTTTGATATCTTTATAAACGAATGTAAAACATATCAACCTAAATTTAGCATGAACGTAAAATATGATGTGTCGCAAAAAACAATCTCAAATTGATGGGATATGTTGAAACTTTCTAGAGTTATTAGCACATAAAGTGACACTGGTCAGATTTTAAAAAAATTGGCCCGTCACTAAGGGGTTAACAGGGGCCCTTTTCTATTTGTGTGCATCTTGCTTATACTGCCCTCTAGGAGGTAACGCAAATCACTACAAGTACTAGAGCGGAAGAGGTTTTCTTACCATTGGTCCTTGCATAACACCCATCTGCGCACCTCCAGCTTTCTCATCAAAGCCTCCTGTCATCTGAGCAGCAAAGTTCTGTGGAATCAGAGCTTGTTATGAGTATTTCATTGCATTCTGCGATATGAAGAGCGATAACAAAGCTACAGAACAATATAACATCTTCGTCTGACCTATCCTTTCCCTAACATAAACTTACAGTCAGGTCTAATAAGTCTTCCAGTTGGTCATTTACATTTTTTATAGTTCACTTTACTGTGGAAATCTACGTTGTTTTTTTTTATTCTACTTTTATTTTTCAAAATATTGTAAACTCGTTTCCATCATTTATTTTGTTATTTACCCAAAATTTCTATATTGAGATACTGAAAAGAAACCGCAAATTGAAGGAAAGGTTTTCTTTCAAAACTAAAATCCGTGCTTCTCGTGCGACTCTTTCTATTGTATACCGTGTTTTATACATGCATTAATCATACAGGGCCTGGAATCATTAGTGGAGTACACCTGTATTACTTATTGTATTATTGACGAGGAAGCGGTCAGAAGTTCAGAACGTTAAACTCATGACAGTGCCACCTAGTGGTAAGGCTTGGAACAAATTCTCTCACGACTATTACCGATCTGAGAGAATGTGAACCTTGGGTGAATGACATGAGCACATTTATTTCCTATAGTTATAGAAAATGATATTTTTGAGACAAGCGCAATATAAATTTGTGTTTGTTGTTCATGATGTTCCTTATAATGGAGGATTAATAATGCCAATTAACACCTAGTCCCTATTAAAGGGTTGCCTGCAATAAAAATATTTGCACTAAAAACTAAATGTTAAAGAGTAATCATCGTCTTAATTTATACTTCATCAATCAATGGTTCACATGAAAATAAGCATCTGTGTAATAGATCTTATCAGAGAAATCTGCTTCTTTCTGTGCCAGAATTGATCAGTGATTGCCAAAATTCTCAATTCTGAGGTCCAATCTGTATTTAGTGAAGACAGACTCTCCCATTACTGAGAGAGGAGATGGCAGTTGGTGCTGATGAGATTCTATGTAGACGGGAGGAGGGAGGAGCTAGAGGCAGAGCTCCTCCCTCCTCCTCCTCCTGCTGTCTACATAGAATCTCATCAGCACCAACTGCCATCTCCTCTCTCAATAATGAGAGAGTCTGTCTTCACTGAATACAGATTGGACCTCAGAATTGAGAATTTTGGTAATAACTGATCAATTCTGGCACAGAAAGAAGCAGATTCCTCTGACAAGATCTATTACACAGATGCTTATTTTCATGTGAACCATTGATTGATCAAGCATAAATTAAGACAGCGGTTACTCCTTAAATCATTTTGCAATTTGCTAAAAAAAAATCTGCTCTCCAATTTGGCATCGATCCCATTTTGCCACGCACGTGCTTAGTCATGTAACTCTCGGGATAAGCTGAAAACACTATACACCACATGCTCGCTGCATGCTTAGAAGGCCAACACAAAGAAAAAAATGGCATAGAGGGAAATGAAACTAAGAGTATGTGCACACAGCAGCTTTTTCAGGTGGATTCTGCCTGGAAGTCCCCCTGAAAAAGCGCCACAAAAAGTGAACATGATGCACAGCAATGTAAAAATGACGTTGCTGTGCACGTGTTCAGTCTTTTGCTACTTCTTTGAGCCGCGTCAGGGCTCAGAAACCATGAAGTGATAAAAAGAAGTCGCACGATCATATGGGCGACTTTCATCAGGAAGACGCTCAATAGTTATAGTTTAATTGACTGAAAAAAGACACAGAGAAAACAATGGCAAAGTCGCCAGGGAAACTGCTTGAAGAAAAAGACCACCGGCTTCTTCCTAAAGTGGCAAAATCTTGGAGGCATCCTAAAGCGGTGATGTGCACATACCCTAACTTGTCCATAGAGGAAGCTTTATAATTACTCAGCTTAATGAACACATTTTTATAATGATTGTTCAATACTGTACAATCAGAACTGTGTATGACCCAGACAACCCCCCATATAAGGTTCTAATTTTTCTGTATTTATTGTTATTTATATTATGTTTTTTTTTCGTTTTGGTGGTAAGCAGAATATATCGCACTGTTCATAAGTGGTAATATACAAAATATATGGTCCAATCTGTCCAAGTGAAAACCGATGAAACTTTCCCTATACAATGACAATGGAACATATCGTCCCTGCTTATTCATAGTAGGGACATTGGGGCATCAAAACCACAAGAGATTGATGAATTTCCTTGTGCTAGGTATAATGAGAAAACACATACCATCATATATGATGGTTATTAAACAGGTCTCTATATGGTTTTATCGCAGCTATAAAAACTTATTTTATTGGTGTCTTCCATCAGCATGTTTACTATATGTGACATCCAGAAGAAAGTGAATTTATAACCTAGATAAGGCGCTGATCCATTGACCGGGATGCACGTAATATTGATGTGTGGGTCCAGCACAGAGATCATTTGTGAATGGTATATACTGTATATCACAATGACGGTATAATAGAAAAGATAGAAGCGGAGTCAAGTCTAGTAAAACACATCCAGAGAAACTGGCGGACTGGGTCTCAATCTTGTGCTGTACTATTGGAGATTGGATCTATAGGAATTGCATTCATTATGGATTGTAAGAGGTTAAATAGGATCAGTCTTTGAGGTCACTTTTTATTTGTGACGGGAGAATGTCTGGGATTACATCTAAGAATCTGTGTAACTGTCTCTTTCTTGTAGATTGGAGATAGATTTCTATTATGTCTTCTAGATCAGGATAAAAAATGTCATTGCGGACAACCAAAAATATTGCAGAAAAACTAAAAGAAAAAACAAACTCCTAATCTGCTTCTTTAAATATGGATGCAATTTTAATTTGCAGCATAGCGGGATGTGTTCAGGTTGTGCCCGCGGGATAGTACGGGGGCATCTCGTTTGCATGTCTCTGATGTAGGACAATCGTCTACTTGTACAGTGTCCAGCAAGAAAACGTTCTGGGCAGAGAAGATATTTTGTGTCAGAGGAATGCAAACAAACTGAGGGATTACAAAGAGTGGCTGTGTATGAGGTGCGCGGTAACAGTGGGGCCTTTCAATGCTGTCAGCTTCATTTAGAGATGGAGAGCAAATGTGCTGAGTGGATGTGAACTTTACAGACCTGTGACAAAGATTGGGCGTCAGTGTCAAGCCTACTTACTCCGCCAAGGCCAGGGGGTCCGGCAGGTCCAGCTGGGCCAGTGGGTCCTGGGTTTCCAGGAGTACCGGGTTCGCCATCTCTTCCACGGGGGCCGGCTGAACCCTAAAATAAAGACACATGATGGGCACATTACACACTCAGGCTTATAAAATGGGGACATTGATTTTGCATGATACTAGATAGTCTCTGGAAAGACAAGGTGGGCACATTATCTGCCAGATTCAGACAACGGATACTTTCTTGGTACATAAGGTGGAAAGTTTCCCAGCCACATGGTGGATACAGTAGGGGGCATTCATGAGGATGGGTCGTAACAACATATTAGACTTATTCATGAGCTGGATTCTCATTGGATTGACCATATGGCTGGTTTCGCACTTTCTGCGCTCTCATTATTTCCACCTGAACTTAGTTGCAGTTACCTGCATGACTTTTTATTCATTTCATTGCTTATTTCCACCATTTATGCCATTTACAACTTATATTTAACTCTTATAGTTCCCTACAAAACCATTTTTAAAGTGTTTCTCACTTACTTTTTCACCTTTATCACCACGATCACCTCTTGGCCCTTGTTCACCAGAAGGTCCCTGAAGAAGGCCAGAAAATATGTCAATATCAATCTGATTCAGGTATTTGATATTAGATTTAAAGGATCAATCCATTATTTTGAATAGATTTTCTATACCTGTGGTCCTGGAGGTCCTCTTGGTCCTAATACCTATTGTATAAAAATATGTAGAGAATCCAATATTATGTCATGCAAAATGAGTAAATGTTATAAATAAACAAATATGCTAAGTCTAAGCTGGTAATTAAACTCTGAGATAAAAATACTCAGCAGAAATAGTAGACAGACGTCAGACAGATAGTATAGAGATAGATAGTATAGTAGATAGATAGATAGATAATAGATAGATAGATGATAGATAGAATATAAAAAAAAAACAGGCAGCACTCCAAAAATTAAAGTGAAAAAGCCTGTTTTTTTTAATTTTCTGTTTTGGAAGTTTGGACATTACCTTAACAGGTTTTATTGCACCCGGCTTTTTTTTAGGTAGTGCTGCCAAATTTTCTTTAATCATTTAGATAGATAGATAGATATTGGGGCGGACATATCATTTGTCATTGGTGCATTCTGTGTTGCCACATCGATACCCAAAATAAAATGGGGCCCTTTACCACCTGTAAACCAGCAAGAAGCTTCTGTCACAGGCACATAAACTAGTGCATTATGACTTAAACTATTGGACTGCAAAGGGCCCATGTACTGTTCTTGTTGATGGGCCCCTTTTGTGTGCGTCCACCCCTAGACAGATATAGATAGATAAATGGAATAGATAGGTATGTGATTGATACAGCGATAGATTGATAGATAGATAGATAGATAATAGAGAGATATAGATAGATAGATAATAGAGAGAGATAGATAGATAGATAGATATTAGATAGATAGATATTAGATATATAGATAGATAGATGATAGATAGATTGATAGATAGATAATAGATAGATAGATAATAGATAGATAGATAGATAGATAGATAGATAGATAATAGAGAGATATAGATAGATAGATAATAGAGAGAGATAGATAGATAGATAGATAGATAGATAGATAGATTATTAGATAGATAGATAGATATTAGATATATAGATAGATAGATGATAGATAGATTGATAGATAGATAATAGATGGATAAATTAGATAGATAGATAGATAGATAGATAGATAGATATGAGATAGATAGATAGATAGATATATTAGATATATAGATAGATAGATGATAGATAGATTGATAGATAGATAGATAATAGATAGTGATAGATAGATAGATATTAGATATATAGATAGATAGATAGATAGATAGATAGATGATAGATATATAGATAGATATATGATTGATAGATAGATAGATATTAGATATATAGATAGATAGATAAATAGACAGATAGATAGATGATAGATAGATGATAGATAGATAGATAGATAGATAGATAGATAGATAGATAGATAGATAAATAGATAGATATGAGATAGATAGTAGAAAGATCATAGTATCATTGTCCATCCTATGCAGCCAGATTGGGGCCAAAGATGATATGAGGCCCACTACCACCTCATAGACAAAAAAGTGGTGCTTTATGATGAACTATTGGACTGTAGAGGGTCCTTATACTGTTCTTGTTTATGGGCTCCCTTCTGTCTGTCCAGCGCTATACAGATATAGATAGATAGATAGATAGATAGATAGATAGATAGATAGATAGATAAATAGATACGAGATAGATGATAGATAAAAATATAATGATACACTTACATCTTTAATATCACCAGGTTCGCCTTTTTGACCCTAGAGAAAGAAAACAGAAAAAATACTTTAAAGTTACTAGATGCCCGCTTTATATGTTATGTAGCAGCATTGTAATGTGAGTTATAAATTGATATATTGAGTCTGTATATGCCTATTTTGTATCTGTATGTAGATGATTACTGGCTATAATTACACTATTGTACTAGCCATGTATAATACTTAGCGTGGATGTGGAGCAAGTTGTCACTAGACGTTCTATGTCGCTGGTGGCAGCTGTCATTAATGCTGAGTTCTGTACATTAGTGTACTTTGTAGCTGTATTCTACGATGTATGTGGTTATTCTCGTAAGAAATAGTATTACCTTTATTCCACCTTGCCCTATTTATTGGAGGAAAGATAAAGAAAAAGGGGATAAAAGTCAGCTGGTAGAAATTCAATGGATGATTTTGAGACATAAGAGAAACATAACATACATAAAACGGTCTATAAATGTACACAGACCACAGGACAGGCAAACATAAGACACATTAAGGCCTTCTTCCCAGTCTTCCGGGAAGAAGTTATGTGTTAAATCACGACATCAGACTTCCTCTAGTTCTGATTCACTCATTGGTCTCAGGTGGATCTATGACAAGACTGCGTGACCCTGCTGCCGCTATCCTCAGTGCAAGATGGCTACACGTCTACTGGAAGAGCTCGAAGGGCTTATTCACACTCAGGATTTGGTCAGTATTTGGCATCAGGAGTCCAACTTACAGAGAAAAACTGTAATTGAAAGATTAACGCTCCTGGTTTTGGCATAGAAATACTGATCACAAATAGTGATGTGTGAATAAAGTCGTATTGGGGACGCTGGTTAGCAAATGTTGAAAGATGTTCTGCTTGAGTAGTAAAAATAGAGGGAGCTAAGACAAATGATTAGTTACAGGAAAACCTCATTACGGACAAGGATTAGCACACATTAATGATGACTGCACGTAGCACTGCAAATCTCCCAGCCTGCCTGATACCATGGAGGACGGACCTCGCTGGCCACAAGAGCAGAAGTGCTGTTAACAATCGCATTGCTAATAATGCAGGACCGGTCGTTAAAAAGGGGACCTCCGTCATGTTTTAACTTCTGCCTCTGAGCGTAAAATGATTGTTTGGGTTCCATCTTTTACGCAGAGAATGAACAGGTTAATCAGTGTCTTATATTTAGAGACGCACGTGGTCGGTTCAGCGGGAGCTCGCACATTGACTGCCAAGAGAAACCGCAGGAGTGTAGACCTGTGGCTCCAACTCAAGGCAGAAAAAAGGCCGCAGAGCCGCTCCGTCTTGTGATGTCTGTAATTTAGTCGTATCCAGGCTTTGATCTCATGGACATTACTATATCTATATAATAAAAGCAGAAGTCTGAACAGGAGGGGCCCTTTCTAACTACAGCAGGGACCTATGGTTGCCCAGTCTGTTAGGGAATGGGGTGTTAGCCATAGGTTTGCACAAGTAATTTATTTATAAAACACAAATAAATAAATTACGACCACTGGTGGTGGAGGACTGCTCAGTTGGGCAAATGGGGCAACACTCTCCAAAGGGGATTTCAGCATTGGGGCAGTCTTTATTTTCCTCGCAGATTATCTCGTCGCACAGAATAGTCCCAGTGTCACAGACACAGATTTGGCAGGGTTCTGGTTTCCACACATCTTTGTCACTATATCTCTGCCCATCCTGTACGCAGCTCCCTGCATCCACTGTGCCAGAAGGGGAGTAAGTATAAGCCAAGGAAGAGGCAGCAAAAAGAGAGGAAGCAGAAATAAAAAAAAGCAAAACATCACACAATATTCATATACAAATGTCATATACTGCAATGAGTTCAGATACACAAATATATATATACATGGGGTGTTTATGTATATATACATATATGACATATTGGCAGAGCCAGATTTTGATATTTGCTAAATTATTTACTCTGATTGCTATAAAATTGGTATAAAATATGTTCTACTTCTTATAGAGATCTATCCAGTGTATTAGTGATCAGAGATGTAATGTTAAACATTACCAGACGGGGGCAGTGTTGAGCCAGACGGATGAAGGTGATCTAAGTTCAGAAAATAATGGGGCTGCTTGGGGTAAGAGGGAGGAGATTGCCCTACTGCAAAGATTCCTGGCTTGAGATATAGGAAGTTGTAATATAATGTTACAACATGAACTATGGCGACTTGTTATTATTAACTGCAGGTTTCTATCAGGTCATTTAGTGGAAAGTTGTTTCAAATTGGTGTCCATAGAGGTTTTTTGTGAATAATATTTTACAAAATGCAATTATCTTTGGATTTAAGCTGCAAGTAAAGTGCATTATTCAGTGGCATATATTCTGTATACATATACATAGACATATATGCGATGATCACCGGGTCAATAAAATGTAATAAAAGTCCTAAGGAAATAGAAGCGTATTTATATAACTGATAATAAAAGCAAATAAAATAGCTGCAAACAATATAAAATGACAGGGGGCCACATCATGAGCCCACGGCTGCTCCTGATCTGTGCGCCATTATGCTCAGGCTAGCTCCCTTTGGGTGCCATGCCTAGGCTTGGGTAGCCCACAGGACCCTGTATGAATGGGCCTTTCTGTAAAATACACAGAGGCTTCAATTCACATTTCACTGTCAGGGGCCAGTTTAAATAAATATGGGCAGCATTTCAACTCCATCTGGAAACCATTGCTGCCAATCCTCCTAGTGCAAATAAACTATGACAATAGTCTATTGGGGTCTTCAAATCAGGTCACCGCACCAACAGATCTTAAAAGATCATCCACATACATATAAAAGATAGCATCCATTTTTTTTTTAGCTTCCCCTAACAGGTATTAATTAGCATGACCACCTTCCATTTAACTATGCAATTTTTACCTCTGAACCAGTCACGTTTGGGCCTTCACTTATCCAAAGGGTTAAAAAAAATGCAACAACTCTCTAGAAGGCCAATATACCAAATTCTAGGCGAGTCTAAATAGTTGACCCGGTCTTAAATGACGCTGTCATTTATCCATGTACATTTTTTCTACTGGAAATGATTGAATATTTCTGTCCGGCTACTTCAATATTTCATGCACATATTTCCCCTTTTGCAGATGTCAGTTACAGAAACTTTCTTTAAGGAATGGAAGAATGATTCCAACGGAATAAAATGGCAAAAAGTCAAGGGAGCATGCCTTTTCCATACTAGCAGTGCAATGGATTTACAATCTGTAGTATGCAACGACTTAAACGGGCTCGTAAAGGATTTTTTTTTTTTTGTACCATTGGGAACCTGCCCAAGCAAGTTGAAAAATTTCTCCTAAGAAATAAAGCTTGAAGCTTTTTCTAGAAGAATTGCCCAGTCTGCGTATCAGCCAGGTGTTTTCTCATATATTCCGTCATTTTTTTTTTTGCCAGTTTTAACAATATCTGAGTAAAATCTATCGCTCATTTACTCTTTGGCTGCAAACTATAACTCAGCATTTTATTATTTATGCGATTGGACGTTATGTTTAGATAATAGGATATTAGGTATCGTGACAATAGAACGTGGTGCGACTTATATTTTCTGGTCCTGGCATCAAACAATGGCTTAGTAAAACTATTTTAAGGTTCTTTTGGAATGAGATGTGTCTGGCAGGAATGCCTTTCAACGTTCACACGGCCTCTTTAGGGAAAGTTCCCTTTTTTTTTGCGATCCTTAAATACTGTTTGCTGGAAAGAATGCAGCTTTTGTGCCTTCTGTGCTCAGGGCTGACACCTTGCTTAGAAACTAGAAGTCAGATTGATGATATATATACCGTCTATGAAAATATTCTCTCGGGAATTGCTAGTTAAGCTATTCCCTCGCATATTCTTTAAAGTGGCATCACTTCATTTTTTTAGGATTTTACCATCAATCAAGGTTAATATTTGCAGCCCTAAGTGGAAGCACAGGAATGTCACTGTCATTAAGTCTCAATATAATCTTAATATTTGAGGATACGGGATATTAGGTAAAATGGGAATATTTATGGGTAATGTCTGTGAAGCGCTACGGAATACGATGGCGCTATATAAGTAATGCATAATAATAAAAGTTTGCAAGAAATAAGCAATTTATGACTAGTAACTTTAAACCACAATAATCCAAAGCTGCTACTTAGCCCCATACATTGGGAATTCATGGCATATTTAATGATCCGTTCTGTAGGGACAGAAGTCTGGATGTTGTGTCTAGTAAGGATGCAGTAACCTTGAGATTACATTTACACACTGCACTACAGATTTACAGGTGAGATTACTAGATTAACGCTCAACCTGCTGGGATGAAAACGTCAGAGCTACTTTCAAGTGCAATATTAAGTCTAAATACAGGATTATATATTCTAAGAGAAAAGAAAAAAAAAAGAATGATTAAAAAAAATGAATGAAATCAAACAGTTGGTCACTTACGGATGTCTTCATCTTGGCATCTTACAACTGCTAATAATATCACTTGTATGGCTGCGAACAGCACTAGTGTCCTTGAATCCACAAAGTTAAACATGTCTAAATGTTAGACATGCAAAAGCTTTGTGGGAAGAAATGAAGAAGAGAAGGGAGGAGAGGAGGCTGACTGTCCCCAAAAGTTATCTTGTCTTCATGCAGCCGATTTCTTGGGAAAAGAAGGAGAATCCAGTACCAGGCCCCAGCAGAAACTTAGTACTATCTGCTCTGGGCCAAGGTACTGAAATTATAGTCCTGAGTGCCTTGAAGACAACGTATATGCCCACATCTTAGTCCTCCCCTGCCCCCAGCAGTGCTGAAATCTGAGCCCCTCCACTCCTCTCTGCCCTCTCCCTAGCCCACCAGACGCCTCCTTCCCTGCAGGGTCCCTTTGCTAGACATGCCACACTCTGTCCCCCTATCTCCCTCCCCTCTCGGTGTCTCAGCCTCCCCTTCCCTGTGTCCTGCCTCCCCCCATCACCTACACTCTTTCATTCCTCTGTCAAGGAAAAAAAAAAGTACCACTATTTAGAAAGAAGTGGAGAAAAAAAAATCCCAGTTTGCTAAAACCAGGTCTCCTGTCCTGAGTTTGGTGAAAAGTTTGCTGGGAGTCCTGGTGCAGGAGAAACTTTAGTGGTGTGAGAGGTGATCTGGGGAGGTCTGCCAGGTTCTTACGGTTCTTGAGATTGTGAGGCTGAGGATGGCTCCGGCTCTGTCAGGCGGCTCTGGGGTACAGCACATTTCGCAGGTTTAGGGCAACGCATGGGACATTTAGGATTCTCTCTGCTTCTTCACTGCTCTTATTTTTTTTCTGAGATGCTTGCTAGAATCTTTGAGATGTATCTATCAATGCTATCCCAACAATTTATATTCGCAGGTATTGTCTGTTGCATCATTCAAAAAAATAATAATTAAGATTAATTGTTTTAAAACAAATTTTGTACTTATCTATCAGGCGGTTTATTAATCATCCCTCTGTCTAGATTTCGGTCTACTCCAACCATACTTGAATTTGCATGCATTTCTGTAAAGTTTAATTTCACTTTATTGCTTTGTCTGTATGGATGTTACATTGTTGCAGAGCTTGTTTGATGTTTATTTGACTTTTATGTGTTTGCATTAGTGTTACATTGTCTCAGTGCTGCACAGATCATTTGGCGCCTTAGATTTGTTCCATTGGCTGTATTTCTCCCCATTGATACACTGTACACTTGTCTCACCCTCATTTGACTCTTCTTGACATGAATATAACATTGTATCACTGGCTGCCATGCTCCTGTCATCCTCATTTGATACTCACCTCTTCAACATAGATGCTTCATTGTATCATCTTGTCTTCTCCCTATGGATATGACATTGTGTCACCGCTGCACAGAATGCTTTTAATGGGATCACAGGAGTGTGACTGAATCATGAATGATCTTTCTATTACATCCTACACATTCTAAGGCAGGGAGCTGGTTTTCAGAGCGATGCCGGTGCTGGCCAGGTGGTCCCGCTGAATGGGAGCTATGTTTGCCTGCTTTTCCCTTTTGGGCTCTAAGTGTTATAAGGGAGGGTCAGTAATTGAACTTTATGTTCCAGATTAAAGTGGGATGTTCCAGCAGACAATACTGGAGCTTATTTATTGGTTACTGTCCTGAATTAGGCAACTAATCGATATTATTATTTCATCAACCAATAGATCCTACAGATTTCAACTGTGACCTCTGTGTACTGTACTTAGGAAATGTTTGCCGGAGCAAATCAGACTTCACTTCTCATTAAATTCCTATCTGCTCATAAACCATTTACTGAATTTATTGTTTCTTTCAATTATTTTCTTAAGAATTACATTAACAGTCATCTAAGCATATCATTTATATCAAGTGCTTTCCAAATGACTTCAATCTTTAAAAGTCGAATGACTTGAAAGAGGCATTATCTACGGAGTGAGACATGCCATAGATTGGCATATATATTATATACAGTATGTCTGTTCTCATTAAATATTATTAGTAAGAAATTGAACATGTATGTGCTAAATGTAAGCATCAGCTAATCACCAACAATATCTAGTTTAGATATCCTTTTCCACCAAAAAAAGTGTAATAATTTAGATGTAAAGGAGGAGTTTTAGTTAAGAAGGACATTAGCATATCGGATACCATCTGGGTGGTATATGTGACCAATAGTCATTTATTTCCTTGACACATTTCATTGGATGAAGCTGGTCTCAAGGGTGTTGCCCAAGAGGAACCAATTACAATAGGAGCTGTCCAGCCAATCTATGGCGTCTCTCATTACGTAGATAATGGCATTTTCAAGTCATCATGAGACTTCTAAAGATTCAAATCTTAAGTCATTTGGAGAGTACTTGATGATAATACTCATGTTTATTGAAAAACAAAAAAATTATCAAAAGACGTTCTCTACCATGGTCTCCTTGTTATAACCATGTTTTTTTTTATTAGACCTGTTAGTCTCCCACATGGTAATCGTAATATGTTTAAATATAGATTTTTTTTTTTAAATGAATTTGGATATTTTCCAAATCCTGGTTAAAGTGATTCCACCTATAATTAAAAAAACAATCACTAGTAAATATAAATTAATCAGGGAAAGCTGGGTTACAACTAATATGACTCGTGTTACAGTTGGAGTAAGTTGTTACAGAAGTTTGTATATCAAGGCAGCATTGCCAAGCTGACTGGGTCACAATTAATATATGAGCTATATTGATGACCATTAGTGGTTTTAAAGGGAACCTGTCACCATGAATATACAATCCCCTCTGCAGGCACCATATTATACAGTACGGGCAGCTGAGTAGATTTATAAATTGTTCTGTGAGAAAAGAGTCAATATAACCTGTGTTTTAGTCATTTAATCCTCAGCTATTTCTGGAGTTTCAGTCCAGTGGGCGGTCCTAGCAGTGATTGACAGCTCACTCTTGCGCCTACTTATACAAAGAAAGCTGTCAGTCACTGCTAGGACCGCCCACTGGACTGAGAACACCAGAAAGAGCAGAGGATTAAATGATGAAAACACAGGTTATTCTGAATCTTTTCTCACAGAACTATATATTAATCTTCTCTATAACGTGGTGCCAGCAGATTGGACTGCATTTCGTGGTGTCAGGTTCTCTTTAACTTTGAAAAAGAATAAGCTATGGACTAATCCAATTTTCCTTCACTCCTAAAGAGCAAATATGCCTAACAACAAGATTGTGAAGCCAATATTGTGATCATTTTCCATCAAGGATCCTGGGAAGAATATCCAGCTCCTATACCTATAGACATGGAGTTTGATGAATGAATGAATGAATGAATGAGAACACCAAAGGTTTTCTGCATTGACACATCCGTAGGGCTGTGGCTACACATAAGAATGTATGATCATCCTTTCAGTCTACATTAAATAGGTAGAATCCAATTGGCTATTCATGCAATATGATGGCATGATGTCACATACCACTTCCTACTAGCTACAGTCTGGCTGGCGCACTCTTCCAGGAATGTGCCCCAACAATGCAGCACTGTGCACATCTGATCCCAGGAGCCATCCTCCAGCAGCATTCAGCAGTGACATCAATGGACTAAGTGTTTTTTACTAAAAGTATGAAAAACTGTTCTCATCTGATTCACTATCTAAAAAAAGACACACTGGGCCAACTTTATCAATAACGTCAATGTTTTATGATATACTATTTATCATAATTTGGACTAATATGTGCACCATATTAATGACAGTGGCACAGGGCTTACAATAAATGTTTTGTGTAATATAATTCCATGTTTTCTGTTCCTGTAGTCTTCCAGATGTTGTAAAGCTACATCTCCCAGCATGCCCTCATAGTCAGTCACAAGTTGTCAGGGCATGCTGGGAGTTGTAGTTTTACAACAGGTTGCGGAACACCAATCTAGATAATGTAAAATGTGCATATTCTATACTTTATCTGTCCTGTCAATCATAGGGTCCATGATGTAAAGTCAATATACTGAATTTAACAATTGAGAAAAAATGTTATACAGCTTTATAGGTAAGCAGCAACACCCTCGATTTGGTATGTAGCAATTAGTGCGAATATATAACACGCTGCCTTTATATGGTACAGATAAAGTAAAAAACCTGGTCTTCACCGATCCATTGCCAGCAACCAGCCAATAAAACTATGATAAAAAGTGACAAAACTGCACACCAGTATCAATATAAAAAAAGTGCTATAAAACATCAAAATGCCCCCTTAACAATGCCGCACCACAACATTATGCCACCTGGTAGGCATCTCAAATGGTGTTCAGGCAATAGTAAGGATAGCGAAGAAAACATGGAGATTCATTAAAAAGAATAAAGGAACAGGCTCACCGGATCAGTGCAGACATCAGTAGTTATTTCTTAAATGACCTTCATATGGTGGCACAAAAAGGTGTCACAGATCCACCATCTCTCCGTATCCCTGGGTATGGCCGGTGTCACACTTTACGAGTGTGATAAGAGAAACTTGCATGAGTCTCTCTCATCAACACCCGGCACTGGCGCCGGTACTCGGACCGGAGTGTGCGGCTGCATAGAAATAAATGCAGGATCCTGCAGCAGGAAGCTTGTGGCGGCTGCTGTGGCAGAAGTGGGGTGATGCTGCAAGTCCCAGGTTGGCAGGAGGGAGTGTTCGATGGTGCGGTGGCTCCACCAACATTTTGTGAAAGCACAGAGCCCCGCACTTTCCATGCTTTCCAATGCTCTGGACTCTGGGAAAAAGGTCGCCAAAGGCAGTGCATGCACAGATTGAGATCTCAGCACGGAGACCTCATCTACTCTTGGTTCCCACGATCTCAAATGTGCATGTGCTGCCTTCGGCAACCATTTTGCCGGAGCCCACCACATTGGAAAGCATGGAAAGTGCAGGTGCTCCAGGCTTTCACAAAATGTCGGCGAAGCCCCGGCACCATCGAACACCCCCTCCTACCAGCCTGGGACCCACAGCATCGCCCCACTCCTACCTCTGTCGAACATCACCTTCTACCAGCATGGGCAGGCAGCATCACCTTCCTCCGATGCTGCCACTGCTAGCTTCCTGAAGCCGCGACCCTGCCACCTGGGACTCTGCTCCACTGCCTCCGCCCACCGGGAAAGCTATCATAAAAGCGGTTTATTTAATGCACCACTATTTTATTGCAAATTATATTTTCCTACTTTCCTTCCTAAAATTTTGGGTGCGTTTTATAATCTGATGCGTCTTATAAATCGCAAAATACAGGAATGCAGAATTCATTGTTCCTTTAATGATGGCCCAGGCACAGTATAACAGGCCTTAAGCCATGATACTATCACCACCATGTTTCACAGATGAGGATTTTCTTCTGTCATTCTGTTTTCTTTCTCCAAACAAAATGCTTCTCATTTAAATGAAAAAGTTCTTATCTATCCACAAAACATTATTTCAATAGCCCTCTGGCTTGTTCAGGTGATCTTCTGTAAATTGCAGATGGGTTCTCCTTGCTAACCTGCCATGCATGCCATTGTTTTACAGTGCCTTCCTGATTGAGGACTCATGAGCGTTAGCTAATGTGAGAGAGGCTTTCAGTTGCTTAGGTGTTAATTTGGGTTTCTTTGTGACCTCATAGACTATAATACTTCTTGGTCTTGGAGTGATCTTTGTTGGTTGACCACTCTTGGGGAAGGGAAATAATATTGAAATTGAATTTCCTCCATTTGTACACAATCTTTCTGACTGTGAAGGGGTGGCGTCCACAATGTTTAGACTTTTCCAGCATGATGAGCATCAACAACTCTTCTGTGGTCCTCAGAAATCTCCTTTGCACGTACCATGCTATACTTCCACCAAAGTGTTATGAAGATTGAACTTTGATTGCTCTCAGTTCTTTAAATAAAACAGGTAGCCCACTCACACTGGATTGTCATCCCATTGACTAATTTTTTTTTACTTATTGATTTGATTTGTTTCTCTTCATCAACTTTTAGGACCTGTGAAAATCTGATGTAGTTTTTGGTCAAATCTATGCATAAATATTGACAATTCTCAAAGGTTTCACAAACTTTCAAGCACGACTGTACATCTAATCAGTATATTATTTTTCAACTAAATCTGGAAACATAGGCTCTGATTCATCAAGACCAGTGATTTTCTCACCGGTTTTGATGAGGTGGTATGATGGAGGCAGCCGCTCCTGATTCAGTTGAAAAAACTGGTGTGAAAATGTAAAAAGTCTGAAACTTTTGGTGCAACTCCAAGTTGCTTGTAGTATTGATCTCCATTCCAGTCTCCATTGCTGTTTTTCTCTGTACAGTGATAGCCTTTGAGAGAGGTGTCATGGTCACTTAAGAGGCCTTCACAGGGACTGTCACTTGCTATTTCTGCAAAGTGTCCCAGGAACCATTTTTCAACAAGGAAAGCCAGGCCACATGTTGCTTGTGCAACTATGAGCAGTCTGCATAGCCAAAATGTGCAACCATCTCCTGCAGCATCTCTGAACTTGGAGCAATGTCCTCTGAACAGACAAAACCAAAGTGGAGACTTTAGGCCATAATGCCCAGCAATCCACTTGGCAAAAACCTAGCACAGCATATTAGCACAAATACGTCATACCAACTATGAACCATAGTGGTGGAGGGGTGATGATATGTGTTTGATGCGCAGCCTCAGTACCTGGCCACACTGCAGTCATTAAGTTGACCATGAATTCCTTTGTTTAACAAAGTCTTCTGCAGTAATATATAAGGCCATCTATCCAAAAGCTAAAGCTTGGCTGTACCTTGGTGGTCATGTCACAGGTAAATAATCCCAAACACACCCGCAAATCTAAATCAGAATCCATAAAAAAGAAAATAACCAAGATTTTGCAATGACCCAGTGAAATTTCAGTCCTCAATCCAATTGAAATACGTACTATGGCGGACCTTAAAAAAGCTTTGCAAAAACTAATGCTCAAAGACAACAATAAACTTCAATATCCTATCCCAATATATAATAGGTGTAATAATAATATTGGCAAATACCTCCAATTTGAAATGTACAAGTGCTTCTCACTAAATTAGAATATCATCAAAAAGTTAATTTATGTCAGTTCTTCAATACAAAAAGTGAAACTCATATATTATATAGAGTTATTATAAACAGAGTGATCTATTTCAAGTGTTTACTTCTGTTTATGTTGTTGATTATGGCTTACAGCCAATGAAAACCCAAAAGTCATTATCTCAGTAAATTAGAATACTTTATAACACCAGTTTGAAAAATGATTTTAACATCCGAAATGTCGTCCTACTGAAATGTATGTTCAGTAAATGCACTCAATACTTGGTCGGGGCTCTTTTTGCATCAGCTACTGCATTAATGCGGTGTGACATGGAGGCGATCAGCATATGGCACTGCTGAGGTGTTATGGAAGCCCAGGTTGCTTTGATAGCAGCCTTCAGCTCCTCTGGATTGTTGGGTCTGGTGTCTCTCATCTTCCTCTTGACAATACCCCATAGATTTTCTATGGGGTTAAGGTCAGGCGAGTTTGCTGGCCAATCAAGCACAATGATACCGTTGTTTTTAAACCAGGTATTGGTACTTTTGGCAGTTTGGACAGGTGCCAAGTCCTGCTGGAGAATGAAACTTCCATCTCTAAAAAGCTTGTTGGCAGAGGGAAGCATGAAGTGCTCTAAAATTGCTTGAAAGCGTCTATGATTGTGGAGACTTCACACTAGACCTCCAGCAGCTTGGATTGTGGCCTCTCCACTCTTCCTCCAGACTCTGGGACCTTGAATTCCAAATGAAATGCAAAATTTACTTTCATCTGAAAACAACACCTTGGACCACTGAGCTACAGTCCAGTTCTTTTTCTCCTTGGCCCAGGTAAGTCACTTCTGGCATTGTCTATTGGTCATGAATGGCTTGACACAAGGAATGCGACACTTGTAGCCCATGTCCTGGATACGTCTGTGTGTGGTGGCTCGACTCCAGCAGCAGTCCACTCTTTGTAAATCTCACCCAAAATTTTGAATGGCCTTTTGTTAACAATCCTTTCAAGGCTGTGGTTATCCTGGTTGCTTGTGCGCCTTTTTCTACCACACTTTTTTCTTCCACTCAACTTTCCATTAATATGCTTGGATACAGCACTCTGTGAGCAGCCAGCTTCTTTAGCAATGACCTTTTGTGGCTTACCCTCCTTGTGGAATGTGTCAATGACTGTCTTCTGGACATTTGTCAAGTCAGCAGTCTTCCCCATGATTGTGGAGCCTACTGAAACAGACTAAGGGACCTTTTTAAATGCTTAGGAAGCCTTTGCAGGTGTTTTTGTTAATTATTCTAATTTGCTCAGACAATGACTTTTGGATTTTCATTGGCTGTAAGCCATAACCATCAACATTAACAGAAATAAATACTTGAACTAGATCACTCTGTTTGTAATGACTCTATATAATATATGAGTTTCACTTTTTGTATTGAAGAACTGAAATAAATTACCTTTTTAATGATATTCTAATTTTGTGAGAAGCACTTGTATATCTCCTATAATTGGATACAGAGTGTGAAATGTAGTCTGATTTGCTATGTTGCTTACTTCATGCGCAAGGCATTGCAATAGCTTTGACATCCATGGTTATGACCACTCATATAGTTACAGTTAGTTAATGGTCATAACCAAGGATATCTAAGCTACTGCAATGCCCTACACATGGGGTAAGCGACATAGCTTATCAGAAGAACTATACTACATTTCTAATTGGAAGCATTTGCTAATATTATTATTACACCCACTACATATTGGCATTAGATATTGGAGCTGGGAATACCCCTTTAAGTTAATTGTCAAAGCTTAATCACAAAACATGCATCAGGGCAACATGGTGGGTTCATCCTATTTTCTTTTATTATGGGTAAGCAACACTCTCCACAATAATTATTTTTTTCACCTGTTGTTCATGGTCACTTGATTTTTATAATGGTTTGTTCTCTGCAAACAAACACATAAAGTTGAACTCAGTAGTTCTTAAGCATGTACAGTTGTGCTCAAAAGTTTACATACCCCAGCAGAATTATTGCTTTCTTGGCCTTTTTTCAGAGAATATGAATGATAACACCAAAACTTTTTCTCCACTCATGGTTAGTGGTTGGGTGAAGCCATTTATTATCAAACTACTGTGTTTTCATTTTTTTTAAATCATAATGACAACAGAAAACATCCAAATGACCCTGATCAAAAGTTCACATACCCTATTTCTTAATACCGTGTATTGCCCCCTCGAACATCAATGACAGCTTGAGGTCTTTTTTGGTAGTTGTTGATGACGTTCTTTATTTTCTCAGATGGTAAAGCTGCCCACTCTTCTTGGCAAAAAGCCTTCAGTTCCTGTAAATTCCTGGGCTGTCTAGCATGAACTGCGCCATTAAGCTCTCCCCAGAATTGCTCAATGATAGTGAGGTCAGGAGACTGAGATGGCCACTCCAGAACCTTCACTTTGTTCTGCTGTAGCCTATGACAGGTTGACTTGGCCTTGTCTTTTGGATCATTGTCATGTTGGAACGTCCAAGTAAGTCTCATGCGCAGCAGTGTTTGCTGATAACGTGCTCCATTCATCTTTCCTTCAACTTTGACCAAATTTCCTGTGCCTTTGTAGCTCACACATCCCCAAAACATCAGCAATCCATGTCCGTGCTTTACAGTAGAAATGGTGTTCCTTTCATCATAGGCCTTGTTGACCACTCTCCAAATGTAACGTTTATGGTTGGGGCCAAAAAGTTCAAGTTTGGTCTCATCACTTCAAATTACCTTGTTCCACGAGTTTTGAAGCTTGTCTCTGTGCTGTTTTGTGTATTGTAGGCGAGATACTTTGTGGCATTTGCGCAGTAATGGCTTTCTTCTGGCGACTCTATTAGGCAGCCCATTTTTCTTCAAGTGCCTCCTTATTGTGCATCTTGAAACAGCCACACCGCTAGTTTTCAGAGAGTCCAGTATTTCAACTGATGTTATTTGTGGGTTTTTCTCTGCATCCCGAACAATTTTCCTGCCAGTTGTGGATGACATTTTTGTTGGTCTACCTGACCGTTGTTTTGTTTTTACAGAGCGCCTGATTTTCCATTTGTTAATCACAGTTTGAACGCTGCTGGCTGGCATAATCAATTTCTTGGATATCTTTTTGTATCCCTTTCCTGTTTTTTTACAGTTGAACTACCTTTTCCCATAGATCCATTGCCAATTCTTTTGCTTTCCCAATGACTCACAATCCAGATGCAAAAAAGTGGCTGCATGAAAGATGCAAGAGTCTGTCTGGATCCCAGAAACTCACTCACTCAGCTTTTATGCACACACTGATTACAAGCAAAGAGGTCACAGGTGAGGATGTTACCCTTAGTAGCCAGTCAAACCCATTTCAGTCAACTTCTGTGCATGTTATCAGGGTATGCAAACTTTTGTTCAGGTTCATTTGGATGTTTTGGGTTGTCATTATGATTTAAAAAGAGAAAACAAAGTAGTTCGACAATAAATGGCTTCATCCAACCACTAACCATGAGTGGAGAAAAAGTTTTGGTGCTATCATTCATATTCTCTGAAAAAAGGCCAAGAAAGCAAAAATTCTGCCAGGGTATGTAAACTTTTGAGCACAACTGTAAATATGAAATATATGAAATATGAATAGCATTACTGCTCCAGATAATAAGAAGAAATGGAGATACTTAGCACATAATTTGGCCAATTTATGCATGCCCAGCAGCCATCGACAAGGCAATCTCCGGTTTGCTGGGAACCTACGTGTCTAGTGTGAATACCTCTAGTCTAAAGTCTGAATTAGTGGGTAGGTAGGATCCTGCTGCAATTAAAACCGCCAAAGTTTGGAATGCGGAGGGCTCGGTCAGAAAGCTAATATACAAATAACAAAAAACTGACTGGCACTTCCAAATCAGAAAATCAGAAAACTGGTGTGTACAGGTGTGAAAGTGTCAGTCAGTTTATTGCACTTTGTACAGTCATGGCCAAAAGTTTTGAGAATGACACAAATATTATATTTTCACATGATCTGCTGCCCTCTGGTTTTTATGTGTGTTTGACAGATGTTTTTATCACAGACAGAAATATAATTGCAAACATATGAGTAACAAAAGCTTATATTGACAGTTAGAATGAGTTAATGCAGCAAGTCAATATTTGCAGTGTTGACCCTTCTTCTTCAGACCTCTGCAATTCTCCCTGGCATGCTCTCAATCAACTTCTGGACCAAATCCTGACTGATAGCAGTCCATTCTTGTGCAATCAATGCTTTCATTTTGTCAGAATTTTTAGGTTTTTGTCTGTCCACCTGTCTCTTGATGATTGACCACAAGTTCTCAATGGGATTAAGATCTGGGGAGTTTCCAGGCCATAGACCCAAAATCTCTATGTTTTGTTCCCTGAGCCATTTAGTTATCACCTTTGCTTTATGGCAAGGTGCTCCATCATGCTGGAAAAGGCATTGTTGATCGCCAAACTGCTCTTGGAGGGTTGGGAGAAGTTGCTCTTGGAGGACATTATGGTACCATTCTTTATTCATGGCTGTGTTTTTAGGCAAGACTGTGAGAGAGCCGATTCCCTTGGCTGAGAAGCAACCCCACACATGAATGGTTTCAGGATGCTTAACAGTTGGCATGAGACAAGACTGGTGGTAGCGCTCACGTTGTCTTCTCCGAATGAGGCGTTTTCCTGATGTCCCAAACAATCGAAAAGGGGATTCATCAGAGAAAATAACTTTACCCCAGTCCTCAGCAGTCCACTGCCTGTACCTTTTGCAGAATATCAGTCTGTCCATGATGTTTTTTCTGGAGAGAAGTGGCTTCTTTGCTGCCCTCCTTGAGACCAGGCCTTGCTCCAAGAGTCTCCGCCTCACAGTGCATGCAGATGCACTCACACCTGCCTGCTGCCATTCCTGAGCAAGCTCTGCACTGCTGGTAGCCCGATCCCGCAGCTGAAACACTTTTAAGAGATGGTCCTGGTGCTTGCTGGTCTTTCTTGGGCGCCCTGGAGCCTTTTTGGCAACAATGGAACCTCTCTCCTTGAAGTTCTTGATGATGCGATAGATTGTTGACTGAGGTGCAATCTTTCTAGCTGCGATACTCTTCCCTGTTAGGCCATTTTTGTGCATTGCAATGATGACTGCACGTGTTTCTTTAGAGATAACCATGGTTAACAGAAGAAAAACAATGATGCCAAGCACCAGCCTCCTTTTAAAGTGTCCAGTGGTGTCATTCTTACTTAATCATGACAGATTGATCTCCAGCCATGTCCTCATCAAAACCCTCACCTGTGTTAATGGAGCAATCACTGAAAAGAGGTTAGCTGGTCCTTTTAAGGCAGGGCTGCAATGATGTTGAAATGTATTTTGGGGGATAAAGTTCATTTTCTAGCCAAATATTGACTTTGCAAGTAATTGCTGTTAAGCTGATCACTCTTTATAACATTCTGGAGTATATGCAAATTGCCATTAGAAAAAGTGAAGCAGTAGACTTTGTAAAAATTAATATTTGTGTCATTCTCAAAACTTTTGTCCATGACTGTATATTAGCTCTCTGTCTTAAGGGCTCACATGTCACAACAACCACACAGGAGTACCAGGGAGAGCGAGCCGGGAAAGGTGACTACATGGGAGGTGAGTATAGGCTTTTTTATTTTATCAGGGCCAAGCGTGGGGTATGAGAAGGGGTTGTCTTAGTAGTGGACAATCTGTTTTTTTGAGGATTTATTTCTGTATTGAACAACTACAGTGCTGTCAGTCAATTCACAAGGTTATTAATCCCGAAACCTGAATATTTAAGAAAATAAAAGTGAGATTTTGTCTCTCTTAGGAGAATATTAGTGTGCGGAATTATTATGCAACTAGATGAAACCGGACATTTTCCCATTGTTTATGTTAATCTGTTAAGGTGAGAATAAAAAATAAACTACTGAAAATGTACTAAAATACATTTCTGACATTTTATAAAAACATTTCAGTGACCAATATGTCAGTTTCTTAGTCTGTTGTCAATCAATTTTTTGGGGCAGCAACAAGCACAGCCACACAAACACTGCTAAAAGAGGTGATTCCTTCACCGCAAATCTCCCATTTAAAAAGGGCCCACAAGTTTTCAATAGGGTTAGGGTAAGATGAGGAAGGGGTCATGCTATTATTCTTTCACCTTTAAAGCCTTTACTGGCAGCAAAGCAGTGGAAGATTTTGATGGTTTTCTTGAAAGCTGCAGACTTTTTCCTGT
The DNA here is from genome assembly GCA_033576555.1 of Oophaga sylvatica. Taxonomy (NCBI): domain Eukaryota; kingdom Metazoa; phylum Chordata; class Amphibia; order Anura; family Dendrobatidae; genus Oophaga; species Oophaga sylvatica. Next base: position 91,485,481 of record JARQOD010000002.1, on the reverse strand, counting down.
ACCACTACTTGAAGATAGTGTCTTCTAAAAACTGGGAGTAGGTTTGGGAGTTATAGTCCATCTTCAACTCAAGAAGGTCCAATATTAGCTCATCGTTAACAATAACAGACTGTAGCAATAGCCCACCTCCACCTTGCTGGCGTCTGAATTGAAGTGGAGGTGTGTGTCCGTTAATGATCCAGCCATGGGCACATCCATTAAAAATTCCTTTCATCTCATCAGTCCATAAAACCTTTGATACTTCTTGGCCCAGTTTTGACGTTTCTGCTTCTAGGTTTTGTTCAGTGTTGGACGGGGTTTCTGCCTTCCTTACCTTGGCCATGTCTCTGCGCACTGAACTCCTTGTACTTCTGGGCCTCCAGGGAGGTTTCAATTATGGAAAATGACAGCACTGGAGGATAATGGGTTACTGGTGGCTCCACGTTTGATCCATCTCAAATGTTTGGCAGTTAATGTGTGTCTTTTTTTCTCAACACGTTTTTACAATGCTGTTGACTATTTGCAACATAACATTTGATGGTTCTTGTGATCATGCCCCATTTTCTTAGCAATTTCAAGAGTGCTACATCCATCTGTAAGACTTGTAATAATTTTTTACTTTTTAGAGTCAGATAAATCTCTTTTTTGGCCCATTTTGTCTGAGGAAAACAAGCTGCCTAATAATTCTGCACACCTTCATAAAGGGTGTTGTATCCTTAGGCTGCACCCTCCCTCATTACACATATACACATCACCTGATCTGCTTAATCCAGTAAGTATTCAAGTCTAGACAGCTCGGATTTAGAAAATCTGCATAAAAATTACAACATGGTAAAAATATTACCTTGCCTAATAATTCTGCAAACAGTGTATAATTAAGTATTGCTACTAATTTATGATCTGCTTGACTTTGAGACCTCCAATGATCCAGAAAATAAAGCAGCATTGGTTTAGCAATATGCTAGCAATATTCCATTATTTTATAAAATGTATATACCCATTTAAAGATCTACATTTCTACAGATCTACATAAAAATACATAATCACCTAAATATTGCACCAGGCAAACACCCACAGAAAAAACAGCAACCTTCCTTATCTGAGTTGATTTTATATGTGGCTATGATCAGGTCACTTGTTTAGGCATATTAATGATCATATGATTGCATGTGACAGAAGCAATGTTCATGCCATAGTTACTCTGATACCATCAGAAAAAGCTTCAGAGCAACTCATGAAAAAAATTATAATCGGCTTTAGTTTTAGTATTTGTGATCTGTTCCTTTTAGTCACAACCATATCAAAAAGCCCTGCACCTCTTGTTTCATTGATGACACTTAAAACATTGAATATAAAGAGCTTCTAATATCAATTGCACATACAGTGCATTGAAAAATGCATTCATACTCCGTGAACTTTTCCACATCACATAAAATCCAGAGAAAATCTATAGGGATTTTATGTGATATAACAACACAAAGTAGCAAGTATTTGTAAAAGAAATGATACATGGTTTTCTAATTATTCTAAAAATATAAATTTGAAAATTGTGCATTTGTATTCAGTCCCTGTAGTCTGATACCCCTAAGTGAAATCCTGACTGGCCTATTGTCTCCAGAGGTCGTATAATTAGTAAATTGAGTCCAAATGTGTGTAATTTATTCTCAGTATAAATACAGCTGCTCTGTCAATTCCTCAAAGGTTTGTTTGAGAACATTAGGGAACAAACAGCATCATGAAAAAAACAAGGAACACACCAGACAGGTCAGGGATAAAGTTGTGTAGAAGATTAAAGCCGGGTTAGTTATAAAAAAAATAGCCAAAGCTCTGAACATCTCATGAAGCACTGTTCACTCCATCATTCAAAAATGGAAATAGTATAGTACAATTTCAAACCTATCAAGACATGGCAGTCTACCTAAACTGACAGCCCAAACAAGGAGAACACTAGAGAAACAGCCAAGAGGCTCATGGGCCCATGGTTACTCTGTAGGAGTTGCAGACATCCCAAGCTCATGTGGGAGAATCTGTCCACAGAACAATTATTAGGCCGGGATCACACATGCGAGAAACTTGCACGACTCTCGTGCGAGTCTCTTGCATGAACATCTGGCGTTGCCGCCGGCACTCGGACCAGAGCGTGCAGCTGCATAGAAATACACCCAGCCGCACGCTCTGGTCCGAGTGCCAGCGGCAACGCCGGGTGTTCATACGAGAGACTCGCATGAGAATCGTGCGAGTTTCTGGCATGTGTGATCCAGCCTTAGTCATATATTCACCAAATCTGACTTTTATGGAAGAGTTGCAAGAACAAATCCATTTTTGAAAACAAACCATAAGAAGTTTGCAAAAAAACATGTAGGGGAGTGTGGCGCCCCTGAGGGTCCAGTTGCCACAGAGGTACTGCACCTCAGCCAGAGGTGTGGTACTCCGCTTTTGGGTAAGGAGGGGCACTGCCCACGACCCACACACTTACATCCAACACCAGACCTCTCAGGCGCAGGGAGGGACTGGGTAGAGGGTGTGGGTGGAGAAAGTAGAGAAGTGGGAGGAGTCAGTGAGTGGAGTGAGCTGTGGTCTGAGAGACCAGAGGTAGAGTCGACTGAGCGGACTGATAGAGCAAGGAGCTTGTCCCCAGACTAAAGGGAAAGAAGAGAGGAAGGACAAAGGAGACAGAGAGAGTGACTCCTGAGGGAGGAAGAAGGGGTCCTAGGGGCATGGGTACTGAGCAATTCACTCATGGGGCCCGCATCCACGCTGACTATAGTCGGGTGGAGGGACCAGGTCGCAGTAAGGGGACTGGCCCCAGTCTAGTGGAGAAACTAAGGACTCAGCTAGCTATCCGGAGGCTGCAGTATCTGCATGTGCTACAGCCGCAGCCACACACATTCGCTTAAAAGACAGCCAGATAGGACCAAGGGGACCTAGAGCATGTCGCCCAACAAGATCCGAGGCTGCTGGCTTGGGATACTGTGTGTGAAGGCGCAGGGCAGGAGAGGAGGGAGCCAGCGCAGAGTGACGGCCAGGAAAGGAACATCTGAAGGGGTTCTGACACGGTGTACCCAAAAATTACTTGAGAGCTGTCTGGACCCCCTACCCGGAGGACAAAGCACCCCGGCTGGGGATTGTAGCAACAAACTGTCAGTAAACTGGAAAGTCTGCACCCTGCTGTGTCATCACAATTATTTACTGCATCATCTGCCCTGCAAAACAACCGCCATCATCATCTCTTACATATACAGTTGCCCTGGGGCCATAGCTCTACCTGTGGAGAGCTGTAACAACTCTGCTGCATCACCCTCAGCCCCAGCGGACTCTGAAGCAGCGTCGGCTAACATCTTTATTGCCAAATACCACAGGTGGCGTCACAAACTATTTCCCTTTTTCCCTTTTATTTTACATTTCCGTCATAATTTTTATTGGACACCCAGGGCCACAGACCGGGTTACTGCCGCTGTGACCTTCCCCTTTAAGAACCGCCGGCCCGGTACCGAGTACCCCACGACCCATGGGGGCGCTCCAGGAGCATGTTGAAGAAGGTGCTCTGGTCAGATTGACCAATCTAGAACTTTTTGGGCTAAATGAAAAACGCTATGTTTGGTGGGAAACTGACACTGCACACTGATACCTGAAAACACTGTCTAAACCATCAACTATGCCATCAAATATGGTTGTGGAAACATATTGTTGTGGGGATGCTTTTCTTCTGCAGGGACAGAGAAGCTGGACAGAGTTGGTTGGAAGATGGATGAATACAGTGAAATTCTGAAGGAAAAAGCCAAAAGACTTGAGAGTGTGCTGTAGGTTCACCTACCAGCAGGGCAACCACCCTAAACATGCTGCCAGAGCTACAATAGATGGTTTAGATCAAGGCATATCATGTGTTGAATGGCCCAGTCAAAGTCCAAACCTAAATCCCATTGTGGCAAGACTTGAAAATTGCTGTTCATAGATGCTCACCGTCCAATCTCACTGAGATAGCGCTAATTTGCAAAGAAGAATGTGCAAAAATGTCAGCATTAAGATGTACAAGCTGGTAGACACATACCCCAAAAGACTTATTTAGATCTATCTATCTATCATCTGTTTGTCAATTAGTCTTTGTGCACCTTAAGCCACTGAGAATTTTATTTCAGAGTGACAAGTTTAGATTTGCTATATTTGCATATTTATATTAAATTTTTTCCCATATTTATGTTACATATATCTGTCCTATCTATGGACACTACAAATAGTATAAAACCTCTCTGACTACAGACGGGTATATGGGTAATGACTAGGACCTTACTTTGGCATCAGACACTCCTTGATGTGACACACTAAATTCCCAATGGAAAAATGAATGTGCGGCCATGAAGGTACAGTGATGGGCCTCCACGTCCATAGGGGCCATATTGTAGCGACCTTGTTTGGGATGTGTGATACAGATAGGCCTTATACTGGCCATGCCCTATGTATTAATTATCACATATAAACCTAAATGGTTTATAAACTGCATATGAACCTGATCAAATATAGATTATTTTCTAGAAGATGTCCTATTTTCGCTTTGAAGACATTTGATGCATTTTTTATGTTTGTGTTATTATTGCAGGATAACGGAGAAAATAAAAGTTAAAGTCGGTTTTAAACGTCTATTCAGGGTCAGTTGAATAATGCTCAGTGCCCACTCCATAGTTCCTTCACCAGGTCAATGCTTTGGAAACAATTCGCTGTATTGTGTACCTCCACCAATGGTCACCAGAGAACAGAACCAGCCCACATAGTGGGGGCCTTGTGCTAGAACAATGGTTGTGTCATTGTGGTTATGTCATTTTCCATGTACAACAAATGACCTATAACACATTTTGATTTCCACTGCGATGTATTTTATATAAAAAGTAGAAATGTCAAGTTATCTCTTTCCATAGGCGCTCCGCATAGCACAAGACGTCTTTGTTAGAGAACTGGCTTGTATTGTGATGTTGTGATCAGCTTAACGGCACGATAATTGCTTTGACATTTCAGGATCTACCTCTACCAAGCACAGCAGAGTAACCTTTTAGGTAGATATTTTTATTGATCGCAGTTACAGAACTAAATAAGCAAATGTAAAACGCTAAAAGGGTGAAGTGTCAATTTGTATGTTTTCAGCTTGTTTTTATGTTTCATATTTTCAGTGGAATCAGAAAAAATAGAATATGAACAGGAAAGTGCGGCATTTGTCATGTATTTGGGTATCGTATATGTGACCCTGCTTTTATTTATAACGCTCCTTCATTCTGTTTTCAATGTTTTTAAATTCCTGTTAAAAAAAATTAAAATCACCATGAATTTGATTTTTTAACAAACAGTTAAAATAATTACAGGAATTTATGGGAACAGCACGTATAAAAAAAAACTCATACGCAGAGCATTTAAAAAGGTTAATCAGGACTTTTAATATTTTATGGGGCCAAGAACTAACAGGCAGGTAGTTGATAACTTGGACCACTCCTGCTGTCATTTCTCTCCTGCTCTGCTCCGTTGATGGGGCTTCTCTGCTGATGTCATGCTGATTGACAGCTGGATCCCGGCTGCCTAACTGAGTTGAGTTGACTGTCAATCAGCAAGATGTCTGCAGTGATGCCCCGGCAACAGAGCAGAGCAGGAGAGAAGGTTCAGCTCTGTTGACGGTGTTAGAACTCTCCTGTTAGGTTTTTTCTATCTTGCTGGTCACATGACCTTTGTTGCCTATTTAATCCTGCTCCGCCCTTCTGGCTTTGCTGGACTTCATTGTAATTTCTACTCTTAAGCTAGCTGGGTGCTTTGTTACCTTTCTATATTAGTTTTGCCTGGTCTTTTGACCTCTATGTTCTATGTTGTTTGTTTTTCTTTTTACTGCTACAACTTCTGTTAGGAGGTGTCCATCTTTTCTCCCAGTCCCTAGTTCTTGTAGGGATCCCTCCCTCGCATCTATAGGTCTTCGTACAGACTAGCTGAGGACTTTAGCGGGTCTGATCGCAGGATCAGGTTCCCCGTTACATCGTAGGGATCAAGCTTAGTTCTATCGTAGGGACAGATATCCCTTTCTTTCCTTAGTGCTTGTAGCAGAACATAACAGTAAGTCCAGCCCAAGAAAAATATCTCTAAGGAAAGATTTCCTGTTTCCCTAATGGTGTCTGTTCAGGAGTTGGCTCAACGCCTGCAGGTACTCTCTCTGGAGGTGTCTGAGCTTCAGCAACACATGAGTAGCTGTTCTGGAGCACATTTCGTGGAGCCAAAGGTACGTTTGGCTGATTTATTTTTTGGTGAACAACAAGATTTTTTTTCTTTTAAAAATGCTTGCTTGTTGTATTTTCGTTTGAGACCCAGATCCTCTGGTGATGAACCACAGCGCATAGGGTTCATAATGTCACTTTTGCTCAAAGAACCTCAGGAGTGGGCCTTTTCTCTGCAACCTAGTGATCCATGCTGTAGATCAGTGGATAGTTTTTTTTCTGCTTTGGGGTTATTGTATGATGATCCTGATCGTGTCTCATCAGCTGAGACAGAGTTGAGACGTTTGAGGCAGGGATCAGGTAATGTGGAAAAATATTGTACTCACTTCCGACGGTGGTCTACTCAGGTGGGGTGGAACGATTCAGCTTTGAAAAGTTTGTTTCTTGCAGGGCTAAGTGAAAGGGTTAAAGATTTGCTGATTGCTTATCCCAATTCTGGTAACTTGCAAAGAGCTATGCAATTAGCTATACGGGTGGATAGGAGACTGCGTGCAAGGGTTAATGAGAGTAAATCATCTGTCATGTCAGCTCCAAGTCTTGAGAGGGTCTGTACTGACATTGGAGAGCCGATGGAGATTGGAGCGATGGCACCTCGCTCTCAGGAAAAAGATCGCAGGTTTTCTGAAGGTTTGTGCTTTTATTGTGGCAAATCTGACCATTTCATTAAGAACTGTATGCTTCGTATGAACAAAGAAAAAAAAAAGGTCAGTTCCGCCCGTATAGCCTGTTTAAATACTAAGGACGTCTTTCTTTCTGCCAGTACTACTGCGGCTCAGGAAGAATTAATGTATTTTCGGGTATTTGTCGATTGTGGTTCAACTCTGAATGTGATAGATGGGGATTCTTGGAAAAACTTAAATTAAAACCCAAACCTTTGTCATCCCCTATTGCCGTGGTTTCTGTTGATGGCTCTCCCTTGAAGAATGTTACTCACAAGTAGGGTTGAGCATTCCGATACTGCAAATATCGGGTATCGGCCGATATTGGCTGTATCGGAATTCCGATTCCGAGTACCGATATTTTCGTCATATCGGATACCGGAATCGGAATTGTCACTGTCACTGTCAGTGTCCGTCGGTCGGGTCTGTAAGGAGTCAGCGGCACTTACCCGGCAGAAGATCTCTGGCGGTCACATCCCGGACTGCTTGATGGCCGCCATCCTCTTCTCCCTGGCGGTCACATGCAGTTTTCTCGCGATAACTGCAGTGACTGCTGGGTAATCGCGGCCGTAAAGCAGTCCGATGACGTCACCGCCGGAGAAGCAGGTAATCAGCTGTGCTGCGCCGGGATGTCAGGCTCTGCCTGGCATTCCGATGTAGCAGAGCTGGATCGTCGTGGGACACTCGTTACTATGGACTGCGTCGGACAGGTGGTATACTGTTGGTTTGTTTTTTTTCTTTTTTTACAGGAGATCGATGGCGTCGCAGGAATGAGAGTGTAATAAAAGAAATGAAAACTGTGTTGTCTCTTTTATTTCATTAAAATACTTTTTTCTTGCTGTGTCTTTTTTTTAAACATTTAAAAACTTTGGGATTAATAATGAATCGGTGTCTTATTGACGCCTCTCCATTATTAACCGGGCTTATTGTCACCGTGCAATCTACGGTGACATTAACCCCTTATTACCCCGCTTGCCACCGCTACAGGGCAAGTGGGAAGAGCCGGGTAAAGTGCCACAATTGGCACATCTTTTGATGCGCCAAATGTGGGGCTGCTGTAGCCTGGTATTATCAGGCTGTTGAGGGCCAAAATCCATGGGCCTTGACAGTCTTTTAATACCAGGCCGCAGCAGTCTGCATTTTACTTGGCTGGTTAACAAAAATAGGGGGGATCCCCACGCCGTTTTTTTTTTCGAGGGGATCCCCTATTTTTGTTAACCAGCCAAGCTAAGCAGACTGCTGTGGCCTGGTATTATCAGGCTTGCAAGGTCCATGGATATTGGATCCTTACCAGCCTGAAAAACCAGGCCTTAGCGGTCTGCTTCATCTGGCTGGTTAACAAAAATAGGGGGGACCCCACGCTAATTTTTTTCGAGGGGATCCCCTATTTTTGTTAATCAGCCAAGATATGCAGACTGCTGTGGCCTGGTATTATCAGGCTGGCAAGGTCCATGGATCTTGGCTCCTTAACAGCCTGAAAATCCAGGCCTCAGCGGTCTGCTTCATCTGGCTGGTTAACAAAAATAGGGGGGACCCCACGCCATTTTTTTTTCGAAGGGAACCCCTATTTTTGTTAATCAGTTCCCTCTGATGTCACTGATGGTGTCCCTGGCTGACCTGAAGTGAAAGTGGAAAGCAATCAATTAAGCTTTCCACTTCCTCTCCTGTCAGCCAGGAGAGGAGCTCATTCATTTGGGGGTTTACTGTGAGGCTGCAGCATTAGCTGCGGTCCCTGCAGTAAACATTAACCCTTTCTGAAGGATTACACCGTGGGACCTGACTGTGCATGGGATAGGTAAGAATAATTTTGCTTTATTATTTTATTTTTATTACAGGAAATGGTTTTAGCAGGTAAATAAAATATGGTCAAAAACTGTGTGATTATTTCATTAAACTTCTTTTTTATTAAAGTGTGTGTGTTTGATTTTTATTTCATACAATAGGATTAATAATTGATAGTTGTCTAATTGACAGCTCTCAATTATTAACCTGGCTTAAAGTGACCTTTCAATTGCAAGGTCATTTTAACCCCTTATTAACCCATTCGCCACCGCTACAGGGCAATGGGAATAGACGGGCAAAGTGCCAGAAAGGGCAAATCTAATTAGAGATTTGCCCTTTCTGGGGTGTCTGGGGGCAGATGTTAGTAGCCGGGGGGGGCCAAAAATAATGGTCCCTCTCTGGGCTATTATTATCTGCCCCCACTCACTGGCTTTGTCTGTCTGGTTGCGAAAATAGGGCGGGAGCCCACGCATTTTTTTTCAGCAATTTTACACCTCATATATTTATATACATGTCATTGAGTTTGTGACACATATATATATATATATTTATAGTTCATACACTTCTACATAGTATAATAGCCGCTAATTCAATTGCCGGCTTTTGTGAAAATGCAGAACCCGACATGAAATGACACTTGGTTTACATAGAGTTAACCATGTCTTTTCATGTAGTTTGATATCTGATTTGCACAAACAATTACATGAGTGTAAAGGTACTGCCACACTACACAATCCCGCTAGCGATCTCGTTAGCGTCGCATACTAATGAGATCCCTAGCGGGATTGTTTCTATATCGCTAGTAGCTACCTATTTTAGCGATCTCCTTAACGACTTTAGCGGTACAAAAGTACCGCTAAATCGCTAAAAAAGGTGCCACACTCAGCGATTAGATACTTACCAGCGGGGCGCCAGCGACGAAAATAGGGTCCGGAACGATCGCTGTGATGAACGAGATCACAGCAGGGGCCTCGTCGCTGGTAGATGCGCACACAACAACATCGCTAACGGGATCGCTAAATAGTGACGTTTTTTAGCGATCCCGTTAGCGATGTTGTTTAGTGTGGCATACCCTTTAGTGTGCAAAATTTCACACCTGTAGGGGTTAATTAAAGGTGTAAATTCGTAGCAAAAAAGTCCGTTTTTTTTACAACGAATTTATACCTTTAATTAACCTCTACAGGTGTGAAATTTTGCACACTTACACTCATGTAATTGTTTGTGCAAATCAGATATCAAACTACATGAAAAGACATGGTTAACTCTATGTACACCAAGTGTCATTTCATGTCGGGTGCTTCTGTCTTTTCACAAAAGCCGGCTTTACCCGGCAATTAAATCAGAGGCTATTTTACTATGTAGAAGTGTATAAACTATAAATATATGTATATATATATGTCACAATGACATGTATATATATATATATATGTATTCTATGTGTGTATATTTAGTGTTTACAAGGAAAGAAAGAGGTTTTTTAGTTACGATATTTTGTTCCCATAGACTTACATTGGATTTCCGGTATTGGTATCGGGTATCGCCGATATTTTAATGGTATCGGCGATACCATTCCGATTCCGATACTTTTGGATATCGGAAAGTATCGCTCAACTCTACTCACAAGGTCTGTGAATTTCCCCTTACTATTAATGGTGTTCATCAAGAGAATTTGGATTTGGTAGTATTGAATAATTTACCTTCTCCAGTGATTTTGGGGTTACCCTGGTTAAAATTGCACAATCCTGTTCTGGATTGGTCTACCAATGAAATTAAGTCCTGGAGTTCTAAGTGTTATGACAAGTGTTGTAACGGGCGTATTGCTGCTGTGGATAAAGGGGAACCACTTGTACCTATTCAGGATTTTTGGAAAGTTTTTTCTGAGAAGGAATCGCAGATTTTACCTCCCCATAGAGACTATGATTGTACTATTGAATTTGTCCCTGGAATGACTCTTCCTAAAAGTCGTTTATTTAACCCCTTCCCGACCCATGACGCCACGTAGGCGTCATGAAAGTCAGTGCCAATCCGACACATGACGCCTATGTGGCGTCATGAAAGGATCGCGTCCCTGCGGGCCGGGTGACCGGGGTCACTGAAAGGTCACCCGACCTGCCGGCACAGGACCCTTTGTGCTTCACCACAGGGGGGTTGGCTTAACCCCCCCGTGACCACGATCGCTCTGATTGGCTGTTAAAAGTGAAACAGCCAATCAGAGCAATCTGTAATATTTCACCAATATAATTGGTGAAATATTACAATCCAGCCATGGCCGATGCTGCAATAGCATCTGCCATAGCTGGACACCGAGCCCTGACCCCCCCACACGGATTCACGGCGGCGATCGGCCGCCGCCACCAAAAGATGGCAGCGGTCGGTCACCGCCGTCACTAAAAGCACCCCTCGTCCTGGCCTCCGCTGCCCCCACCTTCCATCCCCCCCCTCTACTTCCGACCCCCATACTCACCTCTCCCGGTCCACCGATGTCCCTGGATCCTTCCCGGCGGCTGCCCGGCATTCTTCATGGGCGCCGCCATCTTGGAAAATGGCGGGCGCATGCGCAGTGCGCCCGCCGGACGGCGCATGCGCAGTGCGCCCTACATAGTCAAAAAATTTATTTTGATCACTGTGATAAACTGTCACAGTGATCAAAATAAAAAAAAGTAAGTGAACCCCCCCTGTCATAGGTAGGGACAAATAATAAAGAATTTTTTTTTTTTTCCTATTAGGCCCTGTGCACACGTTGCGGATTTTGCTGCGGATCCGCAGCTGATTTCGCTGCTGATCCGCAGCGGATTTCGCTGCTGATCCGCAGCGGATTTCGCTGCTGATCCGCAGCTGATTTGGCACTGCGGATTCACAGCAGATCCAGAAACCATGTACAGTACAATGCAAATAAATGGTAAAAAAAAACGCTGTGCACATGCTGCAGATTTTTCAGCGCAGATTTGCTGCGGTTTTAAATCCGCAGCATGTCAATTCTTGTGCGGATTCCGCAGCGATTTTACACCTGTTCCATTATAGGCGTAAAACCGCAGAGAAAAACCACAGCAAATCCGCGCTAAATACGCAGGTAAAAGGCAGGTCGTTTTATCTGCGGATTTTAGATTTTAGAAAAATCCGCAAGTGAATCCGCAACGTGTGCACGGGGCCTTAGGGTCAGGCTGGGTTCATATTGCATTATGGCAGTCCGTTAGATGGACTGCGTTTCACCCCATTTGTGTGCGCATCGCAACGCATGCCATGAAGCGACATGCGTTCGCGACGTGTCGTCATTCAGTGACGGAGCCTTGGACGCAGGCTGCAGCGTCTGGGCTCCATCACCGCTAGCACAGATGAATCATCGCTGATTCCTCTGCACTAGCGGGTATAACATAACGCGATCGCGTTATGCTATACCGTTACCAGCCCATCAACGCTACGTGTTGAACGGGCTGGTAAAACGCAATATGAACCCAGCCTTAGGGTTAGAACTAGGGTTAGGGTTAGAACTAGGGTAAGGGTTGGAATTAGGGTTAGGGTTGGAATTAGGGTTAGGGTTGGAATTAGGGTTAGGGTTGGGATTAGGGTTAGGGTTGGGATAAGCGTTAGGGGTGTTTTGGGGTTAGGGTTGGGATTAGGGTTAGGCTTGTGGTTAGGTTTATGGTTAGAGTTGGGATTAGGGTTAGGGGTGTGTTGGGGTTAGGGTTATGGTTAGGGTTTGTATTAGGGTTAGGGGTGTGTAGGGGTTAGGGTTGGGGTTAGGGGTGTGTTGGGGTTAGGGTTGGAGTTAGAATTGAGGGGTTTCCACTATTTAGGTACATCAGGGGGTCTCCATACGCGACATGGCGCCAACATTGATTCCTGCAAATTTTGCGTTCAAAAAGTCAAACAGTGCTCCCTTTATTCCAAGCCCCGACGTGTGCCCAAACAGTGGTTTACCCCCACATATGGGGTATCAGCGTACTCGGGAAAAATTGCACAACAACTTTGGGGGTCTAATTTCTCCTGTTACTGTTGGGAAAAAAAAATTGGGGACTAAAAAAGTTATTTTTGTGGAAAAAAAATGATTTTTTATTTTCACGGCTCTGCGTTATAAACTTCTGTGAAGAACTTGGGGGTTCAAAGTGCTCACCACACATCTAGATAAGTTCCATGCGGGGTCTAGTTTCCAAAATGGGGTCACTTGTGGGGAGTTTATACTGTTTAGGCACATCAGGGACTCTGCAAACGTAACATGACGCCCGCAGACCATTCCATCAAGTCGGCATTTCAAAACGTCACTACTTCCCTTCCGAGCCCCGAAGTGTGCCCATACAGTAGTTTTCTCCCACATATGGGATATCAGCGTACTCAGGACAAATTGGACAACAACTTTTGAGGTCTAATTTCTCCTGTTACCCTTGGGAAAATAAAAAAATTGGGGACTAAAAGATCATGTTTGTGGAAAAAATATGATTTTTTTATTTTCATGGCCCAGCGTTATAAACTTCTGTGTAGCCCTTGGGGGTTCAAAGTGCTCACTACACATCTAGATAAGCTCCTTGGGGGGTCTAGTTTCCAAAATGGGGTCACTTGTGGGGGGTTTCTACTGTTTAGGCACATCAGGGGCTCTGCAAACGCAACATGACGCCCACAGAACATTCCATCAAGTCTGCATTCCAAAATGGTGCTCCTTCCCTTCTGTGCTCTCCCATGCGCCAAAACAGTGGTTTCCCCCACATATGGGGTACCAGTGTACTCAGGACAAACTGTACAACAACTTTTGTGGTCCAATTTCTCCTGTTACCCTTGTGAAAATAAAAAATTGCGGGTTAAAAAAATCAGTTTTTGAGGAAAAAAATGATTTTTTATTTTCACGGCTCTGCATTACAAACTTCTGTGAAGCACGTGGGGGTTCAAGGTGCTCACCACACATCTAGTTAAGTTCCTTGAGGGGTCTAGTTTACAAAATGTGGTCACTTGTGGGGGGTTTCTACTGTTTAGGCACATCAGGGGCTCTGCCCGCCCGCAGACCATTCCATCAAGTCGACATTTCAAAGCGTCACTACATCCCTTCCAAGCCCTGACGTGTGCCCAAACAGTGGTTCTCCCCCACATGTGAGGTACTAGCGTACTTAGGACAAATTAGACAACAACTTTTGGGGTCCAATTTCTCCTGTAACCATTGTGAAAATAAAAAATATGGGGCTAAATAATCATTTTTTGAGAAAAAAAAATGATTTTTTATTTTCACGGCTCTGCGTTATAAACTTTTGTGAAGCACCTGGGGGTTCAAAGTGCTCACTGTGCATCTGCATAAGTTTCTTAGGGGGTCTAGTTTCCAAAATGGGGTCATTTGTAGGGGAGCTCCAAAGTTTAGGCACACTGGGGCTCTCCAAACATGACATGGTGTCCGCTAACGACTGGAGCTAATTTTCCATTCAAAAAGTCAAATGGCGCTCCTTCCCTTCTGAGCCCTGCCGTGCGCCCAAACAGTGGTTTATGACCACATATGAGGTATCTGTGTACTCAGGAGAAATTGCCCAACAAATTTTAGGATCCAATTTATACTGTTGCCCATGTGAAAATGAAAAAACTGAGGCTAAAAGAACATTTTTGTGAAAAAAAAAGTACTTTCTTTTTTTTACGGATCAATTTGTGAAGCACTTGGGGGTTCAAAGTGCTCACTCTGCATCTAGATAAGTTCCTTGGGGGGTCTAGTTTCCAAAATGGGGTCACTTGTGGGGGAGCTCCAATGTTTAGGCACACAGGGACTCTCCAAATGCGACATGGCAACCGCTAAATATTCCAGCATATTTTCCATTCAAAAAGTCAAATGGCGCTCCTTCCCTTCTGAGCCCTGCCGTGCGCCCAAACAGTGGTTTATGACCACATATGAGGTATCGGTGTACTCAGGAGAAATTGCCCAACAAATTTTAGGATCCATTTTATCCTGTTGCCCATGTGAAAATGAAAAAACTGAGGCTAAAAGAAAATTTTTGTGAAAAAAAAGTACTTTCTTTTTTTTACGGATCAATTTGTGAAGCACCTGGGGGTTCAAAGTGCTCACTCTGCATCTAGGTAAGTTCCTTGGGGGGTCTAGTTTCCAAAATGGGGTCACTTGTGGGGGAGCTCCAATGTTTAGGCACACAGGGACTCTCCAAATGCGACATGGCAACCGCTAAATATTCCAGCATATTTTCCATTCAAAAAGTCAAATGGCGCTCCTTCCCTTCTGAGCCCTGCCGTGCGCCCAAACAGTGGTTTATGACCACATATGAGGTATCTGTGTACTCAGGAGAAATTGCCCAACAAATTTTAGGATCCATTTTATCCTGTTGCCCATGTGAAAATGAAAAAACTGAGGCTAAAAGAAAATTTTTGTGAAAAAAAAGTACTTTCTTTTTTTTACGGATCAATTTGTGAAGCCCTTGGGGGTTCAAAGTGCTCACTCTGCATCTAGATAAGTTCCTTGGGGGGTCTAGTTTCCAAAATGGGGTCACTTGTGGGGGAGCTCCAATGTTTAGGCACACAGGGACTCTCCAAATGCGACATGGCAACCGCTAAATATTCCAGCATATTTTCTATTCAAAAAGTCAAATGGCGCTCCTTCCCTTCTGAGCCCTGCCGTGCGCCCAAACAGTGGTTTATGACCACATATGAGGTATCTGTGTACTCAGGAGAAATTGCCCAACAAATTTTACAGTCCATTTTATCCTGTTGCCTATGCAAAAATGAAAAAAATTGATGCTAAAAGAAAAATTTTGTTGGAAAAATTAAAATGTCCATTTTTTCCTTCCACGTTGCTTTAGTTCCTGTGAAGCACCTGAAGGGTTAATAATCTTCTTGAGTGTAGTTTTGAGTAGCTTGAGGGGTGCAGTTTTTATAATGGTGTCACTTTTGGGTATTTTCTGCCATATAGACCCCTCAAAGTGACTTCAAATGTGAGGTGGTCCCTAAAAAAAATGGTTTTGTAAATTTTGCTGTAAAAATGAGAAATCGCTGGTCAACTTTTAACCCTTATAACTTCCTGACAAAAAAAAATGTTGTTCCCAAAATTGTGCTGATGTAAAGTAGACATGTGGGAAATGTTATTTATTAACTATTTTGTGTCACATAACTCTCTGGTTTAACAGAATAAAAATTCAAAATTTGAAAATTGCGAAATTTTCAAAATTTTGGCCAAAGTTCCATTTTTTTCACAAATAAACGCAAAAATTATCAACCTATATTTACCACTAACATGAAGCCCAATATGTCACGAAAAAACAATCTCAGAATCGCTAGGATCCGTTGAAGCGTTCCTGAGTTATTACCTCATAAAGGGACACTGGTCAGAATTGCAAAAAATGGCCAGGTCATTTAGGTCAAAATAGGCTGGGTCATGAAGGGGTTAATCTTACTATTCCTGAGAGAAAGGCTTTGGAGGAATACATACAGACAAGCTTGGCCGCCGGTCACATTAGGCCTTCCAAGTCTTCTATGGCTGTTGGATTTTTTTTGTTACGTCCTTGTCTGGACTTTTGTGAGATTAATAAAATTACTGTACGCAATCCTTACCCACTGCCATTGATTCCTGATTTGTTTAACCAGTTAGCAGGGACCAATTGGTTCTCTAAAATTGATCTTCGGGGGCATACAATTTGTTGCGCATGAAGGAGGGTGACGAATGGAAATGGAAGACTGCTTTTAACACTCCTGTGGGTCATTTTGAGAATCTGGTTATGCCTTTTGGCCTCACCAGTGCTCCTGCATTTTTTCAGAATCTTATTAATGACATCCTTAGACCTTTGATCGGCAAAAATGTGGTTGTGTATTTGGATGACATTTTGATTTATTCGCCGGATCTGGAGTCTCATTGGCGGAGCGTACGTGAGGTATTACAGTTATTGAGTGACAATTCGCTTTTTGCTAAGCTGGAGAAATGTGAGTTCGCTGTACAGAGAATTAGTTTTTTGGGCTACATTATCTCCAGCGAAGGTTTTGAGATGGACCCGGTGAAAGTTCAAGCTGTGCAGGATTGGCCTAGGCCTATTGGTTTGAAATCGTTACAGAGGTTTTTGGGTTGCGCCAATTATTATAGAAAATTCATTAAAATTTTTTCTATTATTGTCAAACCACTGACCCATCTCACCAGGAAAGGTGCTAATGCGGTTCAGTGGACTACTGAGGCCATTGAAGCTTTTGTGTTTCTAAAGGAGAGGTTCAGCTCTGCTCCCATCCTTATGCAGCCTGATGTGACTAAACCGTTTTTGGTTGAAGTTGATGCTTCTTCTGTGGGGGTCGGCACGGTGTTGTCTCAGGAAAACACGGATGGAGTACATCCTTGTGCATTTTTTTCAAAAAAATTTTCTGAGACTGAACTGACTTATGATATTGGTAATCGGGAATTGTTGGCCATTAAATTCACATTTGAACACTGGCGTCATCTCTTGGAAGGTGCTGAATTTCCCGTTCAGGTTTTCACTGATCATAAAAATCTGATCTATCTTGATGCTGCCAAATGCTTGAATGCCCCTCAGGCTAGGTGGGCACTGTTTTTCTCGCGGTTTAATTTTTCCGTTAGAATGTGAAAGCCGATGCTTTGTCTCACAGCTTTTCTCCCATGGTTGGTGCTGAGGAGGAGGAGAACATTTTACAAGAAGGGGTTGTGATTTCTGCTTTGGACTCTGTGTTGGAAGATGAGATTCTAAAAAGCACAGAATGCCCCATCTAACACTCCCCATGGGAGGTTGTTTGTGCCTGGGACCTTTAGGAGAATTTGTTTGTTGAGTGTCATGAGTCTCGGTTGGCAGGTCATCCTGGAATCTCTGAGACGAAGAGGCTTGTGGGTCGCAGTTTTTGGTGGCCTGGATGGCAGAAGGAAGTCATTAAGTGGGTACGTCAATGTACTGTGTGTGTGCTAGATCTAAGTCTTCACATACTCCTGCTGCGGGGTTGCTTTGCCCTCTGGAGGTTCCTAGTGCTCCTTGGACACATTTGGCTATGGACTTTATTACTGACCTTCCCCCCTCTGAGGGTTTCACTGTTATCTGGGTGGTCGTGGACCGTTTTAGCAAGATGTGTCACTTGGTTCCTTTCATCAAACTGCCCTGCGCTAAGACTCTCGCTAAGGCCTTTGTCAAGGAAATAGTCAGACTACATGGCGTTCCTACTGACATTGTTTCCGATAGGGGACCTCAGTTCGTGGCTCATTTTTGGCGCGCCTTTTGTGACAGGTACCTAAAACATGCCACCAGGTCTCGTAGTATGTAATTTTTTTACATTTTTTTAACATTACTAAAAAAAGTCAATTGCATAAAGAAAGTGCCATTGAGGGCTTACTCACACCAGGTAATACATCAGACGAGTGCCATCCGATGTTTTATCGGATAGCACTTGGACCAATGTTATTCTATGGGGAAGTGCTGATCAGCATTTTTGTCTAAAGGTACTGCCACACTAAACAATCCCGCTAGCGATCTCGTTAGCGTTGCATACTAATGAGATCGCTAGCGGGATTGTTTCTATATCGCTAAATGCTGCCGCATTTAGCGATATAGTTAACGACGCTATCGCCGTTAGCGATCTTCTTAACGACTTTAGCGGTACAAAAGTACCGCTAAATCGCTAAGAAAAGGTGCCACACAGCGATAAGATACTTACCCAGCGGGAGCGCCAGCGATGAAATAGGGTCCGGAACGATTCCAGCGACGAGCGAGATCACAGCAGGAAGCTCGTCGCTGGAAGCTGCCGCACTGAACAATATCGCTAACGGGATCGCTAAATAGTGACGTTTTTTAGCGATCCCGTTAGCGATATTGTTTAGTGTGGCATACCCTTAAGACTGATTTGGCATGAGAACAAAAAAAAAAGCAACATCCTTCAATTTACAGAGCAAATCGGATGGCGCTCACCCATCCAAGTCTATGGGTGTGTGGAAATCATTGCACTGCTCTCCAAGTGCAGTCCGATTTCTAAATACTCACAAAACTGAGAAGATGGAGAAAGTTTGTTCTCCTCTTCTCACCTGTAGTACAATTCTCTCATCCAAGAGTATCTGATAAGGCTAAGCTGACAATCTGATTAAATGGGGATCAGTGTTTGACCAGACTGTCATTAACATAGTCGATCTGATTCTCTCGCATGAAAGAATCTACGCTTGTGTGAGCTAGCCCTTAAAATGCGACATGTTTCATTGACCAGTCCAGAAGTCCTAGGAGAATCTTACAGCAACTGCAAGGTCTTGGAACTCACTATATACTTTTTTAAATATACAAATGATAAATCAAAAACCATGCGGTATATTGCATTATAAAATTGCAAAAAAGTTTCAATGGATAAGGATGAAGACAATATATAGAGGGAGGAGTTTATCAATATTGTCATAAAATGTATCCTTTCAAAAAGCAGCAAATATAGTACATGCTGTATGATACATTTGATGTAAATGGTAGACACTTTTCGTTACACTCATGATTGGCTCATATACTGTAATAATTTAAGAAAAAAGTTATTAATGAATTAGATATGTTTTACAAATCTCTTTGGGGTGTAGTCAGAACCGGCGTCAGCACCCGGCATACCCGGGCAAGTGCCGCGGCCCTGAGCAGGTGGGGGGCCCACTCACCGTCGGGCACCCCGGCGCCCGTTAGTGGGTGAGAGCGGTACCAGCGCCGCCACTGGGCCCCCCCGCTTGATCAGGGCCCCGACAGTAGCCGGCACAATACTTACCTCTCCGCGTGCCTCCGCTGCCGCAGCTCCAGGCTCCAGGGGGCGCCTGCAGGGCGCCGGCGCTTCCTCTCACAGCAGCGCCGCTGAATGACGTCATCATTCAGCGGCCGGCTGTGGCAGAGAGGGCGCGGACGCCGGACAGGTGAGGTGTGTGTGTGTGTGTGTTTGCTGCGGTGCTGTCTGTGTGTGGTGCTGTATGTGTGATGGTGTTGGGGAGGCAGTGATGGTGGTGTGGAGCCGGGGTCCGGAGGCAATGATAGTGGGGAGGCGACGATGATCGGGAGGCGATGATGATGGGGAGGCGATGATGATGGGGAGGCAATGATGATGGGAGGCAATGATGATGATGATGGGGAGGCAATGATGATGGGGAGGAGATGATAATGGGGAGGTGATGATGATGGGTAGGCAATGATGATGATGATGGTGAGGAGAAGATGATGGGGAGGCGATGATGATGGGGAGGTGATGATGATGATGATGGGGAGTCTTTCCACAGCGCCCTTTCCTGTGCCGTAACAGTGCAGAACGCAGCACAGTGCAGAGGAGAGCTCCATATTTTGTATGGAGCATTATATGGGGACCAGTATCCTGTATGGAGCATTATTTGGGGTCCAATATTCTTTATGGAGCATTATATTTGGCCCATAATATTGTATGGAGGACTGTACTGTCCGGTCTGTACTGTGCGCTGTGAGGATTTGGCAGTTTTTGAGCTATTGTACAATTTACAATAGATATCACTCATGTAATGGAAGAAGTGAAGTATTTGGCATTGTACTGTACCCATATTTCTCTGCCGTATCTGTGCATCATGAATCGTGGTCTGTGTTAAAGGGGCCCACTGAGACTCTTTCGCCCGGGGCCCATAAAAACCTGGAGCCGGCCCTGGGTGTAGTTATAGACGTTGCAGAAGTAGCAGTCACAACTAACGCTGGAGGCTCAAAAGATCCATCTGTCTAAGGCTGTGGTCACAAAAGAGTATAAAAAATTAATCATACTTTCATCCAGAAAAGTGGGACGATTTTTTTCTCACTTGTCATCCATGTGCAATAATTTTTTTAATCAGCAGCTGTTAATCTTTTACAGGACCATTTACAGTTTCCTATGCTACAGAATTGTAATGTATCTGTAAAAATCAAATGCCATTCTGATGGTCCATATGGCATCCAATTTTTTCTTGCACCCATCCGATTTCAGAGTGAAATCGAAGCATGTTGCAATTTTTTCCTCACTGTGAATACAGCTAATAAAAAAACCGCATATCTGCGCTGCCTCATTGAATAACATTGGTCCGATTGCAATCCCTTTTTTTATCGAATAGCACTCGTCCGATTTATACTCCCTTGTGAGCGAGCCCTAATAAGGCTGGTTTCACATTTGCGGATGGCAGAGCTGCGGACGTCCTCCATGAAGCTCCGCCCACTGCCGCACCTCCTCCGGATGGCTCCGCCTATGTCTGCAAGTGGCCTGCATGTGGCCTGTGTACCTATCTTTAACATTAGGTACGCAGACCGTGCGGATGCGTCGTTTCAACGGAGCGGCGACCTGCGCCGAACGCAACATGTTGCATTTTGTTGCGGTCGCCACACCATCAAAACGACGCATGCGGTGGCATCCGCATGCATCCGCACAGCCTGCATACCTAATGTTAAAGATAGGCAAGACGCCGCCTTCTCAAGGTACTCCCTTGACTTAATTTCATTAATATATGGAGGAATGTGGTGATTATATTATATGAGGGGCAGTGGTGGATATCATACTCTGTGGGGGCTGTGGTTAACATCATATTGCGTATGGACTGTGGTGACCATACTGTATGGGCGGCTGTGATGAACTTCATACTGTGTAGGTATTGTAGCATTTCCAGGGGTATTTAGCTCTGAGATCGCTGTCTGGGTAGACAGAATGGCACGGAAACAGTTCATTCAGACAGCAATTATGGTAAAAACTGGCCGCAACCAGTTTTATTAAAGTCCACAGCAAACAGATAAAACAAAGCATAAACAAAAGACCTAGGCTTGTCTAGCCACTAATTACACTTATGTAATGTCCCTTTCTATCAGGAACCCAGACTTTATCAGTCTGTGCCCAAAACAACACATATGATATATGTTACCAGTATGGAGTTTCCCAGATACTCCTCCTTATGTCTGAAGGTCCACCCGACGTCCAGACTTGAGAGAGATCCACTCCTATTCAGTAGTCATTATCCTGGAGGTTCACAGAGACACTCCTGTGTCCGGGGTACCTCTAACCCAGACTGAGACGGCTCCCCTCCTCTTCAGTAATCATCAGCATGGAGGTTCACAGAGACACTCCTGTGTCCGGGGTACATCTAACCCAGACTGAGACGGCTCCCCTCCTCTTCAGTAATCATCAGCATGCATTCTCACAGAGACTGCTTCCTTGTGCCAGGACACCTCTCTGTGTCCAGGCTAAAGACAGCTCTAACACTCTTGGAGACTGCTTCCTTGTGCCAGGACACCTCTCTGTGTCCAGGCTAAAGACAGCTCTAACACTCTTGGAGACTGTTTCTTGTGCCAGGACACCTCCCTGTGTCCAGGCTAAACTAGCTCTCTGACTGTGTCCGCAGACACCTATTTCTGGCTTCCTAATTAACAGCTGAGTGGTTACAGGTTTGAGCTGCAAGTATGCACTGAGTGGAAGGTGTAATGACCTTTCTCTACCACCAGGTCTACAAAGCCATACACCTCCCTTATACCAGTCAGCAAAGCACCCAGGTGAAATATACACCCCATCTAACCCACATATTCTCACTGTCTCACATATCCCCCCCCTCTTCTCCAGACCGGAGGGCTGGTCATCCAGACCGGAGGACTGGTCAACAAACCTCAAGAGACAGTGAACACAGCTCAAGTCATGGCCCACATCATCTTCATCTTTATCTTCCATTAAGCAGGGTTTCTATACCCTTACACACACACACACACACACACACACTGTGTGATGTCACAGTCATGTGACCAGTCAACTGAGGCGAAGGAACATGGACAGTCAAAACATACATACTGATCCATTAAATGAATGCCAGCCAGCGCTGCATTACCCATCCGTCCCCTCTGCATACAGCTTTATCCTAGGTATTTAGACACATACCCCTTAGGTGGGTTTGTAGGTGACTGGACCCGCCCAGCTCTCCAAGTCACCTGGAAGCCTCCCAATGTATAGCACAAGTCTCAGCAGTAGATCTGCTGAACCAAAATATATCCAGGCTTCCATCACAGGGCCACCCACCTCTGCGATACATACCGTCCATCCATCACATGCCTCCATGCATATTCTGAGGGCCATACCCAGTGCCCCCTCTGTTCAAATTTGTGGGGTCGAACACCTGCCACCCGACCAGAGATCCCCCTCGGTCGCCTCTGCCAGTCACCCCGTCTCAGTTGATTTTGGGCACTATGCAATATCACCTCTTTGTTAGGCCTCTCCCGCCCCCAGCGGTCAGAACGTTGGCCTTGTCCTTGTGTCGGTGTCACCTCACCCGACCTTTCTTTCCCGAACTGACTCCTACCGTCGTTGCGGCCACGAGTCCATCGTCCAGTCAAGCTTACTGGTAGCTCTGAGTCTGACTCTGTCTTTTCGTCCGCCACCGGGTCTCACACTCAGCCGTGAGCTAACAGAAGCGTCATCTCTACCCCTCATTGTTTTAGCACGTTTACTGCCAATCCCCAGGGAAGCCTCTCGTCTCTCCCTTTCTTGGGCTGGAAGTAGTCGCTCTCTTTGTTCCAACTGTAAAACATCCTCAGATGGCATCTTCTGTCTGGCTGCAAGGTCAGCATCAGCCTTCTTCTCAGGACTCTCAACCTCCTCTGCTACCATGCCTTCCTCACTTGCACTGGTTGCTTCATTGTCATCAGATGATTCATTATCACCCCCACTATCCCTGTCTGACCCCTTTTTCTCAGCCACATCCGGCTCACTTTCAGGGTTAGACATTTCATTTTCATTCACATCCGGCTCACTGTCAGGGTTATACAATTCACTCTCATTCTCATCCTGCTCACTTTCAGGAGTATACAATTTATTTTCATTCACATCTTGCTCACTGTCAGGGTTATACAACTCATTCCCATTCACATCTTGATCTGGAACCTTAGTTAGCATGTTATCCTCAACATTAACTTCAACATCTGGTCCCTCAAGTATGTGACTATGTGACAACCCCAGCACTATACCTCCATATAGCTCAGGTACCAGGAGCTGACTCACGACCTCTCCCTGGACTTCAGTGTCCCTAAACAATAGGTTATTGTTCATGGCAGCATGAGGAAACCTCTCCTCAGAGCCAGGCTCTTGGGGAACCTCATTCAGAACAATTACATTTTCCTGTGCCGTTTTAAGAGTGGGGTCTCGCACCGGCCTCTCCCAAAATTGTCACAGGACACAGGCAGGTCAGGGACACTCGGTTCCCGAGAACCACCATCCTCGTCTCCCAACATCACCTGCAAAGAAATTTAATCTTTATCACGGTCATCATCAGTATCATCACTATTATGATTAGCATCATCATCATTATCAATATCATCATCACTATCACACAAGATAAACGGCCCACTAACATTGTGTTCCGCCCCTCGGGACTGCGTACCCTCAGTAGGGGCTTCATCACACTGTCCATCAGAATCACCCTTCCCCAGAGATCCTTAGACCGGGGAAAGTCATTACACAACACAACGGGGTGCACCAGGTTCTTCACTACCCCCACTTCACATGAAACCTCCCCGAGTTTAGGGACCAAGTCCACGGCAGTCTCTGGGTAGACTTTGGTGTCTCCATGGATGCACACCATACTCAAGTGCTTATCAGGGATGAAGTCCCTATCAATCAGGCTGTCACATACGGAAGTCACTGGACTCTCCGAGTCCAAGAGGGCCTGCGCTGAGCAACCATTTGTAACCACCGGGGACACCTGTGGTCCAGTCTCTTCGGTTGCGGTGGTCACACACACAGGTTCTGCGCAGAGAGAGAGGGATCTGCCAACATCACGGCACATAGGCTCCCCTCCAGTGGACAGTTGGCTGCAATTTCACGACATCTCCAACACTGTCCATCACACTCTTCCACCCACATGTCCCCTCGGGCCTGAACCCGCTTATCAGCATACCCCATGTCCCCAACAGCTGGAACGCTCTTACCGGGAGAGTTCGACGTCCGGGAACTCTGAAGTGACGTCCTCTCAGACGGCTGTACCTCAGGAGAACATGCTCGGGTGTAGCGGTTCACTGTAGGACATGCTCGGGTGTAGCGGTTCACCACCACCTTTTCAACTCCACAATCAGGCCTGCTGACTGCAGACTCCCAACTGTATCTCCAGTCATGAACTCCCCTGGCATGGGCTGTCACCGTAACACCCAGCCGGGTACGAATCTCCGCTTTCAACTTGGCATAGTCTTCGCTGTCCTGCTTTCTCAGGTCAGCATAGGCCACCAGGGGCACTCCAATCAGATAGGGTGCGACCATCATGGCCCACTCAGATAGGGGCAGATTCTCCTTCTCTGCCAGTCTCTCAAACCTAGTGAGATATACCTCCACATCATCACGAGGTGTCATCTTTTCCAGGGACCGTCTTACCGCCTTCTTTACATCGGACAAGTCAGGTGCCTTCACAACATTACTCTGAGACGCGGTGCGGAGAGCTGCAATCTGCTCCAACAACCGGTTATTCTCCTGCTGCTGCTGCAGGAATTGCTGCCGGTGCTCCTGCATGCGCTGCTGGTGCTGCAGGCGCTGCTGCTCCATGCTCCGCTGGGCCTGTACCAGGTACTCAACGAGCCCCTCCATACTGCCGGACTCATCTGTCTCAATCACAGCAGTCTTATGTTGCACAATAACTTGCGCCATTTGTTCAAACAGCGCCTCCATGCTGTCATCCATGCTGTCAGACTTCTCTGTCTTCACAACGGTAGTCTTCACTCAAGACATACACACACTCTACAGTCTTTTCCATAGAAAAATTTAGCTCTGCTGTGCAGACACTTTTTTTTTTTTTTCCTTTGCAAAGTCTATTAGGGCTACTGTCTCTTTAAGACTGCTCCACAAACTTTTCTTTTGCTGCTGCACATTCCACAGTCATTTTCACAACAAGTTCAGCTTTGCTGTGCAAACACACTTTTTTTTTTTTTTTCTTTGCAAAGTCTATTAGGGCTACTGTCTCTTTAAGACTGCTCCAAACAGACGTTTCCGCTGACACACTTTTTTTTTCTGCTGCTATTTCAATAGACTTCACCTTTAATGCTGTCTCTCGCCACTGTGCCGCACGCACACTCCAGCACTAACTGTATCAGGCCCTGCGCTGCCCCAGCATTCTCCACCAATTGTAGCATTTCCAGGGTATTTAGCTCTGAGATCGCTGTCTGGGTAGACAGAATGGCACGGAAACAGTTCATTCAGACAGCAATTATGGTAAAAACTGTCCGCAACCAGTTTTATTAAAGTACACAGCAAACAGATAAAACAAAGCATAAACAAAAGACCTAGGCTTGTCTAGCCACTAATTACACTTATGTAATGTCCCTTTCTATCAGGAACCCAGACTCTATCAGTCTGTGCCCAAAACAACACATATGATATATGTTACCAGTATGGAGTTTCCCAGATACTCCTCCTTATGTCTGAGGCTAAGTGCACACGATCAGGAATAATTGCGTTTTTTTTCGCGGTTTTTCCGCTATTTTCCGCGGTTAAACCGCGAACAAAACGCAAGCATTAAGAATTCTATACGTTTTAATTGATTCCGCATGTTTTGTACACATATTGCGTTTTTTTTCCGCGAAAAAAACGCTTAGCGGAAAAAAAAGCAACATGTTCATTAATTTAGCGTAACCGCGGTGATTCCGCCGCCATAGGAATGCATTAAACCGCTTACTTTCCGCATGTGGCTATGCCCACTATGCGCAATGTAAGCGGTTCATGTGCGGATGGTACCCAGGGTCTGGAGCAGAGGAGACTCTCCTCCAGGCCCTGGGTACCATATCCCTGGTAAAACAATAATTAAAATAAAAAATAATGATATTCTCACCTTCCGGCGGCCCCCGCAGCCTTCCCGCGGCCCCCGCAGCCTTCCCGCCTTCAGCGACGCTCCCGGCAACTTCCGGTCCCAAGAGTCCTTTGCGAGAATCACCCAGATGGCATAGCGGTCTCGCGAGATGCACGTCATCGGTGTGATTTGTCGCAATGCATCCTTGGGACCGCGAGTTGCCGGGAGCGTCGCTGAGAGGCGGGAAGGCTGCGGGGGCCGCCGGAAGGTGAGAATATCATTATTTATTATTTTTTTTATTATTTTTACATTAGATCTTTTTACTATTGATGCGGCATAGGCGGCATCAATAGTAAAAAGTTGGTCACACGAGTCAAACACTATGTTTGACTCGTGTGACCAACCTGTCAATCAGTTTTCCAAGCGATGCTACAGATCGCTAGGAAAACGCTAGCATTCTGCAAGCTAATTACGCTTGCAAAACGCTATTATTCTGGCGGGAATCAGCATAAAAAAAACGTGCGTATTTCCTGCGGGAGAAGTGCGGGATTGCCGCGGAAATTTCCGCGGCAATTCCGCAACGTGTGAACTTAGCCTGAAGGTCCACCCGACGTCCAGACTTGAGAGAGATCCACTCCTATTCAGTAGTCATTATCCTGGAGGTTCACAGAGACACTCCTGTGTCCGGGGTACCTCTAACCCAGACTGAGACGGCTCCCCTCCTCTTCAGTAATCATCAGCATGGAGGTTCACAGAGACACTCCTGTGTCCGGGGTACATCTAACCCAGACTGAGACGGCTCCCCTCCTCTTCAGTAATCATCAGCATGCATTCTCACAGAGACTGCTTCCTTGTGCCAGGACACCTCTCTGTGTCCAGGCTAAAGACAGCTCTAACACTCTTGGAGACTGCTTCCTTGTGCCAGGACACCTCTCTGTGTCCAGGCTAAAGACAGCTCTAACACTCTTGGAGACTGTTTCTTGTGCCAGGACACCTCCCTGTGTCCAGGCTAAACTAGCTCTCTGACTGTGTCCGCAGACACCTATTTCTGGCCTCCTAATTAACAGCTGAGTGGTTACAGGTTTGAGCTGCAAGTATGCACTGAGTGGAAGGTGTAATGACCTTTCTCTACCACCAGGTCTACAAAGCCATACACCTCCCTTATACCAGTCAGCAAAGCACCCAGGTGAAATATACACCCCATCTAACCCACATATTCTCACTGTCTCACAGTAGATAGTGTGAGAAGGGTGAACACAGTTCGGAGAGTGCGCTGTGGTGGGCAGTATGGGGGCCTTGTGTGAAGGGAGCACAGCATGAATGAGCAGAGGAGAAATTGTGAAATGGAAGCACTGTATGGAGAGGGGGTAGCATATCGAGGGGAACAATGTGAAGATGTAGAGAGTTTAAGGGAAAACAGTGGAGAGGGGACAGCCATAGTATATTCCGTGGTTCTTAGGGTAGATAGTGTGGTGGATATAGCTGATAAGGGTGGACTGTGTTGTGATTATTGCTAATAAGGGCAGAAGGTGTGATGTTTATAGCTCATTAAGGTGGACAGTGTGCTGGTGTAGCTCATAGGGGAGTACAGTGTGGAGGCCATGTACCATATGAGGCTTATTTAAGGCATAGTATAGACTGATATTTTTATACAAAGGGCATTATAATAACATTTGTTACAATTCCTCCTATCGATGAGTCTGGATGCAGTGAATAACATTTCAGTCATTCACTCTAGGGCAGAGGCATGCTGAGCTCTCAGTATAGTGATTAGCAGCCTAGCATGCAGGATTTTTGCCTGTTCCGCGTGATTACCTGGCTATTTAGCTGGCTCGCTGCCTCCATCCAGTGCCAGTTGTAGCTTTAAGCTCGGTGGGGTTTACGTGCTGTGTATTCCTGTGCTCAATCTCAGATCTACTGTTACCTGACCTTTGACCTTGTTTCTGACAATGCTTTGCCTAGCCACTTTATCTTGATCCGCTACCTTCCTTGAATTCTGACCTCAGACCATGACCTGACTACTCATTTGTCTAACCTTTTTGTTTACAACAAGCTTTCTTGGATTCAAACCCCGGACCTCTTGACTACCTAGCCTCATGGCTTGTCTATGAATAGTGACTAGCATCACAACACTCTTATCTTTAAGTGCATTGTGTCACGATGTGCTGCAAGAAGACCAAAGAAGAGGAAAGTTTGTAGAAACGAGCTGTGGTTGTGAAAAGTCATCAAGATGTCTTGACAAGGAGGAGATGAAAAGAAAGAGAATGACTCGAATCAGAGAAGTCATCTATAAAGTAGCTGGACGTAAATTTTTATTTATGTTACTGCCTGTATCTCATCAGTACTGTGGATCTAGTATGGTCTACAGTTTGATGATGGCTAGTAAATTCTAGTCTTTGTAGGTTCATGAGATGAAATGTATTGGACTGACATGATATTGCTGTGAATCACTGTACTAAGCGTTGTTCTTTTAGTCAAGTACTTAAGGGTGGTTCTGGTGATGTGTTTATTTACTGATGTTGGTTCTGGTGTAGGATTCATGTACTATTTAAGGCTCATCACCAGAACGAGCTGTATTTGTCGCATGACAAATGCAAACACCATCAGCCCCATCTATAATAGGGTCTGTTTGGTTTCCATTAGTGTTTTCACCTAATGCTGGACGCCTTAATTGAAACCAAATGGCCCCCATTATAGTTAAGCTATATTAGTTAACATAACTGTCCTTGGATTGACATTTAAAACATAAGATGTCAGGGATGTAGATTGTGAACCTTCGCGGGCAGGGTCCTCTCTCCTTCTGTACTTATGTGTGTCCTGTATTGCTCATATTTATTTTACTTGTCTATATTCGCCCCCTCTCACATGTAAAGCGCCATGGAATAAATGGCACTATAAAAATGAATAATAATAATAATAATAATGAATATTGTTATTTGTCCCTGGTATGAGGGATTCCTATATCTAACTGTGAAACTGCATCCCATGTTAGGACACAACCCAAAGTACACTACTTTTTTAACTTTTTTGCTGGTATTTCATTCTAGTGGAAGTGGTTGACAGAACTTGTTTTCTGACCCATCTGGAGAGGGGGGATGTGAAAGGAGTCCTGTTACTTTAATCTCTGACCCATACCTTTGCTTGGAGGTGGGATGCGCCATTAGCCTCATCTGTTTAGGACAACCAAATATCTTGTCTTGGCCCAGTTACAAGTGGCATGTAGGCCCATTGGAATGCATCCCTATGCTGCCCTATAACAGAGCCGTTTTACCAACATCTCAGTGAATTAAGTCATTAAAAAACACAGAGCAACCCTCACTCCTAATGAGTGGCACCTCAGACCTCGAGATAAACTTGTTTTATATACCTAGCATACAGTACAGACCAAAAGTTTGGACACACCTTCTTATTCAAAGATTTTTCTGTATTTTCAGGGCTATGAAAATTGTACATTCACACTGAAGGCATCAAAACTATGAAGTAACACATGTGGAATAATACATTACACTTTACAAAAAAAGTGTGAAACAACTGAAAATATGTCTTACATTCTAGGTTCTTCAAAGTAGCCACCTTTTGCTTTGATTACTGCTTTGCACGCAGAAAAGGTGAACGGATGGACTCTACATGCCTGGTTCCCACCGTGAAGCATGGAGGAGGTGGTGTGATGGTGTGGGGGTGCTTTGCTGGTGACACTGTTGGGGATTTATTCAAAATTGAAGGCATACTGAACCAGCATGGCTACCACAGCATCTTGCAGCAGCATGCTATTCCATCCGGTTTGCGTTTAGTTGGACCATCATTTATTTTTCAACAGGACAATGACCCCAAACACACCTCCAAGCTGTGTAAGGGCTTTTTGACCAAGAAGGAGAGTGTTGGGGTGCTATGCCAGATGACCTGGCCTCCACAGTCACCAGACCTGAACCCAATCGAGATGGTTTGGGGAGAGCTGGACCGCTCACCGCTTCAATTTTGAATAAATCCCCAACAGTGTCACCAGCAAATCATCCCCACACCATCACACCATCTCCTCCATGCTTCACTGTGGGAACCAGGCATGTAGAGTCCATCCGTTCACCTTTTCTGCGTACAAAGCAGTAATCAAGGCAAAAGGTGGCTACTTTGAAGAACCTAGAATATAAGACATATTTTCAGTTGTTTCACACTTTTTTTGTAAAGTGTAATGTATTATTCCACATGTGTTAATTCATAGTTTTGATGCCTTCAGTGTGATTCTACAATTTTCATAGTCATGAAAATACAGAAAAATCTTTGAATGAGAAGGTGTGTCCAAACTTTTGGTCTGTACAGTATGCTAGGTATATAAAACAAGTTTATCTCGAGGTCTGAGGTGCCACTCATTAGGAGTGAGGGTTGCTCTGGGGTTGAATTTTTTCTATGTCGTACATGTCCTGGTATTTTTGTAATAATATCTAATAAAATGGATTTATATATATTTAAACATGTTTCCGGGATGTGACTTATTATTTGGTATATAGTGAGATTTAAGCCCTCATACTTTTCCTTTGATGCTTTTCTCGTCTATGGAGGGTATCTCCTTTTACAAAAATACCAGGACATGTACGACATAGAAAAAATTCACCAATTTATCATAATACATAACATTTTAAAAATTAACAGCAGGAGGATAGTAACGTACCCACAAAGGGTGGGTGAGAACACAAAAATGTATAAGACTGTAGTAATCCAAGGCAAGGAAAACCAAAAAACCACCACATGTAAGGGGAGGAACAGGGTGATTAAATGCCTATATCGCTCAAAAACGCAGGTTAAGTAAATACGTACAAATCATAGCAGATAATTACTGCATGTCCTGCATGGACACGGCAGGTCCACTATATATCTGTGGCCATAACCGCATAAAGGCACATAGTTGGTACATAAAAAAATCACTCCAAGTATATATACCCTGTAGGTTACCTTGCCAATGGTGTGTTCGTGTCCCCACACCTCCCGTGAGACCCGACGCGCGTTTCGCACCTCGCTTCTTCGGGGGACGATGTGTGTGTTCCCTGATTAGCGTGTTTAAATAGGCCGCCATACCAATCGGACAAGTGATGTGCATAGCGCGCACGAAGGCGGGGCATCCGGTGCCTCACCGTCACTTCCGGCGTCGCAGATGCACTCCCTGTATTTATGTGGATTATTTTTTACAACCACTTGTTACCAATCTTGAAACTTTTATCAGGGACTCCACGCACCTTATACAATCATTAGAGACCCTCCGTCTCCCTGAGAATACCATCCTGGTCAGCCTAGACGTGGAGTCTTTGTACACCAGTATCTCCCACGATCTAGGTATTTCATTCTTGACAAAAACTGCTTCACGTTTGATAGAAAATTTTACAGACAGATCTCTCTCAACAGAAAGATCACCCTTTCCAAATTTAATCAAGTCAGTGGGGAAGACCGAAAAGGATGCCACTGTATGGCATGTAAACTAAATATGTCCAAGAAACGTAAAGGATCCAGGACTTAAAATGCTGTAGCATTCGAAACGCGTAGTTTTTTTGTAGGGTATTCATTTCAACTTTTTTATGTATATACTGGAAGCTGGATCTTTTACCTTTTTGAACAAGGCTCTATCACAAACAAGTTTAGAAGAACAATTCCTATTCAGTATAGCTGGCCAGTAGTAAGAGCAAAAGGACAGAGTAAGGAATAAACAACTATAAAAAAATTGTGTGCAGGTTAATCAAAATACGATTTAAAATATATATCCTTTATTTATATACATTATCATTAGAAAAAACACATGAAATAACAGAGCTAAGAATGGTGGGCAGCACAAGACAGCATAATACATATGTATAAACCAGGTCACCGTTACAACTAATAACCAGCGTCTGCTTCCAGTACCACCTCTAGCAAATAAGTTAAATAACAAAAACCTCAAAGCAATCATTTACAAGTAAGAGAATAAATATGTTATTGATAGCACAGAGTACAGAGGCCAAATGCACTAGAAAGAGGACCAGACTTGGCCAATACTGAGAAAATAGAGAAGTCCATGTATAAAGTACTGTAGAAAATGAAATGACATAAATAAAACACTCAATGTTCGTTTAGCTAATGGCTCCATGAGGGGTTTAGACACTCATTTATTAATTGTGCAACTATAGTATATTAAAAGCTCTGATGGTATGAACAGAACATGTAGTCATCTCTATATGTTCATTATTCTCATAAAAAAATCACTAATGTGAGCAGCACGGCGGCTCAGTGGTTAGCACTGCAGCACCTGGGTTCAAATCCCATCAAGGATAACATCTGCAAGTTTGTACGTTCTCCCTGTGTTTGTGTGGGTTTCTTCCCTCATTGAAAAAACATACTGATAGGGAATTTAGATTGTGAGCACAGATGGGGACAGCGATGATGATAATGTATATAAAGCACTGTGGGATTAATGGCAGTACAGTAGACATGTGGAAAATGTTACTTATTAAGTACTTTGTGTGACGTATCTCTGTGATTTAAGCGCATGAAAATTCAAAGTTAGAAAATTGTGAAATTTTCACCAAATTTCCGTTTTTTTCACAAATAAAGGCAAGCCATATCAAAGAAATTTTACCAATACAAAATAATGTCAGAATCACAGGGATCCATGGAAGCGTTCTAGAGTTGTTACTTCATAAAGGGACAGTGGTCAGAATTGTAAAAATTGTCCCGCTCATTAAGGCCTCTTTCACACTTCAGTCGTGCGACGTCAGTCAAAATCTGTCAAAATGTGAAAAAAACGGATCCGCCATTTTTTTTGGCAGATCCGTTTTTTCCCATTGACTTGCATTAGTGAAGGATTTTGACGGATGGTCATTCGTTAGGTCCGTTTTTTGATGGATCCGCCCAAAAATTGGCGTCCGTCATTTCAGAAAAACGTCCAATGCAACGTTTTTTGGGTCCGCCAAAATGGCGGACTACGGCGGATCCGCCCATTTTGTATAATGGCCGCCTATGGGCGGCGGATCCTCTGGCATCCGTTTTTGACGGAATCCGCCAGCGGATCCGTCGCCTCCATAGAAAATCATTTAAAATGCTGCCAAAACTGTCCGGGGTCTCTCTCTCTCTCTCTTTCTCTCTCTCTCTCTCTCTCCTCGGTCCGGACTTACATTTCCGGAACGAAAATTTCATCATTTCCGGGTGAAAACGTCTTGGCGGATCCGTCAGAAAACTGATCCGTTTTACATCCGTTTTTACACTTTTCTGACGGATCCGCCATTTTCACACTTGGGCAGACGTCGCACGATTGAAGTGTGAAAGAGGCTTGACATGCAAACCACCCTTGGGGGTAAAGGGGTCAACGAACCGTAATGTCCTGGTGTTTTCCCTACCTCCCTGTTCAGATACGCCAGCATATAACCATTACTTAAAAAAAAACATCCCTCACCCAGAAGCTGTGCCACTTCTCTGGAATCTACTACCCAGGATTATTTGATTAACCCTTTCATGACATGCATTGTATATATACGGCGCAAGTTGGCAGCGGGTGTATGGAGTTGGCTCACGCAGCGAGCCTGCCCCATACCCAGCAGACGATTGCTGAGTATTACAGCCAGGACCTGCCGCTAACAATCGCGGGTGTAGCAAAGCTCCACCCGCGATTGTAAACCTGTTAAATGCCGCTGTCAATCTATTTTACATACAGCAGAAGCGATTGGATGATTGCATCTTCAAGCCCCACTAATAAAATCAGTAAAAAGTAAAAAAACAAAGTTTTAAAAATTATGAAAAAAAAATAAAAATAAATAAAAGTTCAAATCACTCCTTTTCTCCCCAGTGAAAATAAAGATAATAAGAAATACATATATCTGGTATATGCATTCAGAAAAGTCCGATCTGATGCATACCGTATGTATTTACTGGCTATGTCTTTCATCAAGCTATTATTCTAAAATATGTTTTCCATTTTTTTTAGCATAATGGTCACTTAGAACTAGGGTCACTTATTCTTAAAGAATTTAAGCCAATTAGCTGCACAGTGGTTCTAATATAGAGAATATATACGTGGACTAGGTATCATTTTTCTTTTATCCCATACTATTTGTATTTCCTAACATTTCCTGTCATTTGAAGCTCACCATTGTATTGGTTGATCTGATAAAGTGACAGGTGGAAGAGTTGCTTTTAAGGTTTAATGTTTCCTCTTTTCTCCATTTCTTCATTGTAAAATAAATGATTGTGTTCACTTTGAAGACATTGTAAAGGTTTCTAACATGGATAGATCGGGCTACTGGGAAATAAAATGGAGCACAGAAAAACAGTTAGGCCGGCGTCACACTAGCGAGTTTGATGCGAGTTAGTCGCACGACTTACTCGCATCAACACCCGGCACAGGCCACCCGCTCTCGGACCAGAGTGCACGGCTGCATGTATTTCTATACATGTATTTCTATGCCGCCGCGCACTCTGGTCCGAGAGCGGGTGGCCGTGCCGGGTGTTGATGCGAGTAAGTCGTGCGACTAACTCGCATCAAACTCACTAGTGTGACGCCGGCCTTAGATTTATTCATTGTTTAGAAAAATGTATCTGTACATTGTCCTTTTTGAAAATATATTAGCATTTTAATCTTTCTTATAATCACTATACATCTTTGCAGAAACATCTTTTTACAGAAATTAGTATTTTAGATTGGCTCTTTAGCTTTTATATCTTGGTTGCAGCTAAAACGTAAATAGGTTTCAGGGTTTCATGCTTTAATGGCCTATGCTTAGTGCTGTCCCTCAATGTGTGATAAGTAGAGGTCCATGGCCTTATAATTTTATACAAATGTAACTTTGCCTTTCGCAACTCAGCTCTATTCAATGTGCCTGCAGTACAATGCATAGCCTCACACCAGGATAAGCCTTTGTACAAGGTCTTTCTTAACCCCTTACTGCCAGCTGAAGGAATAGTACGTCAACTGGCAGTATCCCCTGCTTTGAGGTGGGCTCCGGCGGTGAACCCACTTCAAAGCCGCGACATGTCAGCTGTTATAAACAGTGACATGTGCCCGCAATAGGCGAGAGCGGAATCGCGATCCGCCCGCGCCTATTAACTAGTTAAATCCCGCTGTCAAAGCTGACAGCGAGCATTTAACTAGCGCTTCCGGCCGCCGGGCAGGAAATGAGCGCATCGCTGTTGCCGGCACATTGCTGTGAGCGCTGCCCGGTGGTTGGCACTCATAGCAATGCAGTAAATCTGCTACATATGGGCGATCTGCTCATCGGCAATATGTAGCAGAGCCGATCGAGTTGTGCATGCTTGTAGCCTCCTATGGAGGCTATTAAAGCATGCCAAAAGTAAAAAAAAAAAGTGTTTAAAAATTTAAAAAAATTAAAAAACCCTAAAAGTTCAAATCACCCCCCTTTCGCCCCAATCAAAATAAAACAATAAAAAAATCAAACATACATATATTAGGTATCGTCACGTTTAGAATCGCCCGATCTATCAATAAAAAAAAGGATTAACCCGATCGCTAAACGGCGTAGCGAGAAGAAAAATCAAAACGTCAGAATTACGTTTATTTGGTCGCCACAACATTGCATTAAAATGCAATAACGAGCGATCAAAAGAACGGATCTGCGCATAAATGGTATCCTTAAAAACGTCCACTCGGCACGCAAAAAATGAGCCCTCACTCGGCCCCAGATCACGAAAAATAGAGACGCTACGGGTCTCGGAAAATGGCACAATTTTTTATTTTTAGCAAACTTAGGATTTTTTTTTCACCACTTAGATATAAGAGAACTTGGACATGTTTGGTGTCTATGAACTCATAATGATCTGGAGAATCATAATGGCAGGTCAGTTTTAGCATTTAGTGAAACTAGCATAAAAGTCAAACAAAAAACAGGTGTGAGATTGCACTTTTTTTGCAATTTCACCGCACTTGGAATTTTTTCCTGTTTTCGAGTACACTACATGGTAAAACCAATGGTGTTGTTCAAAAGTACAACTCGTCCCACAAAAAAATAAGCCCTCACATGGCCATATTGATGGAAAAATAAAAAAGTTACGGCTCTGGAAAGAAGGGGAGCGAAAAACGAAAACGCAAAACCGAAAAAAGTGAGTGAATTTGTTTCTCAGCTATGATGATGTAACATGGTGTGGAATGTTAGCCGTGGGCGAGGTACTCATCTCCTACACCCCGGCATGCTACATAAAAATGGGGGTCCTGGCTGGATGTGGGGATTTGTGCTATGAGGGTACTATGCCCGTGCAGGTCACATGTAACTGATGTTGCTGGTTTGCCAGCACCAGTTGTTAGACGGTTCAGTGAGGTAGACCACCATTCAAAAACATCTATATATATATTTTTTAATTTGCAAGATTTTTTTTTTTTGTATTTAACTGTGTTTATTGATTTGGAAGTTTTAATAAGGGGAGGAGTGAGGAAGGAAATGTAAGGTTTTAGGAAAAGGTGGAGGGGTGTACAATTAGGAGAAGGGAAGGAAAGAGAAGGGAAATGGGGTGACAATGAAAACTAGAAAACTCCAAATATACATTTCCATAGCTTTGCATATGAAATTAATGCAGATGTAAACCATATCTAACTTAAGTTTATATCATAAAAAAACTGTAGGCACTTAATGACCAGTATAATAAAAAAAAAGGTAATGGGTGGACCAGATCTGTGGGAGTATTCCATCAGCCGTTCTGTAGCGCAGATGTCGTTTATTATTTGAACAATAAAGTATATCTTTGGTTTAAGCTATAACAGGAATTGATTTCCATTTGTCCCATTTCTTTGCGTGTTTCTTTAAGTTATTATTAATAATAGCGAAGCGTAGTTCCAAAGAGTAGAGAGATTTTCTCCAAAATGTCTGAAAACTTTGGCACGTCCACTCTTTTCCAGTACAATGCCAGGGAAGTCCTAACCACCAGGAAAATATGTACTATAACAAACCTTATTGAAGGGTCGAACTCTTCAAGGTCAATAGAGAGAAGAGCGGCCTTTGGAGTTAACGGGTGATGCCTCTTGAGAAGGGATTCAATATATATCGATACCAGTTTCCACAGGCTTTTAACTTTAGGTCAACTCTAAAAAATATGGAGAAGATTACCGTGTAGTCCGCAATTCCTCCAACATAAGGATGAGTTCTTTTGGTCAATATGAGCTAGGCGAGAAGGAGTGTAATACCATCTAACGAGGGTTTTATAGTAAGCCTCGTGAAGGATCATAGAAATGTTGGACGAATATGAGTTTCTGACAGCGTTTTCCCATTGTTCGTGGTTAATAGAAGTGTTTAGTTCTGATTCCCACTTTACCATATCCGAATTTTTATGGAAAGTATTATCTTTATTTAAATAACTATAAAGATTTTTGGTGCTCCATAAAAATTTATTATTAGGGTTTTCCAATAATATACCAATAATTTCTGCCTTCGGATTTTTGTTGCTTATAAATTTACGAATGCTATCTTTTAAAATTGAAAAGAACTTAAAGTCTTGGGAGGTTAGATTACATTTTTCTTTGACTTCTTTAAAGGGTATAAAATTCAGCCCATTATGCAAGTCTCTTACTTTTTTGATTCCCGATTGCTTCCAATTATCCGGAAGATCGATTTTATAGATGGTAGTGAGCAAGGAAATGGCGAAGTTTGTTGTTAATTCTAGTTTGTTTCTCCTCTTGTTAGGTTTAGCTAGTATAGTCCAAGCGCTAGTCAACGCTTGGAAGATGGGAGATTTAGGATTAGGTAAGTGTGGTCTAAAAAGGTGATTAATAATTATGTCCTGTAGGGGGCGGTGGTTATTTAATCAAATCTTCTAGATGGGTCCATGCGGGAGAGTTATTTGTGTTAAACCAGTATGCACTATGTTTAACCAAGCTAGATAAATAATAGGCTTTAATATTGGGAAGCGCAATGCCACCATTATTTTTGGAAATACAGTACAGACCAAAAGTTTGGACACCTTCACATTCAAAGATTTTTCTATATTTTCATGACTATGAAAATTGTAGAATCACACTGAAGGTATCAAAACTATGAATTAACACATGTGGAATTATACATTACACTTTGCAAAAAGTGTGAAACAACTGAAAATATGTTTTATATTCTAGGTTCTTCAAAGTAGCCACCTTTTGCTTTGATTACTGCTTTGCACGCAGAAAAGGTGAATGGATGGACTCTACATGCCTGGTTCCCACCGTGAAGCATGGAGGAGGTGGTGTTAAAAGTTGCTTGGATTCTGTCTAAAAAATGTGAAGGGATAGCTAGGGGTAAGGTCCTAAAGATATAAAAGATTTTCGGAAGGATGAAAGTTTTTATAACTAATATCTTTCCCAGCCAAGAGACACCAAATTTTCCAAACTTTTTTAGATTGTTAACAATAATTTTTAAAATAGATTCCAAATTGGAAGATACTGTTAGATCAAAATTCTTGGAAATAATTATCCCAAGAAAGGTGACCTCTCTCTCCACCCATTCAAAATTTGTAGTCTTGGTAAGATGATTGATGGTTTGGTTATCAATAAACAAGTATAAACCTTTGGATTTCTGACAATTGATCTTGAAGTACGAAATTGTCGAAAACAAATCCAAAGTAGATAATAAAGCCTCAATTGATTTGATAGAATCTGTCAGTGTTAAGAAAATGTCATCTGCGAATAGGCTGATTTTGAATTCTCTTGAGTCAATTTTAACCCCTTTCTGCCATCGGACGTACTATCCCGTCCATGTGACCTGGGCCCGTATGACCATGGACGGGATAGTATGTCCCATGTGATCGCACGCGCTCCCGGGGGGATCGCGGCCGATCACAGGCGGGTGTCAGCTGATTATCACAGCTGACACCCGGCACTATGTGCCAGGAGCAGTCACGGACCGCTCCCGGCACATTAAACCCTGGCACACCGTGATCAAACATTCACAGGGAAGCATCTCGCAGGGAGGCGCGCTGTCCTGAGGCCTTCATCCCTGCAAAACCCCGGATCCAAGAAGGCCGCGGGGTCCTTCCGGGTCCTGCAGGGAGGCGGATTCCTCAGTGCCTGCTGAGAGCAAGCGCTGAGAAAGCCTGCAGCAGTGCCTGTGCGATCGCTGGTCTCACAGAGTGCTGTGCACACTGTCAGACCAGCGATCTGACTTTATACAGTGATTACCCACCCTGGGACAAAGTAAAAAAGTAAAAAAAATGAAAATCACATGTGTAAAAAAAATTTCCAAAATAAAGGAAAATAAAATATTCCCCAATAAATTCATTTCTTCATGTAAATAAAAAAAACAAAACAATAAAAGTACACATATTTGGTATCACCGCGTCCGTAACGATCCGCCCTATAGAACTGTCCCACTAGTTAACCCCTTTAGTGAACCCCTTAACAAAAACAAAGCAAAAACTCAATGCTTTATCATCATACCGTCGAACAAAAAGTGGAATAACACGCGATCAAAAAGACCGATATAAATAAACATGGTACCGCTGAAAACATCTTGTCCCGCAAAAAAACGAGCCACCATACAGCATCTTCAGCAAAAAAATAAAAAAGTTATTGCTCGCAGAATAAAGCGATGCAAAAATAATTATTTTTTATATAAAATTGTTTTTATTGTATAAAAGCGCCAAAACATAAAAAAATGATATAAATGAGGTATCGACGTAATCGTACTAACCCGAAGAATAAAACTGCTTTATCAATTTTACCACACGCGGAACGGTATAAATGCCCCCCAAAAGAAATTCATGAATTGCTGATTTTTGTTAATTCTATCCTCCCAAAAATCGAAATAAAAAGCGATCAAAAAATGTCACATGCTCAAAAATGGTACCAATAAAAAGGTAAACTCATACCGCAAAAATAATACCTCACATGACTCTGTGGGCCAAAATATGCAAAAATTATAGCTCTCAAAATGTGGTGATGCAAAAACTATTTTTTGCAATAAAAAGCGTCTTTTAGCATGACAGCTGCCAATCATAAAACCCTGCTATAAATAGTAAATCAAACCCCCCTTTATCACCCCCTTAGTTAGGGAAAAATAATAAAATTAAAAAAATGTATTTATTTTAATTTTCCCATTAGGGTTAGGGTTAGGGTTGCGGCTAAAATTAGGGTTAGGGTTAGGGTTCGGATTAGGGTTAGGGGTGTGTTAGGGTTAGGTTTGTGGTTAGGGTTATGGTTAGGGTTGGGACTAGTGTTAGGGGTGTGTTGGGGTTAGGGTCGGAGTTAGAATTGGGGGGTTTAGGCACATCAGTGGCTCTCCAAATGTGACATGGCATCTGATCTCAATTCCAGCCAATTCTGTGTTGAAAAAGTCAAACTGTGCTCCTTCACTTCTGAGCTCTGCTATGCGCCCAAACAGTAGTTTACCCCCACATATGGGGTATCAGCGTACTCAGGACAAATTGCACAATAACTCTTGGGGTCCAATTTCTTCTATTACCCATGGGAAAATAAAAAAATGGGGGCGAAAATATCATTTTTGTAAAAAAAATTTTTTTTTATTTTTACGGCTGTACGTTATAAACTTCTGTGAAGCACTTGGGGCTTCATAGCGCTCACCACACATCTATATAAGTTCCTTGTGGGGTCTATTTTCCAAAATGTGGTCACTTGTGGGGGGTTTCCACTGTTTAGGCACATCAGGGGCTTTCCAAATGCGACATGATCCCCGCAGACCATTCCATCAAAGTCTGCAATCCAAAACGTCACTACTTCCCTTCCGAGACCCGACGTGTGCCCATACAGTAGTTTTCTCCTACATATGGGGTATCAGCGTACTCAGGACAAATTGGAAAACTTTTGGGGTCCAATTTCTCCTGTTACCCTTGTGAAAATAAAATATAGGGGACGAAAAAAATCATTTTTGTAAAAAAAAAAAAAAAGATTTTTTATTTTTACGACTGTACGTTATAAACTTCTGTGAAGCACTTTGGGGTTCAAAGTGCTCACCACACATCTAGATAAGTTCTTTGGGGGGCCTATTTTCTAAAATGGGGTCACTTGTTGGGGGTTTCCACTGTTTAGGCACATCAGGGGCTCTCCAAATGCGACATGACCCCAGCAGACTATTCCATCAAAGTCTGCAATCCAAAATGTCCCTAGTTCCCTTCCGAGCCCCGACGTGTGCCCATACAGTAGTTTTCTCCCACATATGGGGTATCAGCGTACTCAGGACAAATTGGATAACTTTTGGGGTCCAATTTCTCCTGTTACCCTTGTGAAAATAAAATATTGGGGGTGAAAAAATAATTTTTGTTAAGAAAAAAGGATTTTTTATTTTTACGGCTGTACGTTATAAACTTCTGTGAAGCACTTGGGGTTCAAAGTGCTCACAACAGATCTATATAAGTTCCATAGGGGTCTAGTTTCCAAAATGGTGTCACTTGTGGGGGGTTTCCACTGTTTAGGTGCATCAGGGGCTCTCCAAACGCGACATGGCGTCCAATCTCAATTCCAGCCAATTTTGGT
This sequence comes from Oophaga sylvatica, assembly GCA_033576555.1. Lineage (NCBI taxonomy): Eukaryota > Metazoa > Chordata > Amphibia > Anura > Dendrobatidae > Oophaga > Oophaga sylvatica. The sequence continues at coordinate 91,443,736 of JARQOD010000002.1, read as the reverse complement.
TTGAAAAAGTCAAACGGCACTCTTTCCCTTACAAGCTCCGCTGTGTGCCCAAACAGTGGTTTTCCCACACATATGGGGTATTGGCGTACTCAGGAGAAATTGCACAACTTTATCTGTCCATTTTCTCCTTTTACCCTTGTGAAAATAAAAAAAATTTGTAAAAGATCATTTTTGTGACTAAAAAGTTAAATGTTCATTTTTTCCTTCCATGTTGCTTCAGCTCCTGTGAAGCACCTGAAGGGTTAATAAACTTCTTGAATGTGGTTTTGAGTACCTTGAGGGGTGCAGTTTTTAGAATGGTGTCACTTTTGCGTATTTTCTGCCATATAGACCCCTCAAAGTGACTTCAAATGTGAGGTGGTCCCAAAAAAAATGGCTTTGTAAATTTTGTTGTAAGAATGAGAAATCGCTGGTCAACTTTTAACCCTTATAATTTCAAAACAAAAAAAAATTTTGGTTCCAAAATTGTGCTGATGTAAAGTAGACATGTGGGAAATGTTATTTATTAACTATTTTGTGTGACATATTTCTCTGTTTTAAGGGAATAAAAACTAAAAATTAGAAAATTGCAAAATTTTCAAAATTTTTGCCATATTTGTGTTTTTTTCAAAAATAAACGCAAGTTATATTGAAGAAATTTTACCACTAACATGAAGTACAATATGTCTCGAGAAAAAATTCTCAGAATCGCTAATATCCGTTGAAGCGTTCCAGAGTTATAACCTCATAAAGAGACAGTGGTCTGAATTTTAAAAATTGGCCCGGTCATTAACGTGCAAACCACCCTTGGGGGTGAAGGGGTTAAAGCCAGAGATAGATGGGTTATTTCTGATCTTGTCGGCCAGAGGTTCAATGGCCAGTGCGAACAAGAGTGGAGAGAGAGGGCAACCTTGTCTGGTACTGTTTGATATGGGAAAGGATTCAGATAGGTTATTGTTGGCATAAATTTTTTCCCTAGGATTCGAATACAAGGCGAAGATTAAGGAGAGTGTTTTTCGATTGAAACCAAATTTGGTCAGGGTGTCTCTCAAATATTCCCAATTAAGCCTATCAAACCCCTTCTCCGCATCGAGTGTTAGAAAAATTAAGGGAGCTGTATTGTAAGCACATATACTGGTGAACTGCCTTAGAAGGGCTGTCACAAGTTGAAAAAGGAAAAATTGTCCTCAGCTATCTGAGCAAAAATTATTATTTTTTGTACAGTTTCAGTCTTCCGTGCAGTCAGCCAAGGAGAAGATTTATTTATCCTTTTCTTCCAGGAGCTCAATGTTATGTGTGCTTACAATACAGCTCCTCTGTCAGTTGAGACACAGCTCTTGGGAGCTGTGTCTCTGTAGAATGCAGCTTGTCCTGACACGAGAGTAGGACGAGCTGATGTTTGAATTACGTGATGGGCCATTTTATCACATTCTTTAAGAACCCCTTAAGAAACACCAGTAATAGGGGACCTATAAAAATATGTATTCATATCAGAGCACACACTCTACATCATAATAAAAATGTACATGAACTCTTTGGAATTTGGAGACTAGAAATAAGTAACATTTGGTTTTAATATTAGTGTATTCCTCTGTCCATGGCACTGATTAAGCAAAATATCTTATTGCCCTGACAATATCAACAATTCATTGTATTAGACTATGAGGTGCATTTGATCAAATTTGGTAAAGCTCTCTCAAACTTAGTAGCTTGTCATTTTCATTTAAATTTGACATTAATGATATATTTCATTTTCACATGTAAAATTGAATCATGGCAGCATGGGATGTGATACAGCACCTAGCAATTTTTCTCCAGCCCATCATTAATTTATTTTTTCTCACAGTTCGATGCTTCATCAGTGCCTGATGAAGAGTCGCTGTTATCAGTCCTGCAAAATCACCAGCTCCCACTATCAGCATTTTCCAAGAGGATTTCATCTAATCACTGCTCACTTTTTAAGTAAGCAAATATAGTGATAACAGTGTAAATTCCAGATCAAGTGCACTGAGAGACTGTTAAGGGTATGCCACACTAAACAACATCGCTAACGGGATCGCTAAAAAACGTCACTATTTAGCGATCCCGTTAGCGATGTTGTTGTTTGCGGCATCTGCCAGCGACGAGCTTCCTGCTGTGATCTCGCTCGTTGCTGGAATCGTTCCGGACCCTATTTTCGTCGCTGGCGCCCCGCTGGGTAAGTATATATCGCTAAAGGGTATGCCACACTAAACAACATCGCTAACGGGATCGCTAAAAAACGTCACTATTTAGCGATCCCGTTAGCGATGTTGTTGTGTGCGGCATCTGCCAGCGACGAGCTTCCTGCTGTGATCTCGCTCGTCGCTGGAATCGTTCCGGACCCTATTTTCGTCGCTGGCGCCCCGCTGGTAAGTATCTAATCGCTGAGTGTGGCACCTTTTTTAGCGATTTAGCGGTACTTTTGTACCGCTAAAGTCGTTAAGGAGATCGCTAACCGCGATAGCGTCCTTAACGATATCGCTAAATGTGGCCGACACTAGCGATATAGAAACAATCCCGCTAGCGATCTCATTAGTATGCGACGCTAACGAGATCGCTAGCGGGATTGTGTAGTGTGGCAGTACCTTTAATGTGTCACAGTAGTACAGATGTATAACTCCAGGCCTGCTGACCCCACAGTAAAAAAAGGAATGAGAATGAAAAGCTATGTGCTTTTAAAACAGCCTGAGAATGACACTGTCAAAAATAAAGATGAGAGATTTGCAGGTTTGCTCAAATTCGGCTAGGAATTTCAGTTTGATGCAAATTGAATGTACACTATTAAGCTCTGAGGTCTGGAAACATACATAGCATACATACATATCACATCATATCATACATACATGTCACATAAACATACTGTAGGTACAAAATATATAAAAAAAATTATACTCCACTTGACCTCACCACTCTGGTCCAGTTGACTTCTTTGGTCCAATGTGGTCTTCAGAGATATCGTTGGAGCCTCTGGGATTATCAGGCCCTTTGACGTAATAATCTTGATGGTAAATTCACATCATATCATGTGAAGCATATTTATAGGGCTTCGCGCAATGTTATGAGGTGCGTCAGCTGAACATCATGGAGTATAGTAATGACCAGAGGTATCAAATCAGCTACTGAAGACCAGACTGGACCGAAGAAGACAAGCAGACAGGAGTAGGCCTGTGTGTTATGAATTAATATGTTTTGTTCATATCTAGTGAAAAGGTCTGTGTGAAGTTACATAGACCTGAGGTTCCTATGGAGCTAATTGTGACCAAAGAAAGAGTATTATAATCATTGGATTTCTAAGTCTGTCCAAGTTGTGATTGGGGTTATTCAAGCAATTAGCACAATAAAACTCCACCACAACCACCATGCTATAGTGCACTACAGTATATGAGATCTGTAACTGTCAAACTAGATGTGCAATTGTGGAAAAGATCTTCCACCTAAAGGGAATCTGCCAGCAGGTTTTTGTTTTGTAATATAACAGAACCATGAGGTAGGGACAGAGACCCTGATTCCAGTGATATATCAATTAGTTTACTGGGTGCAGCAGTTATAATAGAATCTCAGTTTTCTCTGTTTCATATTAAGTAGTATTTAGATTGTGGAGATGTGTATAGCCTCGTCCACACCACAGTTTTCTGTGTAAAATCTATATTGACAGAAAGCTAATAACAGTGGTGGTGGCATGATAGGACTAGGATGTGCAAGGGCAACTTGTTCTGTACTGACAATCTCCTGCTGAAAAAACACTGATTGCATAGAAACAGCAAAACATAACCCACATAGCTGGAATCAGGGTCCCTTCACCTACATCATGGTGCACTCAGATTACAGCCAACTTTGCTCTGTGACTGTTTCTGTAAAGGAAAATTCTCCAACACCCTCTTGATAGTTTACTGTGACATGACACTAATCTTTTTTCTTTTTCTTCTGTCGGCCTGCTGTGTAGAAAATTCCACTTAATTAACTGGTTAGGGACTGAGTTACATTATCACATTCTCTTGATAGCACATAAGTATTACTATATAATAATATTCCTAGTATTAATTCATTCAGTTAAAAATTCATACATTTATAATTATGTATTTTTTTTATATTTATTGATAGTAACATAGCAAGGCCAAAAAAAGACATTTGTCCATCCAGTTCAGCCTATATTCCATCAGAATAAATCTCCAGATCTACGTCCTTCTAAAGAAACTAATAACTGTAAGATACAATATTGTTACGCTCCAGGAAGACATCCAGGCCTCTCTTGAACCCCTCGACTGAGTTCACCATCACCACCTCCTCAGGCAAGGAATTCCAGATTCTCACTGCCCTAACAGTAAAGAATCCTCTTCTATGTTGGTGGAAAAACCTTCTCTCCTCCAGACGCAGAGAATTTCCCCTTGTGACCGTCGCCTTCCTTGGTATAAACAGATCCTCGGAGAGATATTTGTATTGTCCCCTTATATACTTATGCATGGTTATTAGATCGTCCCTCAGTCGTCTTTTTTCTAGACTAAATAATCCTAATTTTGCTTTTCTCTCTGGGTATTGTAGTTCCTCCATTCCCTTTATTAATTTTGTTGCCCTCCTTTGTACTCGCTCTAGTTCCATTATATCCTTCCTGAGCACCGGTGCCCAAAACTGTACACAGTACTCCATGTGCGGTCTAACCAGGGATTTATACAGAGGCAGTATAATGCTCTCATCATGTGTATCCAGACCTCTTTTAATGAACCCCATGATCCTGTTTGCCTTGGCAGCCGCTGCCTGGCACTGGCTGCTCCAGGTAAGTTTATCATTAACTAGGATCCTCAACTCTTCTCCATGTCAGTTTTTCCCAGTGGTTTCCCATTCAGTGAGTAATGGTGATATTGATTCCTTCTTCCCATGTGTATAACCTTACATTTATCATTGTTAAACCCCATCTGCCACCTTTCGGCCCAAGTTTCCATGAGTGGAAATTTGTTCTACAATCAAAGACAATCTTTTACTGGGTATATTTCATCTTTAATTATGCCACTCAGTAGGAGCAATTATTATACAAAAGGGATGTATGTTTTATCGGATCTATGTAATAAATTCATTTAACAAGTCAAATGCGACTTATGTTTTTGCTGTTCTACTGGTGTTTCTTTCCCGATGGAGCTACCACCAAGCACATTATGTTTTGTTACTTAAAGTTTTCAACCTGCAGAGGTGGACCTTCTTTTTGTTGCCTAAAGCTTAGCTTAAGGCCGGAGTAACACTACCGTAGAATACGACCGAGTGCTATGCAATAAAACATAGCATAGCACTCAGCCCAGTGTTAATCTATGGAGCAGATCACATCTGCAATTATTTTCTCATGTTGAATTGGCATGTGAGAACAATCGCAGCATGCTGCGATTGGCACCGAGACTCGGCCGAGTCTCGGCTCACTCGCGCCCATATAAGTCTATGGTTGCGAGTGACACAGTGATATCATCCAAGTGCGGTGTGATATACACGGACACCGGCAGCGGAGGAGATGGATAAATTACTTTCTCAGCCTCCACCGCAGCTGTGCTTCGATTCTCTCATGCAAGAGGATCAGAACATAGTAGCGTAAGGAGATGGCAGGTACCCTCAGTTGCTCCCTCTCCCTCTTTTCATTTGGCCCCCGTGAACTTTATGTACATATGTTATATATGCGGTACCCGGACGGAGTACCTATGTGTTAATACCTTAATGTAAAATATGTTATGTACATGTATGTTCTATGTGTCACTGCGCTGTGTTTGCAATGTTTTAATATGTAATACTGTATGCCTTGTACCTGTAATGTTCCTCTATGTGTTTCATGTGTAATTGCTGCCTGTGTATAGTTAGGGACAGCAATGAGTTAACTTTGCGGGCTGGGCCAGCAGCAGACAAGGAGGGAGGAAGCTGCTGCTCCCTGTCAGAAGCTCGGGTACGCTAGCCCTGAACAGATGTGCAGTAACAGCCGGGGCATTGCCAGACTACCAGAAGAGAGAGGATCTGCTGTCCCAGTCCCAAGGACTAAAAAGGTCTTAAGGACCACAACACGGACTCCAGGACTCTGGAAGGGTCCCGCTGAAGGGAATTTAAGCGTTCAGATCCTAGTGAGTGGACAACTGCGTAACGTCGGCTACTGTTACTGTTGTGGATACGGTCGTAGACAGCATCATGGAGACATTTCCTTCATCACTGTTTATTAAAAAGTTATTTCCTGTTGGACCACAGTTGCCTGCTTGGACTCTAAATTGCCAGGACTACGGTGGCAGGAGAGAGAGAAAAGGTAATCTGTGGGAAAAGCTGCGTCAGTCCTGTGTTTTGTGTGCAAGGTGTCTGGGGACTGTGTTTGTGGGTGAACTCCGTCAGGACTCCCTTGTTATAGTAGCATGACACTCGACTGCCACTCACAGCAGAGCAGGAGCTGAGGGTCATTAGCATATCGCATACGATTCTCTCGCACCGGATGCCATACGCTCATGAGCGGACATACGGCCGGTTCAACCAGTGCGGCTTCATCGGGGTCCAGAGGCTCCAGGGGGCCCCTGCAGGGCAGCTAATAATGATGGCAATCTGGCCGGTCTCCCTGGTCCCGAGGCTCCAGTGGCCCTTGGCCAGAATTCCGTCATGTGCGGCGGGCAGGGAGCGATCCCAGCAGCTCCGCTCCCTGCAAGAGACAATAGCAGGAGTGGAGCTGCAATGATCTGTCCTGCCCAGCGCCTGCGCTTCCTGTCTCTGACACAGAGAGCAGCGCCGATGGATGACGTCATCATTCAGCGGCTGGCTGTGCCGAAGTGAGGAAGCGTGGGCGCCGGAGATGCCGCAGCTGCGGACAGGTGAGAGGTGCTCTGTGTGTGTGTGTTTTGTATGTATATGTGTGCGTTTTGTATGTATGTATTTGTGTGTGTATAGAGATGAGTGGTGGTGTGTGCATGCTTGCATGCATAGCGCTGCAGGGGAATATGCAGAGAGGTCAATGGTGCTGTGTGTGTCTGTGTGTGTGTGCAGGTGGAATAGAGGGGAATGATGAGTAGAAGGCAATGATGGGGTGATGGGGAAAAGGCGGTGATGGGGTGATGGGGAGAAGGCAGTGATTGGGTGATGGGGAGAAGGCAATAATGGGGTGATGGAGAAGGCAATGATGGGGTGATGGGAAGAAGGCAATGATGGGCGTGATGGAGAGAAGGCAATGATGGGAATGATTGGGATAAGGCAATGATGGGGGTGATGGGGAGAAGGCAATGATGGGGTGATGGAAAAGACAATGATTGGAGTGGTGGAGAGAAGGCAATGATGGGGGTGATGGGGAGAAGGCAATGATGGGGGTGATGGGGAGAAGGCAATGATGGGGTGATGGAGAAGGCAATGATTAGAGTGATGGAGAGAAGGCAATGATGGGGTAATGTGGAGAAGGCAATGATCGGGTGATGGAGAAAGGCAATGATGGGGTGATGGGGAGAAAGCAATGATGGGGTGAAGGGGAGAAGGCAATGATGGGGTGATGGAGAAGGCAATGATGGGGGTGATGGAGAAGGCAATGATGGGGGTGATGGCAGAAGGCAATGATGGGGTGATGGAGAAGGCAATGATTAGAGTGATGGAGAGAAGGCAATGATGGGGTAATGTGGAGAAGGCAATGATCGGGTGATGGAGAAAGGCAATGATGGGGTGATGGGGAGAAAGCAATGATGGGGTGAAGGGGAGAAGGCAATGATGGGGTGATGGAGAAGGCAATGATGGGGGTGATGGAGAAGGCAATGATGGGGGTGATGGCAGAAGGCAATGATGGGGGTGGTGGAAAGGGTAATGATAGGCTGGTGGAGAAAAAGAAATGATGATGGGGTGGTGGGGAGAATGCAATGATGGTGGTGGTGGAAAGAGCAATAATGGGGTGGTGGGGGAGGAGGAAATGATGAAGGTGGTGGAATGGGCAATGATGGGGTGGCAGGGGAGAAAGCAAAGATAGTGACACACAAAACTACTACTAGGGGCACGTGACCAGCAGGGACTGGGGTGATGGCCTCATTCACTTTGTGCACTGCTCAGGTAAAATGGAAGCTGAGCTCTCATTGGTTGCTGTTGGCACCAAAGACAGTTTTACTTTAAGATGTTTCTGGTGACTGAGGCCCGATAAGCCGAACACTTGACAACCACATTAATAATAACACACCATTACTGACACCTGTCTCACAATGGCTGTCACCATGTAGTCCATATCTTACTCTGTACTTTAAGCCATTGGTTGGCAGTGAAGCTATTTTTCGTATTTGTCTTTTTTGCTGTTGGCATTTCTAGAATTTAGCATATATGTGTCATATGTGCAGTTCAGGTTTTCTCATAGACCTGTTTCTTTGCTGTTAGTTAGGCTTCTTTAGTGAAATAATCAGAGCACAAACTATTAAGCGGGTGCATGTAAATTGTGTCCTGCAGATGTAACCACACAGGATGTGCATGGCATTGGTTTACCCCTGAGGCAATGCTACCGGGTCCTAATATCTGCTACCAAAAATCTCTACATTTTAAACGTTTTCCTTTTTTTTTCCGCATAATTTAACGTATCATACCTGTGATATCTCTTGTAATTTGTCATCTTACTACCATGACTACTGTTTCCGTCATCCCAGATAGACCATAATGGAGGGGGTCCATTCTCCTAATGGGTGGTGGTTCCAGTGGTAAAATCCACACATATAGAATAGGAAAGGGATAAAATATAACTTTTATTTAGTTATGCAGATAAAAAAGGTTATCAATAAACCTCATAAAAAAGTGCTCATTTGCTAATAATGTGTAAATAAATGGATGCAACTTTCTTCTCCAAAAAAGTGAGGGTTGCCTTACTCAATTAGGCTTACATTCTTGTTTTTCAATGAATAAATTCCAGTGATCTTACCACTAGTGTTGAGCGATATTGCTCGATATCTAAAAATAGTATCGAAATTGTATCGCCGATAGCACTAAATATCGTCGATATCCGATTTCGATACCGGAAGTCCCATGTAAGTCTATGGGAACAAAATATCGCAACAAAAAAACCCTTTCTTTCGTTGTAAACACAAAATATACACACATAGAATACATATATATATATATACATGTCATTGTGACATATATATATACACATATTTATAGTTTATACACTTCTACATAGTAAAATCGACTCTAATTCAATTGCCGGGTAAAGACGTGACATACCCCATAGAAGTCGACGGGCTCGGTGCCGAGTACCCCGAAAACCTCTGGCTCTGTGCGACTCAACTTGGGCGTCACGAACAGGATTCTGTAGCTCGCTATAAGCGAGTCCTGTGTGCCTGAATTGCACTGGTTTTGTGCTTGAGAATTGCTAAAATCATCAGAGAATGTATTTGCCATTTTTCCGCCATATCTGCGTCACGACGAGGCACTGGTGAAGAAGAAGGGCGTGCTCTTCGTGGGTGTCACTCACTCAGTGGCGTGAAAACGATGGCCGCCCACTGTAAATGGTACTGCAATGTAAGATCGTGCCCCACAGCTCTTCAGTTCCGCCTCCTCATCCTCCTCAGTGGGCGGAAACTAACACGAAGGTCCCGCCTCCCTACAAAAGAGGGGCCCTCTCCAGATATGACACATGTGACTTGGCAGAGATGGCTAATGGACACGATGAGCAGAAGTGGGAAGGGATGGAGCAGTCAGAGCTCTCCCCCCACGGAAGCGACCCGATCGCCACAGAATCACCGTTGGGCACCCGGCCTGTAAACCCTCCTACGCTGCAAGACGCGGCGGATACCCTAAGAGGCCTGGCCCGGCACCGGGAGGAGGTCGCCAGGATGGAAGCCAGCTGGCGTGCCCTAAAAATAAACTTGGAGCGGCGCCAATCCCTCTTACCTGAAGTGTCTGTACCGGAAGGTGAGGCACCCGTTCTAGTAGAGGAGCCCTTGCAATGTGATCCGGTTGACGTTGTCGCAGTGGAGGCACCCGTTCCTGCAAAAACCGCAGCACCGTCAGCAGCACCCCAGATCCCGCTGTCTGCCCCCGTCGCTGAGACAGAAGAAGCGACACCCGTCCTCATGGAGGAGGCCGCGCAGGCACCAGAGCACTACCTGCCTGTACCGGAGCCCCGACTGTCATCTGATTTAGAGCCGTCTGCTTCCTCCGCAGGGGAGCGCCGCCAGGACTGGGGGGCGACAGGAGAGCTGCCGCAAACCGGACACTGTAAGCTGCAGTGGAGTGGTGGAGACATGGAGCAGCTGGTGGAGGAGAATTTCAACCGGCGTCAGGAGGAAGAGTGGAGACGTTGGGAGCGGGAAGCAGAGCGACAAAGGGAGCAGCGAGAAACCCTAAAACTTCGCCAACGTCACCTGGAGAAGGACCGGGCAGATAAGGACCGGATGAGAAAGGATAAAGGAACCCTGAGTGAGCCGCGGCGTAAGGGTGCAGTACGGAGCTTTAAATTGAAAGGTGGTTGGGGCTTCATCAAGGAGTCTGGACTTTATTTAGAAGTCTTTGTGACCCGGCGGGACGTGGAGGCTCACCTCCCAGAAGGACACCGGGGAGGGACCTGTTGCCAGGAGACTTGGTGACTTACACCCGACACTGGGGTTACAATGGGTGGTACGCCCTAAATGTTACCAGGTGCGACCCCTACTCCCAGTGTGTCAGGAACCTGTGAGACCCTCGAAGCCTTCAGCCTCCCACATCCAGGCCTTTGCAAAAGTGCCCACCCCACGCCGTAAATCTCCCCAGCCTCCCTCAGTGGTCTCCTCAGCAGCCCCAGCTATGGACATGATAAGTATAGCTGGCCCGTACCGGCGCCTGTTAGGCCCCTGGGGTTCGTACAGTCCGGGACATAGGGCTCCAGACCCGGAGGGAGATGAAAGAGGTGGCCACACAGACCCAGATAGCGGGTCACGACGTCACTGTACAGGCCACACGACGTCATCAGGTCCTGGTGGTCCTTGGTGCCTCGGATGTTTGGCAATCTCAAGAAGAGTACCAGGTGGTACCTGGAAGAGGCCAGCCAAAGAAGTCTAAATAACCCGGACAGGGTCCCTGTATGTAAATAGTTAACTTGTTTATGTACCCGGACGGGTGAATGTTCCTAAAAAAGTTTTTTAATTTAATAAAAAAAAACAACACAGTTTTCATTTCTTTTATTACTGTCTCATCCTGCGACGCCATCGATCTCCTGTAAAAAAATGAAAAAAAAAAAAAAAAAAGTATACCACCTGACCGACGCAGTCCATAGTAACGAGTGTCCCACGACGATCCAGCTCTGCTACATCAGAATGACAGGCAGAGCCTGTCATCCCGGCGCAGCACAGCTGATTACCTGCTTCCCCGGCGGTGACGTCATCGGACTGACTGCTTTACGGCCGGGATTACCCTGCAGTCACTGCAGTTATCGCGAAAAACTGCATGTGACCGCCAGGGAGAAGATAATGGCGGCCATCAAGCAGTCCAGGACGTGACCGCCGGAGATCTTCTGTCAGGTAAGTGCCGCTGACTCCTGACAGACCCGACCGACGGACACTCACAGTGACAGTGACAAATCCGATTCCGGTATTCGATAAGACGAAAATATCGAAACGAATTATCGAAAGGCCGATAAGCTAATATCGGCCGATAGCCGATATTTGCATTATCGTATCGCTCAACACTACTTACCACTCTAAGTACACATTTGGATTGATATATTTACCAGTGGTTTCCCTATAGAAGTTAATAGGCCTATATTTGATGCTCATACACTCAATGCTCAATGACAACTATGCATCTCCAACCTGAAAATCCAATGAAGAATGAATGAATGAATGAAGAAACAGCCGCACATTATTTTTTATCTGCATAACTAAATAAAAGTTATTTTTTTACCTCTTTGCTATTCTATAATCCTTTTTTGGGTAATATATGTCCTAGCTAAACTATTATTAGAATCCACACCTAGCAGACACATGAGTGTACGTGCGAACAATCAGGAGTAGCAATATTTTGGAACCAGCTCACCTGCGCTGTATCCAAAACGCTGCGTTCTACATTATGAACACAATGGATGGGATTTATAGGCATCCCATGCCCACTGTGCTTCTATTTAACGCTGCGAAAACTCACCTGCGGTGGCGGTTTACGAGGCGCAGCATGTTAATTATCTGCAGCGCAGATGTACTTTCACCCATAGCCATTCACTAGATGTGTAAATCCACATGGTTCAAAGAACACATGCAGAAATAACTGCGTGATTAGAACACTGCGTCCAAAGCGTTGCTATTTCCTGGTCACGAGCACATAGCCTTACTGTTCGCCTGTTTCCGGGCTTCCTGCTTACCCCTGCTTGACAGACAATTCAGACCAGCAACATTGTTGGACCTTTGGCCCAAACTGTACACTCACATACTCTTTTTATACACAATCATGTGACTTAATTGAAACCTGACTCTTCTACAATTTTTACTTTTACAGCTTTCCGTTCACCATTCCCAAAATTTTAGAGATATGTTGTTGGCATCAATTTAAATGAGACAGACATTTTTTCATTTCATTAGGAAAAAAAATAACTTTCACCTTCTGATCTGTGTTCTATGTTCTGAATAAAATATGGAAATGGGGATTTCCAAATCATTACATTCGTGTTGTCTTTACAGTCATGGCCAAAAGTTTTGAGAATGACACAAATATTAATTTTTACAAAGTCTACTGCTTCACTTTTTCTAATGGCAATTTGCATATACTCCAGAATGTTATAAAGAGTGATCAGCTTAACAGCAATCATTTGCAAAGTCAATATTTGGCTAGAAAATGAACTTTATCCCCCAAAACACATTTCAACATCATTGCCCCCTTTCCTTTTAAAGGCCCGCCCTTTAATTTTTCAGTGATTTGGGTCCATTAAACCAAAAGGTTGGGGGGTGTTTTATGGAGGACATGGCTGAAGATCAATCTGTAGATTAAGTTTAAAAATGACCCACTGGCACTTTAAAAGGGGCTGGTGTTGTTTATCATTGTTTCCCCTTCTGTTAACATGGGGTTTTCTCTAAAGAAACGTGGGAAATCTTTATTTGCAATGCAAAAAAAATGGGGTTTAAAAAGGGGAAAAAGTTTTCCGCAGCTGAAAAATTGCACCTCATTCAACAATCTATTTGCATCTAAAAAACTTCAGGCGAGAGGTTACCATTTTTGCCCAAAAAGGGTCAGGGCGCCCAAGAAAACCAAACGCCCAGGGGCCGGTTTTTAAAAATGTTTTGTTTCGGGGTCGGGTACCCGCAGTGCAGAGCTTGCTCAGGAATTGGGGAGGCAGGTGTGAGTGCCTTGCACGCGCTTTTGAAAGGGGGGGAGGATCTTGGGCAAGGGGCCCGGTCTCAAGGAGGGCAGCCAAAGGGAAATATTGTCTCCAAAAAAAAACAATGGACGAATGTTTTTTTGCAAAAGGGAAAGGCCCGGGGACTGCTGAGGACTGGGGGGGAAAGGGTTTTTTTCTTGATGAATCCCCTTTTCCCATTGTTTGGGGAAACGGGGAAAAAGGGCCTATTCGGAGAAGGGGCAAGTTGAGGTCCCCCCAAATTTTGGGCTATGCCCAAATGTTAAGGAAACTGGAAAAACCAAATTTATGTGGGGATGCTTCTAGCCAAAAGGGGTTTGGATCCCCTCACAGTTTGCCTAAAAAAAACCCGAATGAAAAAAAGAATGGCGAATGTCCCCCCAAAAGGGGAACCCTTTTCCCCAAAACCCCCAGGGAAATTTGGCGAAACAACAAAGCCTTTTTCCCCCCCTGATTTGGAGCATTGCCATAAAAAAAAGGTGATAACCCAAAAGGTCAGGGAACAAAACATAGAGGGTTTTGGGTCCCTGGCCCGGGGAAAAAAAAACCCGATCTTAATTCCCCAAGAGAATTTTTGGCAATTTCAAGAGAGGGGGGACAAAAAAAACCCAAAAAATTTTGGGCAAAATGGGAAAAAATTGATTGTTTCAAGTTTGGACTTTCTATCAGTCGGGTTTGGGTTTAGAAGTTGATTGAGGTGTATTCGCGGGGATTGTCTGTACTTTGTTTTCCCGCGTTTTCTCTGATGTTTTTGCATTAACCCTTTGGTCCTTTCCCCCCAAAACCGTGGGATACTGTTGTCTGTTTTCCTGTTTGGATGCTGTCAGTTTCCCCGCTCTGCTGCGTGGCCGTACTTTTCGTGAGTGTCTCCCCTGCGGGTTTCAGGGCCCCCCGCATGTGCGGTCCCTACCTGCTGCAGAGGATCCAAGGGTTCCAAAATCTTGCAATGGTGCATTTTTTTAAATACTGGTGGCGAAATTTTGGGCAGGGTGCCCGATGCGCAGAAACCCTCGTAGGTGGGA